>JALMGF010000078.1:1512500-2712500 GCA_023333645.1 Sceloporus occidentalis | reverse complement strand
TATTAAAATAATCGTTAGTTGCAGCCCTAGTTCTTATCTACCATTTATCAATGTCCTTCTCTTACAGGCCCACAAACAATATATATTTATCATCTGCACAAAGCAGATTTGTTTTTTTTTTAATTCTTTAAGACCCTCTGATATGCCCTGGACAATACGTAGTAAATACATTTTTTGCAGTGTTTACTCTTGCTACAGTACGTGGACAGAAGCACACCACACCATGCTTACTATGTGTGATGCCTTTGACTTCAAAGCTTTGTAGTCATCACCTCTCAAGTGTGCAGTTTTGCATCACAGACTGTTGTTTTTGATCTTCCGCTCTTGAATGAAGCATCAAAGAAGAAATAAATACAGTATTAGTCAAAAAGCTACAATGTACAAATACGCTCTTTTTAATGTATCCAATATTTTATGCTGTGACGCTATTAAAATATCTTGAGTTATAAGAATTTCTCAGATTCAGTGTATTTCTGATTATAGCTGACTATATGAATTGTGTTGGCATGAATATAACAAAACATCATATAACTTGGATTGAACTTGATCTTGAGAGGTAATTCATCCTAGTTCTCCCTGTTCTATTTTGAAGAGGGTTTTTGTTCTGCAAGCACAATGTATGGCTTTCTGTATGTCTTTTAAACGGAAGTCCACCAAAGAAGTTTGTCTTATTGTTATATTGAATGCTTGAGTATCTTAACTGTCATAACTGTACCCAGTGATGTGAAAACAACTGCATGCAAATATAATCTGCCATCTTTAATGTTGCGCTTAGAGTAGTGGTTATGCAATAGTATGTTTGCTTCATACATGCCATCCATGCTACTGTGTTCTATGGCAAGAGATATCACATTAAATTTATACTAGGCAGGACAATGGCGCTTCGCTTTTGAGATTTGTCTGAGTTATCAGTCCATGTATCTGTTTGTATTTTTGTTATTGATTACCATTTTGAGAAATATACAGTTTTTTCTGTTTTCTGAGATCTAAGTAATAGGAGGGGAGTTATCGCCTAACAAAATACATTAACAGTAACAGCAGCATAATGAAGACAAAACAAATATATATAATTATAAAAAAAAATGTGAGCTTCTGATAATTAGTGGGACTTCAACAGTTCAAATGAATATAAAAATAAGCAGCTCTGCAGCAGTGTTGTAGGTATGAGATACTGTAGATAAAGATGACTTATTAGCAGCAACAGGATGGCAGAAATGCCACAATATGTCACTAGGAAGGTCTTATCTAGCTTAAATAATGTTTCCTAGATAACACAGTAAGGTTATTAGCACATCACACAGTAGCCGTTCCTAAAGACCACCTCAGCCCTAATTTTATGTTAAAATCATATTGAAGTCCATTTTGATATAGTTATCTTACTCCTAACCACGTCCGACACCTTCGAGTGTATCATGTTCTAAAAGGAGATGCCATTCGATCGCTTGCGGAACTTTCGGGCCGGGACCCCCCTCCCCCGTTTCCCACAATTTTTGTGTATCACCAGCTTAAACATTTTCTGGCAACATTGTTACCTTCTTCCTAGTTATCCAGAGATTAACTGAATTTTGAAAGTTTGTGTGTGGCTGGTGGAGAACCATCACATCTTCTCTCTGCTATCTACGCTCTTTTATTAGATGTGCACAGCTCTTCTATACCGTTCTTCATGAGTTTATGGGAAAGGGATTTAAATAGACACTTTTAGACTGCAGACTGGTCACACGTTGCAACTCACACACAAAGGGGCTATGACGAGCAAAATCCAGGAGAACGCTTATAAGCTCCTCTCCAGGTGGTACAGGGTGCCTTTCGACTTACATCACTATCTCCCCCAAGTCTCATCATTGTGGCGTTGTGGTTCAGGGGACGGGACGTATATTCACCTATGGTGGGATTGTGTCCTCCAGTCGCCTCCTTGACTTATGCTGTACGGGCCATGTGGGAGTCAGTTGAGGATGGTCACAACATCTTCGTCCTCGTTACTTCCTGCTCTTTCCGCTACGCTATGGTACTATGTATCTTCTTCTGGGTGTGTCTCTTGTACCTCATGTGTGTTTTGACTCCTCAGGTGGTGTACTTAGGGCAATTTCTTGAGTATGTTTCTTTTTTCTCTTAGTTTCTCTTAGTTTTTTGTATTCCTTCCCCCTTTTTTTTTTTTTTTTATTTTTTTTTTATTTTTTCTTTTTCTTCACGGTTTAGTTTGTCATTTCTCTGCCCATGCAGGTACTTTTGGCAACTAATGTATCTGACGCTCGGAGTTGCTTTGTACATCGGGTGTTATGTTTTCACATTAATGTAAATGTGCTTTATCAAGCTCACCTACATATTCCTGTGCTTTTGGGTACTTTTGGATTGTATCATGATATGTGTTGACCCTGTAACTCTGCGTTACGCCTGATTGCACCTCAGTGCTGCTGTATTGCTATACCGATGTTACGCTGTCACACTTGCACTTTACATCTGTGTTTATTACTTGTTTTTCGATAAAGAGAATTGAAAGTTTAAAAAATATATATATATTAATGATTCGAGGTTGCTGTATTCTAATATGTCTTTTTTTTCTGCATCCCTAGCTTGCTTTGAGGGACCCGGTTCATACAGTTTCTCTTCAACAATTTGCCTATGAAAAACTGAAAGCACAGCAAGAACTAATGGGAGAAGAAGGATTCCGATCTCTAATGGAAACTGTCGATACTGAAATAGCAAAACAGCTACAAGAGTTTTTACAGCGTATCTGAATAAGGAGTTGTTACCAGACAAAAACAGTTGCAAAAGTAATTGACAAAATAAAATTTTGCAAAATTATTTCTTCCATTTGTTTTAGGGTAAAAACACAAAAACAAAGAAGTATCCAAAAAAGTTTGTCCAAACAGTATAATTTTATACATGGAAATCATTAATTTCACACATTTCAGGTATAGCATTGTCGACGGACAGTAAGTGTGTATTCTGGCTAGAACTCTATGCACACTTAGATATTAACATTTTTATAAAGGAAAATATTTTGTTGACTCAATTATTGAGCAATATGCAACATTAGATTAAACATGTTTTTATCCTTTATGATGTTTATATGTTTTTTGTGAATATAGAATTAGGTTATTGCCTGCCTGAACAAAAATTTTATTCGTTTACACTTTTACAGTGATGTATAATGCCATTTCTGGAGGCAGTAATATCTTTTCTTTTTCTTTTTTTCTTTCTTCTACATCTCACTTCTATGATGCACCAGTTTTGCATGTGCAGTGTTTATTTTGCCACATAACAGACATTCGCATTGCAAAATGGGAAACTTTCATGGAAATTTAAGACAATGGAAAGAAGGGCTGCCTTTTGTCCCCACTGTTTGATCTGCCCTAATTAAAAAATATTGCTGGTAGCTGTTATCACAGAGAACTTAATCATGTCCTTGGTGGGCTGATATAATTTCAAACAAAACAAATGAGGAATCATAAAGTTGCATAATATTTTCTATGAGGGGGGGGTTCTTCCATAGTCAAAAGGAAGACAAATATCATAACCTGTTAAGTGTACATAAAATATTTCAATGGAGCAAAATAATGTATACTTTATTTTTAAGGGAATTCTCTTTTTAGGTTCTACATTTTCTAAGTTGTCAGGTTCTAAGAGCAAAGCTGACAATAGACATGTATACATTTTGGATGAAAAATTGAGTAGCTAGGGTTGGCTCAATTTTTGTAGGGAGAGAATATGTCCAAACATTCTGCATATCTCAACCAGTGCTATCCAGGAAATGAATAATTGGAATTAGAAGTTCTACTTATGATGATTTTCCAACAATAAAGAGCATATGTAAGCTTATTCCTTGGTGCTGTTCAAACTTTTAACATATGCATGCCATCAAGACCTGCCTAAATATGTTGCCATTTTAGAAAAAAAAAGTTCTAAAATCTAAAACTTTATTTTTAATGCGTGCAACTCATTCTCTGTTTATATATTTAACCAAAATGATGATCACTAGAGCCCAAACACTTCCCTGCAGTAAAATCCAAAATAAAGTCTTAATTTGCAAGTAATAAATCTAGTGCAGCATCCATAACCGATGCCTACTCTACCAATTGCTAACCGATTTTTCCAGTACATCAGGGAGATTAAAGTCCCCAATGATATCCTCACCCTTCATCGACATCCTAGTTCCTTTTTTGTATTTAAATTATTTTATTAAAAAATAAAATGATGAACCAGAAAATACCTGTTTACATACATTCATAAGTACTGTGAAGCAGCGCAGAAGCAAATGCATTATCAGTGCAAACAATTATATAGTCAAGAGGACAACAAGAGTACTATGACGCAGGGCAATATACATATAGTACAATTTAAGATAAACAGAAATGTCTGAAATATAGGAAAAGCAGTGTAAGATGTACGTTTTCAGTCATGGCACAAATGGTTTAGCACGTTAGAAACAGACTTGAGAAAATGGAGTGGTGTTGAGGAGTGTGGGCTTAGGTCAAGGTGGGGTTAAAAACAAAGTGGGTTTAGGAGGATGGTAGGACTAGTCCTCCTCCTCCAGACAGTCCATAAGAGAGAGGAGTCCCTCAGCTGGCTGTGGGTAAGCCTGTGGCAGTCACGGTCTGTAACCTGCTCCCTCCTCAGCACACCTGGCAAACTATAAAGCTTACTTTACACAGCACATTAGACTCCAAGCATCGTTGATGGCACCTTCCATGTGTGTTCATGGAAAAAGTCTGTAAAGTGCAGAGTGGTATGACAGGTACTTGCTCTCCACAGTCCTTCAATTTCAACTCCAGGGCTCTAACCAAACCCGTGCAAACGGGCACTGACAGTTTCCTCCACCACCATGCGATGTGGGAGCAGGAGGAGGCCTTCCCGGGTGGCCATCCATGCAATATGCTTAAACCTGTTGGTCAGTTTGCTTAATGCCACATTTGCCCCAACAGTCGTTGCTGTAGTTGTGGCAGCAGGAAGCCCTGGGATGCTCTCTCCAATGTCCTTGGATCTGATGAGCTTTTGAATCACACATGGTGACCGCAGTTCAGGTTTAACTCCCTTCAGTGGGTGTTCCCACTATAAATTAGCCTTTCACTACCTCTCAGAGTCCTGCACACATCATTACATACAAAGAAGGTCCTCAGGAGGGCAGGTGCTCCTTTGCCTTCCAATTGTCCTTGTACCTTACTCCATGCTTCACTCTTTTCATTTTGGACCCTTAGATAAAGTGAAAGACTGCCTTGTTGATGGCTTGGTGGTTCATGCCTGAGCCATGTACTGCAGAATAGGAAGCACAAGCACTTTCCCTTCAATGGTGAGAGATCTGATCCGTTCATCAATTAATTCATTGATTCTGCATTTTAACTTGTAATAAGAATACTCCTGTGTCCATTTTCAGTTCAATTTATAGTATACAGAAAGTATGAACTAATCAATTCAGTAATGGTGAAAATAATTTTAATTTCCTATGATTCTTTTTTTTTTAACTTACATTTACTCTAAGACTTAATGGAAGTTTTTTAAAAGTCAAATAACATGGTTTCTCCCATTATCACATTATTTTGCAAAAAGTGGACATGAACATGCAAAATTTTCCTTATAATGTGTTTATAATTAAAAAAGGTACGTCTGAGCATAAAGCTTATGTAACTTTACATCTTTTTAGATATTGGTCCAATAAACAAATAAATAGGCGAAAACGATGTGTTGGGCAAGTTTGGTGTAGAAGAACTTGACTGGCCCTCACAGAGCCCTGACCCTGTCAAACACCTTTGGGATGAACTGGAACTGAGATTGCGAGCCAGGCCTCCTCGGTGCCTGACCACGAATGCTCTACTGGATGAATGGGCAAAAATTCACACAGAAACACTCCAAAATCGTGTGGAAAACCTTCCCAGAATAGTAGAAGCTGTTATAATTGCAAAGGGGGGACCAACTACATATTAATATCTATGTATTTAGAATGCAATGTCATAAAAGTCCCTGTTGGTGTAATGGTCAGATGTCCCAATATTTTTGTCCATGTAGTGTATATCTCAATAAATCACATTTTTGCTGAAAGTCATAATACTAAACCGTTCCCATTACATTGACAAGACTAAAATTGGCAGACTAAGACAAACGGATACATCAGGTGGAGAGAGCCCTGCCCGCAAGCTTACAACTCTGAGGGAATAGGATGGGGGCAAGCATAAGGAATAGAGAAAGACAAGACGTTGTTTGGGGGTTGGATCTGTGAGAGGGAAGTTCTAGCAGCTAAGATGGTGTGGCTCTGAATAAGGGGGTTTTGAGATTTTTATCCAATGTTGGCAAGGAGGGTGAATGCTGAAGGTTCGGTGGAAGTAGGTTCTAGATGTATGGGGAAGCACGAGTGAAGTCTTGTAGATGGGGAAGAGGTGATAAGTGAGGAGGAGAGCCTTAGCCCATGGGAAGAATGTAAAGATCAAGTAGGGGAGTATTTTTTATGAGGGCAGAAATAAATGGAGGGCCTTATTTATTAGTACTGTGCAATTACTTTATTTGGTGAATTAATGTGGTTTATTATGGAAAAATGGTAGGCTCAAGGTTTCCTTAGTCATTTCGTGCAAATCGGTCAAGTTGGGCACCTCACGCCCAAATTGGCATGAGATGATTTGGGTACAGTTAAAACAAGGGTGGAATACAATCAGGATCCACACTGCACTTTATTTTCCCCAAATTAATAAATACGAAACCAGGGTGTACACATTCTTTTACACAGCAGGTGCTTCCTAAATATCATAGGAGCTTTCGTTAAAGTTGTGCTCATCAGTATATTATCTAGAAAACTTTTTGGAGACGTTTTTGTGTAAATTCTTGCTCTGGATTAGATGTATGCTCAGCATGAATGATGATCAATGCCAAGTCAAAGGTATTCATAAAAGCACAGGAACATACTTCAATGGTATGTTCAAACGTTTTTTGGATATGTAAGATGTAATGGGAAGTCAGGCTATAAAGGAGGATATGACATCTGTGTGAAAGAAATGTAAATCTATTGTTTTTAGGTGGCATTCTTTCATCCTCCCTCTGAAGTGACACGGCCTGGACAGCATGGGTCATACAATGAAGGAGACATTCTACAGAACTTTCCTTACCGAGTTGAGTAACTATTTGATGTTTTTTTGAGATGAGAATGGAAAAAGGCTTTACAATTATACCCTTATCCTATTTATTTCAACTACCTATTCTGATAGTTACTTAACAGGTAATCCCTTTTCTTAATGGCCTATAAAAATATTATTATATTTATATTATAGTTCCCGAGTTCACTGTTCACGAGGACCAAAAGACTTCATAAAATAGCTCTAGATACAAAAATGGTGATTGCAGCATTTTAACCCAAACCTATTTTTCTCAACTTGTCATTGAATAAGATAAATGAGACTCTCTTAATGTATAAATTGACAGCATTTGGTCATGAAACCCCCTATCTTTCTGATAGATGTGGATGGCCACAAATGAATATTAAGTATACAGCTCAAAATATATACTATATAATATGATATATATATATAGTTGCAGTGTAATTTTTATAAAGTGAAAAAGGACATATATATATATATATATATATATATTGTAGGGGACAGCTCACACATGGGGCGGCAATGACTGTATTCACACAGGTTTCAGTCAAGCGTGTTTATTTAGAAGATGTAGGCACAGAGCACCTTGAAACTAACTCTAACTAAACATCCGGATACCTCTCTACAAGCCTAAGGTCTGGCACAAAGCAAAGTAACAGATTTTGCATGGGTAAAGCTTCATACCTGGTGGGCTGCAGCACTGGCTCCCTCCTCTCCCCTGCAAACCCAACAGCCCTCTCTTTTAAGGCTTCCTCCCCAGTAATGAGCATAGGAAGCCTCACCTGAGGGCTCCTGGGTTTGCTACTGTGCCTGGCTGAGGAAACCAGGTGAGATATATATCCCATCAACCACTTTCCGATACACTTTACCACAATATATATATATATATATATATATATATATATATATATATAATGTCCTTTTTCACTTTATAAAAGATTACACTGCAACTCGCTGTATAACGCACATCTCTAAACCACCATCAGCTTTCTCCCTCAATTTTATTTGGTGACATAGAGATGAAACATTAATTTAAAGGATGCAATATCCTAAAACCATATGTGGTAACTTTATTGTAACTTTTATTTAATAAGCAGCTAGCTGTGATCCTTACATGGCTTAACCTATCTTAAAATGTTTGCTTTTCTTTTGCTGCATGTATCCGAAGTCATTCCACAACAGAGCTATATGTTTACTGTAATGGAAGCGCTTATAAAATACAGATATTTCTCAGTCAGTGTGTCAGCAGCAATTACTTTAGTTCAGCATGCCAGACAGCATTGTCTGTTTTATACTTTAATTTCCTGCTTTGGCCTAGTAAGGTGACAAAGAAAAACACCCATATAGAAAATAAAATAACATCTTCCCATCAATCACATTTCTGCCTGCAATGGTCAGAATGTGGACACCGAAATGCCAACATAGATCATTTTTTTTATTTTCTACATTTTTAATTTTCTGTTTCTAAGTAAAATATTAAACCAAGTTTTCGGGTGAATTGCAGTGCGTAATCTCAATGATAATGCATTATGAAGGGTCAAACCGGATGGTCTTTGTCATACCATGTATAGGTGTCCCCAATGCCAAGCTGGTATCACCTGGTGGGCAAAAAATGGCGCAGGAACGTAGCGCAGAAGAACATGGAAGAATCTTAGTCAAGGCAGGTCAAGGTTGGGTGTAATGGAGAAGGACTCTGCACATCCGTACACAGGGATGATGCAGAAAGAAGGTCAAGCAGAGTTCTGGTACACAGTTCAGGATCCAAGAATAACACCCATGACCCAGAGAACCTGCCATTAATACTCGGGCAAGCGGGACAAGAGTGGCAGGGAACCGTGAGCGGCCTAAACTGACCTACCATAATGCGTACTTAAATTGATGTTCTTGCTGATATGGATAACATGTTTATTAACTACAGTTTTTATTATTGGAAATACAGATTTACTTTTTAAGTTTATTTCATATACTTAAACAATTTTAATCAAATGATCTAATCTAGTGTTTTAATGACTTATAGTTAACTCAGTGTGAGTTATTGTTACCTATGGACTCTCTGGGCTTTTCCCAGAGTTACCTCCTGTGCTTAAGTTCTAGGTTTCCATGGCCCCACGCCAGGGACCAGTGATGGAACCAGGCAACCAGAATACAGAATAGGGAAGCTATACCTCCAGCAAATAAAGGCAGCTCAGGAATATTAATATAGTATAGTAATGTTTGCTGCAGGGCTGCCTTTAATATTGAATGGACCCTGGGCAAGCATTTTCTTGCCGCTTCCACACTCCCAAGCTTGCAATCATACCATCCACCCCACTCAGTGGAGTCTTCCCTTCTTCTGACCCTAGTGCGACCTCAGATCAGTCATTTCATGTCAGCGTTAGCTAATTCATTTTTTGTCTTAAAGTTACCTCTCTTTTATTCTCCCATGGCCTTTACAAAAGCTGCCTGGACCAATCAACAATCTAAACTTAGATAACACTCACTGAAATCGGGGTACTTTTGAGTTTGTGGGTGCTCAGCAATATATGGCTGGATAGTTTGATGAAAGCCCCATTATTCCTTGGGTGTTTTTTGAATGGTATGCGTTGATTTCTTGCCCTGTTTCATGTATTAAAAAATGACCTTACATGTATTCTGTGGAAGCAGCCATCTTCTTACTTCCTGTTTTAGAGTCTGGATGATTATTCCTCTCCATTGTTATCTCTCCACTATTATTAAATTGCCAATTGTTGATTGAGCCAGGCAGCTTTTGTAAAAGTCAAGGGAGAAGAAAAGAGGTAACTTTAAGACAAGAAATTAATTAGCTAACACTGACACGGAAGCTTATATGAGGTGAAATGTTTCTAAATTTCTCGAAAACAATGATACTGATTGACAAACAAGAAGCGCACGTGTCTGCTGTTTAAATAATGTACTAAGTGGTGCTAAAAGCTAAGGTAGTAACTGTTTTGCTTTGAATGCACTTTTTTCTATTTTTTTTTCCTCATCCCAGTTTTTTACCGGCTAATTTTCATTGTGATATATTGTGATGGTTATAAAGAAGCAATGGAAAAAGCTTCAGGACATGGTAAAATAAAATGTATATTATAGATGTCAAGCAATATAATGGAAAGCTTAATAACTACAGCTGCACTTTTAAATGGATACACAACTTGTTAAGAATTCACTATCGGATAAATGGTAGGCTGTATTATTTGGCTCAAGGTGATTTGGGTCCCCTATTTATAATGAATATAAATCATTCCTTACAACAAGACAAAGGATGTCATAAAAAAAAAAGTCTAAAATTATTTTTTTAGCATACTTAATAAATGGGTCCTGCTTATGACCTATATCTGTGTATATTTTTGTGTCTCTTCAACAAAACAGTACGAAAACTTTTACACTGTTTGGAAGAAAACAATAACAAAATACATGTAAGAAAAATGCTGGATATAAACATTTGCAATTCATGTGGACCGATCCAATCAAGATTTTTGAAAGGCCATTTTCAATGGTTCCTGGACAAGTATTAAGTAACAACTGGTCACCTGGTAGGCAATGTTCCCTCTAATTTTTCTTGGGTGATGTGTGCAGAAAATTTCTGTTGTGCAAAATTTTTCCCAGAGCCAAAATTTTGTGCGCACAATATGCTTCTACAGTCCATATAAAGTTGGTGGAGCTGGAAAAAAAAATCACATTGCAAGGAGGTGGAGCTATATATTTCCAACCCTTTTGACTCCATGGTCTATTCTAAAGGTGAAATTCTCACCGCAAAAATTAATTATGAGCGAATCATGAGCTCCGGGCTGCATAAAGGATCAATATATATGTATATATATATTATTATTTTTTTTTATTGGGAAAAACTGCATACCATTGACAGGGGTACAGCATAACACCTATCACTATATACTGAGGCACACATTGACTGGGGTACAGCATATCACTATATACTGAGGCGCACACCTCGAAAAGTTATGTGCGTGCGCACAGCTTAGAGGGAACACTGCTGGTAGGTATGCAATGCAGATGTTGGCTGACACTGGATTCCTCATTAAAGTCTTGGGGATAGCAAACTTTTAAGGTATGGCTATCAGCCTCAGGGCTTGGTTAGAGAGAGATTAGATTTAGGATATTCCAGAATGATCTTCCATGATAAACATTGGTAAAATGATATAAAATAATGTATTTGTTCTAGCATATTCAGGACTAGGTCTAAAAAAACCCCACAAAAGCTGGCCCTTCCTGGCACAGTCAAGCACCTGAGTTCCTTTGGTGTGTGTGTGCAGATTCTTCATTCTGGTGACATAAAAAAAAAACCACATGATTTATTAGCATCCATAGGTGCTCTTCATTTCACTTAATCTAGAACTAATCTTCAGTTGCTATTGTTGTTATCCTACTTTTACTCAGTAATAAAACAATTATGGCAGGTAATCGTATTAATCACAAACCTAAATCTATACCTTACACCTATACATTCATGTTATTGATAAACGTTAATAACTATGTAATGTGTCATATTTGTTGTCATGGTAACATAAAGCTGACATGATAAAATTGTGATGCTGAATCTAAAAGTGATGTAAATGTATTTATATGAAAATTATAGAACACATTTGCTTTCAGGAAAAGATTTATGGTTGGATGCCTTCACTAAAATAGAAACTGTTACCATACTCTATGTGATTATGTTTTAAAGGATGACTCTTCCTGGCACTGATAGAGTGATTTGTTTTTTGTCAGCTGTGGCGCTTCATGCGTGACTGTTCTCTCAGTGTCTTTCTTCATTTCTTAAAGGATTGTGTAGACTTAGGCCTGCTCTATTATTAATGGATAGACTTTCTACACTTTTTTTTTTCCAGATGTTTCCTTTAATTGTTGAAATCAAATGAAGAGACCCTTTGCCAAAATGTAAAAAAGTAATGGAATTTCTGCTCTCTTATTTAAATCCAAATAACTGTAGGATCCCTGGTTTTATTTCCCCACTATATTATACCTTTTTCCCTCTAAATCGGAAAACAAAAATCTGCCTGTACGGATTACTGTATCACCAGAGGTTCTAAGGTTCTAAGTTTATTATTGTATATATACCGATCAGCCACAACATTATTACCCCCTGCCTAATATTGTGTAGGTCTGCCTTCTGCCGCCAAAACAGTCCTGACCTGTTGAGGCATGGACTCCAGCAGACCTCTGTAGGTATACTGTGGTATCTGGTACCATGATGTTAGGAGCAGGTCCTTTAAGTCCTGGAAGGCCTCCATGAATGCATCCAGGTGCCAGTTGTTATCTAGGTAAGCGACGCACACACACCCGGCCATCCACGTGATGTAAAAGAAAATGTGATTCATCAGACCAGGCCACCTTCTTCCATTGCTCTGTGGTCCAGTTCTTATGCTTATGTGCCCGTTGTAGGCAGGAGTCAGCATGGGCACCCTGACTGGTCTGCGGCTATACAGCCCCATAAGCAACAAACATCGCGTACTGTGTGTTCTGGCACCTTTCTATCAGAAGCAGCATTAAATTTTTCAGCAATTTGAGATACAGTAGCTCGTCTGTTGGATTTGCCCACATGGACCAGCCTTCGCCCCCCATGTGCATCAATGAGCCTTGGCCGCCTATGACTTTGTTGCTGGTTAGGTACTGATAGATGCTGACCACGGCAGACTGGGAACACCCCACAAGATTTGCAGTGTTGGAGATGCTTTGACCCAGTCATCTAACATCACAAGTTGGCCCTTGTAAAAATCACTCAGATCTTTACGCTGCCCATTTTTCCTGCTTCTAACATATCAGTTGTGAGGACGAAATGTTCACTTGCTGCGTAATATAGCCCACCGGCTGACAGGTGGCATGACAAGATTATCAGTGTTATTCACTTCACCTGTCAGTGGTCATAATGTTATGGCTGATCAGTGTATAGGTTCCAAAAAGATCTGGTGCTGAAAGCCAATAGTAAATATTGGCCAACAGGGTGCCAACATTTTTAACTGCCTTTTCTGTGATGTCTTTTTTGCATACAGTTGTGTGAAAAAGAATTCTCTGAATTCTATGGATTTACATATCAGGAAATAATAACAATCACCTTAGCAGGTCTAAAAATTTGATAAATACAACCTCTAATGAACAACAACACATGGCATATTTCACAAAAATAAAGCCAAAATGGAGAAGCCACGTGTGTAAAGCAAAGTACACCCTTAATGCTTCCATAGGAATTACGATGCTAAGTGGCAAACGGATGCTGCTAATCAATTGCCCTTGATAAATTGATCATTAGCAAGTGTGATTACCTCTATAAAAGCTGAAGTTTTAGCAGTTTGCTGGTCTGGAGAATTCAGGTGTGTGCTAACACAATGCCAAGGAGGAAAGACATCATTAATGATCTTAGAGAAACAATTGTTGCTGCCCATCAATCTGGGAATGGTTGTAAGGCAATTTCCAAACAATTTAAAGTCCATCATTCTACAGTGAGAACGATTATTCAAAAGTGGAAAACATTCAAGACAGTTGCCATTCTTCCTTCCCCAAGGTTAGACTGTGCAATGCTCAGAGAAATTGCAAAACACCCAAGAGTTACATCTCAGACTCTACAGACCTCAGTTAGCATGTAAAATGTTAAAGTTCATGACAGTACAATTAGAAATTAGGCTTCAAGAGTTAAAGGTCCTTAAGAAAAACTCTATTGGTCGCTGGCAGGGGGTTCGGCTGGCATCAACCAATAAAGAGCAGATGCCTTTCATTGGTTGATGCTAGAGAAGCCCCCTGCCGGCGACCAAAAGAGTCGCTCTTACAGATCTTTAAAATCCTGGTGCCAAAGCTGTTGCTTACTGCTACTGCATTAACTCTGTATTAACCCCTGCTAGAAAACCAGCAGAAAACGAACAGCAAAATTAACAAAGAATGTATACAAATATTCACCCAAAACAAATGCAGGAACAGGCAAATTTTGTTTTTTTCCCCCCAAAGACACACACGAAGACTTGGCTGGCACCCAAGTCTAGTTGTTCACACATGGCTTCTCCATTTTGGCTTAATTTTTGTTGAGTAAGTTATGACACGGTGTAATATGTTATGTGTTGTTGTTCATCTGGGGTTGTATACCTAATTTTTTGACCAGTTAAGGAACATAATGAATACATAAATATTGTATTAATATTTTTCATGGAAAATAAATACCTTTACTCGGCTACTCTTCGACTTACTTGTATGCATGTGGCATCTCCCCTCATATCAAATGTGCTGTCTGTAGGAGCGCTCAGGTGTCCATGTCTCAGCAGTGAGATATGCCCCCCACATATTGCTGTAATTGGTTGCCCTATACAGTAGGGTCAGCCTGGCTGGGTTCAGTGAAAAGTAAATTCTACTCGCTTTCACACCATACACCAACAGCAGCACACTCATTATAACACCATGCACTTACACATATCTCCAATATCTACTGCCTTACTATCAGAAATATTATTTCTTCTTTCCTTATTAGTCAACAACACCCTTTATAAGCCCCCTTCATTTAAAAAAAATCACAATTGTAGCCTTGCACAGCATAAATGCCTTTGAATTCAAACAGAGCAGTGTTTAATAAAATGAAGACATTTATATTTCTTCGGAGGAAGCAAAGTTTCCATAAGTTACAATTGATTTTTTTCTTCCCCCATTGTAGCAGCCATATGAAAGGCTGGATATTTAGTAGCTATAGTCTGTACAGGACACATACTGGCACATTCTTTTGACGCTGGAAATCATTATTGTCTGTAAATGGATAGTGAAAGCATTGACATGCTGTGTGCACATCTTGTTTTGCTTTGTGAATCCCCTAGACGATACAGGAATTCAGAAAACAGTTATTATACATCAAAGAACAAGTGTGTAATAGGCATGTTTCATTCTATAAACAATAGACATGAAGTGTACAGGTGGGAACACAATAGTTACAAAGCCAAAGGCAGCATAAATCCATCATCATAAGGATGGCAATGTTGGGTTTCAAATAAATTGCCTATAATATACATGGATTTCTTAGAGGATATCAGTTTATGAACAGCTATCCTCTCCTGTGATATTAGTCACACTAGTGGTATGATTTTGAATGTAAATGTGTGTTGAGAAATACTTAGTAAGGCAGAATTTTTTCAGAGTAGCTATTCAAATATTTTCATTGTCAGGTATATAAGTAACATACTAGTAATGTAATAGTATTTGCAAGAAGATGTATTGCAGTAAAGGAAATGCAGACGTGGTTACTTCTCCATGGCAGATTCCACATAAAGAGCCAACAAAAACATTGGAATTTGATATGATGAAGGAAATAAAACACCAATTTAACCATTTGGCAAAGTATTGCTTATGCTTACCTCGCTTCAAAACAAGGAATGTACGCTTCACTATTCAGGAAAAGTGATTATGCTAACTATTTACAATAAATACAATTATTTTTTGAGGTGTGAAAAACTTACCAGGATCTGTTGAACATGTGAAGAATGTTATATAAGACATAAAATAGTGACTGGTGTAATGCATGCCATGCTAGGAGAAAAGTGTAATCTACCTTGCGTGGTGCATAAAGGTTCATATTATAATGTCTGTGGTCTGTACATGGATATATTATTATTATGCAAATAGGATTGCAGTGTCTAAATGATTAAATTTTTATTGTGAATATATACAAGTTTTAAACAAATTTACAAAGCAAGGCACCACAAAGCCAAAGGACCTAACAAATTCCACCAATTATAAGCCACAATGAAAACATGATACTGCTGAGACATAATAAATAATGAAATAGAATTAGTAGACACCAACATTGTGACCCATTCCTGCTCCAGCATGACAGTGTCCCCCTGTACACAAAGCAAGGTTCATAATGATACTGTGACAAGTTTGGTATGGAGGAACTCAAGTGGTTTGCACAGAGCCCCTGACCTTAACCTAACTGTATATCTTTAAGATGAATTGGATGATTGTGAGCCATGCGTTTTTGTCCAATATCAGTGTCCGACCTTACAAATGCTCTTTTGGCTAAATGGGCACGCACAGAAACACTCCAAAATCTAGTGGAAGGCCTTTCTTAGAAGAGGCTGGTATAGCCGAAAGTGGGGTTAACTACACCTCATGGTCTGTTGACCAAAATGTTGGCAGTTACTGCATTGTAACAAGCAAAAGGAGCACATTTGGTAGAGGAGACTCTACAAACTGAGCACCTAAATCCTGGTGGCAGGAGGTTCTATGGGTAGAAGCATGTCACATGGGTGTTAAAAGGATATGACTCCTTTAAGTGTCCTGCAACTGTTTCCAGAAGGTCAGGGGATAGGAGCTTACTGCTGCTGGACCTTTACTTAGTATTGCTGGATGGTTATGGAGGGGGAGTGTGACAGAATGACCTGTCATACAGGGCCCTCAAGGTACTCAGGGATGGCTCCAGCCTGGCTGCCAAAGATAGCACAGGTAGGAACTCCATTGTTTAAACACAAATCTATAATAGAGAGGTTCAAAAGTATTCCTCTAGATGAAGAAAAGAAAAAATAAAGTAACATTTTCAGGGGTTCTGGGGACCCCAAGCTCCTAGTTTAAAATTTTAGTCTCTGGTACTACTATGGAAACAGCACAAGATCCTCCCAAACTAACAAACGGTGGCTTAAATAGAAAACTAATGTTGCCTCACAAAGCTACCCTGAACTATAATAAGTTCCTTGCTTGTCTCCAGAAGTAGATTAATGCACACATTTCCTTACAGACACTGAAAGTGTTAATTGTCCTTTGCATATTTTTTCTCCTCTGTTAAGAACCTCTAAGTGCAAGATACTGGACATGGACCAAAAAACATTTCAGATAAATGTTTAATTTCACTTTTGATTGGTTCATTTTCGGACAATTAATTTTGTTTGCTGCCCTTTTGGTTCGGACAAAATTTGGAGAGCTTTTTTTGATTCAGAAACACAATTCCTTGTCACTCTCATTCACTTTCTCACAGTCTCACTCACTCGCGAGTCATTTAAATTAAAGTCCATACTAATCCAAACGCATAAGTCTACACTTACTATTTTACCTTGGTGAAACAGTGGTGTTTGGAGGTTGGAGGTGAAACCTGCAAAACTAATTAATTTCCTACCATCCTCGGCATAAAAAACAAACAACTGAATAGGGAAGGATAATCAGGCAAATGAAATAACTATGCAAAGTAAACATTTTGTCTAAGCAAGGTTTCTTATAAATGTTTTGCTTATTTTAATCTGTAAACATTTACACAGTGTACTGAACTGTAAAATGTAGGATAGGGGAAAGTGGCATCACTTATTGTAGAAAATGTTATGCAGTGATTGCTTTACTTTCTATGCTTTCCATGTTCTCTCAAGCATTTCCTGACAAAATTTGAATTTGATTATTCTTTTCCTTTATAGAAACTGAAAAGAAACACAGTTTCCTTTAGTATTGACCTTATAAATTGTTTTTGGCTCTGTTTACTAAAATTCCTTTTTAATTAAAATAATATATTGAAATAATGATCTCTAAGGGGCTCAATAATACATCTTGTTAATTATTAATGTATAAAATGTATTTCTAGAGAAAGGCACTTGTTCAACATCTATGAAAAATTGTTCACATGACAAGATCATAATGAGCTAAGATTAGCAATTTTTTTTGCAGTTTATTCAATTTTGCTAAAACAATTCAAGAGGAAAAGGACAAACCTTAAACTGGGGTTTTCTTTCAACCATTTCTATCCTTTTTATTTGTGCCATTTTGCAGCAGTCGCCTCCTTCACCTTTATTCTGTTTGGCCTTATCCATGTTGCTATGATAAATATGGTATAACCATATTTATCATAGTAACCATTGTAACCATAGTAACCATTGTAACCATTACAACCATAGTAACCATTGTAACATTGACAAAGGGTGTAGACAACTGTAGAACGCCTTACAAAAGTCCCCTTTATGTAGGTAAGCAGATTCATCTAGATGACAATCCATGGGTCGAGTGTGTTTGTCATATAATTAAATGAGACTTCAGTGTGTCTAAAGAACCTATAGGGTCTAGGTCACAACATTGTTTTTGGAACCAAAGCACACAACTCCTTTCTCTCACCAATACCCCATCACAGATACTAGAAAATATTTGCCTTAGACAATTGTTCCCTTCTTCCTATGAAACTCATTTAATGTATCATAAAGAAACTATCCTCCTTCTTTACTTCATCTATAATTACTCTATTGAAAGATAAAATATAAAGTAGTTTCAGCCCAATGTCTACAATGATGACAGACTGATCTACCTCCACTCAAAGCTATGCTAACTTGCATTGGTATCCATTTATCTGCCTTTGGATCTAAATGGCATCCAGCTATGTCAAGCACAGCACATCAAAAATAAGTTCTTACTGACTATGCACCATTTTTTAATTATCTCTTTCTATTTAATTTGCTTTATTGTTTTGTTTCCTTTTATTATTTTGGATTTTTGTATTTCCTTCCAAAAGATGCCTTCAGACTTATCAGCTGATTATCAGGAAGCACCGTTTAGGCAATCGTGCCCGAAATTCAGGAAGCACTGTTTAGGCAATCGTGCCCAGAATTCAGGAAGCACTGTTTAGGCAGTCGTGCCCAAAAGTCAGGAAACAAGCCGAAGTCAAGGGCACCAGAAAAGTAGCAAAGTCCGTTAACAAGCCGTGGTCAGGGTCTCCAGAAAGGTAGCAGAATCCGTTAAACAAGCCAGGATTCTAATCAGAATATAGAAACTCACAAAACAGCAGCCGAAAATACATCAAGCAACGAGCAGTAGCGAAGGTGGAGTTTTAAATCTTCCCGGGCGATGACGTCATCGAGCGCGGATCGAGGCCAGATCAGCGTGGACGCGGCAGGGGACCGACCCGCGGGTACTCGGGTGAGTGGCTGCGGGTCGGGTTCTGACAGTGTGACATCATTCATAGGAACACAGAATTAGACAGCAGGGAAGAACCATACCATGTGTGGTGTTGAGCACCATACCGTGCATGTTGCATTTGAATATTAGGTGCTATGTGCATTCATGATCTTTTTTTTTTTTTGAACAATTATTGAATTATATCTTTGTATGAGAGGTTTTTTTATTGTAATAACTTAAAAATAGCCTTGCGCACTGATATGTTTTGTTGGACTTTCAATTACAGAAATAACTATCTTTTCAAACTTGCTAACAAGGGATTTTAAATCATTGATCTTAAAATTGCTTTACCTGTTCTGAAAATGTTCAATCATGGCATTATTGATTTCTAACCCTATTCAATATTGTAAGGGGTCTGAAAATGAAATTAAATCCACCAATCTTTTTAAAAATAAAACTAGTTTTACAAGCCACAGAAAATATTCTTTCTGAGGATTTTACATAGCTTGTTGCAATCAAATGATGGTTACAAAACTGCGTAATATTAGGTCCCAGATAGAGGGTCCTCGCTACAATGCATTATAACAAATTTGTTCTTTGCAATGGATGCCTGTTATATTTAACCACTGCTTTATTCTTTACATGTCCTCTCCTTTCTAGAATTTCTGAAATTATATTCCTGCAAAATATGCCAACAACTATTTGGGTGTAAAGATATATAAAACCACAAAATAAACTTGGTCAACACAGAAACTGCCTCACATACCATGTATTTCATGCTATTTTTATATCACAAATATACTATCCAACTGGCCCTGGCCTCAAGCCTATGCATTCTCCTTTGTGATAATTCCTTGGTCATTAATAATAATGATGCACAGCAGACATATGTGCTTGTACATCTTTAATTAGATGTTTCTCTGCATAAGGTAGCCACACGCTAATATAAGTGGTAGTTCTGCAATACTTCTCACCACCAGGCTGGTGTGATACAAACTGCAGAACAATCTTCTAATGACCCCAGGGTAGCACTGAACTCAAATTATTATGACCCTTAGTCCATCTGAAATATGTTCAGTATAAATCACCTCTAGTGTTAAATAGTTAAAAAAAAATATTTCTGAGCAGATAATTCATTTGTAATGTAACCATTCTATATCAAATGCATTTAGGAAAATAATGGGGTTATTAAACAACAGAAAAAATGAGTTTCAGTATTTGTTACCTTGACTCCTAGGCTCAGATGGGACTCATTCAAGCGCTCGTGGAATTTCTTGTGCAGCCTTTCCAGCTAAAGCAGCGTATATCTCAACACACATATCGTTGAAAGTGTTTTCTTTCAGCTATATATCAGCATTGTAGCAACAAAGTGTACCTTATTACAGGTTTATGGATTTGTGTATGCAAGACATGCATAAGTTTAAATGCATTTATAAAATATAAAAATGAATTAAAATGTTATAGGTTATGTATTTTGTTTATTATGGATTTGCTTGTAAGCTCTTGGTGATACATGCACATGGTATGCACAAAATCGGAAATAATTTTATGCATTTGCAGACATAAAAGTTACTAAAAATGCATATACATTTATTAATGCATTTGTAAACAATGGGAAGATGTTATTAACTTTATGCCTATTGTTAGGAATTATAAAAATGAGTCAAGCATTAAAACAAACAGTTTCAGCAGTAACTCGTGATGTTTTTTAGAAACTTTTTCGTCATCACTGTGAAATGCTATTTTGATATATTTTCGCATAATAAATCACATTTAATTGTATTAACGTGGTTGGTGTTATGCTATTTTGGGGTCTGAACTAGATTGTTGATGTCGGCTTACATGTTGCCGTATCTGCGTTGCCATAACTGGATCATTTTCCATCCAAAGCACGTTAGGCTCTTGATATAAAGGATAGTAGGCTGTTTACCTCTTTGAAGACAAGCTAGGTCCTCTGCTGTTATTTTCTACTGAAACTTCGATCATTACTATGATGCTTAATTTGCTCCTGCCCAGAGAAGGTGGAGAGTGAGACCTTAGGATATATTATTTCTTGATTAAATATTTTTGTATATTTAGCAGAATTAATATTGATGTTCTTTTATATTTGGTAGAATTTATCTTTTTAATACTCTATTTTGTGATCAAGAATTAGCTTAACTCTAAATCAATGAACATGTATAAAGGGACTTAATGAGTTAAATACTCTAATGGGACTGATTGGACATTGAATATTTCCAATATATAGAAGGGTGAAGAAGATCCTTTGTGAGTATGCACCTTGAAGTCTTTGATAGGCGAAACCCACTGTACTGTACTATTGGTGGTCAACATCTTCAAGTGGGAGGCTACGTGGTGACTCTCCCAAACCTGGAACTCTGAGAAGCGATTTGCCACAAAGTCATCCTGAGGTGGGCTCATCAGGACCATTGGGTGCTTGCTACAACCTCAATACGCATATTGTTCCTGTAAGTTTGGATTATATCCTTTTATTTATTTTTATATTTATTCAAAAAGTTTTATATGTTTTATATTTTGTAGTAAGTGGGACCCTATGGTCTGTATTTAATTTATATAGGGCATTATATATATATATATATATATATATATATATATATATATATATATATATATACATACATACACACACACACACATACATATCTCTGGAAGCAATTATCTTATCTCGAGAAGAATTAGAATATATAGAAGTATGTTTTTTTAATCTCCTTTACTACGTGGTATTAATATATTTTTGGGGTCACATATAGGTGATAAAAACTGTTCTCTTGTTCACAGATTTATATTACGCTTTTGTGCTCGCCCATATTATCGATTATTGTTTTAAAAGGATGCCTGGCACTCAGCAGAGAGAAAAGTTTGTCACAAGTCCACCTCTGGTCTAATGCCAGGTTTGTCTTGGTTGGCTGTAAGGAGATTTGTGATTTTGTCCCTTTTTTGCCCAGCGAAAAGCCCAATGTATACAGGGTCGAAATATTGGCCTTTGTAATGGGCTGTTTTTGTTTAAATAAACATATCATACATAGTGTTGTGAGAGTGCATGTTTTTCTTTTATAATTATTTGTGGAATATAACCATAGGGCCCAATAATTCACTTACCTCAACTTTTTGTATTTTTTATTTTAAAAAATATATTACTAACGGTATGCACCTTTTAGTTTTTGGTTTTGTGGATATCAGTTTCTTACCACAGAATCTCAGATTCAGAGAGCTCCTATCTAAGAAGTATAAAAGTTTGTTTCTGTCAAGTTATGGAACAAGGCCCATCAGTCACTGGATGAATCGGTCTTGTTCCCAAGGCTGGTAAAGGATTGAGTAAACCTGCAGAGTTCTTGTAGAGACTAGAGCTTCTTCATCGAGAATGGGACTTACATATTAAAGCAAACACCTCAAAATTTATCAGATATCTACAGCCAGAAGAAGATTTGGTGTTAACACAAACAAATACAAAGCTTTCCATTTCTGTATCCAGTAGAGAATCTGGAGGGATTAGATGCTTTTCCAGAGGTTATGAACCATGGCTGGGCTTCTGACTTTCCACCTCTGCCCGTGTTCAGGAAAATGGTGCAGACCCTTCCTGCAAACAAATCATCCTTATCCAAACAGTCCCTCACCTTCTGGCGAATCCCCCCTCAACCTCCGAATAGATTGTAAGCTCATAAGAGGATGCCTTCTTCTCCTTCTGTGTCAGTATTTCTTAAGATTTGTTAGATATTGTCACGTTATATACTGTCAATTGTAATATTATTTTTAATTCTTTACTGTCCCTATTGCAACAGCACTACAGAATCTTCCGACGCTCTATAAATAAATAAAATGTATTTTGTACTGTGCGTCAGATTTGCAAATGGAATATTTCATGTTTTATGCACGTGAACCTAGAGTTGTCAGGTAGGAGGACAGTGGAGAAGATGGAGTGTGAGTCTATGTGGGCCAATAGATTGCAGGTGTCATGGATATAGAAGTACAATATTAATTTGCTCAGTCATTTTGATTATACCATCTGTGCGATTGCAGAGATAACCATAAAACTTGTGCTTTTTTTCATTATTATTATTTTGTGATTCATAGCATATTGTACAGCTTATAGGCATTCCAACTGTTAATTGGTTATATGTCCACATCCATATTGACAATCCCATAAATGCACCCTGTAGATTCAGTATATCATATTTATTTTCATGTAGAACACTCTGTTCCTTTATCCAACTCATCTGGAATACTGCTGTCATTTTTGTAAGATTTTTTTTCTTCTCTATAATAGTTCCCCTGACAGACACTTTAATTTTTAAAATCTATCTGTTGCTTACTTTGTCAATCATTTAGCATGTTAACAGACTGAACGTCCCATATCAACAAAGTTGTAATGATTTGTTCATTAAGCTGCTAATAAAGCATTTACTTAGGTTTCCAAAAGTGCCCCGATTGGCACCAGTAGAGTAGATGAGTCTTCCGTGTATTTTCTGCTTGCGTTTTTGGCACGGTTTCCTGAAATAACTGTTGCACTGATGCAGCATCAAAAGCAAATGCTTGTTTATCCCAAGAGTTTTGCCTAAGCAGTCATTGAAACTAAGTTACAGAGGTGTCTTGGTTCCCACAAGCACTGCGTGCTTCAGCAGAATCCACTTACATTCTTAACAATCCTCTGTGTGTAACCCGGCTAAAAACGTCTCGTATTGTTCGTACTTGAGCTGATTCAGCTCTCTTGAGATGTGTTGCTCTAGAAGTCAGGCTATAAGCAAGCGGGGGATTGGAATTGTGAGCATCTGTGTCTTCCTTTTTTTGTTCCCTAGAGTAAACAATCCAAGTCTTGCCTTCAAATCAGAATCTCAAATAAACACTGATTTTTATTAAGGTTAATAGCTTTATAATAAAATACTGTATACATTTACTACAATTTTTTTTTTAAATAAATAATTGTGAAATGTCTAGAAAATTAGCTTTTGGGCTAATGTTTTTTAAGCTTAAATAACTTTTTAAGATCTGTGTCAAAAAACATGTCACATTTTCAACACCACACTATTTTATTTCTGTTAAATCAGAAAGAAAAGAGAGGGGTAACATTTAAAAGAAAAGACACCAAAAGTGTTATAGAAAACCTGTAATATGCAATATCTGCTGTTGAATATGCGGTATGTATATAAATACTGTAAATGAGTATGGATGTCCAACTGTATTTTAACTATTATTATTTTTTTTATTGTGCCAACAATAGCACTTCTTATACTACATAAATTCAAAGGGTATGCCAAAGCTGGAATTAACTAATTGAAACCAAACCATTAGGTAAAGAAGGCCCTACTCGCACGCTTACAATCATCAAATAATTGTTTTAAAATGTGAGAAACTGGCATTTTGTACTGTGAAATGTACATAGAGAGACACATAGACTTGTACATGTAGACAGGGGTATATACAAAAATATACACAGTATGACAAATAATAAGAGAAAGATACAGAAACGCACAACTTACTATAGAAGATTTACAGATCAGAATTCAGATTATTGAGAGTTTTACTCCCTATGATGCCATCAGTTTTCTATTCAATTGGTTTGATCCATAAAGTAGGAGTGCTACACAATATATATATATATATATATATATATATAACACTACATTTGTCTTGATTAAATTCCTTTTGGGCCAATAGGTTGATAGTATAGTATGAATTAATTTCACCAAAAGATACCATCACAGAATGTAATTTGATAATACATGGTATTATTCTCCTTCGGAGTTTTGTTCACTGAACACAAGATAGAATGTGTGAATTAGTGTTATTCAAAAGAAAAACAACTGGACATGGATTCAAAAATCCCTCTTCACTAAATGTGACTATTAATATGCTTCTCAAGTTACTAAAAAGGTGAAAATAAGCTTTTGTAATCTTGCAAGAAATAACTAAAATGTGTGTACAAATTACAGCTTAAATAGAAAGCAAACCTAACATTTTCATCTTGTAAACCATATGTTGACTTTCTAAATGTTCGTTTGAGCTTTTTATTCCTTAGAATTTACTGTTTTGCATAATGATTATCATGCCCTCTGGCATTAATGTTTGCATATGAATTACAGGTGGTTTGAACTGCTGTTAACATGATTACAGTAAGCTGGAAACTAACGCCAGAGAGCAGTAGATATGCTTTATAATTCTCTCTGTGTTATAGGAAATTAGCACGGAGTTCTGTGACCTGTGATGAAAAAACCCAGGTAAAGTTGTTGAGTATTGGAATTTCTTAAATAACGCTCATGTTTTCATGTTTATAATAGAAAATATTCTTCATTAGCCTTATTTTGCTACATAATATTAATCAAAATATTAAATTTCACCTTGCATACAAGAACCAAAATGATTCAATTCACCACATACATATAAATGCAGCAAAGTGTTCTAGAAATGTCTGCATTGTTTCCAATGTTGACCAAAGGAAACTTTTTACTAGAATATTTTTCACTTTGATGTAACTGTGAAAAAAACATCCGGCCCCCAACATTTTTGAATTATTTTTTATTTTATTTGAATCAGCATGCCCTTCCTCTTTACTTTCTCTTTCTTTCCCCTCTCCCTTTCTTTCTTCTCTTACTTTTTCTTCTCATTTTCCTTTTCCTCTATGCCTTTCATCCATTCCCTTTCATTCTCTTGCTGCCTTTATTGCTATCCCCTTAGCTTTCTCATGCTTACGCTAAGCAGGCTCACAGCTTGACAACCTGAAATGAAAGTCTTTGGGAACAATCTGGAGGTCCATGTGTGTTCCTCAGCATTGTACTGCTCAAGGGACATCAGTGCTGTTGGAACCTAAGTGTATCCAACTCTGAGTGACAGTCTGAAACTGGGTGACCTTGTTTTACCTTTTGTTTCTATTTAATTCCTTGATTGTATTTCTATTTTCCAATTGAAAGTGTTCACACTATTTTATTGATTGCATGTTTTCTAAGTATTGGACACCTTGCTAGTTATGTTACATATACACCATTTCAATTAAAGACAGGGCAGGAAGATACTTTAGTGCAAAGGGATTTCAGGTAATTGGATTTCTCCAACTACAGGTTATATCAAATCTAAATGTTCAATCCAGACTGTAGGAACATTTATTTCCCTTGATTACAGCATACATACAGTAGCACAGGAGGCATGTTTTATGCATAAGTTATTTAAAGACACCTCATTTAACTTTTTCATGAAAACAACCTGTGTCTAATAATTAAGGGAATATCACGCTAAAAAAAGAGCATGCCGATAAATCATATCTTGACACTATAGCATATAATGGGTGTCACACTGGACTGTACAATTATTTTTCTTCTGAAAATGTATAAAGTATATTCAAAATGCCTCCCTTCTCCACTACAAATATTTTAATGAAGCCAATATTCAAGAGAAATGAATTTATCTGCGTTTTTTAGAATATGGTAGTTCTAAGAAACACAAGAAATAAGACATGTATTTTATTTAAAATGTATTTTAAAAGGAAAAAGTAAAACTATCGAAATATATTAATGTTAGAACAATACATTTTGAGCTAAAGAGCACGAGGTGGTAGGAACGGAAGATTGAGGGAGAGAAGACTAAGAGGTGATAGTGGGTGATAATGCTATGTACCTAAGTAGTAGTGAGCAATGTTCCCTCTAATTTTTCTTAGGTGGTGTGCGCAGAAAATTTCTCTTGTGCAAAAATTTTCCCAGAGCCAAAATTTTGTGCACACAATATGCTTCTGTAAATGTTAAATTTAAATTGTTATTCTATATTGTTGGTACAGCTCGCTCATGGTTAATAATACTACATTATAGTGTGATAATACCACACACATTAGATATTGTTTTTTTTCAGGACAAGAAGGGCTTTCTTTAGATGACATTGTTTTGATTGTATCGTATTATTTACTATTAAAAAAAGTATAAAATATGGTGAAAAATTTAGAAAAAAATGACTGTTTCTAACTTTTAGTTGAAAAATCTTTTACTCATCTATAAAAGGTAATGAAAAAACCTGCTAAATAGATTCTACTATTTGTCTTGAGTTTAGAAATACCCAATGTTTTTATGTTTTGTTTTTTTTCTGCACGTTATGGAGCAATAAGTACAGGTAGCGTTTTGCTATTTCAAAGCCATTTTTTCCAAATCTGGTAATTCTTCCCCCCATGTGCCATTTCAGGTATCTTTGAAGCCGGCCAATGCAATTTACCCCATCAAATCATATATTTGTGAAAACTAGACAGCCCAGGGTATTCCAAATGCTTGTATTTTAACCCTTTCCAAGCACTTATTCTACCATCAGCCTTTGTCAAACTTTATGGTAGTAATTTTTTTGCATTTGTTTTTTCACACACATTTTACTTTAGGTATGAATAAACAGGTTCTGGTATATGTCACTATCATAAAACACCCCAATATGTGTTAAGAAACATCTCCTGAGTACAGCGATACCTCACATGAATGATTTTGCCTGGCTGTTTGGGGGCAAAAGAGCCACATTTGGGGCATGCACATTTTTCAATGTTGAACTTTGGCATTTGGGGATCCACTGCCCATGCCCTATTTGGTACATCTTTGAGCCGGGCCATTTCAGTGTGCCCAAAAAAACCATATATTTTTGAAAACTAGACACCCCAGGGTATTTTAAATGCTGGTATTTTAACTCTTTGCATGCACACATTTTACCACCAGCATTTTTTCAAAGTTTGCAGTAGTATTTTTGTGTGTGTATTTTTCCCACACACACCTACTTTATGTATGAATTTACAGCTCCTGGTATATGCCGCTGTCACACGACACCCCAATACGGACATTTAACTAATGGAACAGAGAGGGAGACCAGTGGGATATACCGGGTAAGTTGCAGCATTGGGGTTTTAAAAGTCTGTACGAGCGACTCTGTTGGTCGCTCGTACAGACTTTTAAAACCCCAATGCTGCAACTTACCCTGCAGATCCCACTGGCCTCCCTGTTCTATCAGTTAAATGTCCGTACGGACATTTAACTGATAGAACAGGGAGACCAGTGGGATCTGCCGGGTAAGTTGCAGCATTGGGGTTAACTTTTATTAGGGGTTAACTTTTTTTTTTAAAGGGTTAAGGGGCCGTGCGAGTGAGCCTAACGCAGCATCGAAGGGGTTAACGGGAGCGGAAATCCATAGGTTCGCTGTCAGGGGTTAACTTACAACTTACAAAGGCCGTGCGAGTGAGCCTATTGGTCACCTGCAGGGTCTTCCTCTGGCATCAACCAATTGGTTGATGTCCGAGGAGGTCCCTGTAGGCGACCAATAAGCTCATTCGCACTGCCCTGTAACCCGTGACGGCGAACCTGCGGATTTCCACTTCTGGGAACTGCTGCGATGCCGCGAAGACAAGGTAAGTTAGAAGGGGGGCGGAATGGTAGACGAAGACGATCACGGAGATCTTCGTGGTGTGTGTCTTTGTCTTCGCCTACGTTTTACTGCCGCTTTCTTCTCTTCGGCGTGTCTTCGGAACGAACACGAAAACGCACTCTTCGTGTTCGTTTTCATGTTCGCCCGAAGACGAATGCACAAGTCTAATATATATATATATATATATATATGAATATATATATATATATATATATATATGAATATATATATATATATATATTTATATGATAAACAGCAATCACACTCCTATCATGTCCAGGTTCTAGCATGTACTGGTTGCTTGGGCATGATAGGAGTGGGATTGCTGTTAGCAATCACATATATATTAATATTGTTATCGAATTTTTCTGTGCAATTTTGGTGTGTTACTTACTTTTAATAAAGGTGTGGTTAACACAACAAAATTGAACAAAAAAATATAATTGCTAACAGCAATCTCAGTCCTATCATGCTCAGGCAGCCAGTACATGCTGGAACCTGAGCATGATAAGAATATGATTACAGCCTCCCTATGCCATGCTATCCCCCCCCACACACTTACACATCCATGCTATGACACACACACACTAATTCACAAACATTCAGTTTAAACTACACCATAACACCCATCACTCTCACACACTTACTAATTCACTCCCACAGAATGTTTTCCTACCTTTTCTCTGTCACTGTCACTTTTCCTCCTCTTCGTTCTTCCTCTTCTGTGTCCTCTCCTTCCAGTGCAGTGGAGGCGGTGGGCGTGGCTTCAGTGCTGTGCGCCAGGATATGACATCAAATCCCGACGCACAACATCAGTTGCCGCGCGCATCGCAAGGGAGCAGGATCCCTTTTTTTAAGACGGTTAAAGGGAGATCCTTGATCTCCCTCTAACCGAGCTTGCACCTCTAGCGGCAGACATTACTGTCCGTCTCTGGAGGGGTGCCGTGCACACAACCAGTAGCGGACCGCCCCCCCATTCGGTACGCTACTAGTTTGTTTGTGTGCACTCCCTCTTAAAGCTATGTGCGCGCGCACAAGCGCACAGCTTAAAGGGAACACTGGTAGTGAGTATATTGTCTACTGGCTTAATTTATAATTTAGTATCTGAGGAATGATAATTATTGACCTTATTTGCATGCGTCTACCCAGAATTGTGGTTGTGGCAGCACCATGAGATTTCTGAGCTAAAAAAACAAGCTTGTCTGGTGTCTGTAGATGAGTGTTTAATAATACTTCTACTACCCCCTTAATTTTAGTGGAAAGGTTTTCCATCACCTTTACCCACCATAACTTATGTAATGGTGTATGTGTATATATATATATATATATATATATATATATATATATATATATTAAGAAAAGGGCCAGGTTATATGTGTAAATATTTGTTCCCTAACCAAAAAATACATATTAACTTATTGGTCACTGAGAAGCAATACAGAATCTGTTTGTGTGTGATAAATAAACTGTAATATAATGAGAACATAGTTTGTTATGTCTCTTAGTGCACCAATGTTATTAAAGAAGAGAGGTGGAGTCATGTAAGTGCTCAGAGGTTTCCTAACAAACCAAATAGTATATTAAATGTAAATAACTGGAAATCATTAAATAAGGTAAATTAACACTATAATGAATTTTTTAAAAATAATAATTTTTTCATGCGGGGCAGGGCAGTGCCTGGTACAAAGTCTTTCTTACGCTAGCATCCGGAAAAATGGGTTCTTTAAAAGTTTGTTGTTGTTAAATGTCGAAATGGAGAAAAAATGAAAAGTATGAAACTTTTATTTATGCCAAGAGGTTTATATTGAGTTGTTTCTTGCCAGTCAATTTGCGGTTAGCCATGAAATACCTATTACAATTTTATAACCAAACACTTCTTTAAAATCTTTTTTTTGACATACCTTGTAAAATGACACCTGGAGTTATTACTTGACCTAAACTGCCTTCTAGACAGAATTGTATTAATGCTACGTAATATATCATCTATGAAAGATCACTGCATTGATAAATTATGAAACAACACATTACTGGCAAAAGAAATATTGTAGCAGAAAATCATATCTAAGGATTTGATTAAAAAACACCTAATATCGTAACTATTCAACGTGGTAAATAGAACAGACAATGCGGATATATCATTAGTCTCCAAATTTGTAAAGTAATCATTTAGTTTTATCATTGTCATAGTAGGCTTGTTTTTCATGTGGTAAGAAAATCTAAATACACCAAGTAATATTATTGCATTTCTAACACCTTTAAGAGACAATTAAGCCTTTATATGCCTACAGCATGAAAGAAAGAGAGAAGGAGAGGAAGATAAGAAAGGTAAGGGATGGGGAAAAAAACGGGGTAGATGATGAAAGGGGAGTAGGAGATGGGGAGAAATAGGGTGTAGATGATGAGGAGAAAATAGTGCTGTAAGTGTGAGCCAGTATGTTTGTGTGTATGGGCAAGTGTCAGTGTGTACTGTAGGTATGTATGGGTTGACATGTAAGGCAGAGATCTCCCATCCACTGTGCATCTAATTTCAGAGTGTACCAATATGCGAGCTAGTAACCGAATAATAGTTATTAGCCTCAGGGACCCTGTGAAAGCAGCAACCCAATGTGGACAACCGATCTGAAGGGAAGCAGTCCCTTTGGTGAGAAAGGCAGATTGTCCTATTGGACGAAAAGAAGATTTTTCAACTGTCAGGAATCTTGTAATTGATTTATTTCTTAAGCAAGCACGCATATCCAAGCACTCCAAACGATCTGAAACCTCTGGTAAAGGCTTCACGACCAGGAGTTCAATATTACCAACATCAGAGTTTTGCTCTGCATACAAGAAGCATTTAGGAAAATAGGAACAGGCATAACCTCTTTGAAATTAGTTGATGCCAGAGGAGGCCTCTGCAGGCGACCCCTGCGATGTGCCGTAGATAAAGTGGGCTTGATGGGGAAGGGACCAGGGATATTAGTAGATTAACGAAGGCGAACGCGAAGATCCTTTGTGTTGTGTGTCTTCGTCTCCGTGCATGTTTTGCCGCCACCGTGTTTGTTTCTTCGGTATTCTGGCTGAACAACAAAAATGCACTCTTCATGTTCGTTTTCATGTTCGCCCGAATACGAATGCACAAGTCTAGTTATTATGGGCAGACTACATGAAAACATATAATTTCATAGCACATAAGGACCATACGACCCATCTAGTCTAACCATTTTTCCTGAGGAATAGACTGCTTTAAATTGTTTCAATATTAAAAATTTCATGAAATTGCATTTCTAAGTTTGTACTGAGGCAGCCACAAGGGTTCAACCACAAAAACATTATGTGAAGGTCCATTTATTAATTATTCTCATAACTGAGAGCAGTTTAACATGAGGAGGAAGGCATATGAATCCAACAATCTCTTTATTTGGCTAAAACAACATTTGGGTGTGACAGCCTCCCTTTAGGGCTTTTTTAGTTACACTTTTTTTCAATTTCCTGATTGCTGGAATTGTTCTTGGTTGTTTAAATTGAAACACAACATTTTCCTACTAAAACACTAATTACAGAAGATCCGTTCTAGTCATCATGTCCCCTGAGCACAATACTCATGATATTCTACATACTCTATAGTCACAAATATCAAATCAGGGGCGTCTAGGAGTGTAGTAGTTATAGTTTCTTAATTGAGCTTCATACCAGTTTGGAATAAGTGGTGAGTCTCACGCTGTCATTGTGTAGATTAACTTTTCTAAAGATATCGAGAACATATGGTCACTTAACTCCCTCTGTGAGCAAGTGATTGCACTGTGTAGCACCTCATGGATCTGCTAGTCCCTCAATCAGGACTCCTGTCTGCCAGCCATGCAATTATGCAACCCTTTATGAACTATCTGAATAATAACGTTAAGGCTTAAGTTAAAACATAATTTATTATCATGCCGCCGTTAAAATTCTATTTTATTTTATCCTTGAATCATCAGGTGACAGTGTTATGCTGGATGTATATCCTAGTTGGAATTTTAATTTGTTCATACATTATTTAACAAAACTTTACTTTAAATTTATCTCATGTTCAATGTTTTTGAAGGATTTGTAAGAAAGCCTCATAGGATAATACTGCAAGGTGTTTAATTTAGTTTTTATCACATAATGAATATATACCTTAATATTTGGTAACAATATCATGTTGTTCTTATCGCTGACTTGGCAAGAAGACCCATGGGGTCTTGTATTCTATTGTTCGGGTAATCTTGCATTTGAAGACAAAGTTATCAAGCTGAAAATCATAATTTGTGAATACAAACAGAGAATAGTCTCTGAAAATCAGTGAATGATATTAAACATTAAACATTTATAAGTCACTTTTTCCACTATGAGAAGAATTAAACAATGTTTTTACAAACCTATAAAAGTTTCATTTGATTGTCAGACATAAATTATAAAAAATATAAAAAACCTCAAGACAACAAGCAAGACCAAGGCATTTTTTTCCATTAATCTATTTTTTTTACTTTTTTTTTACACTTTTATTGCCTTTTGTTTTCACCCATTTCTCATCTTATTCTTGTTTAATGGCAAGTCACTCTAAATTTAAACAGATTTTAATGTTAATCATTGTTACCTGTAAAGGCAAAATTAACCATGGATTTTTTTTATACGTGGCTTTAATGCAGAATCATCATATTCAGGGAAACGCAAGTCTATATAGACACTTCCTAAAGACCATTCAGCTTGTGTAGAATGCTTTGATTTATCATGTAGTCCTGGAATATAATAATGGGCAAAGGGCCTCCCAGACTATGTAATGAGAATCACTGAGAAATTGTTAGTAAATAAACGTATTTTATTAAAAAAGATTTTTACAATGTATCATCAAGAACAGTTTGTAAGTGTGACAGGACTGTCTATGTTCATGTCAAAGGAATTTGAGGATGAGGACCTGACTTCCAGGTTTTACATGAAAACTAGGATTCAGAAAATCCAGTAAAATAAACACTAAGAGATGATGCTACCTCTACAGTGACAGAGGAGGTGATTCTTGAGGATCACTGATTATCCTTTCTGCGTTGATAGCGTCTGATCCTCTGGATTAGCAGACTCTTCTGAAAGTGTGTTCTTACAGGAGAGCCTATTACAGGATACTATATCTCACAAAGACTATATAAATATTGCATACTCCATTTGGAAACCTTTGTTGTGAAGCTATAGACAAATTCTTCTCTGTAAACAAAATTCAACACTCAGAGGTGTACAGTGGGGTTTCAGTGTACATATTATTTGTCTGGCCCAGGTGTTTGGCTGACATAAGTATTAGATTGGGGTTATACCTTTACTGTATTACCTGTATAGAGTGTTGTAATACTTTCAATGGACTGCATACTCCACTGGAGATGCTTCCAATAGGGTTCAAGTGGAGTCTTCTGCTCCCGAATGCCAAGATGATTAAGCTGTAAAATCAAACCAGACCAGAAAGTATTCACATTGTGCCGTACCACAACATGACAACTTTTCAAGAATTTTTCTTCAGATAACACTGACTGGAGAATTACTCTGCACCCTGATTTAACTGAAGCATAGTGTGCAAGGACCAGAGTTTCTTGTTACCATTCTTACAGGTCCTTTAGCCAAACATATACTGTATTGTACTCTCTAGCATGGTCCACAAATAAAAATTGGAACACCTGTTAATTCACTTGTCCCTCTGATGGTTTAATCATAAAAAAAACAACATAAAAACATTTAAAAAGCCTTTTCAGTTTATATGGCAACAATCAATCAGCGCTTACTTTTGTGTAACATGACAATAAAGTGCTCCAGACAAAATGTATGAATGAAACAAATAAATTTCATTATTAAAGAATTAGGTATGTGATGAGTTTGGACATTTGACAGCAACAGGAATTATTTTCTAAATACATTTGATTACACAAGTGTTGCAGTCAGCAGAGTAAGTGGAACTGCTTGTTTCAACTGTGTCACAAATGAGATCCTTGATAGGACTGATGGGAATATCCACCACAGAGCTCATTAACAATCCCTATCCACTTGATACTAATTTCTGCTGACCATAGTATAGCCTTTAGTAGTTAACCAATGATTTATTATAGCCTCTTATAACTTTTAACTGACTATAGCTTAATATCACAAAGTAAGGCAAAGTAAGACAATGTAAGAGAAAACAGTCATAGCTTGATTAACTTACTAAGTTTCTAGAGCAGAAAACCTTATCAGCATTTCCAGTTGGTGTTGCTATGAGCTACAAAGCATGAAGACATTATCTTAGTAAACATTTGTTCGCGCAATGTAGGATAAAAACAGTTAGCACTGAAATGTTGAACACATTTCATTTGTCGGAGGAGGTGGCGTCAGGCTTTAATTATTTATACATTCTTTGCATATGGAAATTCTAAAAATAGTTCAAGAAAATCCTTGAAAATTGAAAAAAATTGAAAATGTATTATTCACAAAGAGGAAACATTTTAAGAAAAAAAGGGAAACAAATGTTTGTTACATCTAACTAAAATTATTGTTACCTAATAAGACTTGGATCCAAGTATGCTGAAATGAATTCCTGAATGAAGATATCATGGTACAAGTGACATTGTCCAAGTTGAAATAGTACATGTTATGCAGTTGGGTTAACAAGCAAATTCTGGTAGAAAATAACCAACATTGGGAATGAAGTTACTGAAGGGGAAATATCATTGTAAAAATTCTTTTTGTATTTTAAACTACAAACTGGACATAAAGGGTCAGTTCAATGCATATGATACCCGAGAGGACTCTTTAAATGTTCACGGTGTCTCCCCTCCAAAAAGAAAAGGGCATTGTGCAGAATCTCCCATGTATCTGTTGGTTGTGATTGGTCTAACAAGACTCCCTCCATGCACGGAAAGCTCTTCAATTGATGTCCAGTCGGCTGGTTTAGCAGGTTAATTGAATGCTTATTAAAGTCCTTACAAAATATTTTCTGGGACATTGTCCCTTTAACAGACATGTAAGTAATTTAAAAAAATTATAAAATCATATTGAAAATTATTTTTTAGGTGAGATTGGCACTTACATTTTTTGGCAATTTTATACATAACTATTGGATCCTATTTGTGTCCTTAATTGTGTCCAATAAGGCAAATTTGTGTTGCATTGATTATATTATGGCCTGTGTTCTGGGGCTGTATAAGTACGAGGCCATTTGATTTGACTTGCTTCCATGGGCTTCAAATTACCAGACCTCTTGTTATGCTGGGATATACATTTTCACTACTAGCCTTTGAGGTTGTCTTCAAAGAATGGATCTGTTATGAGATATGTGCTGTCCATTCTTATGGCTTCAGTTTCAAATTACTATAATTATATAAAAATGGCTTCTGTGAAGTTACCATCTTTTCACTGCTCATTAATTTAGAATTAAAAAAATCGAAATTGACTATTCCATAGATGACAACATGGTCTATCACACGCAGAAATGTTTTTTTTTCTAAAAAAAAAAAAAAGGATAGTAATGTACACTGTAGCTGTATAGTGCATTCTAACTAAAATAGACACCTCCAATGTAGACTATTCAATAACACAATGATCTGCTAAAAACAGCTATTGAGTCAGGAAGATTGATACCAATGTGATTACTTTCAATAGACAATATTGATTCAGCTGTTACCAGAACCTCCTGCCTGCAAATCACGCTCTAAAAATAAGAAAAATAAATAACTTCCTTCCAGAAATTTGGTACGGATTAATGGAACATAATCACACATCCCTGTAAAATATGCCTCTATTAAGTTTTAAATTTAGCTGTGCAATTTATGTAGATAACTGGTTGTGTCATTCAGAACTGCATCAGGTGCTTAAGGATACATTGGTAATGCAGCTCAGTAATCAAATAAACATGGTAAAAATGGAAAACCTAGGATTTTTTTTCTTACATGTTTCGTTAAAGGTGAGAATACACTCTTTTCCATTTGTTGCATAGGGATAGCATCAATAAAAATATGAAACATATACATGTAATATGTCTTTCAATAATGTATAATTATACTAGTTATTAGACTTGTGCATTCGTCTTCGGGCGAACATGAAAACGAACACGAAGAGTGCGTTTTCGTGTTCGTTCCGAAGACACGCCGAAGAGAAGACAGCGGCGGTAAAACGTAGGCGAAGACAAAGACACACACCACGAAGATCTTCATGATCGTCTTCATCTTCGTCTACATTCTTCCCCCCCCTTCTAACTTACCTTGTCATCGCGGCAGTTCACGGAAGTGGAAATCCGCAGGTTGCCGTCACGGGTTACAGGGCAGTGCGAATGAGCCTATTGGTCGCCTACAGGGACCTCCTCTGGCATCAACCAATTGGTTGATGCCAGAGGAAGACCCTGCAGGTGACCAATAGGCTCACTTGCACGGCCTTTGTAAGTTGTAACCCCTGACAGCGAACCTATGGATTTCCCCTCCCGTTAACCCCTTCAAAGCTGCGTTAGATAACGGGAGCGGAAATCCGTAGGTTAAAGGGCCGTGCAATCGACCAATAGGCTCACTCGCATGGCCCCTTAACCCTTTAAAAAAAAAGTTAACCCCTAATAAAAGTTAAAAAGTTAACCCCAATGCTGCAACTTACCCGGCAGATCCCACTGGTCTCCCTGTTCTATCAGTTAAATGTCCGTACGAGCGACTTTATTGGTCGCTCGTACGGACATTTAACTGATAGACCAGGGAGGCCAGTGGGATCTGCAGGGTAAGTTGAAGCTTTGGGGTTTTAAAAGTCTGTACGAGCGACTCTGTTGGTCGCTCGTACAGACTTTTAAAACCCCAATGCTGCAACTTACCCGGCACATCCCACTGGTCTCCCTCCCTGTTCAATTAGTTAAATGTCCGTACGAGCGACTTTATTGGCCAGTGGGATCTGCAGGGTAAGTTACGGCACCAGGAGTTTAACAGTCTGTACGAGCGACCCTATTGGTCGCCAGCAGGGGGTTCGTCTGTCATCAACCAACGGCAGACGAGCCCCCTGTTGACGACCAATAGAGTTGCTCATACGTACATTTAAACTCCTGGCCCCAGAGCTTCGTTAACCCCGTATTAACCCCTTAACCGGAAAAACGAAGAAAAACCGAACACGAAGAATGTCCACGAATATTCGCCCGAAGAGAATACAGGAACGGGCGAATATTCGCGGAATACGAAGATTTTTTCCCCCCGAAGACGAGCACGAAGACGAACACGAAGGGCCCCCTGGTGCCCAAGTCTACTAGTTATACTGGCATCATAGAGCACTTTTCTGACTGATTTCAGAGAGTTTTCAAAAATCACTACTATGTAAGGAATCAATATAATTCACAAAAAACTCCAATCTTAACAAATGGATTTATCTTGCTAAGTTTACTTTAAAAAATAATACACATTATGATTTTGAATTTAAACATATCTGCCCTTTTCCAACAAAACATTGCTCTCTCTCTTTTACTGCTGTATTCTTTCTGCATTTGTCTTGTGTGCACTAATTTGATTGTATGTATTATATAAAACTACCTTTATTTGTAAATAGCCATTTCAACAGGCTTTCATAGTATTTCACATTCACATATTCTGGGTACAAAAATGTTGTAGCTAAAATGAGTCAATAAAAAAATGGTTAAATCAGCTGTTAGCGTCAGAAGAACTTCCTAGGTAAAATGGCAGCCCAACTGTGTACTGCATCTACCATAAGGCAGGTTCCTCTTGTCTTTTGTGGTGTTATGGTCATACCGGGGAACATCCCTTGGCACGCTACCCAGGGCTTTGCCTCTTCGTTGGAATAGCCTCACGTGGTGGTGGGACTAGATGGCCATGCAGAGGGGGGGGTAGCTGCACAGAAGGTGGGTGCTAATCCCAAATAGCCATGGGTAGGAGGGAAATTCCCGCCCCCCCCCGACCAGAGAAAAAAAGACGCGACTCAGGGAGTGCCCAGCTATGGGTAGACAGCTGCCATTACATCAGTTTGCATGTAAATTATGTACCTATGATGCTAATCTACACATCAGTCTGCATCTTGTCTGGTTTTGTAAAATAGTCAAAATTCAGTGCGACTTCTGCTTTACCTGATGGTTGAATATATCAACTGTAACGCATGGCCAGCCTTTGTAGGTTCTCAATGGATCATTAATAGATCTGGTTGTGAATAGTTGGTTGTATGACTAAGTATGAAATGTTTACCTTTACTACTCAATTCCTATGAATCTCTTACTTTCCAACCAATAAATTTAGTGTTGACACACCCACCAAACTTCTGTCAGAAGGCATGACATGCAACTTCTTTATAAGGAACCTCTGAACGTGACTCCCAGATGCCTGAGGAAGCCATTTCAAGTGGTGAAACTGCGTCTGTGTTTATTTTATTTTTTTTTAGCTTGAGTGTGGTTTAGACTATGGTAGCAGTTGTAATACCAGATAATTGGTTTATCACATTATGTGCTACTAGTTAGTCTTTTATTTAGCAACAGAGGAATTTTAAACCATATCATTGTCCAAAAATGACATTTTGGACAATACTTTGTTTCCAACTTTGTTGGAGCAGTTTGGGGAAGGCCCTTTTCTATTCCAACCTGACTGTGCCCCAGTGCACAAAGCAAAGTCCATAAAGACATGGTTGGATGAGTTTGGTGTGGAAGAACTTCCGGCCCCCACAGATCCCTGACCTCAGCCCCATCGAACACCTTTGGGATGAACTGGAACAGAGATTGCAAGCCAAGCCTTCTTGTCCAACATCAGTACCTGACCTCACAAATGCTCTACTGTATGAATAGACAAAACACACAAACACTCCAACCTGTTGTGGAAAGCCTTTCCAGAAGAATGGAAGCTGTTATAGCTGCAAAGGAGGGGTGGGGGGGACAACTACATATTAATGTCTATGTATTTAGAATGGGATGTACCTGTTTGCGTATTGGTCAGGTGTTTCAATACTTTTGTCCATACAGTGTATGTATTTAGCTGATGGTTAGCACATTCTACTTGGAAAATAGAAATTCTAACATTTAAAAAATGGTTCTATGCTTATGATTAAATAAACATATATTCTTTGAAAATGAGGAATGCCTTCTAGGAAAAATGCTAATTGGAATAATAACTTATTTTTAATCTTAACATACAAGTTTAAAAGTAGTTTTTAAAGTCTAAAGTTAAATTAAATTCATTTGTAAACATAAAGCTCACAATTTCAGAAGGCCAGACATACATACAAACAATGATTTCAGCTCTAATACAGCGTTTTGCATTTTCTGTTACCCTCTGGCTATGTTTGTCCCGATAGATATTCCCACATGTCTTCAATGGGTTTTCAAAGCATTCGTTTAAGAATGCAGATCTTATTAACATACAGTAATTCTAGCAGAAGTTTTCTGTTTGAGTCCCTATTTCCCAGAGGAGTAATTGAAGCCCTCAGTCATTTTTAGTATGTCATTGATGAGTTATCATTGGTTGATTAGTAAGTTTAATTGTCCATTCAATGCAGCTTGTTGGGAAAAAAGAACATTTAATAATTACGAAGCTATATGAAAATGCGGTTGTTACGTCAATACTGGATTCCCATAACAACCTTTCTCTAATGAGGAAAGCATGGGTCTGCAGAGAGAAGACTATTTAAACTGCATTAACTGGCTTAGAAACCAACGGAATAACATTGTGGAGATAAATACAGATAATCATATTGTATGTGCAAATGTGCATATTAACATACACTTCATATAGATATACCTGATCACACTGGCCTCTGAATTTAGGTACATGCATCTCTAGTTTGATAGGACAGGTTTTTTTCAAAAACAAGGAGTGAACAAATACATATATACAAAATATATGTATCCTGTGTACAGTATAATATGCTAATAAATAAATCAGCAGACTTATAAAAACAATATGGGGGCAATTATATTAGTATATTTTTTTTCCTTCTTAACAGCCAAAATTGGATTGGGAAATTTCCATAAAACACTACACTGCATTCAGAGTTTATTCGTTGTTACAGTTAAATGCTATTAACTTAATTAAAAAGACTCAAAACCTTAAATATTTCTTTTGGTTATGATCTTGATTAGCTAATCCTAGTTATGCTGCATTTAGACACATATCTTCAGCTTCCTTTGGGTAAAAAGTTAAACTATGTATTTCTAATACAATTACACTGATTGACAAAGTGTGTGTGTTTTAAGTTTTGATAAATTAATGTAGTTAAACAAAAAGGTCACCTTTATGATCTGATTGGCTGTTATATGTAGAGCAGCTTTATCTTAAAGACCCTCTTAGTGCAGAACATCAGACTGGAGCCAAGAGTCAGGAGGATTGGCTGTGCTACAGAGGTACTGACAGAATGATCCGGAGATCCAGAGCTGAGGTCTGATATGGAGTGGGATCAATTAATAGGTTAGACTGAACATCAGTACTAGGGACATAGTCCAAATTTTAGTCAATGCACCCTAGAAGCAGACCACACAGAAGTACACAAGCATGCTCCAGAAAAACATAGGCAGAAGGTCAAGCACTTAAGAAAGGAAAACTGCATTAGGAAAAGGATAGGCCCAGACAAGGAAATGAGCACTGTATGAAGGGGCAAGTTCTGGGCAAAATCACTGATGAGTTCGCACAGAAAGATATTACAACTGACAACATTTTGTCAGTAAATGTCAGAAAAGTATTAGGACAGGACTTAAAGTCACTCTTCTTCAGTGTGATTGAGAATTATCATATGTTATAATTTTGTGTTATATTTATATTGTTGTTTTTATATATTTGTTTATATTTAGAGATATTTATGTATTTATTGTGGATATGTATTTTGATTATTATTTAGTGCGCTGTCTTGTTTCTCTTTAAATTATATTATTATATTGTTTCCGATTAAAGTTCTAAATTATGACCATGAAACCAAATCAGATCTGATTGCAAATTTGTGTGACTGTCCTGCTTATCAAAATAGCACATTTGGCCTTTAAGTTGAGAATAAGGTTAGAAGAATTTATTGTATGCAAAGCTTCCATAGAAGTACATGTATATAGATAATCTGTGGAGATTCTACAGAAGGGAAAGCAACATGGTACACGCAAAAGAAGTGTTACACAATGTGATGTCATAAAAGTCCCTCTTGGTGTGATGGTCAGGTGTCCCAATACTTTTGTCTAAATAGTGTAGTATATACTATAAAGTATAACAAAAAAAAAACAAAGTCAGATTAGTTTAAAGAATGCCAATGTATATAGCTTGAATGGCAGATGAGAGGAAAGGTATATGATAGCAACATTTAAAAATGTAGAGGGGTTTCACTAAGTACTAGTGGGAAATATATTTCAAGGAAGGGCACTTACTAAAACAAGAGGTTATAGACTTAGGCTGGAGGGTTTAGAGTTGTACGTTTCAAAATCATTTCTTTCATGGAAGGTAACTGGAACAGCCTTCCAGCAGATGAAGTGGAGGTTAATACTGTGGGGGACATTCATGCAGCAGACATAAGTCTATCCTGAGTAAAAAGAAGAGAATGTATGTTTTTACTTTACTGAGAAGGTAGTAGAAAATGGAACACTCTCATTATTAGTGGTAAATACAGTAGGAGAATTTAAACATGCAAAGGGTAGGCATAAAGCTACCCTGAATCTAATACCGAATAAAATCCGGAAAACATCCGGAAAAATGGGAACACTAGATAAGCCCAAATGGTCCCTATCTTCTGTCAAATTGTATGTTTCTATTAAGGTTTGAATTCTTACAGTGAGACAAAAATGGGTGTTTTAGATGGGGCATTTGTCTCTTTCAAATTCTTTATTAAATTTGTTTGGTTTTTTTTATTTTTTTCATTATTGCTATCAAGCATTTAATTCTTCATACTAATGTTTAAAAAAAAAACCCCATAACAATCTAATGACCTGTTCTATTCATCCTAACTCCTTTTAGTAACAGCAATTGAACACAGGAAAAAATGACATGAGTCAATCAAGCTGACTTTTTCACAATTCCCCTTTGTATTCGTAATCTCCCTTGTTCACACTAACTGGATTCAGAATAGTTATGTGAATGAGGTTTATGTTGTTCAAATTCTGAGATCTATATGAACGATTTTGAGAGGTAATTACGGCTCCCTTCGAATGTAGTGTACTGGAGGCGTATGATGCATTGCATCTACTTAGCATAATATGCTGGTGAAATCAGTTTTTTTATGTAATAATACATACAATACATGCAACATATATGATTATTATTTTTAAAGAAAATAATCAAAAGATAACTTTCAGAAGGCATTGTCAGACTATTCCTACAAGAACACCAGAGCATGGTGTGTGGAAGTAATTGATGCCCATGAGGTCCTCCACAAAGATGGTTGCTGCTTCCACCTGACACCTGGAAATAGTTCACTCAAATTAAGATAAAACCACTGACCAATTTAAAATATCAGATAACTGGTGGAATCTGGGTCCACATTATGGCCAAAATCTGTCAGTGCTTTTATTTGGCACTAGATTCCTATCAGATAGACAATGGTGCAAATATCAACAAAAAGGAGAAGCTTAGCAGCACTACATTATTTCCCTCAACCTAATCCCCTTCTTCCTTAAACTATTGGTCAAGGACTCTTATTACTTTAAAACTGATGATAATATAAATGTAGGTGCGATAAATGCAAGTTACAAAATATTATTCTTAATTGTAAATAAATAAATTAGTTTTGTTATTTTGTAGCTTCTGGTATCTATCACATTAAAGCCAAAAGCATTTAAGAAAAATATCCCCTACACTCATTGTAATGTAGTCTCAAGATAACACAAAGGATCTAAGGAGCTGTTTTTTTCTGGGATTTTGTCTCAGGGATCATCTTTGATGCAACACACAATACCCCTTCGTGTCATATACAAGGTAAACACATAGAAAACATATAGCAGATCACAGGGTCAATATTCCTGTACAATGAACTACAGTATCATAATAGGGTCTCACGTGTTTTTAAACATACCTGTCATCCTATGTCGTCACTGCCTTGCATAGGACAGGGATCAGACTAAACCTCTTCCTCCTAGAGCTATAAGAAAGAACACATTGCCAGCACAACAAAAGGCTCTAAAATCTGCAGTTCAAGATCTATCTGGACAAAGAGGTCATAGAGCCAGTACCAATAATTTTGGTGAAAAGAAGCAAAGTGTTTTATTTTAAGAAATGAGCTTAAAATACATAAAAAATTTATTGTTTATACACAGATGTTTATGCAGATGTATATTTTCCTATTATCCTCATATAACCAACAATACAATTATTTAGTACAACATAATGTTGATTTAGTATTATGGTTGTAGGTTAGACATGTCATTATTTTCTAAAATAAGCTTTAAACATATTTCCAATCAATTTATTGAAAATGGTATACAGAATTACTTTGATTTCCTCACATATAACATGCTTCGTGCACTGATAATGAACATCTGTGCTGTTACAAGATCAAAGTAACACTTTATAGCCCCAGAATGTTTAACAGGTCAAGCGACTTTACTACACAAAGTATAATAGAGATGTGGGTAAATTTACCATAAAAGTTAGTAACCTTGGTGACAGTTCATGTGATTTTGCTGAAGTTATAATTATTTTCTTTTCTAGGTTCATAACTTTGACTCTAATTGTTTTCACTTTGTCAAATGAACTGGTATGGAAACACTTTTATCTTTTTTTAGCACCCTCGATTTTTCTCAAAATATGCACCATGGCAGCTGGATCATCTCCAAGGAAACAGCAAACTGGTTGCTGTGACCTTCAAATTAGCAGCCATCTTAAAAAGTTGTGCCCCCGGCAAAATAACCTGCCTGGGCTTGCGCGTATTCTGTATCTCATTCATGCTCTAAGTACTGCTCCTTCCATCTTTAAGAAGAAAGGTTTTTAAGAAGAACAAACTCATGACTGGCTGTGCCCTCATTTCCCTTTTCCTTCCCTCACTGTAACAACTTCTGATCGTTGTCCAGCTATTTGTCTCTTGGCGTTCATCTTCTCCCCCATTGCTAACTGCCTCAGCTAAACTCTGGTCTGCTTATGGTTCTTCATCTCCCCCTGTTTTGAAATTTACCTCTGCAGATCTGAGCTTCTAGAAAGGCCGAGATAATAAGGATTTTATTTTTAACTTCTTACTGCAGATTACATGAAAACACAAAAATTTGGCCTTCTACTCAGCCAACTTCCAGTCAAATTTTTTTAAAATGAATATTTCATATTTATTATTAATAAAACTTTTTAAAAGTCTCTTCACCCAAAAGCTCATATTGTTTCATTATGAGAATTTTGAAGGAAATATAGTTCTTGAAAAATATTAAATAACATTCTCCTTCTACATACCTTTAAACATGACATTTCATTACTTGTTTCTGGGAGTGATTTTACTGTGATTCATAGAAGTCTAAAACTACTTGTTCTTCATAGAATTCTTATTTGAAATGTGAATCATTAAAAAAGATTTATATCACTAATTTAGCAATATCTTTTCCCATGCTCAGGCAGTTACAGCCGCAATAAATCATTCACTCAAATGGAATATCATTCTTATTCTACCAATAAATGTATTTTACGGGAGAAATTTGGATAGAAAAGCATAATCAAAAATAGTAAAGATGTTTACTATGTTTAGGGTATTTTCAATTGTTATAAATTTAGCATCTAAATCTAATTCAAAAGTAAAGGGGCAATAGATCCTCTTATAACGTAGATCCCAAATCAAGCACTCACAGACACTTAAAAACAGGTAAATTAATTACTAAATGCATTCAATACAAAAATTCAGAGAGCAAAATCAGTGTGAATCACTTTACAAAAGAGAAATAAATATTAATTACATAAACATGATTATTCCAACATCAAAACATAAATACCCATGTAAATATAAATGTAGTAATAAATAGAGGAATATCCACATAATAAAGTCACAAAATCTCAAGGCTGAAACCTGTTAATTGTATATTCGTGAACTAATTTACCCTTTTGAATACACGAAGCTTATAGGAGGTCTTCAAGACCTCTTCTTAGTCCCACGCAAAGACCCTCAAAATCTATAATCACAAGCCCGCAATCCACTCACGCTTTCGATGAATATGCCACTATGTGGCCTGAGTTCCTCAGAAAATTGCCAACAAATCTGCAGTCTAACTCCCACAAAGCAAAAATTACATCAGTCTTACAGGTTGTTAGTAGTTTGGACAAAATCGGTGGATGCCAAAGTGCTTAGCTAACTGCTCGCGAAATGCAGTAATTTACAGGATACCATCAGTGCATCAAGGACCCATACACAACTCAACCAACAATTGTTTCTTCCGGGTGAGCACCAACCTAAATAATTTCATGTAAGAAATCCACACGTTTATAGCGTCACCCATAGAGAACCCATATACAAATTGCAGTCTTTGGGTTGGGTTTGGATGTCAAAATAGTTGAATGGATAATGGAATGGTTGAGAGACAGGAGACAGAAGGTTCCTCAGGGGTCCTTTATTGGGATCAATATTACATAAGGTCTAAGATAAGGTAGTAAAAAATGGGCAGACTAGATTGGCCGAATGTTTTTTTCATTGGCCATCAAATTCTACGTTTATATATAGTAGGTTATTGTAATGTTAGATTCTTTTATGAAAGTGTTATTTTCAGCCTAGTAAGTCATATCTACCAAGTATCTCTCATTTGGAGGTATTAACCCAGGCTGTAGGGGTTACCAAGTTCCAGGATACAGAGATTAAATTTTCATTAATAAGAATTATAAAATGAATTGATAAAATCATGCATATAGTTTATTATCCAAATCAAAATACATGCATAATAATCAGCAGTAAAAGAGTAATGAGACAGATTATGGTTACCTTCCCTATCCCTTCCTGTACTGGGAGACCCTCAAAGCTATACGCAGCTTCACAGTACGAGACGGGCTCTAGGGCTAGATGCCAGGTCTCTCTTAATTGCTTTTATATCTTTTAAATATCTTGTAAATATTTGTCTATGTGATCATGCTCATTAACATTTGTTTAGCAATGTTGTGGTTAGTTAAAGAACAGGATTCTCATGCTTTTCTCCGTACCCTGTTCTCAAGCTACATCCCAGGTTAAAGGACATGTTCAACTGTATTCAGCTCCACTAGAACATTTTACACTACATCACTTTGATTTCAATAAAACAAATATAAACATAAAGGCAAAATATAAAGTCCAAAGAGGCCTACTGGAGCAGCAGTAGAGAAACATCAGGCTGTATCGACACCATGCAGAGTAGGTTAACTAGACACAGAGAGCAGAAAAATCACCTGGTACTCATGGGAGTCCAGTAAAAAGCTTTTCTCTGCATCTCCTGTGGTGTTTTTGGTCTGCTCTCTTCACCTCCCTTTAGCCGGTCTCCTCCCAATTTATGCTGGCAGCAGCTCCTTTACAGGCAGAGTCCCTGCCTGGGCAGAGGCACAGTTTGCATGGTGCCGATACAAAGTAGTTAATTTCAAACATGTATACACAAAACCTTGTCAATGTTGTTCCCTTTCCACAATTACCAAATAGTACACACACAATCCAAAACAGTGCACCCAGGAGCACTCTTTATTCATAATATACTCATGAACGAATGGACTCTCAAAATACACACATATACTCTACTCTTACAAATGCCTGCACATAAACACACATGCCTGGCCTAAAAATGAGAAAACTTAAAATAAATGAAAATTATATATAGAAATATAGGGATTTAAAATCAGGGAAGTTAACAAATATATATTTGGTATTTTTCCCATACGTGCTAGCTGTGCATAATCTACATGCCTGTAAAACTGTGAATTTATGTGGGTTTTTTTCAATCCCATGTTTTTTCACATTTTATTGATAAAAATAATGTCTTATATAAATTAATATGGTTTAACAAAAATCCCATCTTGCCTCTCCCCCCATAAGGTCTTTTCCATCTGATGGTTCTAAAAGCATTTGTAACATACTTTTCTATGTTGGCCCAATAAAATGTATCACCAAAGACTATACTATACTATACTATACTATACTAGCCATAGTTACTCTATCCGTATGGAGCTTCTTCAGCATTCTTCTCTATATCTGCCATGAATGTAAAATATGTAAATAAAACCAGACTATTTCAAGTCCCTCTTTATGGACTAGTATATTTTGCATCAGTTTAGGAATAACGCACCGTGTTAATGACAAACATGAACTATTTGAAACACAGACACATTTGTCTCACTGTGCCACTCAGCTATTACATGGTAACCCTGCATAATGACCTCAGTCATTCACTAGCATTCAGACTTTGAGTGTATATTGAATCATCATGATAACATACGGTATTCAGGAACTCATTTGTGAAAATTGCATACTTGTATAGATGATCAGCTCTGCTGGAATCCACTTGTTTCTGGCTCAGTGAGTGTCCCTCCAATATAATACAGTACTTCTGTAAAAGAAATAAAAATCAGTTCCTGTGATGACAAAAGACACAAAAGCAATCAGACATCCATTTTAATTGCTCATTTATCCACTTGCACATCAGAAATCAATCATTTATAAAGGAATAATGACAAAAGTTCTCAGCAGACAGCAGGCAAACAAAAGAATCCATTTGCGTCACGACAGATAAGAATCCTAAAAATAATTGGCAGAAATACATGTATATATGAAGAGCATATATTATATATACATAATCACTGAGATAAATTTGGTGGAACCAAATGGGACCAAACAACATCACCCTCCCCCCCCCCAAATAGTAAAAAGTTTGGGGCTCTAGACCACTACAGTTTTACATTATTTAATGATCATTGTAAGAGTATGCAAACTATTTTATCTAGTCCTAGCCTAACATTCTGGCTATAATAAGTACCTGTGTAAAAAAGTTTTTAAGTTGCCGAAAGACAAAATAACAGATCCTGTAAATAAGTTATGTAAGTATTAAACATGCTGTTGATAATCATGCACTTGGATGCAACACGTAAAGTAAATTTATGTGTTTGCTCTCTGCAAGACATGATTAAACATATATAAACAACAGCGTGAGAGGTTTATTAACTGCAAAAAACTAAAATTTTGTGTGTAATGAAGTAATAAATATAAATGTTAAATAATGAGGTGATTTTCCAAAATCATTATAGTGGCTGTTTCTGGTGAAATACGTTGCTAGACATTTTAATATTATTAAATACAAGAGAAAGGTCAAGATTTCAACTGCCATCATACCAGAAGGTTATCGTAACCTTCAATTTTAAGCTATTGCCTTATTATATTCAACATGGCTTGAGGCAAAACAAAAAGTAGGTATTCAACAACATGAATACAAAAGTTATTTGTCATAAGTAACTTCTATATCAAGGCGAAACACACTCTTAGACACTCAATTAATTTTTAATAAACCCCCAGACACACAGATATATTTTTTTGAAGTGATGTCATCAATTAGTGCCATGATTTGCTAATAAATCACACAAATCACAGGAATTTACCTTGGTAGAAAGAAATTCCACATTAGTAAAACTCGAATTATATAAAAATAGTTAAACACTAGTTGCTGATAGAAGCATTGTAACACAGTATTGATCTTAAACAGAGATTGTAAACGCTACTCTTTCATAATGGGCCGCCCTGGGCCAATGGGGAAAGTGGATATGGCTGCTGTCCCTCTGATTTATTGGTCATGTTTAGAACTTTGTATCAAGCGGGTATATAAGCAGAGGTGGCACTTTCTTACTTCTTTTTCAACCAGGATCAAGCAAGGAGAAGATCTAGAACTCAACCATCTTCTTGCCCAGAATGAATTGCTAAGAAGGCTAATATTGGCATCCACAGTAGTGGATATTGGGAGAGACAAAGCCAGTGGTAACCAGTACAACTGGTTTGTAGCTCCCGCTGAATATGATGGGTGTACCCACCTGAGGTGCTAACTTGGTTGTCAGCTGGCAGTGGTGTATTCCTCAATTTCTCTGGTGATTAATATTTAAAATTAATATTCTGTTTAGTCACAGCTGCAGTTTGCTGTCAACTTGCCGACGACTAAGGGGACTATATGGTTTTTACAACTGCAGAAATTGGGAGAGACCAAGCCAGTATGGGCTGATGAACCATACCAGTTAGAAGCTCTTGGTGTACTTGTTGGGTGTAACTGCCTGGTGTGCTAAATCAGCCGTCAGCTGGCAGGTGGTTAATGTCATCAAGTTGACCTGGTGGTGAATATTTGTTCAATAAAGCTGTGGCCAAGCCCTTGCTCACATATTTGTGTCTGGTGTCTTATTGGGGAAAAGTAAAGGTATTCTACTGATATCTGTATGCTGTAGGCCTAAGCATTTATAATTTTGATTCATGGGAGATTTATTCAATCTAATAACACAAAAATATTGAAATTGCCTTTTTTTAATCAAGGTTACATGGAGACAGATGGAAATCGTATTGGAAACATTTGCTGAGTTAGTAGGTATGTTGAAATATACATAATTGACATTAACCTCTTTAATTTCTTGTTTAACATGCAGAAAACACGAAAACCAGCAGGGATCGACTGTCCAAATTACGAAATAGACTTTTAATTATTTTTATTTGCAGATGATGCTGCTCCAGTATGCTTCATGAGTACAAAACATAATCATACCTGGGAACTTTCTGCTGCTGTCGGCGGGAACGATGTTGACTGGAATGCCCACTGATGTCGACCGGGACCGCCCACTGATGTCGACCGGGACCGCCCACTGATGACAGCGGGACTGCCCACTGATGACAGCAGTGTCCACGTAGGTTGTTGGCAGCCAGTGGCTTCAAAGTGCCTCTTAAGTCTTATCCTGCTTTATTTCAAAACTACAAATAACCTTTAGTAGAGAGGGAAAAAACGAGAACTCTTAGAACTTTAATTTTTTTGTATTGTATAACATTATTTTGCAAGTAGGGCAGAGTTTTATAACGTGAAATATTTCTGTTTAAAAAAGTTTACATTTAAAGCATGCATTTGTCCTCTACGTTATCAGCTATTTCCTTGAGTTTTTCTCTTTAGAGATTTGCAGAGTTATTATGAAAGTATCCTCAGTGGATATTTTCTTCTAGAATCTATTAAACTTTCCTCCCCTTTTTTTTATCAACTTCCAGAAACACTTCCTTTAAAGACATATTTCACACAAGTCTGAAGTGTCTTATGGGAAAAAGTTATTCAGAAGGGAAAGATTTTGAATAAAAAAAAAAAATTAAACTGGCCACAAGAGGCTTGTGCCACTAACACTGATAAGGAAATGTTGCGCACTTACACCAATTTGATGAACTGAGGCATTCCAAAGCATTGCATATTTTTTAAGTCAGCCTTTGAGCTCAAAATAAAAGTAAAAAAAAAATTGCCATAACATAAAAAATATCAGAAAAGCTTACCCTATACCTTTCCCAATGCATGAACAAAAACAGAAATAAAAATAGTAATATAAATACAATAGTACACTGTTGCAAACTTTTGCCCTCACATTTCCTTAGTGTCCCCAGTGTCCTTTTTATGTAGTCTCACAGACATCCCCACAGACCTTAACATGTAACTATATCGACATCCCTAAAAAATGGGTCTTGGGGGATTTTTTTAGTAGCGGGAAAGACGGACAAGCGGAAGAAACCCATTCCAGAAAGGATGTAAGGGATGAATGAAATGACTGACTCAAGGAGGGGTGATGATCGCACTATTGACATTCAAGGAAACTGTTGAAGGAATGTTAGCATTGGAGGAGGAAAGATATGAAGTTCTGTTTTGGAGAAATTGAGTTTTAGGGATTGTGTAGAGACATGGCAGTTAGCGACACGATCTAAGAGTGAGAAGGAGAGATATGGATAGAAGATCTGAGTGTCCTTGGTACACAGGTGGTACTGAAAGCCAAAGGTTGAAATTGCTTTGTCAATAGGTAGCATAAAGTGACAACAGAATATGTACTCAGTGTAAACCAACTTAGAGGAAGGGTACTCAGACAGCCATTTACATCATTTGTAAAAACAAGTACTTAAAAGTGCTGTGGTCTGATACTGGTAAAAATCTATTTAAAAAAAATACCTCTTGATATTTGCAAATTTAGTCAGAAATGAACTTTTATGAATCTGCCCCTAGGAGCCTACAACCTAAATTTTATTGCTTTTAAAATATCTACCTAGAGTGTACAAAGGTTTAAAAACTACAGCATTTAAATACAATGTATGTGATCAGAGAACATATCTCTATATGGCATTTGTATGGGTGGTCACGTAAGACGAAATCTGAAATATTTAATTTTCATATCATGAGTTATAGGAAAGGAATTAGCCTGAAAACATCTGCTAGTATGGCTTACTATTTCATCTCATTCATCTGCTTCAATGAGCTTGTTCTCTCTGGAGCTGCATAAACAGGTCACCAGCAGATAACCTTTCAGAAATATGTTACATGACTTACAAAATATATTATACAACGCCACAAAATAAAGGTTGTATTTTATTTAATTTATTAATGTAATTAACACCTAATTTATGCACATTGTTATTTCTAACTAATATTCTGTTCTATTTTCCTGTAATTTAAGTGTTTTCCTGGAGGGCCCTGGACAAAGCACCATCAGCTTAAAGCCCACAGGATGAGCCAAAATAAATCTACTTGTTCCTTCTACCAGTAGTGGTAGCCCAGTATATTTTGTATCTTACCGTTGAACCTTGTAATGCGCAACTCTCTTCACATTCCTCCAAAATGGTTAAATCATTAAATATAAAATTCTAAATATAACTAAAACTGAGATATTTATTATTACGTACTTCTTCCAGAGGAAAGTAAACACACTGAAAAATCATCGTAACTCCAGTAAAACTGGGGTCATTCAGGCTCACAGTGATTTCTCATTGTGTTTCGAATACCTCTTTTGGAACCTCTTTTGATGTATCCATTGGATTTGTGCAATAATACTAGACTTGTGCATTCGTATTCGGTCGAACATGAAAACGAACACAAAGGGTGCGTTTTCATTGTTCAGCCCGAATACCGAACATCCGAACATGGCAAAGGCAAAACGAAGACACACAACACGAAGAATCTTCGTGTTCATTTTCGTCTACAAATCTCCCTGGTCCATTCCCCATCTAGCCTACCTTATCTACGCAGCATTGCAGGGGTTAACGGAAGCGGAAATCCGTAGGTTCGCCGTCATGAGTTAAAGGGCCGAGCGAACGACTCTACTGGTCGCCGGCAGGGGCCTCCTCTGGCATCAACCAATCGGTATCCACTGTTTTGAGTAGAGTATAGGATGGAGATTATATTGGCTCAGCATCTGGCCAAACGACCTGTGAAGCATTGTCATACTGCCTCTGACCTTACAGCCTATGCCAGAATATACCGCTGGACATTATGTAAAGAGGTTCAGGAAAAATAGCATCCAGGTCTCCCAGCATCTTCAGCCAAACTGTTATATAAAGAACATCAGGAAACATTCTTTTATTGTTAAGAATTGGAGCAGCTATGTAGATGCTAGAAAACCACTGCTGTGGATAGGGTATTTTTCCATTCTAATATTTTAGAACCTCGGGCAATGTGGTTACATAAAATTGCATTGGTTGCATCAAACACGAATATGATTAATGGGATTTGATTATGATTCAATTTTATTTTTTCATTATATCTGTCAAAAATATTTACATTTTAAGAATATGTTTTATCGTAGTGATGCCTGAACTGGCCATTTGCGAAACTGGACAAGTGTCTAAGGGGGCTGCTGCTTAATGGTATCTCCTACGTAATATTGCTACCCATTTTTTTAGTGGGCAGACCGAGTATATCCAGGAGGTGCAGCACATACATTGTTTTACTGACTCCTGGCCTTTAAGTACCAGGCCTTGTAGATTTGTCAAGGTCTACTCATTGAAATATTCATGGTTATTCAATGTAGGTATATTCCAAAGCCAATAATTTGAGACTGTAATGACTGCGATTGGGTTCTGTTAAAATATCTTCAAAAGCTATGTTTAATTCCAGGAAATAACACATAAACCCTTAAAGATTGTATTGTGTTGGCTGCTATTATATGCACATAATACATTTCTGGATTGATTACAAGACGTGCCTTAATCCAAGCCAGCAGCATATTTGAATTGATGTGAGGTGGCCAGAAATCTAATCTGTAATTACAACTATTTTAAATTCAACAATAATCACTGAATGTATATGAGATTCCTGAATGCAAACCTAATAAGATTTGGGCAACATTTTTGGTTCTTAGTTCACTGTAGAGTATAAAACGTGTATTACAATAATTATGTAAATGTTGATTTATTTTGCTAATTGTAAATCATTACTCTTAAAACATTTGGACAACAATATTTAGTTTTCTTAAAATGACATATCTGCTGGCTGTGTATATTTAATTGTGTTATTATAGCCAGGGCCTGGCTGGGGATGACTAAGATACCCTGGCACTCTGAAGCCAGTGGCTGCTAAATGGTAAACATGCTGGTGCCAGCTGGATACCCATGGAATGTTACTTTTTTATACTTTCACGGCATGCAACTTTGTGTATCCAGCCAGAGGCTGCACACTGCAATTCTCGGTAATATTGGTACGTATGCAGCCACCAGCCCACTAAGCATTTCCTTCGTGAGCCAGATGGCCATTCCAGGCCTGGTTAAAACCAAGATAAGACAGATAGAAAAGACAGAGAACTGGGGATAATTGTGTAATGCTAAATGAATGTGGAACATCTGCCTGATATGCATACTATTTCAGTGCCTGAACTCTGACAAAAGCATACTGGAAAGTAAATGTTTACACAAGACCTTCCCTAATTTCTCCTATTATTTTTCCTTCCATTTGGGTATTCAGAAAGTCAAAGGCTTTCTTAATCTCTCTGATATCCTTTTAGGTCTCCTGTTCATTCCCTCCTGTAGTGTTTCTTTTTATATGTACACATTCTGCTAGAGGTCCTCCAAACTGAGTTAACTTCCAGCAATCCAAGAATGCCTAATATTCTGCTTACTGCTAATGCAGTTGTGATTCTGTCATATTCAAACACACCTAATGTAAATTGTTTGTTATATCTTCGTGTTCAAGTAGTTTAGTTGCAAATCCTTGGTTCTCTGGACTTAAGGTTGGGTAACTCAGAGCCCCGAGGTCTGAGACCTCCATGTGTTTGGTCCACATGTTTAGTGTTTTTCCCCACAATATGTATTGCGACATCTGCACAGAGAAACGGATTGACAAAAACACCAAAAATGTTGTAGTGGGTCTGGGTCCCACCTTTTCTGGTGAGGGGGAGCTAGGGAGCTCATATGAGTGCCCCCCTCTAAAAGTAAAAAGATCCAGCCCTCCTGTAGGCCTTTTGGCAGGGGAGGGAAGGAAGGGACCACATATCCCTTTGGGGAGTGCAGCCTCTGAAGAAACAAAGAAGGGAACCTAGCGTCCACAGTGGCCTTCAAGGTCCGTGTAGCACAGATCACCTGGTTTTTTTTTGTTTTTTTTCCCACAGCGGAGCAACTGACCACTGGACAATAAAAATAAGAAATGTGTGATGCTTCCTGCTGTTAGTAATAGCACCAGAATATAAGATCATATCCTTGCATAATGACTGATAGTGACCTGCATGGGAGTTGTGAGGGGTGAATGATGGTCACTGAAGCTTTCCACTTGGAGGCGTAGGAAGACCTGCATGTGTCTTTATTGAAGATGGTATGCATTCACTGTAAATGGAGGATGCTACAAAGATCTCATATTTTACATCCCTATATATTCATATAGTTCCTCCTAAGCGCTAGACTGGGTACTGAAAGTTAGACCACTTCAAACACTAACCTTCCATCTAGACTGTTTCAGGAATATTGAACCATGTGTTTAATTTTCGGACTCATCGGACTCATCTGCCTCTCTTTTATCGTGTGCAGTACATAATAAAAATCCATAATGAAATGTCTAATCAGTTATATTGTACATATGATATTGCCTGTTATATATATGTGTTGTATTTTAAGTTACTTTAGTTAACTAACTAAACATAAAAAGAGTATTCCATAAACGGAGATTATCAAATTTTATATGCAACACAATTAAACAGAATTCAAACGGGATAGATTATTGTGTGGCGTGTTACCAACCATCTGGATTTTTTGGAGTTATTTTATATCTTACATGGAAGAAAAGACTCTCTCTGGCCAACTGAGACATTCCAAAATGTTGCTGCTGTAGTGAAAGTTATTGCCTCATTACGTGTGTACTGCTGTCCATATCCTAAAAGCAATCATCCGTTAATAGATTTAATTATCTCAATGATATTAATATTCTGAATACTTCAGTATTCTACCTGTGTGTTATACTGTCAGCATAAATAGGTCATGTTGAACATTTGTCCTGCTATTAGCACAGTGCATCCCAATAAGGCGTACAATGTCCTAATGTTTCCGTACTGCAGTGATTTCTAGTAAGAGATAACTCAGAGGATGTAGGAGTCACACAACAGTAGTATGTGTATCGTAAACTTCTTTTCCTGTTGCCTTCTGCTGTTTACGCCATATCATGAACATGAAATTAATTAAGCACATGATGCATAGGAATCTAATATCAATCATTCTGACAACAAAGAAACATTTGGTCATAATCTACACTAAAAGCATTACATAAGGCTGAAACACTTTTCTTTCTGAAACTGTATTGAAACAATAGTATTCTGTGATATTAGGTATAAAAAATGTTAAAAAGTTTCTTTTGTTATTTTATAACTGTGGTGTATCTTTCTGCAATTATGTAAGTTGTGTGTGTATATATATATATATATATATATATATATATATATATATACCGTATTGGCCCGAATATAGGCCGCACTTTTCTAAAGTGGGGGTGCAGCCTATATTCGGGGTCTAGCGCCCGACGCCCGGGACATGCAGTTCCGGGTGCCGGGCAGGCAGCAGGGTTAGGATACAGATCCCCCGCAGCGGTGCAGGGGACCTGCATCCTACTCTCTGATATGCTCAGACAGCCTCCCCTGCCGGCACTTTCCACGGGGGGAGTGCCGGCACAGGAGATTGTCTAAGCGCATCGCGCAGACGTTCACCGGCAGCGGCGATGAGCGTGAACGACCTCTGCTGCCGGCATGTCTGCTCGATGTGCTTTAACAATCTCCCACGGGGGGAGTTCCGGCAAGGGAGATTTTAAAGCACATCTTGCAGACGTGCCGGCAGCGGAGGTTGTTTATGCTCACATCGCCGCTGCTGAACGTCCGGCGGAAGTGCTGGCACCGGAAGTTGAATACGCGTTATGCGTAGAAGTCCCCCGCCGGCCCCGCAAGACCCCGTGGAGTCTGCACTGGTAAGTCTGGTGGGGGGGGACATCTTGGGGAAAGAGTGGCAGCATATCTCGGGGGGGATAGAGTGGCAGCATATCTCGGGGGGGGTAGAGTGGCAGCATATCTCGGGGGGGGATAGTGTGGCAGCATATCTCGGAGGGGGGATAGAGTGGCAGCATATCTGGGGGGGGAAATATTCGGGACAGAGTGGCAGCATATCTTGGGGGGGGCAGAAACTTTTTTCTTTAAAAAAGCACCTAACTTTTAGGGTGCGGCCTATATTCGGGTGCGGCCTATATCCGAGCCAATGCGGTATATATATATATTTTGTTTTTATTTTATTTTCGATAAAAAATGCCATACTAATGGGTATCATGGTGAGCAGGGCCGGCCCAAGGCAAAATGCCGCCTGGGGCGAATTTTGAAATGCCGCCCCCCCATCTACCCTTCCTCTCCCGCCGTTCCTGCCGCCCCCCCATTATCTACCCTTCCTCTCCCTCCCTATTATGTACCCTTACCCCCCCCTTGTACTTACCTTTCAGCAGTCCTGCGGCGAGTCTCCCTGTTCGGTCTTGGTGCCGGCTTATAATGCTGAGCGCCGGAAATAAGGTAATCTTCCAGCACTCAGCATTACAAGCCGGCACCGAGACCGAACAGGGAGACTCGCCGCAGAGGAGAGAGGGGTGCCGAGCGGGGTACTTACAGCTTGGTAAGCGAAAACCACTCGGCGCCCTTTTCTTTCTCTTTCGCTTCAAAAAAAAAAAAGGGCTTGGGGCGGCAAAGTGCCCCACTCGGCTCCATTGTCAGGCCGGCCCTGATGGTGAGATACCCAGAGCTTCCAAAGCAGATCGTGAGAGGACCCCCGTATACATATTTATACACCGTGAGAGCAGCCATTTTTACATTCTGTTATTTATTTTCATAGTCATTTAACCTCATTATTATATTATTTTCTATTTATTAGCTCTAACAGCTTTGAACCCAATACGGGTTAGAGTCTTCGGGAACTCAGTTCCACTGTGTCTTCGGGCGACCCAATTGTGTTTAACTCACTCCGAAACCTGAACTCATACGTACACTTTTGTTTGTGTTTTAAAAGTGTTCATATGTTATGGCAAGAAAGTCTAAAGGTTAGCAAGTGTGTGGATGCAAATGAAAATGTAAGCTAGGATGTTTATGTGTAGGGTCAAGTATGAATGTGCATGTGTATGTATGTGTATATATATATATATAATGTAATATACTGTATTTGCTCAATTATAAGACGACCCTGATTATAAGATGACCCCCCAAAAATATTAATTTAGGGAAAAAAGAAAAAGCCTGAGTATAAGACTACCCTATAGGAAAAAAAGTTTTACTTAAATAAAGTTTTTATTTCCTTTAATTTGCCACTTGTTTTGCACCTGTGCCCCCAGATATGCCTTATACCCCTTTTATGCCACTCTGCCCCCCAGAAATGCCTTATATCCCCTATATGCCACTCTGCCCCCAGATATACCTTTTAATCCCCTATTTGCCCCCAGAGGAAGTGCAGGCAGCAGAAGAGGTGCTGCGGGGGATCTGGAGCTTAGTCTTATAATCAGACCTCTATTTGAGGTCTGATTAGAACACGAGCTTGAATACTATTTTTCAGAGTATATATATATATATATATATATATATATATATATATATATATATATATATATATATATATATATATATATATATATAGGGGAGCAAAATGAGGTTTTACTAAGGTGGCAAAAATCCTTGCACCAGCCATGTTCAGGGGTGCAATAAAGTGGATGCAGATGGTGCCAAATTTGTGTGATCATACGAAGATAAGGGCTCCATGCAAGGTAATGGGGGACTGTGCAAGCTGCACCGTAAATGGGACTCAGAGAGTGCGTGTGTATGTGTATGTTGTTAGAGTTTGTGTGTTTAACTGTAGGGTGTTAGAATGTGTGTGTGTGCTAGTATAAGGTATTAGAGGGAATGTGTGTATATGGTATTATCAATTGGTCAGATGCTCAGGCTCACCACTGAGTAGGATGATACTACTGAGTTCAGGTTATGTCCTCAGAGCTCGAGTTACATCTTTTTCTCTGATTTAACAGTTCGGTAATATACAACGTTACAATAATGGAAGTAGCATTTTAGGTTTCGAGACAAATTTTTACTTTCCCTTAAAATATCTTATAAGAACTTACATATAAATGCATTGCTTACTGCAGATAGCATTCATAATGGCCTATTTATATACCTAGGGACGGATAAAAGTGATATAATGAGATTTATCAGTTGAATAGAAGGTAAGTATAGGTTGCAGGAGCAATATATTGATAAAGCCTGTGCCTAAGCTTTAGAACGTGCTATGAGTGAATTGCTAATTCATGCAAAAATAATTGTATCCTTTTTCTTAACTGACTTTTCTTGTCCAGATGCATACAGCAAACTGTTTATAATAATTGACATATTGTACAGTGGTCCCAAGATTATTGACAAGGAAATCTTTCCCCATTTGCCACATTGAGAAAGTGTGAAACAACTGGGAATTGTGTTACTAGTGAATTTACTATACAAATTAGCTAATTTGGTTGGAGGAAGATAGACGCAAAGGCAATTTCAAATGTGGTAGCCACTGTTAATGTAATATTATTTTCTAGTGTATATAAGTTACTTTCTTTTATTAGGTTGCGTACATAAAACCTGCAATTTTACAAAAAAAAACCTTTTTATAGTCAACACTGTACATATGTATGATAAAGATGGAGAAAAGGCCTATACTTGGTGGCGTACTTGGTGGAAGGCAGTCTGCCTTCAGCCAGAGGTGTAAAAATCATGGTCACATGTGCACCAACTGTGACCAGGCCCATCACCCTAGGGGGCCTGGGCGACCCCTAAAACCACTTGTCCGCCTCTTTAAAGTTGCTATGTATGGCTAATTTCCTCAGCAAGTAGTGTGGATATTTGCTTCCTGCAGGCTGTGTTTCATTGATCCAGTGTGCAGGAAGTGACATTAGAAGAGAGACACACAGCATATGCAGGCTGGTGTGGCAAAGATGGCACAAACAAGATATTTGGTGGCACTGACAAGATGTTTGGTGGCAAAGATGGCACAGACAAGCTATTTGGGGACATTGACAAGCTATGCAAAGTCCAAGCCAAAGGTGGAAATCTGGATAATATTAATGAAGTGAAATACAAAGTGCACATCTGTGCAGAATACACAGATCACACACCCAAAGAACTGGAGGGTCAGGAATTACAATACTCCAGCAATGGAGTCTAGGAACACCCCTGAAGCAAGGAACCTCCACCATGCTTCACTGTTCCATACCACTCCCCGGTCCTTTGGCAAACAAACTGTCTTCTGCTACAGCCAAATATTTCATTTTTCTCTGATTTTGTGAATAGTTGAGTAGCTTGACCTTGTTTCCACACCAGAGGTATGGCTTTTTGGCCACAAGTCTTCCATGAAAACCACTTCTGATTAGACTCCAGACAGTAGAAGGGTGCAACGGGAAGTAAGCATGATGTGTCTTTCAGCTGCTTCATTAAGTTTCTTTGGCCAAACACTGCATCTATGGTCCTCAACATTGCCTGTTTCTTTGTGCTTCTATAAAAGAACTTGGAGAGAAAATATAGAAACCCCTGTCTTTCTTAAAAGTTCTGCCTGTGAGAGACCTTGCTGATGATGCTAATTTGAAGGCAAAGGGTGGTCACACCAAATATTGATTTGACTTAGATTTTTCTTTCAGTAGTTCCAGTTCAGGAGAGCCTCAACATTCCTCTTTAGCTCATTGTGCAAGTTCTCCATTAGCAATCAGATACTTAAGTTCTGGGCTTTGAGACATCACCACAATGCCTTTTGCCTAGCAACGGCTTCTTCAAGGTACAGAATAATGAAGAGTGCTCTTCTTCCTTATATTGGAAGCATTCCATATCCACTGAGTCCCATCAAGTAATTTAACCCTTCAAGTACTCATAAACATATACAGAGTGAATATTCCTATTAAAGCCGTACCTATTCATTTACAAATAATAATAAAAAATATTATTGTAAAATCATATTAAACACAAGTCAAGTGAAATATAATTGATCAAATCAATACATTTTCACTTTCTCTTTTTCCACTTGGTGAGTTCAAAAAGAATATAAATTATAATTATATTCCTTGACCAAATGGGGAAAAAAGCTGAAAATATATCAAATGCATTTAAAAAAAATCTAATTCTATATAGAAGCCATCAGGGGTTAATGTCCCAAGGTAATAGACCCATTTAATTTACTTTTGTCCTATACTACAGATTTGATTATCATCCCGCCAATATTTAATTACCTTTTCAATACTATACAGTCTTATTATGGATTAATGTAAAGTGAGCAGAGATTCTGTGTTCCTTATGTTTCCTATGTGTTAATTTATTCTTGTTAATAATTTTCTGGTAGTGCGTCCCACGTGTGTGCATACCACATGGGCACGTTAGGAGGTAGATTACATTCTTTGAAATATTAATAAACACTATATATATATATATATATATATATATATATATATATATATATATATATATATTAGTAATCTATATTATTAGCTATCTCAGTGTTTGTTCTGCAGGCTTGATATTTACTACAATAGATAAAGTCTTTCATTTGGCCTAAAAAAATTTGTGGTTGATGATGTTCTCTGATATGACTCTTATGACTATTTTTTAGTTTTGTTTAAGGAGGAGAGAAAAAGAATGCCTTTAAGTATTATCATAGGGATAGATGTAAGGATTATAGTTAACTCCTTATCTCTACATAAAACTGATGCGTCAGATATTATGCTGTAATGATGATATTTTAAAATGTAGGACAGAGATTTCTCCCAAATTAATTTGGGGGATAATATAAGTGCTAGGTAGATTAAGTCAATAGCCAAATGGGGCTATGGATCATCGATCTATATTTTTTCTTATATAAAGTATCTCACAAAAGTGAGTACACCCCTTACATTTTTGTAAATATTTTATTATATCTTTTCATGTAATAACACTGAGGAAATGACCCCTCAAATTTATCTCAACAGCCATTAATGTCTAAACCTTGGCAACAAAAATGAGTGAAAAATGGATATTTGACATACACAAATTAAGTAACTAACAAAAAGTTGTATATCCAATGTCAACATATAATGACAGAAAAATATTTTTTCAATGATCCAAATATATAAACCAATAATACCAATGGTATAGTACCCTTTTCTTGGATTACAATTGTGTACAACAATAAATAGCCAAAAATATTAAATTACTCATTATTAAATTCAACATTTATAAAGATTATAAATATTTACTACACAATATTTATGTTTCTTCCTTTTGATTGTCTTTTTTGGTTATTTTATATCTGGAATATTTGAAAAACAAATTATTCAAAGGCTGTATATGCATTGTTTAGCAGCGATATCACTAAAGTGTACAAAATTACTTTTTCCTTTTTTTTTGTATAAAATGAAATAGTTAATTTAAAGGGCTCATTTACTAGGGACATAAATTGTAAAATATGTGACCAGGCAAAACCTTTGCTATTTGAAATGGTCTTATTTACATTTTTGTTCTATTCCTACCCACACTGAAATAAAAGAATAGTAGTTTCAAGATACATAACCAACTGAAAAAAATCAGTAATGTCCACCATTAAAAACATACCTTTGTATCTATGTAAGTATGTATACTTTTTTTTATTGAACAATAACAGATTTACTTAGCACTTTACTTATTATATGGCAGCACTTACTTTACCTCCCCTTTATTATATTGTAAAGTACTCTATGGGCCTTTTGACTGGGGTAGAACAGGTACGAATACGTTCGGAGAGGAAATTCTTGCTCGTGGAGCTTACATCTAAGTGATGGCTGAGAGCATAATATTTAACACGTACACTTTTAGGACAATGAGGTCCCTTTTTCAGAAAACTAAATAGTACTTCACAACAATTACAGGTATGTAAATAACTATACATTAAGAATCTAATGGAAATCATGCGTAGACATTCTACTGCTGTTATCCTAGCCCAATCTAATAGGTAAAACCCACTGACTCCTTATCATGCTGCTTTGTGCTAAAGAATAGAATGGCTCAGTCTTAATCACATGGGTGGACCCACTGACTAATGAATGTCAATGGGGAAAAGGCTTCTTGAGATAAACATGACTTCACCAGCATTGTAATAAAGCAGAGCATCTTCTGAAAGATCATAACTGCAGATAATCATAGCATTCAGGTCTACAGATAAAGTATTTTTTGGAACAAAACAAAATAAAATCCACTTTTCTTCAATGCTAAGATAAATTAATGTATATAACACTGTATACAAACTTAAATATAAGGAGGACATTTGAAAGTATGGCACATAATCTGTCTCTCTTTAAGCCTTTATCTTCTGTATTTGTCTTCTTTTGCATTCCTTAATTGTATATTGTAGAATGCAGTCTAATTGTGCATGCTTGGTCTAACACTTTAATCAGCTAAGGTCAGTAAATTACTTAATTCATGAACTGTTGCTTGGTGCTTCCTATTGACAGAAAATCATTCTGAAATTAAGATTTCTTTTTAGCAAACATTAGAAAAGGTCGGGAACGAAAATCAATATTAATCAACCTAAAAATCAACAAAGTTAATGAGCCTCACGTTAGTATGTGATTTAAATATACGCTTTATAGTTCATTAACCTAAGCAGTTTTGTTTTTTAATTATAATTGATTATTCCCACCTTGATAATTAAATATTATGTTCATCAAAGAGGACAGACTGTAGTTGGTGAAAGTCTTCCTTGTGGATTAATGGTTTTTACTGAGCCCCAAATCCCAGTTTGCCCTGTTGAAACAATAAATCATTTTATAGAGAATGATATTTAAAGACCGGGTTGTGCATAATTCTATTAGATGTTACAAACATAGAAAATCATATTTAGCTACATAATATAACCATAACCATTATAATAATAACTAATATTCAACTGTATCTATAATACAACATATCTTTACCGGTCACATGTATAGTCATTATAACTCATAATCACATAAGGTTGTGCAACATGTTTTTCCAACACTAATGAAGCATTCGCCAAACATGACTTAACAAAGAATTTTCACTGTGGAAAGGGAAGACAAAAGTGTACCAGAGGATCATGGGTAGGGGAGTAATTTTGCAATTATTGAAAAGGATTTTGGGATGAAGCATTAAGTTTGTATTATTGACGTAACTGGGGAAAAAAAACATTGGCCAGGGTAGTCCTTGGCCAAAGAGTACCCTTTAGTAAGAAGGTTATTTTTTGTTTTTAGTTTGGATTAGTTCGTAATGTTGGGCATACAAAATATGATTAATATTATTAATGACTAACTGATTAACAACAAAGTTGAAAATCACGTCCTGTCTGTCCACATCTGAACAAAGAACTTTCCAAACTTATGTAACATTTATTCTGTGTTTACCCCAAGCTGAAAGTGTTGGAATACCCAGAGTACCTTCTAGAGTGCATGTTCAACTTGCTGAGTAATCATAAAATAAAGAGTGTTCTTTTAGCTGTTTCTACCTGAAAATGAGACTGAGAGTTAAGGGGAATAATAAAAAAAAAACTTTTCACCAAAAGTGAGTAAAAAAAAGTGAGTAAAAAAAGCCCTACATTGAACACTACAGAGCAAAATAAAATACTGCTATGTGAATAGACATTTCCATATTGACATAACCTCAGAGCATACTGTGTATATGCTGCGCTTATTTCTTACTATGACGATGTTATACTACTCATATATTATATGACTAAAAGTATGTGGACAACCCTCCTAATTATTGAGTTTAGGTTTCAGCCACCCTCATTACTAATTAGTGGATAAAATCAAGCACATAGGCAGCCATCTACATAGGCAAACATTGGCAGTAGAATGGGACATACTGAAGAACCCAGTCTCTTTGTCAAATGATATCACTTTTACACAAGTAATTTCTGCTCTTGTATGTTGTGCTATAATTTTGAAGTTGAAGCGCCTAGGAGTTACTCACTAGAGTTCCAAACTTTCTATCTGGAAGCAACATTAGCACAGGTACTGTGTCTGGAGCTTCATGAAATGGGTTTCCGTGGCCAAGAAGCTGAACATATGCTGAAGAACACTATGCTCAAATCCAAACATTGGCCCTGACCTTAACCCCATTGAACACATCTGGGATTTATTGGAATGCTTATTGCAAGCCATCCCTTCTCGTCCAACAGAAGATTCCCACAGACACACTCCAAAATCTTGTGGAAAGCTTTCCTGGAAGTGTGCAGGCTGTTGTGGATGCAACTGCATATTAATACCCATACGTTTTGGGATGTTATGTTCAATAAGCTGTGATGGCTAACAAATCTTAATCATCTAAAATATTGTGTGTGTGTATGGGGAGGGGGTCTTGTTGTAATTGGATATCTATATTTCAGTTTCTAGTTTAGCCAATATATTTATCATAGCTATTTTTGTTAACATCTCTGCCATTTTTTTCTTAATTTTCTGACTGACCTTTCTGTTAAGCTGCAATACTTTTACATTGCTTCCTTTATATTTATTTACCAAGGGGGCATGCTTATAAGTATATTTTATTAATGTTAGTTTAGTGCTTCGGTGAAGTCCCTACTAATTTGCTTTAGTGAATTAAGCTCAAATGTCTCCATGTTATTTAAACTATTCCCTAATTGACCACTTATTTGAATATTTTACAAAAGTTTCCCTATAATAGAAACCCGGGCAGCTATCAAGCTTTTTCAATTTGTCATAAAAAGCTGATATTCTCCATCAATGCCATCAAGGCCCAGAGGTAGACTCACTAGTCTCAAATTGCTGAAAGAAAGCACAGTATGGTCAGCCTTAGCATACAGCTTTCCTGACTACAAGAGCTGTAATGTTGAGTTCCAGGTCCCAAGTTTGATGGCTGCCACCCAGCTCATGAGTTCATCTGTAAAGTAAGCACAGCGCACAAGTGCCGGCGTGCAAGTATCCTCACAATGAAGCTATTTTATGCTGAGTACCAGGTTGCAAGTCTGAAGGTTGTAACCCTGTTCTTCTGAAGTTATTTGTTAACCAGCTTTCCAGATCATCTGGATTTCCTGCTGAATATTGGTGGATTGACTGCTTGGAGCTGGATATTTGCCCCTCTGGTGAGTGTCCTGGTTCTATTGGTGGTTCCTTACCAAATGGGCGCTATACACATATTTTTGCAGCATAAGCAAAATTACAGACTCTGATTGGCCTCAATTAAGTCCTGGGATGTGACTGACTTCAGCTGACAACATACTGTGTGCAAGTGTATATTTGATAAAGGAACATTTGAGACACATTGTCTCTTATTTTGGGCATTACTGATACATTTTACTTATGTTAGTTTCATTCTGACCAATGTAGCATGGTTTACTGTAGCAAGTTCCAGGTTCCATTTATACTTTATGGTTCATAACATTAATCTTTAGGTACCTTGGTTACATGTTGGGAACTATGTGCTAATTATTCTATGTCGCGTTCTCTATTTACTTAAGGATGTGCTGTGACTCTGTTAAATCCCTTCAGTCCACTTAGGATTTACCTGTATGTATTTAAAACTTGTAGCAAGAAGTCCACTAGGATATGCAGGATATTTACCTCCCGCTACTCTGCATTGCTGCCTTCTTGCAGACTGGTCTTGTTGCTTGTGGCAAGCGCCGGAACACCATCGTTTGAAGGAACGCCTGAGGAATATGTGAGCTGCAATTAAAAAGTATTTTTGCAATATTTGGGGGTTTGTAACATATACTTGCAGTTAATGTAAATATACAGACACATAAACAGTGCTGTTTCCAACATAACCCTAAGATATAAGTTTAAATACCTGGTGATTCATTTAAGCTAAAATGATTTTAGTAAGATTGAAAAAACATCTCTTTTTAATTAATCAGAAATCTTCTTTATTGAAATGTTTGCTTCTCCAAATTTAGAATACCATAGAAATATTCAAATGTGAGCTGTAATTGAGAGTGTGTTAACACTGTAGGAATACAGTAAGTGCAGATCATTTTATTCCATTTAGTTATTTCTGCTTTTGACTACTAAATAGTTCTTTTAAACTCAAAGCATGTCAAATATTGTACTTTTCATGTTATTAACTTAGTAAATTGTGACACAATAAATGGATACATTTAAATATGCAATTTGCTCCAGGGGTACCCTTGCTATGTTTAACAATCTAGAAACCTAGAAGTTAAAGGTGAAGCAATAGAGCGGCTACTATTAAAGTACAGACGTTACAAATTCAGCAATTTAATTAATTTAGAGGAAACAATATTTCTTTGTTGTAAATCATTTTATGAGAATATATTAATTATACTTAGCTTAACTTTTTTAGCAGATCAAGGAAGGGCTTGAGGACATAGTATACTTTTTATATATTCTATAGGCTATACTATTGCTATAAATGGTATAGTAAGATTGATTAGGAAACCACATTGGAATGTACTGTAATGTGTGACTGGTGTGTGGTGGGGAGAATGGCATCTGGAAAAAAATCTCATTTTCTAAATCACTTAAAACATAATCCATGTGATTGAAATAAGGTAGGTTCTCTGACTTTTGTCTACTGTTGCAACCATTGAGTTGGGTGCACACTGGTCTGATTTTTACTGAACAAACCAATAGTGGATTCTTGTCCAAACTTCATAGGGTTTATTAACTAAAGAAGGCATTTGCAGGAGAGTTGTAGTTTAAACTCACAAATTTCACCATGCATTATGAAGGGCTGATCGCTAAGAGCTTCTCCTAAATAAATTAATAAGATTTCTTTAAAGTCACTTAACGTGTTGAGCTTTTGCTGTGTGCAGGGTCCGCTCAGTCCTCTTTAGAGGGCAAAGTTGCCTGTGTTTATATTGAAGTCATGGAGTTGTAGTCTGTAGTAAACCCGCACTTTAGAAAATAAAGTCCAATGTGGCCCTACCAGGCCATTACGTAACACTGAAGCCATTTAATTAACCACATCTGTGATCCACTGTACTCATTTCAGTTCTTCTGTTGTCTAGTTGCTATATAATTTTTTGCTATGAGCCTCTCTGTGCCAACTATGTTCCTGACCATTTGGTCACCCTTCAGCTTCATCTGGCCAATAAACTAATCTACAGTTCCTGTCCCAAGCAGATCTGAGTATATAGACTCTTCTGTGTAGTGACCTGTAGCTCATCTTTGGTTAAGTTTGAGGCATATGTTTTCTTTTAAATGCTAAATCTCTCCAAAATTTGCTTTACTGTGCTTTTACTGTGCTTTACTAGGCAGCTTACTATGTGAAGACTACTTGATTTTCCAAAGCTTAAAGGCAGGCTGTTGCAGGTGAATAGCGTACTGTTCTCACTTGGCTATCTATATCTAAGACTCTCAACCAAATCATTACAATACCTTAAATCCACTATTCCAACATTTTTACTGGTAACACTTACTTGTCATGCCAGGTAGTGATAGGTGCCTTAAAACCTGGAAAACTTCTTAAAGAATTTCCATTGTTGGGAATAAATCTTCAAAGCAAATAATAAAATATCAGATCTGCTAAGGTTAATTTGCATAACTAGGGTTGGTGCTGCCATGTATGCAAATTAAAAAGATGCTTAGGAGCCTTGTAGGCCTAGGGGGCATCTCAGATAATGCAGGAGGCATAAGGTTCAATCTATCTAATATTTTTTATAATTTTAATGTATCTTGTTCATTAACAACCTTTTTATTATAAGTGCTATTTTCCATTGTATGTGTATTTCTGGGCCTCCTTAAATCTTTACACCTAGTGTCCCTAGTAAACTAGAGCTACCCTGTGTTTAACATACCGGAGAATGCAGCTTTAAAGATTATTGTTAATCAAAAAATGAAACACAACATATGTTAATTTATTTATATCTGTTAAATTGAAAAAAAAAAGTTGAATGCAAAAGCAACTGAAGGAATCATTATGCAGCCGATTACGTGCTTCTAGTGACATTTAACAGATTGTATGTCAACCCATATTGTGCTTATGAATATTGATGCTAAGGTCATTTGACCTTATCCATTTTTAGTGTCCTTGTTGTGTTAGCATTTAATCACATTTTAAACACCAGTTTTAATGGATAATGAAGATGCATACATTACTGATTAAAACCTTTGCTTATGTAAATATCTGGCAATCTCATTCGCAAATTTAGTATCCATTGTTGTACCACTGAAAATGCATGCACACACTTAACACGCACAAATATTTTCCCGGTGGCATAACTACAGGGGGTCCAGCTATAACCTGGGTAAAAGCTTTTAGGGTCCAAGCCTCCCTGTAACATCATATCCTGGTGGTTTTGTGATGGTAACGTATGGGTTAGTGTATTTGATTATACAGATCTTTGTTCCACCTTGTAAGTGTATGCTCACAGAGACTGACAGAAGTTATCACACAATCAATTCCAATACTGCAAGCAAAAGTACTGAGATGGAGGCAGGTCATGAGGTTCGCGAGTGGTCAACAGACAGTATGGGAGCAGACAAAAATAAAAGAAGAGAAAAGCCAAAATCACTAACCAAAGCCCAGGAACAGTTTGACGACAAGCAATTCTTCAGGAATCAGAAGCACAGGAGGGCTGGCAAAGGCGGTAGGGGGAGTATTGTTTCCTGGGCTGCCCTGATTTGAGCCAGTACCTGCCTATGTGTTTTACGTGTTATTCCAAATATTTAGAAATTAAGTTGCTCACTTTTTAGATTTAATCCAAGTACCGTATTTATCGGCGTATAACACGCACTGGTGTACAACATGCACCCTCATTTTAAAAAAGTTTAAATAATAAAAAACTCAGACACACACACAATAAGACACACACACACACACACTAAGACACACACTCAGAGACACACATACACACATTAATTTTATATATTGCCAATATTGCCAGTATTTGGGAGGCCCATCCAGACTCCCTACCTTTTGGGAGATGTGGTATGGGTCCTCTTTATCTTCCAGCGTATAACTTTTGTGCGTTTTACTTTTTGTGCTGATGCCGGGGCCGGAGTGACATCATCACCCGGCCCCCGGCATCAGAGAGGGTGCAAGAGAGCTGTGCAGGGGAAGATTGTGCAGCTCTAGGATTTATCGGCGTATAACACGCTGGTAGAATTCAGCTTCATATTTTAGTTTAAAAAAAAAGTGTGTGTTATACGCCGATAAATACGGTATATATATATATATATATTATTATTCTAAATATGAACACATTTTTCAAGATCTTAAGTCTAATATGTTCCCATCAAAACAACAAAATTTCTACTGATGTATAACACATAATCAGCAATGGCCAATGTAAAAAAAACCAAAACAAAACCAAAACAAAAAAATATATATATACCAAACTAAGGCCATTCGTGCGGACACTTGGATCTTATGTGGTAACAGAACCACTTTAATATTGTTGCCAAACAATCGTTACCTTTCTGTGCTGAACAACAGGAATTAGGGTCAATATCTCAGATGTGTGCTTTCTAAATACTACTGACTGAAGCGTAATCATGCAAGCCACTGGGATCATATAATCAATAAAAGTATGGTAAGAGACCAACTGATTAACCTGCTCCAATGACTTGTGCCATGCCATAGCAATATGAACATTAAATTAATCAAGAAGCAAACCAAATAGCAATGTTTATTTTACAGTTTATGTACATTTGCATTAACACAAAACTGTCATTTATTTATCTAAATTTTATTTTAAGGTTGCTTTACAATTTGATGCTGAAGTTATTAATAAACAATCAAGGCGGATTGGCAGTCCCCCTGATAAGAGAATATGCACAAGCAGCATTATTCATGCAGGCTATCTTAACACAAGCGAATAACGCAAGACAGGAAATCTGGTATAAAGGGGAACTACCGGGTAATAATATAAATGGGGACCTACAATATCTGTTCTGGATCTCCTCTAGGAAAGCCATTGAAATTACTGCAACAGGAACTAGTCTAGCATTGCGGCATATAGTAAGAAATTGGCATGAGATTAAATCAAAACTGGGACTAGAGGGTATGATACCAACTAGTCTTCCTATCTCTACTTTAGAATATATGATAGAAAATTTAAACCTTTTTGCTTGGAAACAGAGCGGCATAAATAAAATACAAGATTTAATCGAGGGAGACACAATTAAGACGTTCCAGCAATTACAAGCTGATTTCAATCTCCCAATAGGAGAATGTTTTAGATACCTTAGGATAAAAAGTCTCCTCCAAAAAAAACAGCGTCAGAATTGGAACATGCAGGTATATAATCCACTTAAACAATTAGTGGAAGGAGAACAAAATAGGAACCTTTTGGCAAAATCTTTAAAGCTGATTAAGTTATGTAGAATTGAATATATTTCCCCTGCTTTAGCAAAATGGGAAATGGATCTAGATATGGTAATAAATAAAGAAGACTGGAAAAAAGCTTTAAACATAACATATGATTCTATACATTGTTTAAATTTAAATGAGCTCCAATTTAAACTTATGAATAGGTGGTATTTGGTTCCCTCTGTTCTGGCAAAAATGTTCCCCAATAACCTCTCAAATTGTTGGAGATGTGGTGCAGAGAAGGGTGACATGCTCCAAATATGGTGGAACTGTAACCCTCTAAAAAAAATTATGGCAAAAGATCTCATATGTTTTAGTAAATAAATTTGGATCAGATTGGGAACTTACCCCTGAAAGAGCATTATTACATTTAAACTTACCTAACGATGGAAAAAAAGGTTACCAATTCCTTGTACATGTGCTGACCGCAATAAAAATAGTAATCGCCAGAAATTGGCGTTCTGCGGAGCCAATTTTATGGGCTAAGATAAAAGCTCAATTAATATATCAGTGTAATATGGAAAATGGAATTTTGATACAAACTCGTTGGGACTCTGACACTTCCACTCTTTGGGAAGACAGAATAAAGTTTGTTACTGAAGGTAATTTAGACCCTTGAAAGATGAGTAATACTCGCTAGAAAATGTGAAAAACTAATACACAGAACATGGATAAACATGGTTTGGTTTTTTTTTTATTTTTTTTTTTTTTTTTTTTTGTCTTGTCCCTTATGTATGTTTTCTATGTTAGACAGGTAAAGAATAGAAAAAAAAGGGAAGGAAGGAAGGGAGGGGAGGAAAAAAAAAAAAAAGGAAAAAAACATATAATAATAATGCTTACCTGTTTGGTCCCACTCCAGCAAGCCAATAAAGAAGGGTTTATAAAAAAAAAAAAGTAAAAAAAAAATAAATAAAAAAAAAAAATAATAAAAAAACAATCTCTGGTATTTTGGCCATTTTAGTAAAATACAGGATTAATTTAGATTGTTATAAGTAACATGTTAAAAATGTAAACACAATAAGCAAATGGACTAAAGCTTAACACTGTACAAATTACAAATGTATTTTTCAAACTTTGATTACTCTTTTAAGTGTAAATGCTGTTTTTATGCCTGGGTGTCACTTGTCAAGTGGAAGATTTAGTTATGTCCTCAAAAGGACTCTGGTATAACAATGGGTTAAAGTGGCTCCAGTGGAAGGAATTTTTAAAAAACTACTCCTTGACAATAATTTGGATTATTATAATTCTTGATAAAGCATTTTATATTGGACCACTCCTTTTTTTTTGCGGGGGGTGATTTGGATGCATACGTATAGCTATCGTGATTAGTATTGTGATAATGTACTTCTAACACCACACTACACACACTTCTGTTATATCTGTTAGTCGAAATATAGCTTGTAATTGTAATTATAAATTGATCTTCATCGATTAATACATTGCACTTACGGCTCCTTTGTCAATCAGATACTTTGTACTAATTAAAGTTTAATTTTACAGAGAGAGGTATGACCTGTGATAACATCATAATTCATGCGCTAATACTTGTAACTTTATATCATCACAATGTACCATGTATTGTGTATTGCTGGTGCTCTGTACTGGTATCTGTGTAACTTACTACAAATACTCTTTTTGACAATAAAGAAAAATAGTTTAAGAAGAAAGTGGTGAACCATGGAAGCATTACTTCACCTGAAGACTCCTGGAAACACGGATCGTTCCCAGGTGTATTTTTAGTAGACTTGGGCACCGTCCAACTCTTCGTGTTCATCTTCGTGGGGGAAAAAATCTTCGTATTCCGCAAATATTCGCCCGTTCCTGTGTTCAGTTCGGGCGAATATTCGTGTACATTCTTCGTGTTCGTTTTTTTCTTTGTTTTTGTTTCATTGTAGAAAGGGTTAATACGGGGTTAACGCGCTACAGACTGCGCAGCAGCTTTGGCGCCAGGATTTTAAACGTCCGTACGAGCAACTCTATTGGTCGCCTGCAGGGGCCTCCTCTGCCATCAACCAATGAAGTACACCTGTACTTCATTGGTTGATGGCAGAGGAGGCCCCTGCTGGTGACCAATAGAGTCGCTCGTACAGACTTGTAAAATCCTGGTGCCGCAACTTGGCCGGCAGAGACCACTGGTCTCCCCGCTCCAACAGTTAAAGGTCTGTACACACCACTTTATTGGTCGTTCGTATGGACTTTTAACTCTTAGAGCAGGGAGACCAGTGGTCTCTGCCGGCCAAGTTGCGGCACCAGGATTTTAGAAAGTCTGTACGAGCGACTCTATTGGTCGCCAGCAGGGGCCTCCTCTGGCATCAACCAATTGCATATCATTGGCTGTTAGGTAATAAATTTACGGTTAATAAATATCTTTTTTTGCAGACCAATGGAACCCTTTGTATCACATAAGCATAGTCTACGAAAACTAGTGTTGATATTTGATACCAAAATGTTATAATAGAGTTAATAATTTACCACACAGATTAAATAATTTATCTTTAGCTAACAGGGCCATCTGCTGACAACTTTTTCATTTTTAGAATTCTTTGAATAGGCATGATAAAAAATTAATTGTGCTTTTAGCAGAGCATAACATGGTTTTATTATTGTGGCAGTAAAAGTGTTAAAAAAGGACAATTACATAAAATCTTAGTCAACGTTTACATAGCCAGATATGATACTTAACTCACAGTCACTACCTGTCATTATTAGATTTCTTAGATTAGACTTTTAATAGAAAGCATTGTATAGGATATATATATATATATATATATATATATATATTAGACATGTGCAAATGGGCTAAAAACAATAAAACAATACTGACAAATTTTTCTGTTAGTTTTTGGCCCATTTGTTTTTGGGCAACTAATTTTGTTCTTTTGATAAAGCGCTTTCAGTGTGAAACGCAGATTTTCTGTTCTGTCAGCTGCTATGTTTTCTTTTGTACTATTCATCTTCTTTTGTGGTCATATATTTTGATATTTTTTGAACTTTTATTCAAGAATCCAAACAAAGGAATTATTGGAATTGTAATAATTGTTTGACTTCTTCATCCTCATTAAATGCCAGCATTTTACTTTTTGTCTTGCTTTATAGTTGGAGTGGAAGCTCCACTTGAGCACCCGTAACAGACTGTTTCATCCACCATACAACTTATTAATACATGGTCTGAGCAAATTAACCTTTAAGCTATTCGTTTTTTACATAAAGGACAACCTCTCCTCCTTTTCTTCCATCTCTATCCTTTCTGTAAAATGTATCCTGGTGTGGCAACATCCCAGTCATTTTGCTCAATGTACCAGGTCTCATCAGTAACCACCACTAAACACCACTAAATCCACATTATCACTTGTTACCAGTGCAGTTAGTGTGGGGATCTTCGTATGCTATAAATAATCACTCCTCCTCTCTTTCATTGCTTCGTGATTAGGAAGCTGCCAGTCAGTGTTACCAGTCGATATTTTCTTGGTTTACTTGTTACTTTTTATATCAGATTTCCTGAATCTCCTTTCCTTTGACTTCCTGCCTGTACCACGATCCAAAGCTGTCAGTCCAGGCCTCTGCGTTTTCCTGACGTCGCTTCTACCGCTTTTGCAGTTTTGTACCACGCTTCTATATATATATCACGTGTGATGCGGAGTTTCTCCTGCACTTCATCTGCAGTGGTAAGAGACCATTTTATAGTATACAGAAACAAGTGCTTCTTTCATTTGAAACACATACTCGTTGCAAAATTCTAACTGTTTAAAATGCAACTTAATGCCTCTCTTTTTCAGTTTTCAAAAAGATCTCAACACATCAGTGATCAGCTTATGTGCACATTGTATGTTTAAAGAGACACTCCTGCCACTATCCGCACTTTAATACATATGATAGCTACATGCAGGGGCATAACTAGAAACCACAAGGCCCTGGTGCGAAAATTCCCCCCAGGCCCCCCAACTTCAACAGCTAGTCTGTGCCATGATTGCCCCCACACAACTGGTCTGTGCCTTCTTTGCCCCTTGCCCCCCCCCATCCAACATCCAACATATGTAAACACACAAATTACACACACTTACTCATACCCACTAAAACACACCATATCACCCCACTTATACATGCATGTTCACACACACACACAATTACACATCCATGTCACACACACAAGTAGACATCCCTGCTCACACACACACAACTACATATCCATGCTCACACACACACACACAATTACGCATCCATGCTCAAACACACACACACACACATACACATCCATGCTTACATGAACATGCTTGAACTGGTACGAGGAGACAGGAAGAAGGAGTCACAGGGGTCGCACCGGGCTCCCTGTAGTTATGCCAGTGACTGTGTGATTCCCCCTTACAAATGCATGGAAGGATTCTGCACAGTTCCCCGTTTGCCCGTTTTTCCATTCCACCAGCTGAATGCTGTGCAGTAGATCTGTTTGGCTGAACACATGAGGAACACTCCCTTCACATGATATACTTACATCTAGTCACCCCCAGCACCGACCCAGTGAATGCTGCACTGTTCCAACCCCAGTATGCAAGTGAAAAATGCTCTCATTTATTTCAATAGGAGCGCTTTCCTGCCACTGGCAATTGCCAATAATAGTTGGACCACAGAAAAGCAGGGCAACTGCAGTAGAGCGTTTTATTCATTCTTCTATAATTGGCTGTCAGAGACATGAAACTGTCCCTTTAATAAGTATTATTTATTAAGCTTTTAAACTTTCTATTGTTTACAGTAAAGGAGAGGAATCACATTTCAATCATTTTGTACCAAAGGTCAAGACATAATGAGATCTAAAGTTAAATATTATGAAATATGTTGTAATATTGATTTAACATAATTTTATTGCAATGCAGATTACTTATGTGAAATAAGATTATAAAATACTTATTCTAGAAAAACTACCTCTGTAAACGCTTTCCCATTACGGTAAAAAACAAAAATAAAAATACTATTTAAATTATTAATAAAAAAAATCAGACATTGGTTATTGTAGATATTGTAGAATTGTAGAAAACCTATCAAACACACTGAAATATACCTCATAAACATAGAAAAAATAGTGAGGTCCATGTATACCATAAAAATTGTGTTACAAGCAATTTTTGACATCCAACTACCACCAAGACCCACAACATAAAAACACTGTCACTACCGGCGGGTTAGGCTGAGGATCCACGCTGCAGTACAAGGAAAGGCGCCCCAAGCGGTGATGAGGAGCTACGCAGATTCCTGGAAGAAGTATCAGCAACCAGGGGTCCCCAATCATGCAGGAACGAACAGATGAATTCAAGGAGCAGGCAATCGGATAGTCGGGGTCATGAGCAAAAGGTCAGGGCAGGCGATTCGCGTAGACAACTTCCGCTGCAGTCGGAAGGAGGTGTGGCTAGCAGCGGGGGTTGTCTGCGTGCATCGCGCAGACGTTCCCTGGCTGTCAGAGATCAGAGTTCCCCGCGCCGGTGCAACCCCTGCTGCTAGCCACACCTCCTTCCGACTGCAGCGGAAGTTGTCTACGCGAATCGCGTAGACATCTACACGCTGCCCCAGCTGCACACCGGGGACTCTGAAGTATCGGTAAGTGGGCCGGGGGGGTTGAGACAGGAGGATCCAGATCCCCTGCAGCTGCGGGGGATCTGGATCTTAGTCATCTCATAGTCAGAATTTGAGGTCTGATTATAAGACGACCCTGATTATAAGACGAGGGGTATTTTTCAGAGCATTTGCTCTGAAAAAAACCTTGTCTTATAATCGAGCAAATACGGTATATGTTTGCACTTTGTCACTTTGTGGAATAGGGGGTCATTCCACGTGTGTTTTTTGAGCTGCTAAACCTTGCCCTACCATCACTACTGTTTGTTTTCTTTTTATGCCCAACACAGGAACTGAATTAACCCTGTCCTTGCCGGCCGCTCAACACCGTACAATCCAAACCACAGGTACACACCTCCCCCCTCATCCAAACAAACATGACAGCTAACTTCCGCTGTCCCAAAACCAGTAATAACCACCAGCCAACCATAAGCTCAGTGGGCACGTCTAATAAAACACCAGAGGTCAGGGGAGGATTGAGCCTTCCTTCACACCAGCATCCAAACTCCATAATTTACCAAAACCAGACCGCCAAGGACACACTAACCGCCAGCTGTGACAAGAAAAAGAAAGTCAGTACATAAACCTTAGGGAGCACTGACCGGGGTCACCCACAAGGCACCCTTTATCCCCTAGGAACTCCTGCCCCTCATATTTACATACCCCAATCATAACACGCTTATCAAAAGCACGCACTCACACACACACATACATGCTCCCTGTCCATTTAGCTACGCTGATTCCCAGGGGCCTTGACATTTAGCACTTTTAAATTTGAATTTACTTTTATAAATATAATTCATATATTATGATAGCTGATCAAGATCAATTATCCCATTCTCTTATTTCAAAACACATATATTTTAGGAGTTTGTACTTCAGAAAAGTTTCTTGCTCACTCATTTAGGAATTCACATTGAAGTAGTATTAGCCTCTACAGTTTTTTTGATTTTCCATAGGGTTCTCTCAGTTAAGATGATGGAGTAGACTTGTTTGGTAACAAATTCCGGGGACACTCTTAAGCCTAAAGTGCTGTTCTACTCCAGTAACAAGGGCTACCTTGTTTCAAAAAGTTTTCTAGTTTGGGCTCTTAGGTAACTTTGTTCCTTGCATATAAAAATCTTGAATCAAAGATTATCTTAGATCATTCAGCCACCTAACATTAACAAGCCCCTGCAGATATAGGTCTGATAAAGACACTTTTAGATACAATTAAACGAATGGAAGAATGATAATTAAAGTTAAGCTTGTAGTTTTTAAAATAGAGCACTGAGTTTCAGCCATTACATCAGCAGCTGCAGGAGTAAGCAGTATGTTTTCACACATTGATTGTGCTATGGACTAGAAGCCAAAGGACTAGAAGATGAATGAGACCATTTGAAATTATTCACAAATCTGCTGGTAAAATCCACTGTTTCACATTTGAGAAACTAGATTTTACCTGTGATTCCCACTAGATATTTCTCCAAATTGCTCCATTTCCAGAGATAAGCATTTCATGCTTCTTGGGGTTTTTTTGTGTGCAAAACTTTCATCTTGCATCTTGTTGCAGAGTCTTCTATCATTCTTGTAATAATTTTTGAAAAAAATTAATTAATGAGTTAAAGGTGTAGAAATGCCACTGTTACTGTTAAACCATTGAATATCACTGTTCCAAAGTCAAACGAAAAACCCACTGTGTTTATAACAAACTTATAAAACATTAGAAAATATTGAATTAAATAATTGATTGACTGCCTATTTTTTAATCTTACCACTTTTTGTAGTTTTAAGCTTTTTATCATTTTGTGTTATTACATAAAAATACGTTAATATACTTTAATTGCTATATTGTGTTGATAACAATGAAAGTGTTAACAAAGACATTTCAACACCTAATATAATTATCACAACAAAAGACCAAATTAGCTAGCACTTCTAAAAGAATGATGTACAAGAAATGTTTAATGTAGCACAGGAATAGATAAGAAACCCACATATCTATGAATCAGAATTGGGAGTACCGAGAGTTCATGTTAAGATATTGCACATCAATGTCTTCTTTAGCAATAAGCATTGTAATGACGCATGTGAGTGTGGTAGACAGAATCTGATTTTTCATTAAGATGATTAAGGATTAAACATATTTATGCTAAAATGGAAAAAAACCACACAGAATAAGCTTGACATCAGATGTTGCATGACACTAACAATGTTTGCTGATGTTTCAGCTCTATTAATATATTCCCTTCTAATGTTATGTAACATTAAGCTATTAACACTGGCTACAAGACACAAAGGTATAATAGAAGACAGGATCAAAATAGCTCCCTTTGCATTAACCTTAAAGTAGGGTCTCCCTCCTATAGAAATCCAGAGGAGCAATGATTCCTGTTGTAGGCTATTGCCCTCCAGACCTGCCACCCTATGCATAGGGAGCCTAGGTCAAAATACTAGGCTACCAGTGCTCAAGCTTCCTGTTTAGTTTCCCAAGCTTTCCTTTTTAATTCGTAGAACAATTGGTATAAATTTTGGATAATATGTTACTGGACAAAAGAGACACACAAACATAGTGTGTGTAACATAGCTATTCTTGCAATAGGCTTACCTCCTAAGCGCCTGAATGTTCGGTGTGACCAATCTGGCCAACTGCTTCTGCATTCTAAAAAACATGCTAACTTGATGATTACTTATAAATAAAACAAACAAGTATATGGGGAATAGATATCTAATTATTCACAATTGTCAATAAGAAGAAAGGTACCTACAACTACAAACTGCAACTACAAAGGATAGTGGGATAGACCCAGGGAGACCAGCCCATGTTGCTCAAGGGCCATGCACATCTTGCACTCGTAAGGGGCTTAGCTTTCTTGGTATTGGCGATGCATTGTATTTTTTCATATAAAGTTATTTGAAGGTTTTATTTCATAACAATTTTTTTCCCTGCTTTTAAATGTAAAACTATACAGTTATATGTAGTATAAAAAAAAACTTAATAGCTTTCCAAATATTCATTTAAAAATTCAACCATTAAAAGGGTATTGTTTTGATGCATGTTGGAGTCCACTTTGTATTGAAATATATCCCTCTTCTTTATCTTATGCTTCCTTTCTTAGTCATAATATATAGTAGTCTTTCTACACAAAGTCCTACGGGATGGACTCTAAAGGCTTACATACTATATAGACAAAACAAATATAGATCCAACTATAGATCGAACAAGAAATCTAACTGCCTTTTGTCTATTCCAGCCCTAATTAGTACAGCCCGTTTTCAGTATGTACACCATATTTTCAATATTTCATAGGCAGCCCTCCACTCCAAAAATCCAGAAAGAATCTGCATACGCCACCAGACATTGCACCACAAATGAATCTCTAAATTTTAGTTTATGGGCAGCTGTCTATATTATAAATTCACCTGTACTTTTATCAGTACATATTCTCCTGTAATTTATATTCTAGTTGTTAAAGGGCATTTACATTTTTTAAGTTTAGGCTCTTGTGAAGGCATATTGGAAATGCAAGGCTTAAAACAGAATCTAATGTAAATAAGATGGGTATGCATGTTTTGGATTTTAGGAAATGTTTAAATCTGCGAACTAGAACTATGTCATTTTTAATAGTTCCATATCATTCAAGGTTCATAAATTTTAAAGCACAACACCCAATGGTTCTGAATATTTTATAATAGTAAGAACATTGATACTGATATCACGCAGATGCTATAGCTGCTATTGATGTCTGTTGCAGTGATTCACCGATATCCTCAGCAAAAATATTTGCCAGCTTTCTCTCTTGGGTCAGTGGTTGTATCATTTGCAAACATCTGACATTACGATTCAAAAATTCCAAGTAGCTAGCAGACCAAATGGGAAACATACAAAAGGGAACCTTATGCTATATCATAGTTTCATACAGCAAACAAACACCAGAATTGCTTACCAGTAAAGATCAAAATACCAATGTTAGTGAAGTAGATTTAAGAAACAAGCAAACTTTAGTACCATGAGAGTTTTAAAGTTTTCAGAGCAGGTATGATTAGGCTGATTTTTGCATGTATTGTAGCAGAAAAGAATATAAAATACTGTTCACTACTGTTCAAACGTTCATAGAAAACAAGGACATTTCTAACTGTGCTATCGTGATTAAAAATAATGATCTATTAGCCTTTAAAACTTAAACTTGGATTAGCCAACACAAAGTGCCATTGGATCACAGGAGTGATGGTTGGCGATAAAGGTTCTCTTTATGCCTATGAAGAAATTCCATTAAAAAACAGCCGTTTCCAGCTGCAATAATCATTTACAACATTAACAACGTCTACACTGTATTTCTGATCCAGTTGATATTATTTTTATGGACAAAATTTGATTTTATTTCAAAGGAAATTTCTTTTGAACAATAGTCAAAAGGAAGCTTCGCCATTTTGCGCTAAGATAACCTCTTGTGAACTTCTGCCAAAATAGTTTAAATGCTGGTGATGTCCTTTCCCCTGATTGGAGGATCGGGGGAGATGATGTCATCAGAAGCTCCGCTATTCTGGCTGAATAAAGAGAGAGAAAAAAAGAGAAGATAGTAGAAAGGATAGAGGAGAAGAAGATCCAGAACAAGACGATGCAAGACATGGAAGCGGAGCTGAGAGACATGAAAGCAGAAGTGGTCGGCAGAAAAGGAAGACAGACATTTAGAGACAGAGCAAACAAAAATGAGAGTATGAGCAAGTTAGTGAGAGTCAGAGAGAGTATAAGATAGCGAGTGAGAGTAAATGGGGGCATCAAACAACGCATTTGATTCCTGAATTTTAAATGGTCGCAACCTGTCCATCCTTTGCTCCCATGAAGGGGGAGACACAGGTGCACGAGGGGGCGTCTGTCCTCTCTGCTGCGGAGTCCCTCGTTGTCTCCGTCGCTTGGTTCTTCACCTCTGTCAGCAGAGGGGGTGGTGCTTCCATGTACTGCTCCAGCGCCCCCCTCCTCAACATGTTCACTCTTGGGAGGCACGGGGGGCAGGTCTGCAGGCATAACGCATTACATAACGCCTGCGATTCCTTTAAAACCTCTGAGCTCCTTCATGTCGGCGCTCAGATATTCTGAGGCACTCTGTGTGCTACAGTGTGTCTCCAGCTCTGTGCTTCTGTCCCTTTGCTGAACCAGCCTTTTGCTCAGTACCTGCTTCCTGACCTGGATTGCCTCTTGACCTTGCCTTTTGCTCGCTGCCTGCCTACCAACCTGGATTGCCCTTTTGACCCTGCCTGTTGATCGCTGCCTGCCTACAGACCCGGATTGCCAGTCTGTTTGGCCTTGGACTTCCTCATCACCCCTGCATTTTGGGCTCCTCCTCCTCCAGCTAAATGGTACCTTACAGTGCCTAACAACAGAAGACAGAAGAAGCGAAAAACAAGAAGAAGCAAGACAAGAAGTGGAGCCAAGGAAAAGCAGTGGAGAAGGTAGGGAGACATTGAGAGTGAATGAGGGCAAGTGACAAGGAATTTTGTTTCTGAATTGAAAAAGCCCTCTGAATTTCGCCTGAACTGCAAGGACAGGGAAATGAAATTTGTTGTCTGAAAATGAATAGACCAAAAACAAAACAACAAAACTGAAAAGTTTTGGGTCCTTGTGTACAAATCCATTATTTAAAGTTCTTGATACCTCATCTCCAGAAGGTCTTGACAGGCCCTGCTCCCCGCTCATTTTCCCTTTAAATGGGGGTGTTACCCACTGACATCAGGGGGAACTCCCACCAACGTCATAGGACTCTAGGAAGCAAAGGCAGGAAAGAAATGGTGATGTAAACTGTCATCTCACATGACAACTTTCACATAATGTGTGGGGTAGAGTATAAAATTGCACTAATTGGTCCCCAAATTTTTTTTCCATTTGGTTCCAATTATCATAGCATTTAGGGTACCTATACAAAATCCAAACCTACAGAAATCACAAACAGGTCCTTCATTTTCTAGCACTCTCATGTATTAAATGTATATTAGATGTATGACTAAATTCCACACCTTCAACCATGACATCTTTATGAGGAAAACTAATGTTTCTTACTTAAAGATGCATCGGGAGGCAATTTTTATGACACAAGGCAGCCATTTGTTGACAATTCATCAGAATCACAACAAACTCAAATTATGTTTGCTTTTGTTCAATCATAATGGTTTTGCCTGTTCAATTTAGCAAAGGAAACCAGGTTGCGAGATAATAATTAGACTTTTGACACTGACGTGGGAGTTTGTGACAATTTCTTAAGTAATTATGGCCATGCAAATGTGATTTATTTTAATGTTTGTAAGGCCTTTTTTTGTTGTTTTTTTTATACAAGTTTGATTTTTATGTTGTATTTTTGTTTTCATTTGGGGCCTTATGGAATCTGATTGTCTACTTTATCATCACCACCTACTGATATATGGTCATCTAGATTTGTCAGGTTGATGAATCAAAAATGTTAGTGAAATCCTTGATATATATATTTTTTTCTATGAAACTGATTGACTGGCTCAGTCATAGTTTGTCTCTATTGTTGTCTGTATAAGCAATTTTCAACCACCTATCAAAACTTGGCATTTGTAGACCCCAAGAAATGTGTACTCCTCCAATTGTTTTCCAGTAGAAAGCATAATAAAAAAAAGAATGCAATGAAATGTGAAAAATAAAAAGTACACCCTGTTTTAAATTATATTGTTATATTGTGATGAACAACAACACATGACATATTATACCATGTCATGATTAATTCAACAAAAATAAAGCCGAAATGGACAAGACGTGTGAAAAACTAAGTAAACCTTATGATTCAATAGCTTTTAGAGCCACCTGTAGCAGCAATTAGTTGAGTAATCATAATTACTTTATCAGTCTCTCACATCGTTTTGGAGTAATTTTGGCCGACTGTTCTTTATAGCATTGCTTCAGTTCTTTGAGGTTTGTGCGTCCCGTCGCAGCATTTCAATCGGGTTGAGGTCTGGACTCAGACTTGCAACTCCTTTATTCTTTTTTATTATTTTTTTCAGCCATTCTGTTGAAGATTTGCTGGTATGCTTGGGATCGTTGTCCTGTTGCATGACCCAATTTCGGCTAAGCTTTAGCTGTTGAACAGATGGCCTCACATTTGACTTTAGAATACTTAGCTGTAGAGAGGAGTTCATGGTCAACTCAATGACTGTAAGGTTCCCAGGTCCTGTGGCTACAAAATAAGCCCAAATCATCACCCCACTGTGCTTGACAGTTGGTATGAGGTGTTTGTGTTGATATTATGGCGACATCTCCACTTTGGTCTTGTCTATCCAAACGACATAGTTCCGAAGTTTTGTGGTTTGTTCAGATGCAACTTTGCAAACCTAAGCTGTCCTGTCATGTCCTTTTTAGAGATGAGAGGCTTTCCAGATTGGTTGGCAGCAACAATTACTTCTCTAAGATCATTGCTGATGTATTTTCTCCTTGGGATTGTGTTAACACGCACCTGACCAGCAATCTGCTAAAGCTTTTAGAGAGGTGGTCACACTTGCTGATTATCAATTAATCAAGGGCATTTGGTTGGCAGCACCGGTCTGGTCATGTTAATTCCTATGGAAGTAGTAAGAGTGTACTTAGTTTTTCACACATGGGTTCTCCATTTTGGCTTTAATTTTATGTGTTGTTGTCCATCTGAGGTTGTATTTACCTAATTTTTAGACCTACTAAGGAACAGATGATTGTTATTATGTCCTAATGTAAAACCATACAATTCAAAGAGGGTGTACTTTCTTTTTCACACGACTGTACATGCCAGGTTCAAGAAGGCAAGGTAACTTTGCTTTTATGTCTTAGTGTGGTAGGGAATTTTCTATGTACAGCATCTATGGAATTAACTGCTTTGACAATATATCAATGTGCTAATATACACAATCATAAGTGTCGCTACAGGGGAAAAGGAGGGGCAATTGCCCTACCCTTCTGTCCCCCCACCAAATTTGGAACCCCCCAGCTGCAGGACCAATTGGGCAGTTGCCCAGGAGCTCCGCGTTCTAGAGGCCCTGTTGTGAATCACATTGCTGCCAGCAACCCAAAGCACACATCCAAATCCACAAAAGCATGGCTTCACCAGAAGAAGATTAATGTTTTGGAATGGCCCAGCCAGAGCCCAGACCTGAATCCAATTGAACATCTGTGGGGTGATCTGAAGAGGGCTGTGCACATGAGATGTCCTCGCAATCTGACAGATTTGTAGCACTTTTGCAAAGAAGAGTGGGCAAATATCACCACGTCAAGATGTGCCATGCTAATAGACTCGTACCCAAAGAAATCAAAAGGTGCTTCAAGGAAATGAAAGGTTTTTTTTTCCCTTCACATTGGTATCTACCCTGTCTCTAACTAGCAGAGAATTGTGTTTTATGTATTTATTAATGTTATTGCACTGCAAACTATTTTTGTTCATTGGAGTAGACAGCTAAACTCAGCTTCAATATTTCTTTGACTTTTTTTCCCTGTTTTTAAATTCTGACAACCTTCCCACACATGTACATCGGTATACAAATTTTGCTTGTTTGAAAATCCAGTGATGCGGAGATAGGAGAAATCTTTTACACTTGCATAGGTGTTTCTTCTCCTTCTGACATCTGTTTCTAGAATTACTTATCTACGAAATTAATTTAGAAAACAGTTATACCCATGTGTAGTCATGACACTTGTGTATTAATAAAAATGAATACTTAAACAGACCTGATCAGCACATACACACACACACTCCTTGTTCAATTACATTTTACATGGGGAATAAGATAGTGATAATGTATAGCTATTATTCAAATTACAAGATGTTTTTTGGCAAAGTTTAAGATTTTTCCCATGCCGACACTAAAATATATTGAAAAAAATAATCTCCAATAAAACTGTCTCAATCAAGAAGTATTGGGTATTTAAAATATTATTTATACAATGCATTGAACTATTCAGTTCCTATCCACTGTATATTGTATGATTTTTATAAAATATTCTGATCAATATTGTAGTTTTATCACTTTTATTGGTACTTTCATGCAGGTATGTCACAATATTATTGACAGCATCAACTTTATGTAGGTTACATAAAGAAACAGTGGTTTTCATTCAAATGGCTGCTTCTAGTATAAAAAACGAAGGTCCTGCTATCACTCTGTATCTTGCAGACAGGGCAGATTGGGGAATGGGGATGAAGAGGTGGTCCTGGCACTTTAATGCCTGCAGCCTTCTCATGATGTAAGTGTGTCAGCTTAATATGTGCGGCTACAGGTAACATTTTTACGCTCATGTAGTGTGCACCCAGGCATTTCCAGCCACATAATGCAGCACCCAATCTTTCGCTGAAGAAGATTGGGTGAGTATATGAGGTTAGTGTGACACTGGGCAACACTGGGTTCAATCCTATGCTTGTAACGATATTCTAAACGATGTGCACAAAAGCAGAGATGACATAGCTTATATCTGTATGTCACAAGCTTAAATGTCTATATGTGTCCAATAGATTTGCCAGGGTCAGTTTATAGATGACCTATAAAACACCATCCTGTCAGATGCACTTTAACCTCAAAGTATTGTTATTTGGAAACATTGAAGACACTTAGAACAGTTCATTGTGAGCCACCTTTATGACATATATTACTTGTGTTCTATTTGTTAAATTTAGATCAGGTGTGTCAAAAGTAAATCTGTACGGAAAAAAAAAAATCCCTGCAGCAAAGATTTAGTGGAGCATGAACTGCACATGAGGTACGAGAGAAAGACATTCATTGTAAAATGTGCATGTTACACATAAATGGTACATTAATTTGAAAAATTATATTCATGTGATGCATGAAAGAAGTCAATTCTATAATATGTATGTGTAAGTAATTGTATCTCATTATGTTACAGAGATGTTAATTTGTAAAATAAAGGACAGAAATTGATCCCTGAGAACCATCACATTATTCTGTAAACATCTTTATTTCAGAGTAAATACATTATTTCAAAATGAGAGCAATTCAATACATAATTATCTTAAAGAGTCATGTGGCCGAGTGGTATTCACATCATACAATGACATTGATTCTTACATATCAGATGGAAGTTTAGTGTTCTTTAGACAACCAATAGAAAAACTACTATATGGTTGAAAACAGAATTGGTAGGACTTAGTACAACTGGTAAAGGGTATAAGTCTACTAGAATATCAGTAAACACAAAAGGCAAAGAGCTACACTTACCTCAAAGCATGGAAATTTACTTTGTAATGTTATTGTACCCAAAATGTCCGCATTATGACTGCAAATGTTTATCAGAAACAAAGTAGATAAATAAATGCAAATGATTTGACCAGTAAACATGTCAGTTGACATTAAATGCTGACTTTTTAAAATAAGTTAATATTCTTGCAACAAAAAAACAAATTCTATGAAACTTAACTATTACTGAAAGGGAAGGTTTTAGTAATATGTACCTCTCAATAGTAATGTATAAGAGGCCAATCGCCATTAGTGCAAAAAACAATTGTTAAAAATTAGGCATTGGAGGAACAGCCACACTGCTTATTCATATAAATTTTGAATCTGCGTAGGAGAGACCTGGATTAGTAGAAAAAAAATATGTTGAAAAATATTAAAAAACAAAACACATTAACAAGGAAAGTCAGTTTTGATTTTGTAGTATTTTTGCAAAAGCAAAACCAGTTGTGTAATACGTTGATTTCCCAGAAAGATCAGAAACAGTAATTCATAAAACATTTATCTTGTATTTGTTAACAATAGGCAAATATGTTGTGAATAGGGACATATGCATTTTACGGGATTCTGAATCCCACACATCTGTTCTTAAAAGGAGTACAATTATATGGATCCATTAAATCTCCAGTAATTAATCTGCTGTTCTCCAAATCCTGTCATAACCTCTGTTGTCCATTTATCCCTGACCATTGTGTATCTACTAATTATGCTATTATATATCTGCTATTATGTCTTCTATGTTTAGCATGTTAATATATTTTAATGCAAAAATCACTGCACATTTGTTTGTTTCTTCTGTACGTTGGACCCATGTTTTAAGAATTTTATTGGGACTGTAACCCTTTCCATTTCTATATTTAGATTGACTCACTGTCTAGTCTACATGTAAGACATGTATTTGACATCGTTGAATGTGTGACGAGATTAGTCTGGTGCCAGTGTTGTCTGCATAATCCCATGCTAGTATGTTCTAAGCGAGTTGTGCATTCGTATTCGGGCGAACATGAAAACTAACAGCCCGAATACCGAAGAAACGACCATGACCAACAATCTTTGTGTTCGTCTTCATGTTCGTTAATATCTCTAACTAATCTCCCTGGTACCTTCCCCATCTAGCCAACCTTATCTACGCAGCATCGCAGGAGTAAACGGGAGCAGAAATCCATAGGTTCACGGGAGTAGTTAAAGGTCCGTGCGAGCGACTCTATTGGTTGCCTGCAGTGGCCTCCTCTGGCATCAACCAGTTGTGCTCAAAAGTTTGCATACCCTTGGAGAATTGGTGACATATGTACAATTTTTAAAGAAAACATGAGTGAGCAGGCAAAACAAATGTCTGCATACCCTTAGTTCTTAATACTGTGTATTTCCACCTTTAGCATCAGTGACAGCGTGCAGTCTTTTGTAGTAGTTATCTATGAGGCCTCACATTCTTGCAGGTGGTATAGCTGCCCATTCCTCATGCCAAAATGCCTCCAGCTCATGCAAAGTCTTTAGTCGTCTTCCATGAGCCGCACGTGTGCGAGCCCAGAGTGGCTCAATGATATTAAGGTCAGGAGAACTGTGACGGCCACTCCAGAACCTTCACCTTTTTCTGCTGTTACGACTGGAGGGTCAACTTGGCCTTGTACTTAGGGTCATTGCCGTGCTGAAATGCGTCCCATGCGCAGCTTTCGTGAGGAAGAATGTCAATTGTCTGCCAGTATTTTCTGATAACATATGGCATTCATCTTGCCATTAATTTTTAAAAGATTCCCTGTGCCTCTAGAGCTCACCCCCCCAAAAAACTGCTTCACAGTCGGGATGGTATTCTTTTCGCTATAGGCCTTGTTGACCCCTTGTGACTATAAAGCTCTATTTTGTCTTGTCACTACAAATTACAGTGTGCCAGAAGCTGGGCTTTTGTCTGGTATTGGCGCAGTAAAGGCTTCTTTCTGGCGACTCAACCATGCAGCTCATTTTTTGTCGAATTGTATTCCTTGAAACAACCACACCATCTTTTTCCAGAGCAGCCTTTATTTCTACTAAGGTTACCTGTGGATTTTTCTTTGTATCCAGAACATAGAAAATCTTTCTTGGTCTACCTCACCTTGGCTTGGTATCAAGAGATCCCTGCATTTTCCACTTCTTGATTGAAAAGTACTGACTGACATTTACAAGGCTTTGGATATCTTTTTCCATCTTTATAAAGTTCCATTACCTTCTTACGCAGGTCTTTTGGACGTTCTTTTCTGCTACCCAAGCTCAGTATGTAGCCTGTTTAGTGCATCCACGTGAGAGTTAACAAACTCATTGACTATTTATTCACAGAGACTAATTGTTATTTAAAAAGCCACAGGTGTGAGAAATTAGCCTGTAATTGCCATCTTAGTGTGTCATCTTAGTAAGTGTCACCTTGTGTGTCTGTAAGGCCAAACATTCAAGGGTATGTAAACTTTTGATCAGGGCCATTTGGGTGATATCTGTTATCATTATGATTACAAAAGGAGCCAAACAACTATGTGATAATTAATAGCTTCATATGATCACTAACCTTAAATAAAATAATTTTTTTGCATGATCAGTCAGATTTTTAAAATCAATGCCAACATTTCACAATTTCTGCCAGGGTATGTAAACTTTTGAGCACAACTGTACATACTGTATTTATCCAATAACATTAAGCTCTTCATAAATACCTATTAATACACATTGCACAACCCATCACATGACAAAAAAACCCCAAACATACTTTTCCTTATTTTTTTCGACATGTTGCAATTCAACCATGTGGCTAAATTGCAACCAGCTGTGGAATTGAAAAAAGTAAAATCCATCATAATAAGCAATTCAGTGGGCATGCAAAGTACTAGTGCCACTGTGAAAATTGATAGGTTTTTAAATGCGCATTCCAGGCAATCAAAAAATTTCTAGAATTTGTAAAAAGTATAATAAAATGTAATGAAGTATATATATATATATATAGATATAGGCAGAAAAAAAACAGAAAACTATCAGGAAAATAAGCCATTGGGCTACTACCATGCTAATTTATATTCAATTAAATTAAGAGTTATATGGATAATATTTGACACATAGTATTAGCTGCAAAAAATATATTTAATACAGGAGGTAAATAAACCTCAAAAGAAACATCAGCACACATAAAAGTTAGCTACTGGCTGTTCCACATTACAGTAATAAGCTTCTGTTGTGGCAATGATATTGTGGTAAACATTGAGTAGACTCCTTTTAATAAATATGCAGTTCTTCAAATGTGGAAACAGCAAGGGTTGAGAAAAAAGAATTCCCCACCTACTCCTCCTACCTCTATAGTAAAAAGGGTTACGGTCCATCCAAGCACCCTTTTTTTTTTTTAAAAGAATAACATGAATTACCTTCCCAGGGCCCATTCAGAGATGATCAGCAATTACCTACCTCTATGTTCCACTGGTAAAAGAGGTAAAGTCCATGGAAGCACCCTTTTTGTAAAGATACAAAACACTGATCAGCAATTACAATGGTCCTCATTTTCAGCCCAAGGAAAAGGAGCATCCCAATTAATAAATACATAAATAAAAAATAACTTAGATGAACCTCATGCTCTATCGAGTGGCTTAGGAGTAGTGGGTAGATAGAATTTTTCAAATTGTTTAGATATATTTTCAATTTAACCACCTATGCATATGGACAGGGATTTATGGGAGAGGGGCATGGAATAAGGTCTGTGCCCCTCCAAAGGGGCATTTACATGTTAACACTATCACACCTGTGGGCAGGAATTAGGGGGGACAAAGATACCACCAAAAGGATAAGTGCTTTCTTTTGACTCTCCAACCATCATTGGTTTATGAAGGGGAAACAACTATGTATTTTATTTTTTGAATTGGTCTGCCGGGACCGGAGAGGCAGGTAAGTCCTTATACAAAATGTATTGTCACTCACCCTAGTTCACTTTCAACTGCTACTTCTCACACTATTACCCACTCTTTCACACTCTCGTTCGCTCTCACTCTCCCTACCTTCTCCACTGACCACTTCCGCGTCTCTTTGCCTCCGCTTTTCATCTTGCATCTTCTGTCTTTGGTCTACTTTCATAGTCTTCTTCTTTGTGGACATGGCCTCTCGGTGAACTTCTGCAAAAGGGCAGAGTCTCCAGGCCCACCCTCTCCCACGATTGTCAGAACGAAGAGAGACTTTCCCTGTTGCTCTGCCCCTTTATGGACGTACACACAGATGCATATAGATTAGCGGAGACGGAAAGGTGCAGAAATTCTTCTCTTTATCAGCAAATCTGTCTTCATTATTCTGGCTCCTGAGGGAACTTCAAAAAAAGGCAGAGCTTCTGCGTCTTTGCGGAAGTTCTGTCTCCTGCATTGTCATTACTATAATGCTCTCATCAATTCTTTCAAACGATTTAAACAAGCTACCTCTGAAAATGTGTACATCCTTCAAGATTGTCTTTTGTAAAAAGCAATGCATAAATCAGAATTGCATGTTCTTTCTTTAATGGGGTCTTTTAACAGATTATAAGAGTTAAGGATTTTATTTGCTTTCAAACTAGACTTGTGCATTCGTCTTCGGGCGAAGTTGAAAATGAACACGAAGAGTGCGTTTTCGCACACGAATATTCGCCCAAACAGAAGACAGAAACAGGCGAATATTCGCGGAATATGAAGGCCCCCCCACGAAGACGAACACGAAAAGTTGGCCGGCGCCCAAGTCTATTTCAAACCACTGAGAGAGGTGCATACATTTGATAACTGACCTCAGAAGCACTGGCAGCACTAAAATTATTTATGGCAGCTATCTTTTGCCTGCTTTTGTAATGTAATGTCTACAACACAAGGTTACAACTTGTCTTCAATTAAAAACAAAAAACAGATATCTTGATAGAGTAGATATCTTCATAGGCAAAGAAACAAAACACAGACTATCATCCCCAACACCATTATTTGCATAGTTTCCAATAAATAATTCTAATTCCAATAAGTTTTAGAGCTGCACATAATGAAAATATAATAGTAGGACATTATATTAAGATGTTATTCACATCTTGTGCTGGATGGGTTCCAAGCCACTGTTTAGTAGAGTAACATTTGGCACTCTAGAGGTTGTGTGCTATAAGCCCCATTATGCAGGTGCACATTTTATAGCATAGCTCCACTTAGCGTACAGTTAGCTAGACATAGACATGATACAGCGTAGCACATATTGAGCCTGACATATGTTATACAGCATAACTCCCATCATTATATAACAAGCCAGACACTGACAATGGTACAGCATAACTCCCATCATTAAATAGTAAATCAGACAGTGAGGGTGGTACAGGATATCTCTCATCACTATATCCTGAGCCTAAAGTTGGTACAGTATAACTCGCATCAATATATATTGAGTCTGATAGTGGAACAACATAATTCCCATTATTACATACTGATTCAGACACAGACAGTGGTACAACTTACCTCCTATGATTATACATTGATCCAGATACTGATGGTAGTACTTCACAACTCCCATCATTTTATATTAGGACAGACACAGACAGTGATACAGTGTAACTCCCATCAATATACACTGAACCTGGCACTAATGATGGTATACTGTAACTTCCATCACTATAAACTGAGACAGAGATTAACAGTGGTACACCATAAATCCTATCACTATATACTGAGCTAGACACAGACAGTGGTACAGTATAACTCCTATCATTATATAGCAAGCCAGATACACAGTGGTATAGCATAACTCCCATTACTATATACTGATCCAGGCACTGATGGTGGTACAGCATTTTGTTGCTTTTTTTACTCTTATTAATGCTCTCTCATTTCCCTCACTCTCAGGCTCTCTCACACTCTCACTCATTTTTGATTCACGCTCTCACACTCTCTCTCACTCATGCTCTCTCACACTCTCACTGAATCTTTCATGCTATCACGCTCACTATCTCACACTCTCACTAATCCTCTCTCACACACTTGCCCTCTCTTACACTCTCTCTCTTCTTCTTCTGTCTTCTTTCTACTGTCATCTTTTCTCTGGTGATATAATTGTTAGATATAAAAATGGAGTGTCCCATTAAACCCTAACCCCCATTTTTTACAAAAGACATTCTTGAAGGAAGTACATTTATTCAGAAGTTTTAATGATAGCTGGTCTAAAACGTATGAAAGAATGATTTATAGTAATGACGCTTAAAGATCACACAATGCAAGGAGACAGTACTTCCACCAAAGGACGGAGCCTCTGGACACATCCTTTGTCCTGATTTGAAGAAACAAGGGAGAGGGTATGCCTAGAGGAGGCCAGAATAATGAAGACAGATTTGCTGAGAAAGAGAAGCATTTCTGGATCCATTTTTCGGCAACTGTATCTGTATTATTTTGGCCTCTCTGTGGACTTCAGAAAAAAGTGTAAGAGCCACAGGGCAGCCTTTTCCCCATTATGCCAATGTGCCCACAGGCTCTGCACTTTTACAGATGTTCACAGGACATAGAAGCAGCAGGCGGATAAGACATTCAGAGAGAGAGTGAATAATAGTGTGAGAGAATGTGAATGAGAGCGTGGGTGAGAGTGTGAAAGAGCTTGAGTGAAAGTAAAAAAAACAAGATTCAAATGAAAATACTGAGATCTTTGTTTAGTTTTTATTTGTTTTGTTGGGTGGTCCCTCCTCTTTTTCAGAGATTTGTAAAGATTGATCAAATTGACAAACTTAGTTAAATGTAAGTTCCATCAGACTTTCTCCCTTGTACATGATTTTCAAAATCCACTTTTTTTGAGAAGTATACAACCTTTCTTCCTAACACTCCCAGCCATCATCCTAAATGATCATCTGAATGACCAACAACCTCTACAAATCATCCAGACTCGATTGACTTATCCCCATCAAAGCGGTCCTACTGTTTCAAAGAGAAACAAAACAAAGTCCTGACTTGAATCCAATTGCGATGCTGTGGCATGACCTTCAAATAGCAGTTCATCCCGAAAAGAGTGGCCAAAATTCCTCCGCAGCGATGTCAAAGACTCATTGCAAAGGTTTGATTCCATTTGTTGCCGCCAAGGATGGCATAACTAGTTTTTTTGAGAGGCAACTACTTTTTCACATGGGTTATATATTTTTTTTAATTAAACCTTCAATAAATGAAATGATCATTTAAAAGCAGCTTTTTGTGTTTACTCACATTGTCTTCTATTAAAATGTATTGGTTTATCTGAAAAACTTGAATGTGACAAATAAGAAAAATAGAAGAACCGGGAAAGGGGCAAATACTTTTTCACAACACTGAAACTTTTCATTGAATAGATTTCATAGTGTTAGTCACCAATTCTAAGAACCATTGATTATTTTCCAAAAATAAGAAGGATTAAAATTGACAAATAAAAACAAAGCAAATATATATATAAATAATATAAAGCTTATTGTGTGCTATTAATTCTAGTTGTTCCTGTAAATTCTACATGTGGTTTATGGCAATGCTGTATTAATTAACCTTCTTGAAAGGTAGATTATGATAAAATCATTGTGTCATCATTGAATCCAATGAATATATGAAAAAAGCAGATAATAGAAAACTCAAGCATGAAAAGGATTTGAATGTTTAGAATTAACTAAAGCACTTTGGGGCAAGTCATTTTATGGATTTTATATTCAATCCATTACAAATCAAATAATTAATATTTTCTGTGCCTTCTGCAGTTGTTTTTCATTTAATATTGAGCTCTTGAGTAAATAATTCTATAAATATTGTGCAATAAAATTAGCTATTGAGATTAGCGTGTAAAGCTCTTCATGGGAGAAAAGCGCTATATAAATACTTGTTGTTGTAGAATGCAAAATAATATGTTTTTTTTCACTAAAGAGAGTCTCCAGGAAAAGAGGGCTGAACTGCTCCTGCATAACGCATAGTTTTATGGGTGAGGAGACTTTAAAGAAATCTTATTTAACAATGAAGAATATATGGTCAGCAGAAGCTCACTGAGATTGGACCTTAATAATCTATAGTGAGGTCAAAGTGCACATTTGCCTCCTGCTCAGTATCATACCAGTGTTTGAGTATTATCTCAGCACACTATCACACTCACTGTTCAAAGATAAAAATTAGACTTGCGCATTTGTATGCGGGAGAACATGAAAATGAACACGAATGCTGCATTTTTGTTCCTCAAACCAAATAACAAACACAGGAATATGGCGGCGGATAATCGTAGCAACACGAAGAACCTTCGTAAGAGTGCTAGGGATTTATTTTTCTGCAGCAATCATCCCCTCTCATTGACACTGCGTGCCCGGAAGTTACATCACTTGTTGGCAAGCAGTGTCAGCGAGAGAAGATCGGATCGCCACTTTGTGGTGCAGGTAAATAGTATAGATGAGTCAGAATGACAGGCCCTTGGAGCAATTTCTACAGGGCCCCTCAGAACATTGGGGCCCTAGATCAATTGCTACGCATGCTGTGCCGTTAATCCGACCTGGATAAGAGTGGGTCCTCTTTTTACACAAATCTGGCACACTGACATCATTCCCTGACAGCTACATACGTAAAGGTATCTATTTGTGTGTATGTATATGTACAGGTTGAAAAAATGTAAAAGGCAAGCAAGATAAAAAGAAAATAAAAATAGAATAAAGTAAGGAAAATATGTCAGCAAGTAAGGTGCACATAAAGTTACAGTAAAAGAAATTGCCAAAATTGGAGGGCATACTGAACTATTAATTGCTCTTTTATATACTGTCAGTAGCTCACAGGAATAATCTATGCTTCGTATGCATATGTAAAAACAAGAAGATGTTCACTCCCTGTTACAAAACGGTCTCTAATTTTTACTGACAAGCTTAATGGACAAATAATAATAATTGCACAATCAGTAGCACCGCACATCCATGGGTCACTGCTTCTTTTTGCTTAATGACCCAAAACAAGCTGCTTCTGCAGCGTTCATAAGTGGAAATTGAATAAATTAGATTAAAATGCCTCTTGACTGAGTGCCAAAAGTGATATTTAATAGTATGTGTCTGTATAATTTATATCCCTTAGTTGCTGTTTTTTTCCCCAAGCTTATTGACAAGGCCTTGCCTCTGTTAACAAACCATACCTGGAGAAAATCCAAGTATTTGAACAAACCTAACATTTTCACAGTGGTTAGGAAATATTTGTGTAGAAAATAAAGATGTAACTGTAAAATTGTATGCTGTTTATAACTACAGCTCATGTTAACTGAGACAGAGCTACAGCTGAGTTACCCTGTGCTAAAAGAGTTTGTCAACCGCTGGTCAAACCCAGAGACTTGCATCTTTCTTCTACTGTCATTTCCTATTCTTCCCATGCTCATATTCAGAAAAGCGATATGGAATCTAATTGCGCTATAAAATAAATAATGTAACGTCATTTTATGTATGGGGAAAAAACCTATATTACTCCAAATTGGCAATCTAAATTTGATTAAGAAGCAACAATCACACTTTTATTAATGTTTATATCCCTGCATATGCTTCTTAGTTAAAAAACAAAACAAAACACAAACACAAAAAAGCCATTTTTAAAGGTATCAGTTGAGGGTCTAGAAGTTCAGATGTCACCTAAGGAAGTTTTGCTTTACCAACAGGGTGGTAGATAAGCAAGTTAAACAAGACCAAGGGTTCATTAAGGTCTGAGTCTTTCCATCAGGAAAAATGGGAAGACTAGATGGGACAAAAGGGTTCTTATATGCTGTCAAATTATATGTTTATATATTACGAATACATTCATTTTGTGTCACCTGCAAAAACTAAGATGTATTTCATTATAATGATTACATATTACAAGCAAATTTAAGTCTAAGCAACTACAAACATTTATAAATCATATTCCAAAAATCTTATATTTCACTGTAAAGTATACACAAACACACAAACATATATACACACATTTGTGTACAGAAATATTTGGACACTGACAAAGTTTTTTTACTTGGGTTGTTTACCAAAATAAATACAAGTTACAGTTAACTGGCTTAAAGTGCAGTCTCTCAGCTTTAATCTCAGGGTATTCAACTATTCACATCCAAATTGGAGGAAGGGTTTAGAAATTACAGCTGTTTCATATGTAGCACCTCTTTTTCAATGGACCAAAAGTAATTGGACAATCGACTCAAAGGCTGTGTCATGGACATGTGTGGGCTATTCCTTTATTTCTTCATCAATTAAGCATGTAAAAGATCTGGAATTGATTTGAGGGGTGGCATTCGCATTTGGAAGCTGTTGCTGTGAACCACAAAATGCGATCAAATGAGCTCTCGATGCAAGTAAAGCCACAAAAAAATTAAAAAATCCTTTAGAGAGATAGCAGGAACATTAGAAGTGGCCAAAGCAACAGTTTGGTATATTCTGAGAAAAAAAGAATGCACTGGTGAGCTCTGCAGCACAAATAAGCCTGGATGTCCATGGAAGACAAGAGTGGTGGATGATTGTAGGATCCTTTCCATGGTAAAGAAAAACCTCTTCACAACATCCAGCCAAATGAAGAACACTCTCCAAGAGGTAGGCATACCATAAAGTCTACCATAAAGAGAAGACTTCATTAGAGCAAATACAGAGGGTTCACCACAAGGTGCAAACCATTCATAAGCAGAAAGGCCAGATTAGACTTTGCTAAAAAAAAAATCTACCTGTACCAGAATGATGGGAAGAAAAATGCATGGAGAAGGATTGGAACGGCTGGTGATACTAAGCATACCACATCATCTGTAAAACACGACGGAGGCAGTGCGATGGCATGGGCATGCATGGTTTCCAATGGCACTGAGAATATTATTGAATGTCTCTTGTTAAATTCTCCCAATCATGACCAGGCTTAATTAGTAAATTGATAAATGTATCTTCTCTTCTTCGGGTTGTTAAACTCTAATAGGTTAAGTGCTTTAACAAAGCACTCATAATTAATCAGTCTTTAAATAGATATGTTAATATAAGAATATCTATTTATCCTATAAGAAGTTGATTTATTAGAAAAATATAAACAATGTCTAAGAAATCAAACTTATCAAATTTCATTTTGGTTTATGTATGAATTAATCTTGTGTACCTTGACATAAAATTACCATCCAATATCCTCCAATTTAACACTCCTTTTCACTCTTAAAACAGGTCCAGCGTTCTGGTGTATAGTATAGTATTTATTGGATTTGTAGTTTGAATTATATAAATCAGTGATAAGGAGAGAGAGGGGAGAAAGGAGGGGAGATTAGAAAAACGAGGGAAAGGGGAGTGATAATGAGAAATAGGAAAGACCTGGCGATATTAAAGAGGAAGAGAGATAAGGAGAAACAATTTCAATAAATAAAAAGTCACAAAAAGGTGAGAGAAAGTATGTGTTGTAAAAGTGTTTGTATGTGAAGGCAAGTGTGTCTAAGGTAAGTAAGTGTGTGGCTGTAGGGGCAAGCTGTAAGGAACCTGTTCCAGGCCATGCTTTTGCCTTAGTCCAACTAAAACATATTTAGACAGCTGGTGCCAGGATTTTAAAGGTCCATGCGAGCAACTTCATTGGTCGCCAGCAGGGGCCTCCTCTGCCATCAACCAATGAAGTGCACCTGCTCTTCATTGGTTGATGGCAGATGAGCCCCCTGCTGGCAACCAATAGAGTCGCTCGTACAGAGTTTTAAAATCCTGGTGGGGAAACTCGGCCTGGGGAGATCACTGGTCTCCCTGCTCCAGGAGTTAAAGGTTTGTACAAGTGACCAATAGAGTTGCTCGTACGGACCTTTAACTCCTGACAGAAAACTCCGCCTGGGGAAACCATTGGTCTCCCCGCTCCAGGAGTTAAAGGTCCGTTTGGGCGACCAATAGAGTCCATCATAAAGACCTTTAACTCCTGATGCGGAACTTGGCCTGGGGAGATCATTGGTCTCCACGCGCCGTTGAAGTTGCACTTCATTGGTTGATGACAGACAAGCCCCCTGCTGACAACCAATAGAGTCGCTCGTATAGACTTTTAAAATCCTGGTGCCGAAACTCGGCCGGGGGAGACAATTGGTCTCCCTGCTCCAAGAGTTAAAGGTCTGTACGAGCGACTCTATTGGTCGTCAGCAGGGAGCGCCTCTGGCAGAAGGTGTTACAGTGTATGTGCTAGTAGTGATACTTCAGTGGCCACAACCAAAAGGATTTCTCGGCTTTGCTAATTACTGCCAACAATTTATCTGCAATTTCTCTAAAATAGCTAATACTACGAAAGGGGCCAATACTTCCAACTGGACTCCTTAAGCTGTTTCTGCTTTCTGCACTTTCAAGCGTATATTTGCTACTGCACCTGATTTAGTGCATCCTTATCTTCAACTTTCCTTGACCTTGGAAGCTGATGCCTCTGAAATAGGGACTGGAGCAGTACTCTCCCAGTGCAAGGACTGCAGGAGTGTAACTACAAAGTAGTTTATGTGCCTCTAGAAGAGGAAGACTCTCCTCTCTATGAGTCATGATTCTTTAGTTTTTGGCAGCTCAGGAGACGTACCATATCAGTTTTGCATAAAAATAATTGTACCTTACTCCATATACTTTCTTCACTGCTTGATCCTGAAAGGCTTTAAAAATATTGCCATCTTTTTAAAAGAATGGGGAGTGCAAGAATAGTCTTGCCTGTAGTACTATTGTGTGTAACCTGCATGGATAACTAGAAAGCGTGGGTGTGTATCTACAGTGTAACTGTATGATGTTAGAGTAGTTGTGTGTATGTATGTGATAGTGGTGCCAGAGAGTGTGTGTATGTATAAGTGTATGGTGTTAGAGTGGGGGAGGGTGTGTCAGTGTGTATGTATGTATGTGTAAGTGTATGGCATCAGATAGTGTGTGTGTATGCATTTATAAGGTGTTAGAGTATATGTATTTATGTATGTATGTGTGTATATGTGTATAAGTGTAGAGCTGCATCTTATCCACCCACATCATAATTCACACCCCTAATATCAACATCATCATTCCTCCACCATTAGATCCATTACACACACATTCATACTCATGCTACACAAGCTAATACACACACTCTAACACACACTGTAACACTCATGCTAATAAATGCACATATAAACACATGCTAACACACACTCATTCTGGCACACTTACAGATACATTCTCATGCTGACACACTTACACATACATATTATTGGGCAGACTAGATGGACCGAATGGATGTTATCTCCCATCACTTTATATGTTTCTATATTCATGCTAACACACACGCTTACACATTCACTCTAACATACATACTCACTTCCTCTTCTTGCCTTCCTGGGGGCTTCTTTCAGCTGCTCGTACATTGTTTACGAGCAGGCTACCTTTCACCAACACATTCCAGCCACCGTCAAGTCAGACTGGCCATTTTATGAGAACTTTGTAGTGGCCAAGGAGCAATAAAACAACGGAGAAGTACACCCCTGGATGGGCTTGATGTTACCTAATATATAAACAATGCATTTTTAGTAAGAAATAAGTTTACCAGCTAAATAAAATTAAATAAAGATTAATAATAAAAAAACTGCATTGAATCTAATTGCCAATGGTCTGTGGTGAGAATCACTTTAAAATCAATCATTACACAGTCATGGGACAAAATAGACTTCGTTAAGCACTCATCCTTATACAAATCTTTCTGCTTCACTTCAGTTTAATGAGACACAGTTCAAAAAATGATAACTTTACACAGACAGGAATAGATTAAAAAATGGTAACCTAAATTGTATTAAATCAAGGTTGTTGGACTAAAAATCCTCCTATATTGGTTTCTATCTAATTACATGTTTTACAAAGGGTCCATAGAAAAGGTTACTGAAACATTAATTATGTGTATAGGTAGGAAAGTTCACCTTTAAGTATCAAGATAGAATTTAGAGGAAGTTTAAAATCCTAATCATTTATATTGAATTTGTTTTAAAAAATCTAAGAGCATCATCACAGATAAGAATCATCACAAATAACATGTTAAGTGTCAATCACCGAAGTAGTAACTTGCCTACTATGCATGCATCTAGCTAGCTATTGTTACTGGCATCTGATAATCTAATTAGTATCACAGAAGCAAGATTAGAGGACTCTCATGACTGGGCAGTGCACTTGAATAGTTATGATATTCTTAGGACATACAGAACAAATAAGAAAGACACAGGGGTATGCTTCATGGGTCTATTTATTAAGAAGTTGGGTAGTCAGCTGAGTTAAATGAGCAATCGTCATCCCCCTCGATTAATGGGGGGTCCTAGGGACCCCTATGTAATTTTCTACAATTTTTTTTTAATTATTGTATCTCAGAGGTTTGCAAGGTGAATTTTGCAAGTTGGGACCATAATTTATGGTTGCAAGATGAAAGTTAATGAATTTGCAAGTTGCCTACTTTTTTCAATTTGCATATATTTGACTCTCCCACATAAAAGTGAATGTGATTTGGTGATGGATTTATGTGATGGATTTTTGTCCAGCTTGTGTGAACTTTCTGCTACAAACTCACATTTTTTGCCAACTTGTGAGTACACAGTTTATTCAATAGACCTTCCTGGGATCTATTTACTAAGGAGTTGACAAGAGAGTTTGCAGGAAAGTTGTGGTTTCAACGTGGCAGCTTTATTCAACTAAGCAAGCATTTGGGTTACAGTGACCATAACATCGTGATACTTGAGTATTGAGTCACAATACATTTAATCCAAGGCAGAGGCGTATCTAGGGTATGGCAGCTATGGCTTGTGCCATAGGCGCCATTTGAAAGGGGGCGCAAGTGAGCAGCTTTTAGACGCCGTCTTTTTTTTTTATGCAGAGGAGAGAGAGTGGCGCCTAGCAACGGCTCAGCACCCCTCATTCTCCTCCACGAGCCCTCTACCCAGTGGCGTCACTACAGAGGGGGCAAGGGGGGCCCCCTAGGTTAATCCTTGCCCCCCCCAGGTTAATCCTTGCCCCCCCTGTTGCCCCCTGCCGAATTTGGAATAAAGTCGCAATCCCGTCTGTTTTTTTTTTTTAATGCAGAGGAGAGAGAGGGTGCGGCCCGCGTAAGATCGGCAGCCAGGGCAACCGATCTTATGCGGGCCGCACCTCAAGCCCTGCTGCTTATCTGTACTGCATAGAGGAAGCGGAACCTAGCAGAGTTCACGTGACATCACATGACTCTGCTCCAGTCCTGCTTCCTCTGTGCAGTACCAGAGAACGCAGAGGGAGGCCGCGCCCTCTGCTGAAGTCTGTGAGCGGCATCGAGGAGCTGCAGTGCAGGTAAGGGGGTGGGGAGGGTGTTTGAATGAGTATGTGTGATTGAGGGAATGAATCTGTGAATGAATGAGTATATGAATGAATGAGTGTGTGTGTGATAGCATGGGTGTGTAAGTGCTGGAACCTAGGCATGATGGGACTGTGATTGCTGTTAGCAATCACACTCCTATCATGCCAAGTCAGCCAGTACATGCTGAAACCTAGCTAGCTGCCCCCCTTGTGTATTGATGCTGCCAGCAGTATGGGGTCTGCACATCACTTACAGCCACCCTGTACCAGCATGTACTGGCTGACTTGGCATGATAGGAGTGTGATTGCTAACAGCAATCACAGTCCCATCATGTCTAGGTTCCAGCATTTACTGGTTGGATGTGTAAGTGCTGGAACCTAGGCATGATGGGACTTTGATTGCTGTTAGCAATCACACTCCTATCATGCCAAGTCAGCCAGTACATGCTGAAACCTAGCTAGCTGCCCCCCTTGTGTATTGATTTTGCCAGCAGTATGGGGTCTACACATCACTTACAGCCACCCTGTACCAGCATGTACTGGCTAACCTGGCATGATAGGAGTGTGATTGCTAACAGCAATCACAGCAAGCACAGTCCCATCATGCCTAGGTACCAGCATTTACTGGTTGCCTGGGTATGATAGGAGTGTGATTGCTGTGTGGGCAGTGTGGACGCCAGGGCTGGCTTTGGGGTGTGCAACCTGTGATCTATGCCTGTAATTTAGGGGGTTTTAAATATACCTTTTAATGACGTGTTTTTATGTGAATTCCAATTGATCTATACCTGCAAAGCTGGGTTTTTGGGTTATTCTGTAGATCCATATCTATATATTTCCATACATTATTTATGTATACCTGCAAATACAGTGTTTGTATGTCTTATTCAGTTGATTAATACCTGCAATGCTGTTTCCATGTATTTTTTTGATCTATACCTGCAGTGCTACGTTTCATATACTATTGTATACCTGCAAATACAGGATTTGTATGTCTGATTCTGTTTATTTGATATATACCGTCAGTGCTGAGATCACAAGTGAATTTCAGTTGATCTATACATGCAAAACTTGGTTTGTGTGTTAATGTGTTGATCTATACCTGCTATCGGCAACTGGGGCTAATATTAATATATATGGGCAGCAGGAGCATCAATACACAAGGGGCAAAAACACTAAGGGGGGTATAAACGACAATGCAGTGTGAAAAATCCATCCTGATGTAGACGTCTGTGACGTAGATTGTGTCCTGCTGTTTGTGTGTTTTTGGTTATCAGTGTAGCAGAGCCTGTCCTCGGGTGTGTGTGTATAGGTGTTGGTGTGGCAGAACTTGTCCTGGTGTGTGTGTTCGGTTGTCAGTGTGGCAGAGCCTGTCCTAGGGTGTGTGTTCGGTTGTCAGTGTGGCAGAGCCTGTCCTAGGGTGTGTGTTTGGGTGTCAGTGTGTCAGAGCCTGTCCTGGTGTGTGTGTGTTTGGATGTGGGTGTGGCAGAGCCTGTCCTGATGTGTGTGTGTTTGGTTGTCGGTGTGGCAGAGCCTGTCCTGGTATGTGTGTCTGGGTGTCGTTGTGACAGAGCCTGTGTTGGTGTGTGTGTTTGGTCATCTGTTTCCTGGCACTTAACTTACAGTAGGAATTATTTAATTTATATTTATCCAGAGATAAAATGCCCTCCTGAAGTTGTAGTGACTTCAGGGGACAAAACATTCAAGGCCCTGAAATAATTTATTGGAAAAGTTATTTATTGTGTTATAATATTTATTTCAAGGATTAGTCGCACTCAATTGTGGCTTCAGGCTTCCCATGTTGAATGATCAAGTTTGAAATTATGAATGCCCCCCCAGTTTGACTGTGGTATATTGTGTGCCCCCCTATATATTGTTTCTAGAGTCGCCACTGCCTCTACCTCCGTCCCGGTGCCGCCATTTCATGCTGAGCGCCCTAATATGACGTTATATTTCGGCGCTCAGCAGTGAAGCAGCGGGCACCAGCGAGCGGCTTTTAAACACTGTCTTTTTTTTTATTTTGATGCGGAGGAGAGAGAGGGACGCCTCATTCTCCCCCGCATTAAAAAAAAAAAAGACAGTGTTTAAAAGCCGCTCACTGGTGCCCGCTGCTTGTAACTTATTTTGTGTTTAAGATAGAGCCTTTAGTACTTTGAGCTGCAAAAGTTAATTTATTAATTAAGATAAAGAAAATATTTAATGTATTTCTAACATATCTCTTGAATTTATCAGAACATTTCCTGCTCTTATATATCATATGACATGCCAACAATTAAGAACTTATAATGGATGGAATCTATATATCAGGATCCATTATTACTAAGACTTGTAGTTTTCATTGTGTTTTTCATAATAAATAAGCATGGTGCTAGGATTTTTTCAAATTAATGGATCAGATTGACAACATAATAACTACATGTCATACAAAGGACGCACTTGCAACAAGGGGAGATGATTGTAATTAGATCCTGGCAAAAAATTGCAAAATACCCCAGCAGGAATTACCTCAGAAGCCCAGCCTTGGAAACTTGACTTTTCAGCATGAGCTTCCACAGCATAAGTAACTCTTAAAACACTGATTAAAACATTGTTTTCTCCAAGTCTGTACAAAATACAACAAATCTAGAGTAACCCTTTTCTGCTTTAGGATGATGCCAACCTGTCCCTATGGCGTATTAAAGGTGATGTCAGGCCCCATCCGGGCTGCTGAGCTGCATATCTCTGGTTTTTCCTTATTCGCTACAGTTCCCCTGTCTCGCTACAGTTTCCCAGTCTCGCTGTAATCAATTCCCGGATTTCCTTATGCTCTGCCCTTAACTTCTGATTTTTGGTCCTGCTCTTAGCTTTAGCTTCTGTTTCTGTTATAAGTTGTGCCCCACCAGTTTGTTATGTTCATCTCAGTTTGCAGTCTATAGGTATGTTTTCTCTCTGTTATGTGTTTAAATTACATTTTTAGTTTCAGCTTTAGTTATTCAGTAGGCAGGGTTTAGTGCTAGGACCCACTGAATATTGGAGTACTTTGGTGTAGTGGTGGGCTAAGCATACTATGGCCATGTGATGTGACTAAATCTCCAATTGTTATATATATTATATAGTCCTAGGCTAGTTCTGTATTTATGTGTGTCAGTCCTTTCAGCTTGTCACCTCAACACCCTGGAGAGTGCTGTCGCCCTGCACCAAGCCCTGTCCGACTCTGCTACTGCACAACATCTCCTGAACAACATCTTTGGGCACTCTGGGTCATTACAGTCGTCTGTATGGACCCAGGTTCCTGGCAGGTGAATACCGTGAGAACATGTAAGCATTGCTGGAATTGACGTACTGTACGAAAACATAAGACAAAGCTATTTTTTTTATATATTATCTTTCAGCAGGTTGAAATATTTACAACCAAAAAAAGATATAAACTACTTTATTTTACATTAATCAGGTATACACAGTTATTGAACACGGATGTCACGTTCTGCCCAGGCTGCGGAGCTGCATATCTGTCTTGCTTCAGTTTCCCTCTTTTGCTTCGATCAATTCCTGGATTTCCTTTTGCTCTATTCTGATCTTCCATTCCTTGCTTCTGCTTTAGCTCTTTGCTTCAGCTCTGTTTCCTTTATAAGGTGTGCCCCACCTGTGTGTTCTGTTTGTCTCAGTCTGCAGTCTAAGGTATGTCTCAGTGCTATGTGTTTGGATTACATGTTTGGTTTGTTTCGTACCACTGTCAGCAGGGATTAGCGTTAGGACCCACCGTCATTGGAGTACTTTGGCGTAGTGGTGGGCTAAGCATACTATGGCCATATGATGTGACGGAATCTCCAATTGTTATCATATAGTTCTAGGCTAGTTCCTGTATTCATGTTTGTTTGTCTCTTATGTCCCTTTCTTCCTTGTATCATCTGAGGATTCTGGTTCCTCTCTCCTCTCCCTTTGTCCTAGTCAATATGGCCTATCCTTGCTTAAAGGACAAGCGTCCGAGGATTCCGGCTCCTCACTCCTTCCCCTGTGTTCCTTGCCTTGTTCCCTGTCCTTTGTTGTGCCCTGTATAATGTATATCTTGTCTAGTAATGTTTATTCCTTGTCTGGTTCACTGTAGTGCCCTGTAACATGTATATCTTGTCTGGTTATGTTTCGTGCCTGGTCTCCCTGTTCCTTGCTTGTTATGTTTCTGCTATATACTTTGCTTAGCTTCCATACTCCCAGCCTGCAGCATCCTGCACGTGATTCCAGTGATATGTTTCATGCCTGCTCCAGGGTGCCTGCAGGATATCACTTCGTTTCATTCTGGACTTCATCCGCTGCTATATCAGGGCGCTGGTGTTTGGCTGCACAACCCTAGGTGCTCAACACCTGGGTGAGTGTGGTCGCCCTGCAACCAGGCCCTGTCCAACTCCACTACTGCACTGTAACTCCTGCACACAATCTTTGGGCGCGCTGGGTCCTTTCAGTCATCTGTTTGGACCCAGTCCGTGAAAACGTGAATGTATGTAGTGACTACAGGTACAAAATACGTATGTTCTGTGCTTGCTACATGGTGTTACTTCTTTCCTCCATTTGATAGCTGCTGTAATCAGTCCTGCCACTACAACTGGTAAATGTGAAATATAGCAATTCCCTATAGAGAGTGGCTCAGCATGTCTAGGCTGCTATGAATTGCAAGTGGTGTATTCCACAGCGAATCCACAGTAAATCATATTACCCAATCAAAGTGGCAGCAGTGATTGCAGCTGCCACTGTGGTTATGCAGAAATGTGACTTGGAAATATTAAAAACGCTGCCTAGTTGGTTGCCACATTTCTTTTATGGACAACATACCACTTTAAACTTTATTTATCCCCACTAATTAATACTGAGAGGAACTTGGGAGAATGGAATTCTGATTGGAGATCGGTGTTTCATATATATTCCTGTTATTTACCCCAACAATTGGGTTTGATAGTGATATGGGGTTAATAGATTAATACTAGAATAGGGCAGGAAGGCTATATTGCACGTGTATTAGATGAACCATTATGAAATAGGAAAGAAAGAAAAACGAGAGAAAGAAAATTGCTCTGATTAAAAAGTGACAGATATATTTGTCTTGGGTATAGAAAGGATAATCTAAAAACTGAAAGGTGAAGAGAATAATTAAATAAGGGAGAAAATATGAAAACTTGGTGTTGCAGAAAGGGAGCTATGACACTAAGAATGAAAATGATGGTAACATGCAAAGAATACAAGAGAACAGTTTAAAGATATATATACTATAAAATCCCAGATATAATATGCACAGGAGTCCTGAAAAGGGGTTCGTATTATACCCGATTGCTTAAACTGGAAAAAGCCCTTATCTTTAAACCATGGTTGCAACACAGCCCATGTCTATGCATCAGGACTGATCGATAGTGGTGAGCAAGGTCCTCTCCATTGAACTACAAGCTCCAGTTAAGGTCAGTGTTCACAATTCCACAATAAGAAAGTGCAACAATTGGATCCATTGGAAGAGATGCAAGGTAAAAACCACTGCTGACCAAAAAAAACAAAGGCTCTCACATTTGATGATGACTCAAGATTTTTGGGATATTCAGTGGACTGATAATTCAAACGTGGAACTGAAGACACGGGTCCCGTAACATCTGGTGTAAAGCTAACACAGCATCCAACAATAAGAACACCGTACCAACACTCAAACAAGGTGGTGATATAGTGCCAGTATGGAGCTGCTTTGCTGCTTCAGGACCTAGACGACTTGCCATAATTGACAGAACCATGAACTCTGCTGAGAATGTCCAGCTATCAGTTTGTGACCTGAAGCTTAAGTGCAGTTGGGTATGTAGCCGAACAATAATCAATGAACACAAGCAAGCAATCACAACCTCAAGTGAAGGTTTTGGACCGGCCTAGTCAAAGTGCTGATTTGAATGTGATTGAGATGCTGTGGCCTGGTCTTAACAAGGCAGTTGATACTTAGTAACCTTCTAATGTGGCTGAAGTAAGACAATTTTACCACAAGACAGGAGGCTTCGTATTTTGCATTATCCTTCTTTACTGAAACCTCCAGCAGCAAAGGAGTTAACAACAATAATAACAACAACCAATCAGAAAGAACAGGACCCTATAACAGTCCAGGCGTCCATCAACTCCTCCTCTTTCTTTGCTGCTTGACCTCCAGGTGAGCACCTTCCAATTATGAATCATAACCTTTATTATTAGGTATTTGGTCTATTTCGTTCTATTTATTTGATTTTGTAGTTTTCTCTGATTTTTTACCATTGGTGTTTGTTTTATTCACCCCTACTCGTCACTGTCATTTTTCAGCTCTTTTCCTTTTGTCTATTTGACTGTACCTTTGGCCTTGTTAGGCCTGTATTATTCTCCATAATCTCTTACCTGATTGTTGTTTTGCTCTCAACGCGGGTCCCTTCTGGCGCTGTCTGGCTGCCCTTTTTCTCCTGCTCCCCCCCCCCCGGTTTCACTGCGTGCCGCGGGTCCGGCGGCTCTCCTTTCCCTTCCCCGGCGCCACGCGATGGCTCGCCTCTGAGGCTGACCGCGTGCGCGCCTGTTTTCGCGGGGCGGGTCGTTTTCTCTCCGGCTCGGGATCCGCGCTTTCGGGTTCTTTGTAGCGGCGGTTCGCCGCGCGTCTCGTTTGTCTCAGCGCGGTGCAGTTCACCGGCCGAGGACTCCCTTGGATCTGTGTATGGCGCGAGGGGATTTCTTCCCCTCTGCACCACGTGTCTCTCTGGCCGGTCTTATCGTTTTGCCGGCTCCGTTGTGGTTCATTGCAGCAGGTTATATATTAATAAATATTTGATTATATATGAAAAAAAAAAAAAAAAAAGACAGGTGCTTTTTATGGGGGTGAACCCCTCCTCATTGATGCCAACTGCCTTTCTGGGTTCTGGATACACCATGCATAGGTGTTTATGTTCTGCACTGGCCCCACTCTGAACCCTGGGTGAACCCCTTACTTATATTGAGGGTATCCCCCTCTACCTTGAGATTGAGGGTACCCCCCTCTACCCTGATTGTGCCCTTTCTAGGGCCCCTTGGTTGGTGGTTTCTGAGGGTGTTCCCTCTCCACCTTTATTGTATCGTACCTGTCTGGGTCTCGGGGGCGAAACCCCCTGCGGATTTTGTGTTCTGTTGGGCCTGGGTGAACCCCTCTCTTTTCAATAAACATCCGCTCATTTCTATCCATTTGTGTTTTTCAGAAACACAGTACTGGCAGTATGGCTGACGAATGTGACACACCTCTTCCTGCGGCCCTACAGGCCTGGCTTCGTTCGGCTATCGCAGCTGCTATTCCTACGGCTTTGGCAGAGACCCAACAAGCCCGCCCGACACTGACCGTGTCATCTCTACCTGGGGCTGAAGATTCGGAGGCTGGTAGCTCTCCTCCCCTGACTGAGCGAGAGAACCCTCGCAAGCGCCCCTGGGGCGATGCCCCCTCGACATCGGGCAAAGGCAAAGCCCCTCTCAAGAGACACTGTGTCGCCCTTCCCCCTGCGGGGTCTGATCCCGACGCTTCTCCATCCAGGGAGCTGGTCGAAGAATACGAAGTTTTGGATGAGTATCGTGCTGGTTCTTCTGGCTCGCCACCTCCCACCGACTTCGGGCGAGATGTGACACCTGATTTCCCCAAGCCTACATCCTCGGGGCCCGACCAGCCCTTTGAAGTCATGGATGCCCTCGGCTTCCCACTTTTTGATCCTCGGGCTCTCCGCCACCCACGATCAGCGGAGTGGACACCGTCCGCTCACATCGCGGAATTCATGAAATTTTGGCTGCGACGCCCCCTGGACAAGGAGGTTCGTCAGCGCTTGCGGTCTGAGTGCCCTAGACCTACCCTGCCTGCCAAGGTATCGAATACGCCCATGCGGGCAGCACAGGATAAACTTCTGGACGCTACCGGGCCGCTAGCTCAGGTGTTCCAGATGGCCGATGAGGCCCTAACTGAAGGCTCTCCTTTGGACGCCCACCTGGTTCGGGAATGGATCCAGAGGGCGTTTTGTCTCCTGGGCAATGCCAACTGCGCCATCTCGGCGGAACGGCGCAAGGCCGCCCTCTTCAAATTAGATGCGAAGCTGGCCGATCTCGCCCCAAAGGAACTGGGCCCTGATGCCAATGGCCTCCTCTTCGGAGAGAAGTTCATAAAGAACTTAAGCCAGCATGTCAACGTCTTCACTTCCCTTAACAAAGCGCAAACATCCATGAAACGTGTCTTTCGCTCCGGGGAGCGTTTTTCCTCCAGGGCTGGCCGGCAGAGGGGTCGTGCCGCCAGCAGAGTCGCCTTCGGCTCCAGACCCCGTAAGAGTTTGTCCTCTCCTTCCCCTTATTCCGGTTGCGGGTCGGTTGGCTCATTTCACCCTTGCCTGGTCCACCCTCACCTCTGACCCCTGGGTCCTCGAGACCGTGTCGGGTTTTCGTCTAGAGTTTGTTTCCCCTCCGTGTCAGGTTTCCCCTCCCTTTCCCCCCCACCTAGCGCGCAGCTCCCGGGCCCTGTTAGATTCCGAGTTGTCCTCTCTCCTCGGGAAGGGCGCCATCGAGCGGGCCCCCGGCCCTCCCTGTTTCCTAAGCAACATCTTCCTCGTGCGCAAGAAATCGGGAGATTTCCGCCCTGTGATCAACCTCCGCTCCCTGAACGCGCTAGTGGTTTATCGCCACTTCAAAATGGAAGGTATCCACCTTCTGAGGGATCTCCTCCGCGAGAACGACTGGTTCACGCGGCTGGATTTGAAGGACGCCTATTTGACGGTTCCAGTCCGTCCGGGGGATCGGAGATATCTCCAATTTCGTTGGCAAGGGGGTCTGTGGCAGTTCACGTGCCTTCCGTTCGGTCTCAGCTCCGCGCCCTGGTGCTTCACGAAGCTGCTGAAGCCGGTGTTAGAGTATCTTTGCGCTCGCGGCGTGCGGTGCATCGTCTATTTGGACGATGTGCGCCTCATGGCCTCCGACAGGGAATCCCTGACCCGGGACACGGTCTTAGCAGTCCGCTTGTTCCAGGACCTCGGCTTTATCATCAACGAGGCAAAGTCGGTCCTAGTCCCTACCCAGTCGATTCAGTTCCTGGGTTTCACCGTGGACTCGGTCGGCGGTACTCCGGTTACCTCGGGACAAGGTTTTGGCCATCAAGAAGGAGATTCGGAGACTGCTCCGATCTTCGATGGTTTCCCTCAGGGCTCTCGCTCGCGTTATTGGTCTTCTCTCGGCCTCTATTCAGGCCATTTTTCCCGGACCCCTCCACTATCGGGCTCTCCAGCGTTTGAAGACTCGTCATCTTCGCGCGGCGGGCTCTTACGACCATTTCGTCCCTTTGTCCGACGAAGCGCGTTTGGAACTTCGTTGGTGGCTCTCGCACATGGACGCCTGGAACGGTCGGGCCATCTTCGGCTCGGTTCCGGATTTCGTCCTGGAGTCGGACGCCAGCCTACTTGGCTGGGGCGCAGCGTGCGGGGAGACGGCGACGGGGGGTCTCTGGTCCGACGAGGAGCGTGGACTCCACATCAACTGTTTGGAACTAATTGCGGGTTCCTTCGCCGTCCGCAGTTTTACCAAACATGTTACCCACTGCTCCCTTGTCCTGCGCATGGACAACGTGTCCGCGGTACGGTATATCAACCGGTTAGGGGGTACGAGGTCGAGGCTCCTTACGGAACTCACCAAGGACCTCTACCAGTACTGTCTGGACAATCACCTGTCCATTCGGGCGGAGTATCTGCCCGGAAAGGAGAATCTGGTGGCGGATTGGTTCTCGCGCCACTGGAGGGACGCCAGCGACTGGCGCCTTCTTCGGGGGGTGTTTCTGGCTCTGGATCGGTCGCGGGGTCCTTTTCATCTGGACCTCTTCGCGTCCAGGCTGAATCGCCAGACCGATGCCTTTTTCAGCTGGTTGCCGGATCCGCTCTCTCAGGCGGCGGATGCCTTTCTGCAGGTCTGGCCCCGTCGGGGCGCCTACGCGTTCCCGCCGTTTTCTATGATCCTGCGCACTCTCCACTGCCTCGGCAGACAGGGGGCTACGGTTCTGGTGGTCACTCCCTTGTGGAGGACGCAACCGTGGTTCCCGCTGCTGTTGGAGTTGTCTTGCGCCGATCCCCTTCTCCTTCCCGCCTCTCCGGATCTGCTTCTGGACCCGGAGGGGAACTCCCATCCTCTCATTCTCCAGGATCACCTGTCGTTGGTGGCCTGGCTGGTTTCCGGGGATCCTGGGATGTGTCGGGACTATCGTCGGGGGCTAGAGACCTTCTCTGGGGTTCTTGGGCCCCGGGAACGCGTAAGTCCTATCTGCAGGCCTGGAATGTGTGGTGTCGCTGGTGTGTGGAACACGGTTGCAATCCCACTACGGCCCCTATTGTTGCCGTGTTGAATTTCTTCGCGCACCTTTATTCCCTGGGTAAGTCATATCGGACTATTAATTTGTTCCGATCGGCTATCTCCGCCGCCCATGTCCCTGTGGCGGGCCTGGGTGTCGGCAAGGACCCGTCGGTGTGCCGTCTCCTCCGCGAGATTCGGCTTGCGCGTCCCCCTGCGGCTCGGTACTCTTCTTTCTGGGACGTCTCGTGGGTCCTAGATTTCATCGAGGCTTGGCCGGATAATGTCCGCCTTTCCTTTCGTCAGCTTTCTGCCAAGACTGCTTTGTTGTTGTGTTTGGTTTCCTTTCGGCGGGTGGCTGACGTTCTGGCGTTCGATGTTGACTCCTTTTCCTTTTCTCCTGTTGGGGTGTCGGTCTCAGTCTCTCGGAGGACTAAATCTCAGTCGGTTTCTGTTTCCTACCCTTATTTCCCGGATAGGCCCAGGCTCTGCGTAGCGCAGTGTGTTCAAGCTTACCTTGCGGCCTCTCGTCAGTTTCGTGTTTCTTCTTCGGGTCCCCTCTTCATTTCCTATGCGCGTCCGTTTCGGCCGGTCTCCTCTCCCACGTTGGCCAGATGGATCCGTTGGATCCTTGGCCTGGCTGGCATTGAGGCTTCGTTTGGGGCTCACTCGGTGCAGGGCGCCGCCGCGTCGGCGGCCTTGTCCCTTGGGAGCTCCCTCTCTGATGTCTTGTCCGCAGCTGACTGGTCGCGCGAGTCTACGTTTCGCACTTTTTATTTTCGTCCTCTGCCGCATGCCTCCTGTGCGCTGTTGCGGCGTTAAAATTGCAAAATACGAAGCCTCCTGTCTTGTGGTAAAATTAGGGATTAATCTAGCCTTGGTGCTGTATTAATCTAAATTTTATGAAAGACAGGAGGCGAGTATTTTCCCTCCCTTTTCTTTTCCCTCCCTGTGTCTTGGGGGGGTCCTGGTGGGTGCCGATTTGCTGTACCTTTTTTCATGCTGTTTCTTCCAGGTGACTACTTCGTTCGCCTGGTATTGTCATGTTATCTCTGTTTTTTCAGGTCGCTCTGCTGCCCTGTGAGTGGTTCCGATTTCCATTTCCTGGTTGCCTATGGCTTTTCTGCCTGTTCTGAGGCTGCTGTTCCTGCCTTCGGTTCGTGTCGTTTGGTACACCTGTTCGGCGCCACTGCAAAGAAAGAGGAGGAGTTGATGGACGCCTGGACTGTTATAGGGTCCTGTTCTTTCTGATTGGTTGTTGTTATTATTGTTGTTAACTCCTTTGCTGCTGGAGGTTTCAGTAAAGAAGGATAATGCAAAATACTCGCCTCCTGTCTTTCATAAAATTTAGATTAATACAGCACCAAGGCTAGATTAATCCCTAATTCTGCAAGAAGAGTGTGAGCGAACATTCCTCCACAGTGATGTAAAAGACTCATTGCCAGCTATCATGAATGTTTGATTGCAGTTGGTGCCGACAGGGGTGGCACCACTAGTTATTAGGTCTAGGGGCAATTACTTTTTCACATGGGTGAAATAGTTTTTAAATAATTCTTTACTTTCAAAAAATGAAATGAACACTTAAAAGCTGTATTTGCGTTTAGCTGATTGGCCGATTAGCAATTTGTGTTAACAAGCAATTGAACAGGTGTACCTAATAAAGTGACCAGTGAGTGTGTGCAGGCCCGGACTGGCCATCGGGCTAACCGGGCGTTTGCCCGGTGGGCCGGGCTGCGACAGGGCCGGATTGATTTAGGGGCTGATGGAGCTCCTACCTGCCCCTTAAGCCTGCCGCAACTGCGACCGGGTCCGCCACTCTAAGGGACCGGGAAGCCCCCACCAGGGCCGGCCTTACGGGTGTGCGGCCGCACAGGGTTTAAATTAAAACATCGGGGTTTTTGGTTTTTTTTTACTTTAACATCCTCCGTGTTAAATAAAGTTTTTGTTAACTTTATTTAACATGGAGGATGTTAAATAAAGTAAAAAAAAACCCACCGATGTTTTAATGTAAGCCCTGTGCGGCCGCAGACCCCTAAGAGGGGCTTCCCGGCCCCTTAGAGTGGCGGACCCGGTCGCAGTTGCGGCGGGCTTAAGGGGCAGGTGCCCCTTATGCCCTGCGTTAATGCGGCCGTAGAGGCCGCATAGGCCCAGTCAGTCCGGTCCTGCCGCGGGCCCGGCCGCAGTTGCTGCTTGCTCCCGCAACAAGGTAAGTAGGGTGAGGGAGGGGGGTGCAGTGAGAAGGGGCAGAGGGGGGTTAGATAGTGAGAAATGGGGAGAGGGGATAGATAGTGAGAGGGGGTACATAGGGAGAAGGGGCAGATAAGATGGGGAGAGGGGGTAGTGTGAATGCGTATGAGAATGAATGAATAAATGTGTGAATGAATTTTGTGAATGCGTATGACAATTAATGAATTAATGTGTGGATGAATTGCTTGAATGATTTGTGAGACTGCATTAATGAATGTGTTAATGATTTGTGTGAATGAGTAAATGCAAAGATGGTACATGAAGGGTGGGCTTTAACAATAAATAAATAAAAATGTATTTATTAAATGCCCGGGCCTATTTTTGTCCCAGTCCGGGCCTGAGTGTGTGTATATATAAATTATTTCCTTACAATGATTCAACTGTGTCTAAAATAGTACTTTAGAATTAAATATCTTTGTTGACTAATTTGTGTCTGCAAAAAGAAGCAGAAAAAAATCAGAGAACAATCTGTCACCGTGCCCCCATGAAATCAAATAGACAACAGTGAGACACTTTTACTGGACATGTGGTTTCCGAGGGAAAGCCAGGCAGAGAGGATTAAAGCAGATAACTCACAACCCAGATTTAGTTTAAGGGCTTTGATCCTAATTCCATAATCAATAACATTTAGAGGGATATGTTTCAGTAGTGCTTATTCCTGAACAACATAAAACACACTCAAATTTTATTATCCTTTTTTCATCTATATAACATAATTAGAATATAGGACCTGCTATTATATTATTGTGAATCCGTTTACTATTACAAAATGGAATTATTTCAATGTTTTATATATAACATATATTTTTTTCAAGCAAAACATATTTAATTTTACAATTTCATTAATTTTATGTCCTGCTTTTTTACAACGTAATAGTGATATCATGTCTATATTGGTCAGGTATTAAGTTTAATCAGGTCCAACCATCTTCCACGCGGTAAATCCCTTCAGGTCTGACTAGGATTAATGCCCTCTTGCTGGCACGTAATAGCTACAGTGTGTGTTAAATTTAATCAAAAATTCTCTAACGGGAATTGGAACTCACCAGTAAATAAGACATTTCTTCAAGATCTGTGGCTTAACTGGTGGAGACTTATAGTCTGAGATTTTTTTAAAACCACTGACACAAGTTACTTAATATTTCCCATTTGCCTGTTATTTCTGAATGAGCAGTAGATTGTGTGAAGAATACCTATACAATCCTAACTATAAATATTACAGTGTCTATGTATTATATGCCAAAATAAGAGAAAGCATGAACATATCAATACCCCAGCCTAAAATGTAATTGTGTATTTGTTTTAATAAGATCTTATTTGCATATATGAGACATCCGTATAAGCCCACACATTAAACATATGTCCTTAACGCTCAAGCTTTTCTACTTTCTAGCCTTCGCATAGGGGGAGCTCCTGCTCTTGTATTGTAGGATCATGTTAAGTGACCCCCCTCCACTAAGCCCATTGGCTACAGTAGCTTGTACAATAAAGCTTTTGCTATACGCCAGTAGCTGTACAATATCTGAATCATCCGTTAGAGTACTGTGATCTCCCTGAGGTTAGGTGCCTTTAGACACATGCCTAGTCTACCTAATGGATAACCCAGCACCAATCTAATTCTATCTTCTTGACAGTAAAGAATACCAGGTCATGTACACATGTAGTCAGTGCTAATTTTAGTGGACTAGTATATATATTATTATGGGATTATCATCAGTCCCTTTTAAATTGAGTAACTCACAGAGACCCCGAATGAAGTGTCAATTAAATGGGCAATTCCACTTGCAGACAGTAACACTTTTTGCAACATTCCATAAACCTTTCCTATTAGTGCTGAATATCAAAGCATTTGAAAAAAAAATAATTTAAAAAAATATATTTTATCATGTCAAATTCTGATTGTTTCATAACTGTTGCCAGAAACAACTGCAAGCATGGTTAGGTTGTTGTCTAACCTTGAGATTAGAAAATACAATAAAAAAAACTTATAATGTCTATATGCTAAACATGCAGGTAGAATAGCACCTTTACACTTTCTTAGGTATTGATCAGTTCAGCTCCAAATAAAAGCAGATATGGCTTGTTAAATGCAACATTGAACACTGCAAATTTAAAATTTTCCCCTTGTGTGATCTTTAAGGCTGTCTCAGCAAATTCTGAATCCTCAGGCAGGACTTGGCATTCTAAATGGAATGGAGTTCAACAATGGTTTTAATATAATTATTGATTGTAATATTAACAATTATAGCATATTAAACCACACAAGACCTCTTCAAACATGTTAGGTTTTAGCTGGCTTAAATAAGTGTTTTTTTCCCCCTTCCTTTACTGAATGGGGCAATATGAATATGTGCACCTTTCCGGGTTTTTGATATACGTATATATAATGGTATGTTCATAAAAGATAAGCTGTTTAATCAAGCTTACGAAATGTGTCAGTCTAAAAATGCATACTCAGCACACATATCTAAGACCCATATACTTTTGAAGAAACTTAATAATAAGCAGACTTATTTTTTATCATAAAATATTTAAGCTGACTGCACCAGAAATGGGCTTGGAAAGCATTAAAATAACTGAAGGGCTTCAATAAAAAGATACTTTTTAAGTGTGGTTCTTCAAACAAAAATGAACAAACATAGAAAATAGTCTCAGAAATAACAATGCATACATGAATGTAACACTTAGTGTATATTCTTATTAACACATTTCTTGTGGATAGACTCAGGACTCCTTAAAGGTAAACTATCGTCACTACTTTTACCATAAATAAATGAAATTAAATGAAATTATGAAAACTACCTATTGCTTGTGCTTTTGTTTCCCAACCATTATTATGTCTAAGCTTGCATTAAGTATGTGAGTGTAGGCAGAAGGCAGTATGAGTAAGCAAGGAAGTACGCTCAGGCAGCCATGCTAAAGAGGAACCATTTACTAGCAATTGTACTAGCACAGTGTTCTTGGATGGCCACTTTAAAAGCTTTTAAAGCTTTTTTTTTAAAAAAAACTTTACACCATTTTTTTGTGTAAGCCTATTTTTAAATGTGAACTTTGTTTTATAGTTTTTCAACCTTTGCTATAAATTTAAATGCTGATTTTGCCATTGTAATCGATTGAAAACATGTGCATAAACAATGTTACTATGGTCTCTTTTATCGCTTATAAAAAAATGCATATAGTATTTAGTTAAAATAATAATTTCATTCTAAAGTTAAAACCGTATTAAATTCAATTATTTATTACTACTTCTTAATTGGTATCTACTGGTATAAGTCGTCTTCTCCACCTTTTGTTTTTTACATACACCATCATTATAAATATTTCCAGAACAGATGGCAACACTGCTGTAATCACAAAAGCCTTTCTATTGCTATGACCACACCATCAATACAGCTGCTATGTCTCAACTGGATTCCATGCTGTCAATGAACATTATACAAAAATATTTTTACTTTCCTTTTGTAGCCTCATCAACAATTTCAGAGAAACACTGGGAAACAGATTAATGTTTCAGTGATTTTACAGCAACCTTCATGGTATGCCTAATTTCACTTTGAAACAGTATCATTATAGGCAGTTGTCTTGCTAGTAGCTTTTTTAGGTTATAACATTGATTTTCCTTTTATTTTCTTATTAGTATCTTGTGTCAAGATCCTTACTTGGGCCACTAGGGACATGGACCTATACAGTACTAGACAGTATACATGTGCAAATGACAAATTTTATGGTTTGTTTCTTGGCCCATTCATTTTCCAGCAGCAAATTTTGAACTAAATTCATTGTCTAGTGCACACATTCACTCTCTCTCACACACTCTCATTCTCAATCTCATGCTCTCTAAATGTGTCCCTACCTTCTCTGCTACGCACCTCCGCTTCTGCTGACCACTTCCACTTCCGCATCTTCTTTCTCATCATCCTCTATCTTTTATCTCCTCTCTTCTGTCATCGATCTGCTATCTTCTGTCTTCTTCCACATATTCCTGGACATAACCCGGTGGGAACTTCCACCAAAATGGCAGTGCTTGCTTTTTTGTCTGGAATGTCCTCAATACATCAAGAACATAGGGGTAAGGAAGGTAGATGCAAGGCTAAAAAAACTAGAATGTCTATATAGATATAAAAGCTAAGGGGGTTTAAAGGGATTGGAATGACAATTTGAGAAATTTCCACACAGTAAAATGTTTTCATTTCAAACCTTGTTGTCTGGAAGTCAGTATATTTGTTGTTATATTAAAGTTATTATGTCTCTTCAGTAAATTGTTCTTTAGTTTGATAATATTAATTGAGGTGCTAAAATGAGAAGTCATGAAGGCAAGACGTTACATTCTTTGTCACATATAAGGATTGTTACGCTTATTATACAGTGTATAGGAAAAAGAATAGTTCCACACCTCTGAGTTAATTAACATTTCCTTGTTCACCTTGTCTTGCTGTAATACCCCTCACATCTACAAGCCTTTTGTCCAATTAGTCTTTGTCCTCTACACTTTTCACTTACAGTGTCCCTTTTTCACTTATATCATGTATGTGTAATTTTGTGCCATGCTGTTTCAAAGTTATTTGTTTAACTATGCCTGCAGAATGGACCTCAATGTCATGAAAACTTGTGTTAAATAATGGCATGTAAACCCTTAAAATTTTCATTTCATTCCAATTTTGTGATTCTTTATTAAAAAGGTACCTTAGCTCCTGCCAAAAGACCTATGGAATCTATTTATAAAATACCTCATTGCCTTGAGATTTCAAAGGTTCTCTAGTTTTATACATAAATTTTTCTCACTGTATATAGTTCTTATAGTTATATATAATAGCATCTTTTTAATCACAAGTTATAAATGATCTTTTCTTATTACAGTATATATCTTACACTATGCGGACAAAAGTATTGGGACACCTGACACCAACAGGGACTTTTATGACATCACATGGTATATCCCCTTTGCAACTATAATATCTTCTGCTTTTGGATTGTTTTTGTGGGATTTTTTGTTTATTCATCCAGTAGAGTATTTATGTCAGGCACTGATGTTGGATGAGAAGGCCTGGCTTAAAATTTTTGTTTCAGTTCCCCTCAAAGGTGTTCGATGGGGTTAAGGTTCAGACTTCAGTCAAGTTCTTCCACATCAAACTCATCCAACCATGTCTTCATGGACCTTGCTTTGTTCACTGGGACACAGTCATGCTGGAATAGAAAAGGGTTTTCCCCAAACTGTTCTCACAAAGTTGGAAGCATAGCATTGTCGAAAATGTCTTGGTATGCCAAAGCATTAAGATTTCCCTTCACTGGAAGTAAGGGGCCCAACCCCTGAAAAACAGCACCATACTATTATCCTTCCCCCACCAGACTTTACAATTGGCACAATGTAGTCAGGCAGGTAACATTCTCTTCTTTTATACCCCCTTGCACTTCTTAGCCTCATTCCTGCATACACCACAATTGTCTTACACTCAGAAATCGCCTTTCTCTAAAAGTAGCCAGTCTCCTATTATCTTCTCATTTTTCTTTCTTTTGCTATTCAAACTCAATGTAAGCTGCCCCAGACTTCTCTCTTACCCTTATTCTATTAACATACCGCAGGCGAGTAACAATGCCTAAATTATAGCTCCACCATTCTCCACCTAACCATCTTTGTCCATTTTCCATCTACATGGTTCATAGAAATGTCCCTTGATTCCTTTCTCTTCCTCCTCATCTTTGTTAAATGATTACTTTGGATTTTATACTAGTAATTTGAACAATGGCATATAAGATCCTATGTTAAATAATGGAGTCAATATTTGATCAGTCAGCTTAAAGAATCGCTTCACAATTAGAATTTCAAACTAGTGGGGTCAGCAGTATTTAGATTACGACAAATAGAAAATGTACCTTTGTTGAGTGTTGTGTAAAAGATTTCCAATGCTCTTTTAAATCCATTGATCATTCGAATAATTAAAAGTTACCACTAAATCAATCAGTTTTATGAAAATGTGGAATGTCAAGTCAAATTTGAAGTTAAGCATGAAAAATAATTAAGAAAGTAATTTGTCTGCATTTTTCTGAATAAACTACAGTGAAGATACCTACATGCTCAAATGTGCTTAAGCAAACATAGTTACCATGGTTACTCTTGCGGCATTCTAAATGTAGTATATGATTTAATTAGCTAAAATGACTACTTACAAAATTGATGACAGCTGAGCATGTAGACTAGTGAAAAATCCAGTAAATACAACTAACCTCGCTAAACATTTTATTTCTAAGATTTGAACAATGCAAGAGTTATTTGAAGAGAAAATATTAGGAGGCTGTTTACTCAAGTGTACTTGAGAACATTGCTATGTATGTAAAGTGAAACATATTCCATTATGTAAAGCAGAAAATGTGAATATTATTTGCTTAAAGTTTAGTTCTAAACTATTGGTGGTGGATTTTCTACTTACATTTAAATAGTATTTGCACACAGTTTGGTAAGTATAGTTTTTATATATTTATAAACAGCAGCAGAGGTGGGCAACAAAAGAACTTGGGATGGACATTTGATGCAATTTGGGGTTACCAGAAGTCACTGATTTCAGGGGATAGTTTACTGATTGAGACTTATGTCCCTAAATAGGAGGTCCCCAGAAATGACACCATATGATAGCTGTGTGGTCGGTTTAACTTTTTGTGTTGATTTTGAAATTGAATTTGGGGGATTTTTCAGAATCCCTAATATTAATTTCATCTGCTACTTTCCATGTAGGAGGTATGCCCAGCTCAAAATATCTTCCTGTACATGATATACTTACCGCCAGTCAGCTGAAGCACTGGCTCAACAAACGCTGTTGGCATGCATGCATGGCAACCGATCCCATTGATTTCCAAGATTGGCAGCTTCAAGAAGCCAAACAATGGCAATACGTTTTGGACTATGGAGGAGGGCAGCTGCACCAACAGGACTGCAGCTTGTAGGTCAGTCTTTTATTTTATCTTTTTTTTTGTTTCATAGAATGTATATCAAAGTACTCACAGAGTACTTTAATATGCATTATTCTTTAATGAAGGTATCAGGGAAACTAAACTCTCCCTTTAAGCCTAAATGACAATTCTATTAGAAAAAAAAACTGGGTATTTTAAATTAATAGCAAAAATACCAAAAACCTCACCAAACATTTTATCCAATGCAGCCCTTAAATAATAAGGGTAATATGGAATTTTAAATATATAAATATATTTGTGTGTTATATAATTACATTAAAGTCTAGTCAGTTTAATGTGTGGCCTCACATGTGCTATAGCGTTCTGTAAACCTTGTCAAGGACACTGGTGCCCACTTTGCCTAATTTGAAGGGGGGCTTTTTTAACCCCTTCGTGACAAAGGCTGATTTTACTTTTTGTACCCTTCGTGACAATGGCCGTTTTAACATTTCTGCGCTGCTCGTGTTTAGCTGTAATTTTCTTCTTTCCCGTTTACTGAACCCACACACATTAGATATTGTTTTTTTCAGGACAAGAAGGGCTTTCTTTAGATGACATTGTTTTGATTGTATCATATTATTTACTATTAAAAAAATTACTGTTTCTAACTTTTAGTTGAAAAATCTTTTACTCATCTATAAAAGGTAATAAAAAAACCTGCTAAATAGATTCTACTATTTGTCCTGAGTTTAGAAATACCCAATGTTTTTATGTTTTTTTGCTTTTTTCTGCACGTTATGGAGCAATAAGTACAGGTAGCGTTTTGCTATTTCAAAGCCATTTTTTCCAAATCTGGTAATTCTTCCCCCCATGTGCCATTTCGGGTATCTTTGAAGCCGGCCAATGCAATTTACCCCATCAAGTCATATATTTTTGAAAACTAGACAGCCCAGGGTATTCCAAATGCTGGTATTTTAACCCTTTCCAAGCACTTATTCTACCATCAGCCTTCGTCAAACTTTATGGTAGTAATTTTTTTGCATTTGTTTTTTCACACACATTTTACTTTAGGTATAAATAAACAGGTTCTGGTATATGTATCAAAAAACACCCCAATATGTGTTTAGCAACATCTCCTGAGTACAGCGATACCTCACATGAATGATTTTGCCTGGCTGTTTGGGGGCAAAAGGGCCACATTTGGGGCATGCACATTTTTCAATGTTGAACTTTGGCATTTGGGGATCCACTGCCCATGCCCTATTTGGTACATCTTTGAGCCGGGCCATTTCAGTGTGCCCAACAAAACCATATATTTTTGAAAACTAGACACCCCAGGGTATTTTAAATGCTGGTATTTTAACTCTTTGCATGCACACATTTTACCACCAGCATTTTTTCAAAGTTTGCAGTAGTATTTTTGTGTGTGTATTTTGTCCCACACACACCTACTTTATGTATGAATTTACAGCTCCTGGTATATACCGCTGTCACACGACACCCCAATATGTGTTCAGCAACATCTCCTGAGTACAGTGATACCCCACATGCATGGGTTTGTCATTTTTTGGGGGAACTAAAAGGCCACATTTGGTACGTGTGCATTTTTCTAATTGGAAATTAGATGTGTGGCCATCCTTCCCCCCGTGTTAATTGGGACCTTGTTGAACCCGGCCAATTCAATTTACCCCATCAAATCATACATTTTTTAAAAGTAGACACCCCATGGGCATTTAATATGCCAGTATTTTAACTCTTTCCATGCGAGAATTTTTTTAAGCTAATATGCTAATTTTAGGACTTGCTCACAAAAATATATTTTTTATATATATATATTTTTTTTTTGCCTTTTTTTAAATTTTTTTAACACTTTTTTTCAACTTGAAGGTTCCCCTGATAGTGACATCAGTGGGAAATTATTTTTACATTTTACTGTTTTTTTACTATTTTTTTTCTAATTATTATTAATTTTATTTTATTTTTAATTTATTTTTTCTAATCACACTGTGATTAGAAAGCTGAGCTCCATTGACTTGCATGGTTGAATGCAGTACCTATATTCAACCTGCAAGTGGAGCCAGAGTTCTCTAGAGGGTCTGGAGACCGTCTAGCGAACTTTTTAGACTTTGTTTTTCTTTATTGAATTTTCCCAGACCGCCGCCATCTTGCAGATGGCGAAGATCACCGGCAGCTGCGGCTGTGACCGCTCTCCGGAGCGGTCACAGTCCATCAAGAGGTAAGTGTTTGGTGTCGCTGGATGCCTCCTGATCGAGGCATTCCAGCGACACCATTTAAGCTTTTAAAACGGGCGTTCGCCGCCATACAAAGTATGGCGGATGTTGACGCCCCGGGGAGGGGCCAGAGATGGCCCCTTTGTGCCGATAATGGCGTTGCTGAATGCCTCGAGGTCGAGGCATTACAGCAACGCCGTTTCAGTGCAGAAAGCGAAAATAGATCGCTTTCTGCACCCGTTTAATGACGTGCCGGTCCTGGCACGTCATTTGTCGTTATCGACATGAATTTCCGTGACGTGCCCGGACCGGCAATTGTCATCAAGGGGTTAAATGGTAGTTGATTGTTCTCAACATATATACAGTACTGTGCAAAGGTTTTAAGCAGAAGGGAAAAAAAATGTTGTAAAGTAAGAATGTTTTCAAAAATAACTTATTTTTATCATTTAACAAAATGTAAAGTGTGTGAACAGAATCAATATTTGGCCTGACCACCCTTTGCCTTAAAAACAGCATCAATTCTTCTAGGTATGCTTGCACAAAGCGAGGAATTTTGTAGGCATATAGTTCGATTAAACAATTATACCAACAGGTGCTAATGGTCATCAATTTAATATGTAGTTTGAAAAACAATCATGAACTAAACATAAACAGCTGTGTAGGAGGAATAAAACTAAGTGAGATTGCAAGACTCAGCACAAAAACAACAAGACACAAGGTTTCCAGATGTTCTGCCCAAGCTCTTCTTAAGAAATAAGTCATGTACCGGACCATAGACGCATAACTATTATAACCGTGGAGAAGAATAAGGAGTCCTGGTATCACAACTGATGGTATGACTCCACAGAGCCCTGATCCAAACATCATTGAGTCTGTCTGGGATTACATGAAGAGAGAGAAGCCACTGAGGCTGCCTAAATCGACAAAACTGTGGTTATGTTCCTCAAGATGTTTGGAACAACCTACATGCTGAGTTCCTTGGCCTTCAAATGGATTTGATTTAGATTTTTGTTCTGTCCGCTCAGTGTTTTACACTTTGCATTGGCAGTGTTGTGCTTTTTGTAAAATGATAAAAATAAACTATTAACATGTATATGAAATGCTCCTCTTCTTTGCCATGAAAACGGGTTGAAATGAATATTAAATTAAAATGTGATATTGTGGTGAAGACAGCAAATCGATTGCCAGATATTTAACTTTTTAATTGTTGCATGTAGAAAAGATGATTGATTCAGTTTGCCTAAAGTATCCTTTCAATAGGGAGAATAGTTAAACATAATCCAGGCTTTTGGACATTTTGGCCTAATTCTAACTCCAGCAACCTCTAGGTGTCACCTATTTGTTAGGAAGAAATTCTCCATTTTTACATGATAAAACATTTACCAACAAATAATAAAATATTTACATTTGCCTTTATCTAATCAGCATTTATCTGTTTCCAGTAGACAGTAAGTAAAAATATGGTGATAGTTAATGTTTTGACCTTTTCTAAATACCTTATGACACATAATTATAAATAAGAAAATACTTTTTCTGTATATTTGATTATGCTAAATCTAACACACATTGCCATTGACTTGTTCTATTTAACATGAGCGTAACGTATTAATCTTAAAATGGCTTGGAGTGTAAATGTCTCAGTTACATTGATTACTAGCTTCTTGGCAAATGACATTTAATATATTTGTAGTGCTTATGCCACAAAAGAAAATGTCACCCACAAAACTCTAGTAGAAATCATATGAAATATTAAGCATTTATTTTGAACAATGAGGCTCCCCATGTTGGAGTTGCTCACACCTAAAAGTATAATGTATCCGAAATATGTTATATTTAATAACGTAAACATTATTTTAATATTGATTCAAACAAAGGTTGTAAAATATTTTTAAATTAATAATATAATGGAATAATAATAATTTTGAAAATTCAAATATCCACAAGAAAATGGATTAGAACCAGCAGTGGCACTAAAATATAATGAGATGCAACTGCTTAGGGCATCTTATATGGTCAGAGGGCCCCTGCAGCCCTCTTAGCAGTAGCTCCCCAGCCCCTGCTAAACAAATAGGTCCTCTTTGAAAGAGCTCCGAGTCATACCCCTTGTGTCTGACACTAAGTGTCTTCTGCTTACCTAGACAAGGGCTGTAGGTGTAGGCTAATTGTAATGCGCATCACATGAAGTCAGTCATGTTTGGTGCCAATATGGTGTGTGAGTATATGTGGTAAGAGCTGTAGATGCAATCTAGTCAAGTGGGAGGTGAGTGATATATAGATAACTAGATAACTAAAATAAAAGCTCTGATATGGGCTTTGTTTAATATATATATATATATATATATATATATATATATATATATATATATATATATATATATATATATATATATATATGTGTGTGTAAAATAATGTTGAACACATTAATAGCCAGCTAATAACATCATCAGGCATTTAGCCGGAGTAGTGGCATTTAATTTGTAAAGTGTGTTAAGTAAGATGAAGTCAAATCCTTAGACTGTTTTAGATAGGACATCAAATGCAGGTTGAGTACCAATCTGGTAAATAATAGGCTAAATGATAAAGTGCAATGAGCTGTGTTTTACTTTATTTACAAATCAATGATGCTGTATTTTCTCTAGACTTGTCCATTCGTATTCGGGCGAACATGAAAAGGAACACCAAGGGTGCATTGGTTGATGCCAGAGGAGGCCCCTGCAGACGACCAATAGACTCACTATGGCGGAGCTTAGCCTGGTCTCCCCGCTCCATGAGTTAAAGGTCTGTACAAGCGACTCTATCGGTCGTTCGGACCAGTGGTCTCTCCCGGCCAAGTTGTGGCACCAGGATTTTAAAACGCTGTACGAGCGACTCTATTAGTCGTCAGCAGGGGGCTTGTCTGCCATCAACTAATAAAGTGTAGGTGCAATTCATTGATTAATGGCAGAGAAGGGCCCCTACCGGCGACCAATAGAGTTGCTCGTACGGACATTTAAAATCCTGGTGCCAAAGCTGTTGCGTAGTGTGTACCACGTTAACTCCGTATTAACCCCTTCCACAAAAACCGTCAAAAAACAAAGAAAAAACGAATACTGAACGGGTGAATATTCGTGGAATACGAAGATCCCCCACAAAGACAAACATGAAGAGTTGGCCAGCGTCCAAGTCTAATTTTCACAATCCTACTAGCAGGTTTCATTTTACAGTCTATTTGGAACCATACTATTGATATGCCATGAAAAACATCATCAAATGTTGATTTTCGCTAAATCATTTCTGAAATTATGTGTTATTGCTTAATGGCTTTCAGTTAAGATTTGGTATGTTGGTTCAGTTTAAGTTTAGAGACATATGTTTTCAAAGAAATCCAACATTTCGAAATCCAAATTGTAAAAAATTGGTAGTTTAGGAGATGCAATGCTTTTCAATTTTAAGGCAAGACAGGAGGCTTCCTATTTTGCATATCTTCCTTTACTTCTCACCAATAGCAGCAAAGAAAGAAATACTGATAAAGAAAAACAACCAATAAGCATCCTGCAGAAAGTATATAAACCCTAGCCAGTCCTTCCACTTCCTCTTTCTTTGCTGCTCACCAATAGTGACAGGTCAGATACTTTCCATTACAGGTTTCCTGTGATATTGCTATTGATATTTGTTCTTATTTTCATTCGTAATAATTTATACATTTATATTTATATATTCGGCGTTTAGGTGCTTTGCCCCCGGCATTGCTGCCCCTTTTACTCTCCCCCTTCGGGGCTTCGGCTTTTTTCCCTTCCATCCGGCCCCCCCCCTTTTTTTTCCCCTCATAGATTTTCTCCTTTTCCCCTCCGGTTTGCCGCGGTCTGTTCCGCTCCATCCTTACCTGCTTTTTGCTCCTCTACCGGCGTTTCTGTGTACCGGCGTTTTCTCTGTGCCGGCGTCTCCCTCGCCGGCGGTTTTTTGCTTTCGCAGGCTTTCCGGGGTTCTCCTCTCTTGTTGCCGCTCGGCGGCCATTTTGGCTTGGCAGTGAGGTCTCGCTTCGCGAGATTTCGCCGCCATCTTTGTTTTTTCGCGGTTTTATTGTGGCGGCGGCCATCTTGGTTTCCCTTTTTTATACATTGCTGCCGTTTTCGGCGGCCATGTTGTTTGGGGCGTCCGGATCTCGCGTTTTCGGGATTTGGACGCCATTGTGACTTGTTTTCTTATTATTTCGGTTTGTCACCTCGTTTTTTCCTTACAGTACCCTAATTTTTCTTGCAGGTCTCAAATTTCAATCAGGCTGAGCCCCTGAATTGCTGTATACATTTCTGCTGTGTGCCTCAGAGACTATCGGAGCCTTTATTGCTACTGGCTTCAGACAGGCTGAGTCCCTGTCATATCTATGCAGGCTGAGCCCCTGCTATTCACACATTTACACTTGAGGGCCATTATCATTATTGGCTTTCGGCAGGCTGAGTCCCTGTCATATATATACACACATATATATATATATTTCTCAGGCTGAGCCCCTGCTGGTTATATCATGTCTCAGGACAACGCCCCGAGCCAGGATGCCTTTATGGCTTGGCTAGATTCTAAATTCTCCTCCTCAGTGGAGTCATTCATAGCTAAAATGTCAGCCTCCATGCCCCAGTCGGCCCAGCCTCCACTACCTGTCCCGGTGGCCCCTTCTAATGTTATTTCAGACTCAGGTTCTGACAAGTCAGAGGAGGAGACCAGATCTACTAAACGCCCCTGGAAGGGCAACAGTGCCTCGGCGGGCAAGGGCAAGGCTCCTGCCAAACGCCCTAAAACTTCTGCCCCATCCCTCCTCTCTGGACGTCATACCGCTGGGGATGAGGAGTCCCTCCATCTCCCCCTCTCCATCTTAGACGAATGGCAGGCAGAGGGTTCCGATAATTCTGAGGCTTCAATTAACCTGGCCTCGTCCAGGAATTTGGACTCACGATACATACGTGAGTGTTTGGTGGAGGAACCCCATCTAAATGAACCCCATCACTCCGGAGGCCCCTCGGTTACCCCCCACTCTGCCTCTACCTCTACTGACCTTCCGGTAGTTGATCCCTCAGGCACTGCCCTATTTGATCCCACCACAATGCGCCATCCCAGGGCTACTGAATGGGCTCCTCCAGAGCACATTGCATTGTATATTCATAAATGGCTGCGCAAACCTTTACCTAAGGAGGTGCGCAATAAACTCCGGGCTGAATGTCCTCGTCCCTGCATTCCCGACAAGGTGGCACTCACACCTGAGCTCGACCCTAATATTGTCGCCCTGTTGTCCGCTAGGCGCGATCCTAGGAAGGGTTTAGAGCAGGGTCTTAAATCTGCCCAGGATAAAATCCTGGATCTCGTAGGTCCCATTACCCACATCCTGTCTCTAGCGGATAGGGCTTACCTCCAGGCTTCTCCCCTGGATCCCAAACTTGTCCGGGATTGGGCTCTCCGGACTGTTTGTCTTCTGGGAAACGCTAACGTCGCCGTGGCCACGGAACGGCGTAAGGCGGCCTTGCTCCGTATGGACCCTCGGCTTGCTGAACTGGGCTCCAAGGACTTTGGAGCAGCTGCCAACGGACTGCTTTTTGGCGACGCCTTTGTCAAAGAGCTTAATCGGCATGTTTCCCTCCTGTCTTCGTGGAATAAAGCCAAGCTCTCCATGAGGAAGGTATTCCAGCCAGCCCCTCGTTTTTCCGCCAGGGCTGGACGACCGCGGGGCCGGGTCGCCAGCCGTTCCTCCTACCAAGGCTCCAGATACCCCCAGTAGACTCAACAGTTCTACCGCGGGGCTTTTCAACAGCGACAGTTTTCACAGCGAGGAGGCAGCAGAGGCAGGGCTTCTACCGGTTTCCCCAGAGGACGCTCCGGGTTCGGTGAGTACAGATGTTTCCTGTCTCTCTTCCCATCCACAGGTTGCTGGCAGGATCTCCCGTTTTTTCCGCAACTGGGTGCGGATTACGTCAGACCCTTGGATCCTCCAAACGGTTCGCGGTTATCTGATAGATTTTGTGTCTCCCCCCTTCCAGGTAACCAGGCCTCCTCCGGCGGTCAGATCCGTGTCCGACCAACGCTTGATAGAGTCAGAACTCCGGGCTCTGCGGACCAAGGGGACTATCGAACGGTCCAGGGGTCCCGTCTCTTTCCTCAGTTCCGTGTTCCTAGTTCGGAAACGCTCCGGAGAATTTCGCCCTGTGATAAATCTCAGGTCCCTCAACGCGTTTGTGGCTTACCGACACTTCAAGATGGAGGGTATTCACCTTTTACGGGACCTTATGTCCGAAGGGGATTGGTTCACGAGGTTGGACCTCAAGGATGCATACCTCTCCGTTCCTATCCATCCGGAATACAGACAGTTCCTTCAGTTCCTCTGAGGCGATCAACTTTGGCAATTCAGATCGCTTCCATTCGGCCTCAGTTCGGCCCCCTGGTGCTTTACGAAGCTCCTCAAGACGGTGATGGCTTTCTTCCGCTCTCAGGGGATTAGGTGTATTATTTACTTCAACGACATTCTTCTTTTCTCCAGGTGTCGGAATCTCCTCCAGGGACAGACGGATTTTGTGGTCCAGACGCTACAAAAGTTGGGCTTCATCGTCAACACGCTCAAGTCCGAGTTGGTTCCACGTCAACGGATTGAGTTCCTGGGGTTCATCATAGATTCAAAGGCGGCCATGCTTCGTCTACCAAGATCCAAGATGGTGACGATTCGGAAGGAGATCTGTGTCCTTTTGCGGAAGGAGGTTTGCTCGCTTCGCATCCTGGCTCGAGTGGTGGGTCTGCTTTCAGCATCCATCCAGGCCATTTTTCCAGCTCCACTGCATTACTGGGCTCTCCAGCGCTTGAAGGCGCAACACCTTCGCTCTCTTCCTTCCTACGATCAGCCGGTCCGGCTCAATCAAGAAGCTCGTCAGGAGTTGAGTTGGTGGCTTCGTCATATGGAAGCCTGGAACAGCCAGGCCATTTTCGGGTCCCAGCCCGATTTCATCCTGGAGTCCGACGCCAGTTTGCTGGGCTGGGGCGCAGCCTCCCTCACCGAGGCAACAGGAGGCTCTTGGTCGCTGGAGGAGCGATCACTCCATATCAACTGTCTGGAGCTGATTGCGGGGTCGTTCGCTATCCGCAGCCTGGTAAGGGACCGATCCGATTGTTGCCTCCTTCTCCGAATGGACAATATCTCGGCGGTGCGGTACATCAACCGCCTAGGAGGTACGCGTTCCAAGCTCCTTACCGAGTTGACGAAGGGCATCTTCGATTTTTGTCTCTCTCGCAACATCACTCTGCAAACAGAATACCTTCCGGGTCCGGAGAACCTGTTAGCAGACTGGTTCTCGAGACATTGGAGAGATGCAAGCGACTGGAGGCTTCACCCGCGGGTTTTCCAGGATATCCTGCGTCTCCGAGGGCCTCTACACCTAGACCTCTTCGCGTCACGAACGAACCGCCAGCTAAGGGAGTTCTTCAGCTGGCTTCCAGATCCGGAGGCTTTGGCGACGGACGCCTTCACCCAGATTTGGCCAGTGTCCGGCGCTTATGCTTTTCCCCCCTTCGCCCTAATTCCTCGGGTCGTCCACTTTCTTCGGCGCGCAGGAGGCTCCTTGCTCGTAGTGACTCCGCTTTGGCATGCGCAACCCTGGTTCCCCGCTCTGCTGGAGATGTCTGTTCAGGATCCGTTGGCCCTTCCGGCTTTTCCGTCGCTTCTGATGGACCCGGGGGGCCAGTTTCACCCTCTTCTCCAAGAGGGACGCCTATCGCTGGTGCTGTGGACGATCTCGGGGGACCCCAGTCAGTCCAGGGACTATCGGAGGTCACTCAGTCCCTGCTCAGGGAGCCCTGCTTGGGCTCCGGGCACCCGGAAGTCTGACCAGTCAGCTTGGGGACGATGGGCTTCTTGGTGTTTGGGACAACAAATGGATCCCCATTCGGCCCCTCTAGAGGGTGTTCTTAATTTCCTGGCCAGCTTGTTTCGTGAGGGTAAGTCTTATAGGACTATTAATCTTTTTCGTTCGGCTGTTTCGGTTGGCCATGTGGGTTTTTCAGGTGAGCCGGTGGGTAAGGCTCCTTTGGTCTGCCGCTTGCTGCGTGGCATTAGGTTGTCCAGGCCTCCGGCCCCTCGGTATGACTCCCTGTGGGATGTGGCGCTGGTTCTGGACTTCCTTCGGGCCTGGCCCGATAACGATTCTCTGTCTTTACGTCAGTTGTCGGCTAAACTTACCTTACTCTTGTGCCTTTTGTCTTTTCGCAGGGTCTCTGATGTTCGGGCTTTCGATGCCTCAGCTATCTCTTTTTCGCCTGATGGTATTCGTTTCTCCATTCGCAGGAGGACCAAGTCCCTGTCCTCTTCGGTTGCCTACCCTTACCTGTCGGATGATCCTAAACTTTGCGTTGCCAGATGTGTTCAATCCTACCTGGCGTGTACGTCGGCCATTCGGCCTCCTTCATCCTCTCAGTTGCTTATCTCGTATGTTAAGCCATTTCAGCCGGTCTCGTGTCCTACTTTGGCCAGGTGGGTTCGTTGGTTGCTCTCCCTGGCTGGTGTTACGGCCTCTTTTGGGGCCCACTCGGTCAGGGGTGCGGCGGCCTCGGGTGCCCTTCGGGCCGGTGGGGCCTTGAGTGATATTTTGTCAGCGGCGGACTGGTCTCGTGCTTCTACCTTTCGCACCTTTTATTTTATCCTCTGCAGTTTCCGCGTTGGTGTCGGGCGTTAAAACTGCAAAATAGGAAGCCTCCTGTCTTGCCTTAAAATTGGAAATTATTCTAGCCTTGGTGCCCGAATAATTATAATTTTAATAAAGACAGGAGGCGAGTATTTTCCCTCCCTTCCCTCCCGGTTAGCGTCAGGATCCTTGGTGAGGTAATTTTCATTTGTGGGGTCTTTTTTCCCCTGTTTGTGACATTGGTACATTTATCTGTGTTGGTTTATCATTTTGGTTTTGCCTCTGCATGTTGTAGCCGCTATGTACCTTGTTTTCCCTTATCCTATTGTTGGGATTTGGTACTGTTACGTGTTTCTCTTTGCTTTTCAGCTTGATGCCCTCTCTGGGTTTGTGTGGCGGTGCTCCTCCTCGTCAGGGTACTTCGTTGCCTGCTGTTGACGCTCTTGTCCTGAGGATTCCTTTGTTCCTGTTGGGAGTCTGCCATGGTTCCGGTTTTTTCGTCACCTGAGGTTGGAAGCTGTTCTTCGTCTCGGTCCCTGCTTCCGGTTGGAGTTCCAGTTCGTGTCCGGTGTCTGTGGCCGGTGTTTGGATGTTCTTCGGCGGTTTCGGTTCTCAGCGGTCGAAAGAGGAAGTGGAAGGACTGGCTAGGGTTTATATACCTTCTGCAGGATGTTTATTGGTTGTTTTTCTTTATCAGTATTTCTTTCTTTGCTGCTATTGGTGAGAAGTAAAGGAAGATATGCAAAATACTCGCCTCCTGTCTTTATTAAAATTATAATTATTCGGGCACCAAGGCTAGAATAATTTCCAATTGGAATATATATTTTGTGAGCTGGGATCATATAGCCACACAGTCTTAAGGTTTAAAATACCACACAAGGTTGAATTCCTTTTGTAATTATAGTCCTTTTTATTAAAAGGTCTGGCAAGCAAAAATATAAATTAAAAACAAAAAGAAAAGCCTTGCTCTCTGAGCACTGACTAACAGTTGTAACTGACTATCGTTGGCCGGCTTACCCGCCGCCAACATAGCATAATTTCCTTCTTAAGAAACGCAGTCTCACTCACTGTTTGTGTCTTTCTCACCTGAATCCCTCACAGGGCAATTTTTGTAGCAGCCCCCTGCTGCTCATTGCTAACAGGTGAGTAACTATCTGGGAAATCCAGAACTCCTGGACTGGCTTCATCACCTACTGCAAGTAAACTATGGAGTGGAGCACTGGCCCTCCCTTCTCTCCAAAATGCTCCACCACAGGGACCCAAACTTAGCTACAGAATTTCCCTTATTTTGTCTGTAAAAAAACATTCTCCCTGGGGTTATCAAATAAAACATTGCACTGCAGTATTTTTGGGGAAATATATAATCCATCCACCACCATGCCCGGTTCTCTATCACTATATATATATATAGAGAGAGAGAGGCTTTCTATGTCAGTAGCAGGTTGGAGTGCTCTCTATTCCCAGCATGAAAGGTTTAATAGATGGAAGTCAGCCCTTTTAGGTGAATCCAATAACCTGTACTGCAATGTTAAAAACCCAGCCTTTGGAGGCGTTAGGAGTCTGACAACAGGGAGAGAGGCAGTTAAGCCTGAGGCCCTAAGAGGAGGAAAAGGTATCTTTTAAAAAGCTTGTGTGTTAACTTGCTGTGAATACTTGGTTTATAACTGGGAATTGGATTAGCTGGCCAGTTGGTTAGTTAGGGGATATTTTCTTTAGATTTGCTTTTATTTTGTTTATTTACCACTTTGAAACACAGCACTGTGTATCTTAAAGAAAAGACAAAATAAACCACATTTTACTTTTATTGTGATGTTTGTATTTGGAGTTTCTTGTCAAGAACTGGGCCATCCTGCCACAATATACACTCACACGCCACTTTATTGGGTACACCTTCCTAGTACCGGGTTGGACTCCCTTTTGCCTTCAGAACTGCCTTCATTTTTCGTGGCATACTTTCTAGGTGCTGGAAACATTCCTCAGAGATTTTAGTCCATATGGACATGATGGCATCACGCAGTTGCTGCAGATCTGTCAGGTGCACATCTATGATGTGAATCTCCCATTCCACCACCCTATCCCAAAGGTGCTGTATTGGATTGAGATCTGGTGACTGTGGAGCCCATTGGAGTACAGTGAACTCATTGTCATGTTCAAGAAACCAGTTTGAGATGATGTGAGCTTTGTGACATTATCCTGCTGGACATAGCTTTCAGAAGGTGAGTTTACACTGTGGTCATGAAGAGATGGACATGATCTGCAACAATACTCAGGTAGGCTGTCGCGTTTTAACGAGGCTCAATTGGTACTAAGGGGCCCAAGGTGTGCCAAGAACATTTCCCCTACACCATTACACCACCAGCAGCAGCCTGAACCGGAAGGCAAGATGGATCCATACTGTTGTTCACACCAAAGTCTGGCCATGCCATCTGAATGTCACTATTGGAACTGAGACTCATCAGACCAAGCAAAGTTCTTCTAGTCTTCCACTGTCCAATTTTGGTGAGCCTGTGCGAATTGTAGCCTCAGTTTCCTGTTCTTAGCTGACAGGAGTGGCACATTTCTGCTTTTTGCATGAAAATCCTAGTAGATAGGCAGTTTCTGAAAAACTCAGACCAGCTCCAACAACCATGCCTAGTTCAAAGTCACTTAGATCTCCTTTCTTCCCCATTCTGATGCTCGGTTTGAACTTCAGCAAGTTGTCTTGACCACATCTACATGCATTAAGTTGCTGCCATGTGATTGGCTGATTAGCGATTTGTGTCAACAAGCAATTGAACAGGTGTACCTAATAAAGTGGACAGTGAGTGTATAGACATTTATAGGCTTAAGACCTAATGCTACCGAATGCAATATTCCAGATAAAATATTGCTGGACTGGGAATGGAGCTCTTCTGTCCTCAAATATATCAATTTAATTGCTTAACAGATTGCAAGACTTTTAAAACTTAGGTTTTCGGGAAAGGTGTGACTTTATTCTGTTTCCTGTGTTACCTGAGTACAGAGCAAATAATGTATATCATTAAGTGTCACTAATTTCAAACATAGATGCTCAGCATTAACAATGCCAACCTTACCACATACTAACTTATGTTGTCATAACTTAGTCTCACAGCTGGCCCATAGCACTTTATATGATCCACAGATGGTAGATCAGTGTTCTTTATTGTGTTCTTAGAGTCTTGCCATCTTTCCACCATAAATACATCATAAATGCAAATTAATAGGTACCGAAAAAGAGATTGAATGTGTCAAATGAATGGCCTGCACATATTTCTGGTTAATTGTTGCATCAGTTCTATGCTGTGATGACATCTATCAAATATATCATTGTTCTTGAACACCAGATGTTTACTGGTCATCCTGTAATCATTTCAGTAATTATTCCACAGCTTTGATGTACAGTATCTTTACAACGCTTTTCTTGCCAAACTGTCAAAAACACTTGAAAAGAACCTTTGTGTGTCAAAATATGTGTACATTATAAGTGATGCACGGGTTGATTTTAAGCACTCTAATGTTAATTCAAATGTATCTTCTCCCATATTATCTGCATTTGTGAATACAATCCACAACTGTTTAGGATCTCGAAATCAAACCTATTACTGTATTGTGCTGGCTGAATTGCAGATGTATAGAAGAAAAAAGGAGTAAAATAACTTAAATATGGTTGGCTACTTCATGAGCAGACTAGTTAAAGGGACACTCCAGCCATCATATTCACTTTAATGGTTGTGTGGACCCTTTACATTTTCACTTTGTCCATTTCACAAATGCGTTGGGAGGGATCCCCCAAATGCGTCTCCCTGCACGTGATGTGCTCACCTCCAGACAGCTCCAGTCTGTTTAGACCCCAGTGTGAATTAGACATGTGCAAATAGGCCAAAATATTTCAGACACATTTTTCCAATCGTGTTTGGCCTATTTGTTTTTGGTCAAAGAATTCTGTTTCCTCTCATTTGTTTTGGACAACAATCAGGGGAATTTTACATTTGGGCCCAAGTAGCATATCACATATGCTAGTGTATATATAAATATTTTCATTAATGCCATTTTCTTGTCAAGTTATTACACACCAACGTTTTTCCTATCTGTAGGGATATACTGCACCTACAAATGAGATTTAAGGGTCAGTGAATGATACATTATGAAAATGTTTTATCTGCAAATGTGGAACACTAATGAAGCAATGTCTATAATGACTTTAAATGTCAGACAAAATACAGTGTGTACCAGGAAACAATCAGCTTTTACATTGTTTACAGTTTTCACACAAACAGATGGAAATTATCTCATAAAATATGAACAGATTTTAATAACAAGTTTGTTGTTAAACCTCAAAGTCTTGAACCTTTTAAAAGATTAATTTGTGTTTAATTAAATCACATTATCAACCTCAGCTAAATGTCAGGGTAGTAAATCTTACACAATGACTGCATGCTGTGGAGAATATCTTGCCAAATAATAAAAAAATAATTTAAAAAAATATATATTTTTACATATGATTGACCAGCCATAAGGAACGAAAGATTTATTAAGCCCTGTGTATCATTCCTCTCTAAAAATAAACCATGGCTCATAGATATCATACACTGCTTTACTATCAGTGAAATAATATCATAACTCATTTGTCCTTCTTCTCTTTAATGATGTTGCTATTTTCTTGGATCTCAGAATGTTTTATGTGTATGAGTCATATGTTTCTAAGTGAAATTATCTAAAAAAAAATCATTCTACTTTTAAACGTCCTAATAATTTAAACAAAAGCATCAATTGGAGTCCGGCAGGACCAAAGGAAGTACTAGTTCAACAAGCCGTGGTCGGGATTCCAGAAGACAGGATAACGATAAACACGCCGAGGTGATGAAGAATCAGGAATGTATAACTCAGTCTGAGGAACTAGCACAAGGCATAGAAGACCATCAGAAAGCAAGGTCTCATTGGTCTGAGGGGTTTATATAGGAATCTGCAAGGTTCGAATCTCCCGCCAAAAACCTATCATGACCACACAACCGGTGTCAGGGAATCACGTCCATCTTTAGTGGGGTGTAACCTCCCTTCATAAAGTCCCGCAGTTAGGGGGTTCACCAATACAGGGCGCGTGAGCGCCGAAGCGGATTGCCGCGCAGCCGGAGGTCTCCCTCTCCTGCACGGTGGCTGTTGCTGAGGCGGCTGTGCGGTGGATGGGGGGGTCTCCCTCTCCTCCGTGGCGGCTGCTGCTGAGGCGGCAGAGGAGGGTCTCCCTCTCCTGCACGGCGGTTGTTGCTGAGGCGGCAGGTGAGTAACAGTATGCTTCTAATAGTACTTGATTCTTAGGAATTCTTTTATATAAACACTTTATAAATCTTTCGTTTTTTGGAATTTAAAAAAAAATGTCTACACGGGAAATTAGGATGGTCTTGAAGACATCATTGGTCTAGCAGACTCAACCTATTAATAATCTGCCACATTTTACCAATAATCTCAGCCACCTTGAGGTGAAATAACCCATTTCCTTTAACCCATATATTGCCCAAACAATTAAACTAATTACAAAAACCAAATTCATGAAGCCATATATAATAAGTAAATTTTTGTACTAAAAGCTGTGTTAGTGACAGTGTCCCTTTAAATATGCTGCAACCTGAGGGAACATTTCACTAGCCATTGTTCTAGCCATTGCTACAAATGTAGTGCTTTGGACTAGATTTGTTCTATTTCTTGTTTCTCATCCGTGATACAGTCTATCTATTTGATTGGAGTCTTTGAAACACCGTTATTCATATGGAACATGGACCAAAAGTGAATAATACTGTAATAGTTTACTAAACCATTCGTTCAATATGTTACCTCAAGTGCAAACTTGATGGTTCTAATTTCTACTGAGAAATATAAATGTATATTTAAGGTCCAAACATAACTATTGATAAAACGCCGGTAGTCTAATAATTTGAAGTATTACTTAGGGTGAAAAATCAAATATTTTCTTTAATTTTATACTCTGTCCTATTTTAAAACTCTCATTACTGTAAGTGACTCAGCATGTTTTTTCTGACCTTCTGCCAGTTTCAACATGCATTTAAATCCTTTAAGCTTTCATGATGAAGACTCATCCTGCTGATTATAAAAGGGAATAGAGGCTGTGTAAAAGAATCCACGTACACTGCTTCATTCATCTGGTATTACCCGAACCCATTGAGGTTTTACTGCACACAAACAGGTACATTATTGTCCAACATGAGACCTCTCTGTGGCACATCAAGGATTTTCATAAATTACTTGAACGATTATATAGTAGTAAATTAAATTTTACAATTTTATTTAAAAATGTAGGTATTTAAAAGGGACAGTATGTCCTCACTAAAGAAGAATGCATTTTCAAGTACTGAAGTTAATCAGAGCACTTTCCTTTTTCCATGCATGAAGATCTGTTTGGAAGAACACATCTCCTGCAAGGAAAATAGCTGGGGGACGGTGAACATGAACCTTAGAATCCCCCTATGCATTTGCAAGGTGGGCACCAACAAAATTGAATGGCACCATGCAGTACCAAAGTGCATATGATGCTGAGAGTTCCCCTCTAAGTACTTTAAGTGAGCAGAACCATAACATTTATGTATACCTCTGCCTTTCAACAACTTTCTTTTTCATCAGCACTAAAAAATCTCAGACAGAGTTTTTTTTGCTGGGAGGGTTGTCATATTAATGTATAACAAAAAAATAATAAAAGTGGCATGAATAACGAATAGTGCAAAAAGTGATCTAATTAATAAAAACACCCTCCTAAATGTGACAAAAACTAAACAAAACAAAAGCATTAACATATACACCATATGGACAAATGTATTAACTTATTATTACACCAACAGCGACTTTTATGACATCGCATTGATATGTGATCCCAGGCTCTCAATTTGCCCTTCATCATTTTTATTGGAGAAAATCTGCGTTTCATAGCAATTGATTATGTACTACCTCTTCCATGGGGAAATCCAGACAACTACTACAAAATCAAGCAATGCCATCAGGGAGGTCTCTAATTGGCCCCAAATTAATTCTGCAGCATGACAACAACCCCAAACATATAGCCAAGGTCTCTAAGATCTATCTTTAGCGTAAAGAAGAACAAGGAGTCTTGGAAGTGATGGTATATCACTATATTCAGCGTTTAGCACAGGGATGTGCAGTTCGTGTCCACCATAGAAGCCGGCAGCGGAGGTTGTCTACGCGTAACGCACAGACGTTCACCGGCCGGCCCCACTAGACACCCGGGGGTCTGGGGTGCATTGGTAAGTTGGGGGGTGGCACTTCTTGGAAGCTGAGTGGGGGGCAGGGGGGCAGAGTGCCACTTCTAGGGGCATAAAGCATATATGGGGCAGGATGGCATTTCTAGGGGCATAAAGCATATCAGAGGTTATAAAGCATATTAGGGGCAGAGTGGCATATCTGGGGGGGCAGAGTGGCAAATCGGGGGTTATAAAGCATATCTGGGGGCAGAGGGGCATATCTATAAGTAAGCTGCATTATGAATTAAGGGGGGACCTTAAAATGGGTATTGGTTTTCTGTTTGTATATAATATATATATAACTGTATAATAGATACCAAAAATTTGATAAAATACTGCATTACCATTTAACTAATGTGTATTTTTTCTTAAAAAATTTATTTTTTCTTTAAAATAGCACCAAACTTTAAGGGTGCGGCCTATATTTGGGTGCGGCCTATATTCAAGCCAATACGGGAATAGCATGAGCATAAGTCACTTAATTTACAATATTATACTCCTGACAAGTAAGTTTTTTTCATATGTATTGTTATTAGAACCATTCTGTTGCAATTAATCAGCTATTAAGGGGTTAATATTTGAAGAATCAGTTTTGGTCGTCTCTCTAATTATAAAATAAATATCCAGAAATCTGAGATTTTAGGCGTCAACATTGAGACGCCTCTGTTAAATCGCATTAAAAGTTCCTATCCCTTTCGGTGGTGTAACTCGTCTTTACGGTACTTAGGCTTACAAATTTCCTCTGACACCTCCAGGTTAGCGGAGTTAAATTACTTTCCCCTCCTCTCTCAAATTAGAGCTGACCTTAAAAAGTGGTCGTTCCCACACATATCGTGGTTTGGGAGGATAGGAGTTATAAAAATGAATATTTTACCTAGATTTCTTTATCCCCTTCAGTCCCTGCCCATTTTCCTCCCCAGGTCTTTCTTCAAATCCTGCCATAGGGCTTTTGTACACTACATTTGGGGGGGCAAGTCACCGAGACTGGCCTTCGCCCACATGATCCGACCTCACCTCTGTGGCGGTATGGAACTCCCTGATATAGAACTTTACTGGCAGGCTTCCCATTTGAGGCGACTTCTCGAATGGACTAGAGAGGTGCCAAAGCAATGGGTGATGACTGAGAAACTATTTTTCTCTCGTCCCCTATCGGTGGTACCTTGGTTGGCAGATCCCCATAAACACTCACTCTGTAGAGGACATCCTACAATTAATCCAACTCTTAGGGTTCTGGGGAAAAACTTACGTAAGGGCTTTATCACTTCTCTCCCTAGCCCGCTCCTGCCCCTAGTCGATAATCCCGACTTTAAGCCGGGTCTGGAGCGGGGGCGGCTGGATGTTTTCGTTCCCCCAGGCACTAAAATTCTGAGGGCACACCATGTGTTGGGGAATAACTCTCTCAAGCCTCTTGCTGACCTGGTACGCACGCCCTCTATCCCCTTTCAGACTCATTTTCTTTATCATCAACTTCGTCACTTTTTCTCCTCTTCTGGGGTCCTCCCGCAGATTGGTAGGCCTCTCACACCGTTTGAGGACTTTGTGTTGGTAACTCAGACCCCTCGCATCTTCTCTCTCGGCTTTATGCTTTACTGTTACAACAAGTTTTACAAACCAAACCGTTCTACATGGGACTGTGGGAGAGGGACCTGAATGTAGCCTTGGAACCTGAGGACTGGGACGAGGTCCTCCTGATTACACATAAGGGGACTATCTCGAGCGCGATTCAGGAATCGGCTTTTAAGCTTCTTATCCACTGGTATAAAGTCCCGGCGGAGCTTCACCATTATCTCCCCCAGATACCGTCGTCGTTTTGGAGGTGTGGCGTTGAGCCGGGTACATACCTTCACCTATGGTGGACATGTCCTTTGGTGAGCTCCTTTTGGGATAAAATTATTGCAGTTATTAGAATCGTCGATGATCCCCAATTCGCCCCGTCCCCGGCAGTGGTCCTTCTTCATCACACCCCACTCTCATATGGGAAGTACAAACGTTCTCTGACCTTCCTTATTTTGACTACGGCCAAGTCAGTTATTCCTAAATTTTGGAAACAAGCGTCTTCCCCACCTATCTCGGTTTGGCTTGATAAAATGTCCTTGGTTCATCAAATGGAGGACTTGATTATGTCCTCCAAGGGTATGGCGGACAAACACGAATTGAAATGGTACCCTCGGCACAAGTTCCTCTCCTCTCCCTCATTCTCCACGGTCTTAGATTCTTGATTCGTTATTGACCTTCACATCACTGAGGCCTACTGGGTGTATTATCGTGAGTTCTGAGCTTGGATCATTGTTTCCTATCTATTTTCTCCATCGACATTGCTGTTTTTATGTTTTTATGTTGACACGCCGTTCGGTGCCTCGGCCTTTTTTTTTTTTCATTTTATTATGTTCTCGCTAGTTTTTCTTAACCAGTGTTTTCAACAGGTTATTATGTCTCCGTCTCATCACAGCCAAACACTCTGTGGTCATGGATTGTCTTTGCAAAATCACGTCATACGGCCGCTAAGCGCTATTCTCCTCTACTGTATTGTTATTTGGCTACTTTATTGTATCAGATAACTTTATAATACTTTTGTTATTCTTTTTGTACGCATGAACCTTTTGTCCATGCCATGCTGTATTGTTTTTTTTTACTACTATTCAATAAACGGAGAATTGAAAAAAAAAATATTTGAAGAATCAGTTCTTCTTGGAAGTTCCCAGGTACATTTAGAATGTCATACCTTCAGTTCCCCAAGAAAAGAACAAAGCTACATCATTTATAACCAGTGGTAGAAATTATTCAGGTAACAGCCTGCCTTTGAAGGTTATCAGTTGTCTATCTCTAATAACATATTTTTTAATAATAAAGTAATCAGTAACATTGGATATTACCATTTTGCTTTTCCACAGTGCTGACATAATGATTTGCCTTTTTAAAAAACTTTTTTAGTAAATCATCAAGTGCAACAATTTATTAATGGCAAAACAGAGCAATGTGATATAAGGACAAAAACTCACATCACGATGTACCTCGCAGCCATTTCTCGGATCTCCAGCAGGGAAAATGTTTTATTAATGTCACTTTTGTCAGACTCTGTCAGCTACAGTTACATAGTAATGATTTGAATAACCTATTGGGTATGTAATACTGTTCTCCTTCTAGTACCCTTTCTCCTATATTGCTCAAATGTGAGAAGTATTTGACTTTGTTAAGCTCCTGCTAATGTATTTGTATTGTCTAATACTTCGCACAGACACATGGACTTTGGTGCCAAATGTTGTCAATTTCACTCATCACGCTTGCCCAGTTTTCTACCTACTGTAAAATCAAACCTTTTTGGTCCTGGGCCATGTCTTTTGTGCAGAATAGCCTTATCTTTTGCATGCTTAAATGATTTAACTAGATTAGCTTCCCCTACTTCAGCAGCAGAGGTAAATTAAAACAACAAGTTGAAGACAACAATATATTTATTCCCAAATTTCTTGCAAGTTGGAACAAGCGTGCCAAGTTATCCACAAGAGTAGTTATACATGGTTCCATGGAGCAGCCGTGGAGGAGAGGAAGACCTCCATCCACCTCCACGTCCCCTTTTGGTGTTGAGTCATGGTAAGCCCGGTCCCTATTCTTATAGATTACGGTCATGCCACACACAAAATGGCCACCATAATCCCTGAACAGGACGCGACACCAGAATTTTCAAATATTTTGGCGCCAAAACCACAGATCGGTGACTATTCACTACCTATCCTATATAAACCCTCAGAAGACATCAGACTTTGCCCTCTGATGGCTGTGCCCATGCTTCATAGTGCTTATTCTTCAGTACGCAATTCCAATTATAACCTCGGCTTGTTCTTCGTTGGTTTCCTGATTTTTTGCACCCAGACCTCTGCTTGTTGTTGACCTTGTTTCAGCCCGCTCCTTGTAGTCCTACCTAGCATCCGTGTCTCCAAACCTCAATGTGCATGACACTTTTTTTAATGTTGTACACAGTGGGTTTGTCAGGAACTGGGTCCATACAGACGACTGTTATGACCCAGGGCGCCCAAAGATGGCGTTCAGGAGTTCAGTATGCAGTAGTGGAGTCACAGGACAGATCCTGTTGCAGGGCGACTGCACTCACCCGGGTGGTGAGCATCTAGGGTTGTGCAGCCTCATACCAGCGCCCTGATATAGCAGCGGATGTAGTCCAGAACGAAGCAAAGATAAATCCTGCAGGCACCCTGGAACAGGCATGAGACATAGCACAAGACTCATGTGCGGGATGCTGCAGCCTAGGAGTATGGAAGCTAAGCAGGAAGACCAGACAAGACTAACAGGAAGACCAGACAAGATATACATATTACAGGGCACAACAGTGAACAAGACAAGGAATAAACATAACCAGACAAAATATACATAATACAGGGCACTACATGGAACAAAACAAGGAATACTAAAGATCAGACATAAACAAGGCAGGACACCCCACTACCGCAGATACAAGTCAGTACAAGTACCGGGGTTACCAGACAGGACAGGACACCCCACAGGTTACATCACAGACTGACACACATAAATACAGGAACTAGCCTAGGACTATATGATAACTATTGAAGATTCCATCAAATCTTATGGCCATAAGCTAAAGCCTGCTTACAGAGGTAGAAAACAAACCAAACAAGAAATCTAAACACATAACAATGAGAAATACCGTTAGACTGCAGACTGAGACAAACCTAACGGGTGGGGCACACCTTATAAAGGAAACAGAGCTGAAGCAAAGAGCAGAACTGGAAGCAAGCAATGGAAGATCAGAACAGAGCATAAGGAAATCTAGGAATGGATTGAAGCAAAACCAAGAAACCATAGCAAGACAGAGATATGCAGCTCCACAGCTTGGGTAGAACGTGACAGGGTTCTCGTGGGCAATGCAAAGTTTTTATGGTCGATCCTCTTGGAACCCAAAGGGTGGGTTGCAAAGACCTTATCCCTCTTATGTGAGGTACTTATAGGTGGGATTAGTGTTTTAATTTTACTTTTGAAACAATTATTGTATTATTAATTCACTTCATTAACATAGCATAGCAGATGTGGGGGGCATGTTGGACAAAGAGGGATTGCAAATTCACATTTTTATCTAACTCACATGTACATCCAGCTGAGTGATCAGACCATTCTGTTTCTATGTATCTCTTTTTGTAGACAGTTTTCTTTTATCTCTTTACAGCTGCATATCCACTGCAGTGATGTCATCAAAATGCAATTACTGGAACTCACCTACAATGTTTAGCCCACAGTGTTTGCAATAGAACAATTCCATTGTGGCTTTGAATATATAGTAATAGTAATACTATTAATAACACCCTATTTCTGTTGCTATTGTATGCTCTGAGTACGCCATTGTTTTATCCTGTACTGTAGGTTATTAATCTAAATTCCCAGCATGACGCAGTGCACTACAAGGAATTACTGGTTATATACCAGAATAATCCATAAACAAAGGCTTTTAGTCACCAATAAAAACTGCTTAGATTTTATTTTAAAATGGAAATAATTTGTTTATATAACAATTTAACACAGAGTAAAACTTTTACTACTCTTAACGTTTAAAAATATTGGTTTAACTGGCCATTGCAATTTATGTGAAGGCTACCTTGAAAGCCATTGGAAAGGATAGTGGTTTCCCCTACTTTGTCTTGAGTAATTTTTCAAGGCTCTTCACTAATAAATAAAATTATTCTCAATGTTATGTGGAAATAATTATAACCAAGTGGCTTCAACATGAATATTGATTTACATCTAACCTCACACTCCTCTACCCTCAGCAATAGTATTTGATTCAACAAATTAACATGAATGGGTAGGATAAGATTTAAAGCTCAGATGAACATGGTACAAACGTTTCTCAAGGGTGATTATGCTGCCCCATTGGGTTATCTGGTTAACGTTGCTGATTGTTGTTGATTGGCTCAGGCACCCTTTGTACTCTGCCACAGGTTGCAGCCAATATCATCATCATTATTTGGTGTAAGCAAAAGCTTATGGAAATTTCAATTTTCATGTTTCTGTTGTTACTTTATAAATATTAATATTGTAAACTTAATCATAGTTACTTTAGACTGAATGTTATGTTTGAGTTTATTAGGACTTCCTACAAAGGAAAATGCAGCAATTCCATGATATTTTAATAATTATAATTGAATTATATATATTATATGATATATTTTATGTATTATTATATTATTTAATAATAATTAAATTGAATTAATTAAAAAGAAGTGATTTTTAAAAATTGGCTTGCTTACTTTAATATTTTATAGAATGCAGTTCCACAGAAATTTATATGGTTTACAGACATTTCTCTTTTTATTTTGGAATCGATTTGCTGAAAGCCAGTGGAAGCTATTACCTGGTTTAGGATAACATCATTTAGAATTCCCCTTCTTAGCAGCCCTTAGAATTGGGAACTGGAAAGACTGGCGTAGCCCCTTAGACTGCCCTGGTTTAAACATTTTAGGCATCTAGTAAAACCTTTTATGTGTTTTACTTGTCTTTCCTCAAAGGGGTTTCTAGGATAAGACGGACTTTAGATCCTGCCTGTATGATCTATCTTTTATGGACTTCCTATGAAGTCTCATTTGGCAAATATACAGTATATATATTAGACTGGACTGTATAGTGCATTCATCTTATTGTTTAGCCAAATGTTTTGGGACAATGTGTACCTAGGCTGCTTGCTTCGGCTGATGGTCCGGGCTGACTAGTATAACCTCCATTTTAACAGTTTTCATTTTTGTATTTTGTTTTAACAATATAGTACATTAATCCCATATATAATAAAACACAGTGCATTAATGCTTTTACTATGGTTCAATGAAGGGAAAATAACATTTAAAGAAAAACAGAAAATATTTCCCTAGTATCCTAACAGTAATAATACACAATACATAGGACCTTGGGAAAACTAACAAGATTCCCAAGGACTAGCGTTAATGCCTCCTGCATTAAGAACTGATGGGAAAGGTGAAAACATAAATGCTCAGACTTTGGGGAACATTTTATTGACATCGCATCATGTTGACCACTAGCTGTATATATATATATATATATATATATATATATATATATATATATAACCAGATCTTCCTTAACATAGATACATTTTACCTTCTTATCCTACTTTTGAATGGTGGGGGACTGGGACAGCTTCCAGTGTGTGAGAACCAAAGCATATGCAGCATTTAAACAATTAACTTTTAAGATTTTCTATATCTAGACTTTGAGGTCTTTGTAAAGTTGAGATGGGTAGTTATATCTTATTTCACCTTCTTGAGGACCCTAATTATAGCCTACCAAAAAAGGCATAGTTCGATGCTAAACCCCCTTGAGCAATTCCAACACCTGTCTGGCACTTTGTGAGGCACCTGATGTCACTGGGACCTGGTACTAATTATAAGAACCCTCCTGAATCTTATATTCAGTGTCAAGTTCTCCCAGCCACTCTGTGTAGTGACTGGTATTATCCAAGTGCTTGACCGCGTAATCACACTCAGCTACCTGGCAGACAGGCCTGATTTACTGAACCTAGAACATAAGGAGACAGGAACAAAGTAGTTAACAGAGCTGTGTTTGGCATTGATTTTATTTTTAAAAAGGGTATGGAATCCCCATTAACAGAATTCGTTTGCTACTTTCAACCATGTAGCTATCATCATTGTGGGTTTTAAGGCACTACATATTTTTTATACTGCTTTGCCAATACAATGAATATTCAGGAGAGTGAATTATTAAAGAAGCTCCTTTGTGTTGATTTGTTTATATTAATTATGAAAATATTGCATTATTGATAGCTGTCTATGTGACAAACTTTTACTATACTAAATACATTCATGACACTGAAATAAAATTAGCTCCCTATGGATTATTTTTTTATCATGATGATTTTATCTTCATCCCATGGAGTATTCTGACAATTTAAAGGGGATGTTTTCATTGTGATGAAGGGAATGATGAGTGCTTAGGACCCAGCAGACACCAAGAAAAAGTGTGGCAGGCATAGTACTGGATGTAAGGTACTTAGTAGACTTGGGCTCCGGCCAACTCTTTGTGTTCGTATTCGTGTTTCTCTTCACAGGGAAAAAAATCTTCATATTCCATGAATATTTGCAGGTTCCTGTGAGTCGCTCATACAGACCTTTAACACTTGGCCTTTAGAGGTTCCAGAAGTTAAAGGTCCGTGCGAGTGACTCTATTTGTCGCCGGCAGGGAGCTCCTCTGGCATCAACCAATGAAGGAGCTCCCTGCTGGCAACCAATAGAGACGCTCGTATGGACCTTTAACTCCTGCCGCCGAAACTAGGCCTGGGGGGACCATTAGTCTCCCCGCTTCAGGAGTTAAAGGTCCGTACGAGCAACCAATAGAGATTTGTTTTCAGACAAAAAATTACGTCTATGGTCTTTCATGCTCTTTCACACACTCATTCACACTCTCACACTCTCATTCACTCTATTTCATGCTATTATGTTGAACGAAAAGTTTGACTCCATGACTGGCAAAGCCCCACAAACATAGGTAAGGTCACATCTTCTGCAGAAAAGTGATGATGTGGAAGAAGTGGTGGATCCAGAAGCCAGCTGCAGACATTGTGGGACCTTGGAGGGCTGCTGGAGTGGAAGGGCTAGCTGTGAGGTACCCACTCTTAAACATAGATGGTGGCAAAGTCTGGTATGAAACGTTTTTCTGTTAATTCTGTGCAACTTAAACTAATACCACCTGGACTTTGTCAAGATGAAATTCAAAGGCATCACTATAAATTATAACAAAATCTACATAACGGGCTGCATATTGCTTGCGGGGCATCAATCCTTGAAAGGTGGAGCTCCATGTAAACCAAAGGGTAGCATATTAGTAAAGCCCATGAAGTGTAGCAAATGCTGTCTTTTCTTTATCCCGGTCTGTCAGTGGCACTTGCCAATAAGTCTTCATTAGGTCTAGTGTGGATAGATATTTGGCATTTCCCAATCTCTCAATAACTCTAATCTCTCTAATAACAAGAGCTTTCTCTGTGTATACACCATAAACCTTTTGTCTCTCATAACCCACTCAACCACCTTATCAATTAAAATATTTTAACATCACAACCCAAACAGTGCAATTTATTTATGTTTTCTATAAGGGACAGTAAGTGACGCAGTCACTACACAAGACTCACTGTCCTGTAGTTAGCCATGGCTTCCCTGCTATCTGTTATGTGAAGTAGTTCAGCTTTCAATCTTCTGGAACTACTCATGTAAATAGCACCTGATTAACTAAGTCTGCTAGTGGTTTTCCCAAGACTCTCTGAAGCTTTTTTAAGTAGTACTTCTTCCTCTGTAAACATTTGAAAGTCCTCAATAGCATCTTCACTCTCATCATTGAGTGATGAACTTGTTCTAATGAGTTTTGTGATAGTTGTCCCAATACGTGCATTAATTCAAAGCTGACTTAATTGTATGTGATTGTACTCATATTACAAACTGGCCTGATTATACAAACTGGTAATACATCCCCTTACAGTCTGTTTGGGTAGGTTATGGAGGGGGGATAATACTTCTCATTGATTTGGTGCATCTATGTTCTTCTTTCAGTAGCAGGTTATTCCCCATATAACCTATAAGAGTTCTCACTATATGTAGAATACAAGTGAATATCTTTGGTCAGGGACCAATTTGATTCTGAGTGCCAATCCTTTACATTACAGATAGCAATGTATTTGAAGTAGAATATGCAGGTATAATTTCGAAAACCGTATGTTTAAAATCTTCATTCATTGAGGAATTCTCATAAATTATTTTGTAATTGTACTAGTGTGAATTATTATGGCCATATAGTAGCCAAGAATGAGTTGTGTTCAGTTGTGAGAAGAGTATTAATTTATCATAGATATCAGTTAGAATTGATTGATACTAATGTAAATAGGAACATTTTGTAATAATAATGAGATCACAATATTTAATAATACCAGATCATGTTTTGTAATTCATATTGGTCCAATATGTCTCAATATGTATCGAGGAAGAGGACATCTCTGGAAACTACCATTTTGGTGGAAGTTCACCAGGAGATGCAGACAAAGAAAGAAGAGAGAAAAGAGAAGAGAGAAAATGGAAGAGAGAAGAACAAGAAGATACAAGACGCGGAAGTGGAAGTTGTCAGTAGAGAAGGTAGGGAGTACCATGAATATTTAAAACTGTTTTCCTTGTTTTTGTACGTTTCAAAAACACAATGAGAGGCAAACAAAGACTTAAACCCACTTCCTGTCGGTCTTTCAATCATCTCCCATTTACACCCCTCCACTCAAAATCACTACTAATGCGCACTCACTAATTCTACTTTACAATGAAATCGAAGGGCTTGTGCAACAATCGATGCCTGGTAATACTTCTCAATTCGGGACACCAAGACCTCACTTATACCTAGGAGTGAACATTGTGCGGGCTGCTACTCTAGACTTTTCTCTCACTTTTATAAAATCAATAAAAGTAGATTGAATGCTTCTCAGCAGAGAACTTGGGAACGGTTGTCATAATATAAAAAAGTTTCATTTTAAATGCGGCAGTGCTACCTGGCCATGAAATCTCAGACATCCTCTATGATAAAATTTCAATTTTAAACTATGCCCACATTTAAGGGTAATTCCATGTATAAACAGAATGAACAAACTGTAGTGCGCCAGCTTAATTCCCTGATAGGTAATATGATCTTTCCGACATTCAAACCCCCTAAGTACTATTGAGATCTGCTATGAACTTGTGGGGATATTCTATGTTCAACAACCGTGTCTTTGATACATTAAGCTTATGGTAGGAAACAATTCCACAATGTTCAAACCAATTTATCAATGCTGGCAGGGATGAGGATTAGTTATGATGCACATAGCCCCAACTTTGTCTTAGTAACCCTAGATGAACTATATCCATAGATCCTAGGATTGGACTTAATCCTCTCTGCTAGAGGCTCAAGGGCCAATATATATCAAGGATGAGAGAGGACAGCCCTGCCTTGTTCCATTTGAATTTTATTTTTCTAGGCCTAAAAACAGCAAAGTTCACCTGAGCGTCGGGACAGCTGTATAAGGCCATAATCGCTAAAAGCAGTTATACCTTTCCAACACTCTTCTTAAGAATATCCAGTGTAGTCTATCGAAAGCGTTGCCTACATCAAAAGACAACAAAAAAACACAGCCTAGACGACCTAAAAGCATGTGTATAATATGCAATTATGCTATTTAACAAATATGTACTTTAGTATAATCCTCACTTTTCAGGACCCTTGAAAAGGGAGTACATTGTATTATACTCAATATTTTACAGAATGTATAACTACAACAGAATTTTAGTAGTTACTTTATTACCTCCAGATTTTCTCAAGAATAGATCCAAATGCACTTTAAAAATGCTGCATGAGAGAAGCAGAAGATATCAGAAGACTTTTGAAGAAGAACATTAACAATTTTTGCATATTTTGTCAATATGTTTGTTAGGAAAACATCATGTTTAGTTAGTGCTCCAAGTGGGAGCTAGAATTGTGTTTATGGTTTTGTTTGTATGAAACAAGTCTTAGTAAATAAATGCAACTGAATTGTATTTATTGTGCAAGGACCACGTTTATAGCAGAATGGGTATGTATGTTTTGGAAAGAGGTAGAGGCTATGGGCATAGAGAATTACAACTGTCATGTGGTAAAAATTATAATACAGGGAAAGGATTGCGTGTCTTGGAGACAGCAAGGAAACTGTAATATACCTAAGGGGGAAAAAAAAAAAGAGGAGATGGTACACAATAGAATACAACAAAAGAACAATGAGAATGACAATAAAACTAGAAGAAGGATGTACTGGTGGGAAAGGACACAAAGCTTAGGAACTTAAGGGCAGAGAAAACACAGGATAATTTGTTTTCAGCTCAAGACAGAAGGAGAACAAAGATACCTGAAAACGAGAGCGAGAAGTTTACCTAAAATCTCCAATAACAGGCAGTGGTGGTCCCTTGTCTGCAGAGAGTACACAAAGGATCCATTATTATAATAAGTTTTTTGGAGGCAAAAGCTGTACAGTTATTCACTTGCCTGTTTTGACGTTCTCACTTCTCCTAGCGTTTCATTATAAAACCAATAAGCTTCCAACACAAGAGACGAGAGAACTTCGAGGAGAGGTATATTTGTACTAATTTGTCAGGATGGATTTCCTCAATTAGCAACCATTTCGGAAATCATTAAGCCACTTTTATTTACAACAATAGAAAGACATATCAAAACCGTGAAAATAAGAACCTCTTTATAAAATAACTTTTTTTTTAATATAAACCTTGTTTGTCATTGATGCGTATGTGAAAGGTATCGTGCTATAGTAAATTCAGAGCTAAGACAGACTGCAAAAAGATAAACCAACAATTAACATGAGATTTAGAATGATGTTCCTGGAAGTTCCCCCATCAGAATACAACCATTCAGTATGTTCTACACATTAAATATCTAGAAGTTTTTTTTAAAGAGGGTAATGACATCCAAAAAAATAAATAAATAAAGTGAATGGCTTTGACCCAAACAACTGCAAACCAGCTGAGATAGTAGCATTTTGGCAGACAAATGTAACCTGATGTGTGGTATCTAACATGCCAGATGTGATTTTAATGAATTTACAGTTGACTGACTATATTTATGTGTGCTCTACTGGATTTATTTTAGTAGGCCAACATTTAAATTTACAATACAGAGTTATCATGCACATCATATAATATTTAAAATAATAAAAACATTAAATTGTAAAAATACATTAAATATGAGTTGGAAAGTTTTAGAAATGTATATTTATAAAATTGATTAACATGTTTGGTAACTACATGACATTTGTGATTGTTTAATATGCATGTAGATGTTGACCTACTTATAATATTTAAATATTTCTTAGTTTTGGACTGGATGGAATTCATATGTATATGATTTGCTGAGTACAGTGAGAACATGTTCATTGGTTTCTATTGTGCATTTGGATACGTACAAATTGGAAATTTACCAGACTTTGGTACATTTGGCTATTCCTACTAAGCCCCGAAAATAAGGCCACACCATCCACAAATCGGACGAACACAAAGCAAAAAGCTTTTCGGCCTAAATTTGTGGGTTCAGATTCATTCACAATCTGTCACATTTTCACTCTCTCTTACGCTTTCTAAATGTTTCCCTAACTTTTCTGCTGACCACTTCCACTTCTACTAACCACTTCCACATCTATCTTTTATCTTCTCCCTTTACTTCTATCTTCAATCTGTTGTTGATGTTCTATTTTCGCCCGCATCTCCACGGGCATAACCCGATTGGAGGATTGGGAGAGGACGTAGCCACAAGCGCCACCATATTTTCTTTCCAAAATACATTAAAATACTCTGTTCTTATGGATATCATACAATGGCAAACAAAACACAGCTTTATCTATCGTATTGTGAAATATATGTGTGGCATCAGAATGTATTAGGATTTCTATAACATTAGTTAACTGTGTATATGAAGTCATATTTATTTCCATGTTTTGTGTGCCTATTAATTGCTGTTTTGGAATCACGTTACTGAACACGGCGAGGCAACCACATGTTTTTTTGGATCACGTATTTGGCACTTTTGTTTTTGGGCACTGCATAGCAGTCGCAGCTTGATTCAGTTGGTGGAGGTAGAGTGGAGCCTTATGGCCCCTTACCTCTTCCATTAAGGGGTCTTACCCTTTGGGATGTGACCTGAAGTTAAAGGGGTCTTACCCTAGGGGGTTTGACATCAAGATCCAGCCCTCTCGCGGGGGGGGGGAATTTAGTCAGGCATATCCCCTCGGGGAAAGCCAGAAGTAGTTTTTCAGGCTTCTGCTGCCTTACAACCACAGAATGCACACAAAAAAAAGTCACGAGGGACCAGAGTTCAATGTGTCAAATGCTGACCTACACAATCAACCAAATACTATAAGTAGAAAGTTTGTTTAGTATTGAAGCTATTTATTATATCACAGATATGGCAATGGGTATTCTATTGCAGAGGAGGTAGCCATAAGACAAGCCATAGTAGCAAGTGCCACAAGATGATATTTAATTAAATATTTCTGTGAATTAACAGATATGTGCAATCTGTACATAATGTAATAGCTTAACCAATGAATTCTTACACAACAATTTCCCTTTGTACATTTCATGGTACATGGGATATTATAAAGTCAAGTCATGTGCCCAACTATCTACCACAGTAGACATTTCATTATTGTTTAATGTTGTGTGTTTTTGTTTCAGTAAGTCAACAACTGAATTGTCTCCCATGCAAAGGGTTAAGCAAAAAAAATAAACATTTTTTTGTAGAGAAGAGAGCATGCCTTGTGTAACCCACAAGATCTGAATAGCTTAACCTTTTTTCAAATAATAATGGGTATGATATTGATTACATGCTATTTTTGTTACAGGTGTGAGTCATTCCAGTTTTAGTGAAAGAGAAATATTATGACTCTAAGGGCAGATAAATATTATGACTCTTAGGGCAGAGGTTACCCTGCTTTTTCCAGCACAATGCAGTTCATATAAGTGCCAGGTACACTTGGCTTGTAAATGTAAAGCCTAATATCTACAAGCAATGCTCAGGAAAGTATTTTGGTGTTAGGACGTAATAAGAACAGTTGTTTTATTATTATAATAAATACCATATGATTAAATATTTTTTCATGTACAAGATACTATATACTGTCTAGTAGCAAATATATATATATTTTCTTGCACTCAAGGGGCCTGATTCCGTGAAGTGGCATATAACCTATAACTTTGCTTAGAAATACAAGCAAGCATTAACACCAGTTTTATTGAAGACAACTTAAACAAGCCAATCCCAGTGTGTCTAAAATCAGGTGTGCAGCAGCACAAAAACAACATAAAAAAGATAAAAAACTAATTGTTATCCTGTTACTACAGCAATTCAAACCTTACATTCAGTAATTAACCCTTAGAGTGCCACACATGAATGAGATCTGTGCTTTAGGGGTCCAACCACATATCTCATCTGTGGTGGCACTCTAATACCGCTTCCCTTTGATCACTGAAAGTAAGTGTAGTGGGTCTGTAGAGGACCACCAGTGCCCACGTTGCTGCACTAATAGCCACAGCTGCAGCAGCACCCTTAGATATAAACAATGGCCCTATCCACCATCCAGCAGGGGCCTATAACAAGCATGGCTCTATCCCCTTGACCTGAAGGAATGATGCAATCACACATATCTGTGGCTTTAGTTGCACAGGCATCCATGCCATCTCCCTCAGCTGCAGCATGCCACACACCTGTAATACAGAGAAGAGATCAATATTAGAAGCCCACTCCTTCTTACTTACTCTCCTTCTGGGTTTCCACCAAGACTCCTTTTGTAACTCTTGGGGCAGCTATTTAATCACTGCCCAACCATCCACAGCAGCTCCAGTTGCCGAGGCTTTTCCAAGGCATGCCCACCCTGTCCTAATCAATACATCTACAAGAAGCAGGTCATCATTGAAACCTTATACGTCGAGCACAAAAATATAAACATATTAGATTACAAAAACAGTTCAAGCTACTATGGATTAACTGGAGATAGTTAGGCCATTTTAGGCAGACCAAAATATGCTAATATTTGTCTAGTACCCTATTACTACACAAAGCAAATTCCACTATTGCAAAAAAAACCCTTCAAAATCATACTACAACCTCAAAGATGCATTTAATAATAGATTCTAAATATAATATACATTTGACAATACGTTTAAGTTGTATATGCCCCACAGCCCAGGTTATAAGTTTCTGGTTGAACCCCTCCAGTTTGCCCAGTTGTCAAAAGTTATGACATTATTACATATTTTTATATATTAAATTGCTATATATCATTCTTACTGTTATAACTATCTCGCTTCCAAAATATTGGTCCACAGTAGTGATGGGAAGTTCGGATCATTAAAGTGAATCGGATCATTTCGACTCGTTCACTGAAATGATCCAATTCATGATCCGAATCTTCGGATCACTCAGTGTGACTCACATGAGTTACTGTTTTCCAGTAACTCCGTGCAGGCACACTAACGATTGGCCCTGCCCCTTTCATTAGTCAATGAACACTCCTGCCTGCCTACTCGAGTGATGTCAATGAAGGCAGAGAGTCGTTCAACGATTCGGATCCTACAGGGATTCAAATCTTACAGTGATCCGGATCACTGTAAGATCTGGATCTTTGAACGACTCTCTGCCTTCATTGGGATTCGAATCAGTCAGATAATATCACCATACTGTTATAAATAAATACATTAATAATCACTGCCCCCAGGATTTACATTACCCTTTACCTGCAATTGCACCTTAAGCTAACTTTATTAAATTAATTAAATTAACCCTCAGCATTAAATTAACCCTTAACATCCCATCAACCATGACTGCCCCTAAAATTAACCCTTAACATCCCATCAACCATGACTGCCGCTAAAATTAACCCTTAACACCCCATCAACCATGACTGCCCCTAAAATTAACCCTTAACACCCCATTAAGTATAACTGCCCCTAAAATTAACCCTAAACACCCCATCAACCATAACTGCCCCTAAATTAACCCTAAACACCCCATCAACCATAACTGCCCCTAAATTAACCCTAAACACCCCATTAACCATAACTGCCCCTAAATTAACCCTAAACACCCCAGTAACCATAACGGCCCCTGAAATTAACCCTAAATACTCCATTAACCATAACTGCCCCTAAATTAATTGCATGTACTCCAGATAAATTACCTAATACATTGGTATGGTTGATGGGGTCTTTAGTGTTAATTTAGGGGCAGTTATGGTTAATGGGGTGTTTAGGGTTAATTTAGGGGCAGTTGTGGTTAATGGGGTGTTTAGGGTTAATTTAGGGGCAGTTATGGTTAATGGGGTCTTAAGAGTTAATTTAATGCTGAGGACTGAGGGTTAATTTAATTAATTTAATAAAGTTAACTGAAGGTGCAGTTAGAGGTAAAGGGGGGGCAAACTCAGGGGAATCTAAATCCTGTATTTATTTATAAAAGTATGGTATCAGTAATATTCTCTGAATGATTCGAATCTCTGTAAGATTCGGATCCCTGTAAGATCCGGATCCCTGTAAGATTCGAATCATTTGAATAATTTTTATCATTTGAATAATTTTTATCATTTGAATCTTCGGATCATTCGAATCTTCGGATCATTCGAATCTTTGAACGACTCTCTGACTCTATGAGTCATCGTTCCTCTGTGAATTAATGAGCTGTAACCTGACCCCAGAGTCTGTGTCTGGGTGCTCTGCAGATGACTCACTCTAGGATCAGGTTACAGCTGCTTGATTCACAGACTGAACTGGCACTGCTACAAATGAATCGTTCAGTCTACTGAACCGATTCATCCGGATCACTAAAAAGAATCGGATCAAATGAACGATTCGTTCATGATCCGGACATCACTAGTCCACAGGGTTGGAAGTGTGCTATAAGAATCTGTGTTAGATTTTTGGAACATTTGGTATCCTGTAAATTTGAAGGTTCCCAGATAAATGTTAATTCGTAGGTTAGGGATAATGGTGAAATTATATATTTTAAATCTTAAAGTAGTTTAGAACCTACATGTAAAGAGGTACTCTGTAATTCTGTCCCTCGCAGATGCCCCCCCCTACATATCCAGTTGGATAGATTCTTTCATAGAAACTTCATGCAATAGTACAAGAGTGATGTCCCACAATGGGAATGTGTCTCTTGCAACAATGAATTGGTTGTTGAGATTGCTAGTGTCAACTGTTATTTTGATTTAGAAAGAAAATGTACTGTATTACAGGTCATGAAGTATTATCGTGTGTAAACTGGTTGAGTTTAGAACACAACTGAGATGCATGTGAGATAATTGCTAATGTGTATCAGAGGGCCTTGAATTGGTCTGAAATTGTTTTTCTCATGGGGGTATTTATGGTTTATGGTCAAGATTTAGCAGCTGCCAAATGCTTTTTTAATATGCTTTGAATTACAAACACTCTGGTGCAATCTTTGAACTACCAAAAATAAATAACAGATGCTCATAGTCAAGGTGTTAGTGTGCACGGATGAAAATGGTAACAGAAAGTCAGGGGTACTGATGGTGCTTCTTGTCTCAAAAGCAGTTTATGTGAGTAATGATTACATATAGGTTTGTAACAATATTTTTAAAAACTAAAATATCAGTTTATCAAATTCAGATAGTGTTCTTTTCTGAAGTTAATTATTTTTGGACATTACCATTGCTAAATGCTAAAGACCCAGTTATACGCCACTGCTGACAATTACATTATAGTGCTGACATTTCGGGACAGTAAGTATAAAATGTTTTGTGTTGTGCGTTAGACTTTCAGCGGGGATGTTGTGCCCATTGGTTTGCAGGTCTTCTGAACCAGGTAACTCATGCGGAAAGACTCAGTGATGTCATAAACCGCTGCAGTTTGTTAAAAATGGAAATATGCCTGCAGAGTTAACATCCCAGCCATTTTGTTTGGACAAGTCAATATTATATATACACCGTATTTGCTCGATTATAAGACAAAGTTTTTTTCAGAGCAAGTGCTCTCAAAAATATCTCTCGTCATATAGGTCATCTTCTAAGACTAAGATCCAGATCCCCCAAGTGCTGCAGGGGACCCTGATCCTCCTCTCTGGCAGTCTCTGCCGCTGCTGGCACTTCCTTCTATGATGGAGTGCCGGCATCACATGACCTTCTGGTGCTCCACCATAGAAGCCCCGGTGGAAGTGCCAGCAGCGTCAGAGGTTGTCTGTGAGCTTCCCGCAGCCAGTAAACATTTGCCGGATGCGCACAGACTACCTCCGGTATTGGGTTAAGGTAAATTGGATGGGGGCCTGGCCCAGAGATCGAGGGTACTTTAGTCACGCAACTATTATGCTGGATCCTGTAGAGTAGATTGGGTGACAGGAGGCCAAGCCGGATAGGGCTGAAGGCTCGAATGTCAGTTTAATCAGAGGCATGGAATAAGTCAGACAAGGCGAGTTGGTAACAGGGGAGCACAGATAACAACAGGTTAAAATGTTCAAAATAGAGCATTAGCACAAAGTATGACTTACACCAAACAAGTGTAAAGGAATAATGAAAGTCCTGCGTGAAAATAGGCTGCAGGTACTAAAAAGGAGTTAAGGCAGGGTTACCCGAGGTCATAGATGTGTGTCACTCCTGTACGCTAGTAGATACCGTGCATTCCCAGACGGGTGGGTAGCTTGCCGCACATTCTGTGAGGTGGCTGAGTAGGGGGGTTACTGCGGGTGTCGCTGCTCCAGACAAGTTGTTGCCAGAGGGAACCACTGCCAGGGAGGACACAGCCACAGGAGCAGCCTGTGGACAGTATAGTCTCGTGTGAATAGTATGAGTTGTGGAGGAAGGCAAAGGCTCCCCTGAAAGGCATAGTTCTTTTGTTGTATAGGGTATTTGTTCTGGGGTGTCTTGAGCCTTGACCAAAGGATGGTGGCCCTAGCCATTTCCAGTTGGAGAATGAGGTTTGCCAGCTGTGTCAGTTACGTTAGGGTTTGGTGGCATTGGTTTACAAAAATGCAGTGTGTTGGCATTTGACATTTTCCTGTAATGATGGCTGTGAATATTAACCCCTTAAGGACCGGGCTCATTTTTCGTTTTGTACCCTGTGGGACCGAGGCTGTTTTGACACTTTTGTGGTGCTTGTGTTCAGCTGTAATTTTCTCCTCACCCATTTAGTGTACCCACATAAGTTATATATTGTTTTTTTCAGGACAAGATGGGCTTTCTTCAGATACCATTATTTTGATCGTATCATCTTATTTACTATAAAAAAAATTAAAAAAACATGGTGAAAAATTGAAAAAAAAACACATTTTATGACTTTTATTTGAAAAATCTTTTACTCACCTAAAAAAGCAAGTAAAAAAACTAGCTAAATAGATTCTACTACTTGTCCTGAGTTTAGAAATACCCAATGTTTTTATGTTTTTTTGCTGTTTTTTGTAAGTTATAGGGCAATAAGTACAAGCAGCGTTTTATGATTTCCAAATCTTTTTTAACAAATCTGGTCAGTCTGCCTCCATCTCCTCTTTGGAACATCTTTGAAGCCGGTTAACTCAATTTAACCCATTCAAACCATATATTTTTGAAACCTAGACACCCCAGGGTATTCCAAATGCTGTTATTTTAACCCTTTCCATGCACCAATTATACAACTACACTTTGTCAAACTTTGTAATAGTAATTTTTTTTATTTTTTTTCCCAGACAAATTGTACTTTAGTTATAGATATACAGGTGCTGGTATATGTCACTGTCAAACAACACCCCAATATGTGTTCAGCAACATCTCCTGAGTACAGCGATACCCCACATGCATGGGTTTGTCAGATTGTTTGGCTGGTAAAAGGCTACTTTTGGGGCATGCGTAATTCAGGTGGTCATTTGGTCATTGTGCCTCCCTCTCCTCTTTGGAATATCTTTGAAGCCGGTTAACTCAATTTAACTCAATTTAACCCATTCAAACCATATATTTTTGAAAACTAGACACCCCAGGGTATTCCAAATGCTGTTATTTTAACCCTTTCCATGCACCAATTATAGAACTACACTTTGTCAAACTTTGTAATAGTAATTTTTTTTTATTTTTTTTTCACACAAATTGTAATTTAGTTATAGATATACAGGTCCTGGTATATGCCACTGTCAAACAACCCCCCAATGTGTGTTCAGGAACATCTCCTGAGTGCAGTGATACCCGACATGCATGGGTTTGTCGGGTTGTTTCAGATTTAAAATGCTACATTTGGGAAGTGCGCTTTTTTTCTCCATTTTGGTCAGTCTGTACCTATGCCCTATCTTTGAGCTAGGCCACTCCAATTTACCCCATCAGCCATTTTTTTTATATATTAGACACCCCTTGGGTATTTGAAGTGCTTTTATTTTAACTCTTTGTTGAGATTTTTGAGAAATTTTAGCACTTGCTCAAAATAATAAACTTTATTTTTTAATTTAATTTTATTTTTTTAATACTTTTTTTATATTTTTTTTACACATTTTGCTGGTACTGGATGGTTCACCTAGTGACATCACTGCATAATTATTTTTAAATGTTAGCACATTTTTTTTTATTTTTTTTTCCATTTTTTATTTATTTTTATTTTTTTTGAATATTTTACTAATCACATAGTGATTAGAAAGCTGGGCTCCATTGACTTGCATGGTTGAATGCAGTACCTGTATTTAACCAGCAAGTGGAGCCAGTTCTCTAGAGGGTCTGGAGACCCTCTAGCGAACTTTTTCGTCTTTATTGTTTTATTTCCCGGGCCGCCGCCATCTTGCTTGATGGCGAAGATCACCGGCAGCGGCGGCTGTGACCGCTCTCCGGAGCGGTCACAGCCCACCCAGAGGTAAGTGTTTGGTGTCGCTGGATGCCTCCTGATCGAGGCATTCCAGCGACACCATTTAAGTTTAGGAGGCGATCGTTGATCGCCTCCTAAACGCTTTTAAAACGGGCGTCCGCCGCCATACAATGTATGGCGGCTGTTGACGCCCCGGGGAGGGGCCAGACATGGCCCCCGATGCCGATCTCGGCCTTGCTGAATGCCTCGACATCGAGGCATTGCAGCAAGGCCGTTTAAGCGAAGAAAGTGATCCTTGATCACTTTCTAAGCTTATTTAATTTTTTGACGGTTCAGGACCGTCAAAGGTCATTTAGTGACCTTCTTGTTATGACGGTCCTGAACCGGCAAAGGTCGCGAAGGGGTTAAAATGATCAACCACATATTGTTATATATATGATAATAAATGATTAACCACACATATATATATATATATATATACAAGTATTCAGACATTGGTTTATTAAAATAAGACAAATATTCAGCATCTGCTTTAGTCGGCTGATTGCTGAGCACTGGATTAACCCTGCAAGTGCCAGAAGAGTGCATAATATGTGCAAAGGAATGCATTTCTTATTTTTTTTTAAATCTCTTATCTAAGGCTAATTTCTGTATTACAAAAAAGCAAATGTATGGACTAAAGAAAAAATCTTGCCACTGGAGAAATTTACCAAGGATTTTTTACAGCTAGTATCATGGCTGCTGCAGTTGGAATATAATGTAATCACTGTAGCAAAAGTATAGGAATGCAAATATTAAAAGAAAAGGTCAATTCAAATTTCCTTTACCGCAGGGATAAGAATCTATGATTCAGTGCATGAACTAAAAATGAAAGGCAAAGACTTGTTTGCAGGGTGAGAATATAAGGGTGATTCCTTCCTAGCTGATTGTGGCAAAGTATATCTAAGGTGGGAAAAATCTAGTAGTCAACGCCAATAAGGAGTGTGCACCAATTTTATTGTTTCTCTTTGCAAGTATGTGACAATGCTGGATATAGAGTACAACGTTTCAGTGTAGGCTCTATAGAAGAAAATATTACAAAGGACCTTTGCATATACAGAAGGTGAAAGTTCCTGCATCAAGCCTTTGCCCTTTTTGCAGAATAAAGTACCGTATGTTTGTTCCTGTGAGAATTTGGTTTAGTGAAACCAAAATTATAAAATATATATTGTACACAATATTATCCTCTACAAAACAAAGCCCCTGACAACTAATGTACCCAGAGATAATTAAATTGGTTATTATGTATTGTTTTATATATTTGACATGATGTATTGAAAAGTGTTATGAACGTTAGAAATCTGTCCCCACATGTCCCGATGTCCCCACAACTTTTTATTTTAGAATAATATATTGAAAATGGCTGGTGGGCTAGAGCCGATAGCACCACATACATACTTTTACTGCCACTCACAGGGCAGATCATGTCCTTCAGTGTGTGGCTGCCAGCTTGATACACATGGTGCTAGAGTATCCAACCGGTGTCCTCATCTAAGACATTTGTTGATCATTTTAATCCCCAGTCTAGCCCAACTAGATAGATAGATAGATAGATAGATAGATAGATGATAGATAGATAGATAGATAGATAGATAGATAGATAGATAGATAGATAGATAGATGTTAGTGTTATTGCCTGTTCATATCTAGAAATACCTGTATGTTTTTCCTTACTAAACTTTGAGTATTCCCATTCTGCAGTCTTGTCTGATTTATAATTTACTTCCGCTTCAACAATCCCTTCCAGTCTGTCTGCAGGTTATTTGGACCCAGGATCATACATCCAATGTACAATCTCCTCAGGGCTTCCTTTCCGATTCTCTTGCCTAGAAAGAAAATGCATGAACTCGTGTACATATTCTGCACTGAGTTAACAAACAACCTTACGCAGTTTTATGTAACAGGGGACTTCACTTCACTAGTGCATGCTAAATGCTCTGCGCAATCATATATTTATATATTTAATGCCTAGAATTAATCTCATATATTATGCAAAGTGAACATAATATCAAAACAAAGCTAAATATTACTAGAACAAAATAATTATTTTTAGTTTTCTACAATTAGCTGTGCAAAACTGAGAATGTGAGACAGGTGGCAATATTCTGGGTTGAACTTGATAGATTTGTGTCTTTTTCAACCTAAATTACTATGTTACTATATGTAAAAGAGTTTCTTTATTTGGTCACTTGTTGTAGCACTCGAGAACGCACACATTTTCTGGGGGTGAGGTATCATTCACTTACAGTGAATCTCTTTGAATTACAGCATTCAGAGCGAGGATTGTAGACAGGCTGATTTAATGAAGCTCTTACACACAATTTGTAGAGATTAGGAGGCTGTCAGAAAGATTGGAAGTTTAAGAGATTGCATTCTGCAGTCATTCTGAAATGACAGTTAATGCTTTCCCTGGCTGCTCTGCCACAAAGGTCCGTGTGATTGATATACTGTCTGTCGCCTTTCAGTGATAATTGTTGGGTCATATTGCAAGATATTGTGGCAGAAGTTACATTCTTATAATTCCCTAGACATGAATTATACTAACAATCACATTAGTACATTTTAGAATTCACACATGTTAATGTAAGCACTATATACCATAATTCTATCTTGTACTGATTTATGTGATCTAAAATGAGATAACAGAAAATCTAAGTAAAAAATTACTATAATAAACTGAGTGTGTGAATGTATTTTTGTTTTTAAGCTAATTCTCTGTAGGTTCTTTTCTGTTGAGCAGCAGTATATCCCTGCATTTCCAACCTGGCAATGGCTTTGCTGGGAATTGTACCATGTTGAGACATAGCTTCCCTTGTAGTACCTAAGAATATTTAGTTCTAATTTACACAAGCAAATTATTTTAATAGAATTAGTTTGCTCAAATTATACCTTATCAGCAGGCACCATGTTGAGTGGGTTAGGCTGTCTTTAGAGCAGAACCTAAAATTGAGGTACATGAAAGTTATGCAGGCAATAACACTTCCTTAACTTATTTTTATAAAGGTAAAAGGTCATATAAACTTGTTTTTAAATGACTCCATTCCTTTGTATTTATTTATTGCCAGTAGAATGTTGGATGTTACTTTCCCTGGTTTTTGTCTTATTGTGTGAACATTGAATTCATCTGACAGACACTGTACGTTAAATTGACTGCGATCATATGGATTATGGTGTGCAAGGGATGATCCTCACTGTGATCTCTGGCAGACTGTTCTTAATAGTGCAGACGGCAGATGTTTCACAGTGTGTTCTTGCATCCATTGCCAATCTCATGTCTCTAGTGACCTAATATTGTAAAATATGTGATTGCAGAATTGTAAAGGTGTATTTTACCAATCTGCTGATATAATACATTTGTGAAGTTAAGACCAGTTATAAAGTGGATCTTGGTGCTGTACAGTTCATCTAAATATCTTGTCCATTTCCATTGCTGTTCCAGTTTGGTTAATAAAAGGCTTTAGTAATATATTCCTCAACCAGTTAGTGAGTGATATCTTGAGTGATAAATGCAGTGGGATGAACATCTGCGTAAGTGGTCAGCCTCCACAGGTTGTAACGTTAGAAATATTCTATAGCAGAAACCAAGGGTTTTAAGGCAGAAGCTAAGTGAATTAGATCATCTGTCATTTCCCATTGTATCTCCCTATTTTACAACATCCTACATATAGTTCACACCTGCCCTGTCTAATGTAAAACTTGCCCCACGATTATCAACATATGATCAACATACCGTGCAGTAATAAAGTTTCAAGTCTTCAGTCATTGTCTATGGGAGTGACTTTGCTGCCTTCTGCTGGCTTCCCACTTGCACTTGTTAATACAGTGAAGCCCTAGACGAGTTGCCCCACAAAAGCTTCCTCTAAAATGACCCTCATGAAAATTCACATTTATAAGTAAGAAGTATGGCTTTAATATTCAATGCCATATCTTCAATATATACTTTGCAACAATTGATGTGTATTATAATGCTACTTTATGTAATAACAGCTATCAAAGCTGTCAGCTTTCATTTTACTCACTTCTAAATGACAGACTCTATAGGGGTTATTGGGATTCAGGCGTAAAGTTTGAAAATAGATTGTATCACCGTGGCAAACCACATATATATACATATCAAGATGGTTGAATCAGTCTGTTGGCTGCTATGATGATCATTTTCTACCAAACCACATTTTTATACACTTTTTAACAACTTATGAGTGGCATAAAGTGTTGCTAAAGTTGTAAGGTTAGGTTGCGTCTCTTCTCAACTGTTTTCATGACTTTTCACTCAGGTCTCCAGGATTCCTTGTGCTGTACCCGTTCTCTGGCTATGACAGACTCTACTGTGTTTATTCTAACTTGAAAACAGGAAAAACCCACTATCCTAATACCCACAACCTGCATTCTGGGGAAAAAACTTCTGTCCCTTTGAGATCTCTTTCTGTCTCATTCCTACTCATCCTCCTAAAATACTGTGAGCTTACTGTGAGCTTACATGGACGAGGACCTCATTTCCTTCTGTACCAGTATGTATTAATGTTCACTTTGTTCTTATAATTTAGAGTATTGGCAAATGTAATGGTACTCTTGTATTCTTCCTTGTTATAATAGAGCTACAGATTATGCTGGTACTCTGTAAGTAAATTACGATATACTGTAGAAAATATGGTCCAGACCTCCAGTGCCTACAACTTTCCTTTTAATGGTACCTCTGTCATATGGCTCTCATACTTTGCCTTTTGGACTTAGGTTTCACTTATATTTGGTCATACTTTGCACAGGTTCTGTATTCAAAGCAATTTGTGTTATCTTTCAGAGTGAGAGAAGGTTTCTCCCAAGTTATTCACATTTTAACGATAATAGTAAATGCATATATACATTTTATGAAGGTTTGTTTCATGAATTTCATACTGTGGCTTATTTCAATTTTCAGAATACTTTTTTATGTGATAAAATTACACAATAGTGCTACGAATATATCCATACCCCTAACACAAAGATTTGAATCTATAATTTTAAAACCTGAGACTATTGGACTTATGTATAAAATGTTATTCTGGTATAAAGTTAAGAAAGTAGTCAGCCTAACAACCAATGTAATAGTACAATCAGCAGGAATATTGTATTAGTGCTACTTTTCATCTGGTCATTTTGTATATGTAACCCCTATTGGTGCTAAGATCCATATACAGCTAGGTACTGTAGATGGGCAATCAATAAAGTCATTTTGAACTTTTACAATTCATGGTAGAGTAATTTTATTATGGGTTACAAGACTAAATATAAATGATCAGTTATTAACTCTTCTAGTGTTTCATACTCATGTGGCACATAGGGGTTAACTATTTTCTGTGAGTCTTGCATGTCCATGCAACATCTTGCATAATACTCTCACTGTGTAAATGGTCAAATATTTATCTACCTCTGATTGATTTTAGCCTCCATAGTTAATTGATGGATTTAGTCCCACTGTCTTCTTTTTTTGCCTCCTAGCATTTATTTTCTGCCTTGTAAGCACAATTCCAACAATTACATCAACAGCGTATATAAAGATTAATGTATGTGTTGAGCTAAGAAAATGATTTTGTTAGATAGTCTTGTTTCCTTGGCCTGACTACCTTGTTCTCATTCACAAAACGCAGAGTCAGAAAATGATGTACACATATATTTTTGAACTGCTGAAGAGGAAGCCATTGATAAAGAACTAATGAGTCTAATATTTGTTACTGAAATTTATTTTTTATGTAGTTTTCATATGCTATTAATCCAAACTAAATGATAATGCACCAACGTTGTCAAACTTTGAGAACCGTAAGCAAATATATGAGAATTTTTCCTATGTAAACATAATAATTAAATAAAAATCATATAGCGTGTTGTAAATATGGGGTGGGGTCCTCGCCAAGTACTAGATCCCAAGATACCCTTAGGATAATGCATGGGGTAGTAGATATCCAGAGACCTCTGTTCTTTGTTATGCAAAGATGACCAGGGAGGTCTGTAATGCTCTTAGCACAGCTGTTTCATCTGTTGGTCTCTGCTTTGTAGGTAGGGGGGGTCAAATATTCAGATAGGTACACAGAAGTAGACACTCACTTTAAAGAAAAAAGATAAACGTACATGTAGCACCCTCAACGCCCGATGAGAGAATAAAGGTTCTTTGTTTAAAAAGGGACAAACAACTGCTTCTGCTTTGCCACAGAAGTATACGCTATATCTCTTTTACCCCTTAACCTCTTCAATCCCAGGTGTTTTTGGTACCTCAAGTCCCGGAGCAATTTTGCCATTTTTGCGCTGTGTCGGTTCAGAGATTATTCTCTTTTCCTGTGAATAGTGTACCCATGTAAACTATATATTGTTTTTTTCAAGGAGAGATAGAGCTTTCTTTTGATACCATAGTTGGATAACTAGCTGAAAATTTAAAATGAGAAAAAACTAGCGAAAATTAGAATAAAACACCCATTTTTTTAAAAAGATTTCCCTCTGAATCCTCACAAAATTAGGTAAAGTGATGGAAAATCCCCTCCAAATTTAATAATTCAGGTGTCCTGATTTCAGAAATACCTTATTTATATAGATTTTCCATACTTTCCCAGCACTTATAGGGAACATGTTATGCAAGCCCAGGCAACACAGGATAATGGACCCACTATGCAGGAGCGGTGGCGTACTCACAGATGGACGGCAAGTAATCCAAGGCAATAGGACAAATCGGGGCAGGCAGCGCAGAATCAGGAAACAAAGCCATGGTCGGGGCAGGCAGCGTAGGAGCAATATCAGGAAACAATAGCCGAGGTATGGTACACGGAAATCAGGCAGCAGAGATACAGGAACCAAAAACACAGAACACGCACCCAGAGTACAGCAATAGTGACATGGGCACTATAGAACAGGGCAAGGGGGGTTTAAATAAGACTAAAGGCGGGGAAACAGGGAAATGGGCCAATGGACGCGCAATGACGTCATCGTGACCAAGCTCTGCCTGTGTTACCTCCGCGAGCGATACTGGATAGATGTTGTGCTAGGGCAATGGGATGTAACGTTTTTTACATTTTTTTATTATTATTATTATTATTATTATCTTTTTTATATATTTTTTTTTTAATTTTTATTTTATTTTTTTATTTTTTTTGTATTTTTTATATATATATATATATATATATATATATTTATATATATTTTTTTTTAAATGGTTAGAGATCCTCTTAGGGACCTCTTGAACATATTATTAATGCCAGCGATGTCACAATGACATCACTTAGCTCATTTTTTTTTTTAATTATTTATATTATTATTTTAATGATTTTTTATTATTATTTTTTTTAAATGACTAACCCTTTTTTTCTTCGTTTTCTGTTTCAGCATGGGAGGAGGGTGAGAAACATCCCCCTGCACCGATCACACTGTGATCTCTATGAGGCAGCATCTGTGCCTCATCGGAGGACAGGGTATCCACTACAGCTCCTGGTATATTTCAAATATTTAAATACTGTATTTGCTTGATTATAAGACAAGGTTTTTATAGAATTTGTGAATTAATATTTACTAATAAAACTTTTTTTCTTATAGGGTAGTCTTATAGTCAGTTTTTTCTTTTTTCCCTAAATTAATATTCAAATTTTGTGGGGTTGCTTTTTATAATCGGGGGTCTTCTTATAATCGAGCAAGTATAGTATTTTTTGACTTTTTTTTTGGAAATGGATAGTTCCTCTGATGGTGATGTCACTGCATAATTATTTTTAAATGTTACCACATTTTTATAATTTTTTTTTGCTATTTTAATTTTTAATATTTCAAAAAAGCTTGCCAGGCAAGTCATTAATGTCACGTCTACCATAAGCCAGAGCACTCACCGCAGAAGTTCTTCTCCTGGAGGAGTGCGCTGAGAAGCAACCCCCAGGTATTCGATGATCCCAACAGTGAGGAGGCCCCGGAGTACGTAGATATGGAGAGGTAGATAGTCTCTGGGTATAGCTGGAGAGATCCACACAAAATAGGGAAAGCGGAGATAATTGGTCAGGGCACAATTCGCTAAATGCGGCGGAGAGCAAAACCAAACGCAGAGTTAGACGAGCCAGGGGTCATACACAGGACGGGTAGTCAGCCAGAAGGTGGGTCAAATCCAAAGCGGGTAGTCAGACGATCCAGGTCATACACGTGGAGGAACGAACGCAGCCAAATCACAGATCAGAGGGTAGTCAGGACAAGCCAAAGGTCAGATTTATCATAGAACGCTACAGAACGGGTAACCAGCAAAAGACCACACCAGGGTACAGGTAACAGGGCTTCCGGATTTTTAAATTTGGCGCCGGTAGCCACCACGCCCCCAACGCTGACGTCACACGCGCCCCCTACCTGCCAAAACACGGCAGTTGCGGCTAAACCTAGCTGCAGTAACGCGCGTGTCCGCAATGCCGATGCTTCCTCCTGACCTCGCCACGAGGTAAGTGTAGCGGCGAGCCGGGAGCCGGACGGACGGATGCAGGACGACGGGGGACCGTGGATCTACGGGAGCGGGTGACAATTGGTCTTTAAGTGACTGTTTTTCTGTGACAAGCCTGGCACGTCCCTGGTGGTTAAGGGGTAAATAAATTAAATGTTTCACATATATAAAATGAAAACATAAATGACACACATAGTTACATAGTTAAATAGTTCATAAAGTTGAAAAAAACCTTAAAAAGTCCTTCAAGTTTAACCCTTCTACCTAACCTTCCTACTCTTGATCGAAAAGAAGGCAAAAAAACCCCTAATGACGAAACATTTAAACACAATCTAGATGTGAGGTTCGTCTTACCAGGAGAAATCCGGAATGCAGGAATGGAACACACTTGCTCAGAACAGCGCGAGCGGCTGCTTCGTGTGCCAGTGAGCGGTGCTGGCGTTTCTGCAGGGAGGGAGAAGAGGACGACCGGGAGCCGTTTAAGGTAGGTGCCTTACACTAGATTAATAACATTAGCATCCACCATTTTGTGGGATCACATTACATCCACCATTTTGTAGAACAAACCCATATTTCCCAACAAACATTTCAGTAATGTTTTCCCATTCCATTGGGGTGTTTTACATACCTAATGAGGTAATACATTTTTTTTAATAATAAGGGACAAACTGCTGCTTTGCCACCGAAGTATAGGATATATCGGAGCAGCTTGGACCCTCCCCCTAACAAACACTTCCCAGGGAAAAGTAATAGAATACTTCCAGAAACAATTTCAACAGACAGTAACATTACTGTATACCCATATTTTTTTGTTAAACCACCACGTAAGCCATACCTGAGGATTCATGCTCAGGTATGGTCTGGCAGTACAGGTGGATCTAGGTGATCAGCAGGCATGGCAAATAAGAGCAAAAGGCAAGCACAGGAGAAAACAAGGACGAAAACAAACCAGACCTGGCACTAATGCAAGTATATGAACATTTATAAATTATATTAGGGATTCCGTTAACGCTATTTGGCCCTATCTTGATTAGCCCGCCACTACATCAAAAGACCTATCTAATCCTAACATGGCCTTATTGCTTACCATAGAGTTGAATCAGAGGTACTGCACTGTATTTTAACCCATTGAGACTCATTCAATTTTAGAAACCCTCTCTAGACACAATTAATGAGGCACCTGTGTGGTAGGTGGAGCGCTTAACCCTAAGGTTTGAGCAAAACCTGAAAGTAAACACAAAAAATACAGAAGGGGAAGACCATCATAAAAAGCATATGAACAGATTTTGAGGTGCTACTGAACTGGACAACATGTACATACAACAAAGCAAGGAAGCAGCACACACCTAGCAAATACTATCTAAAAGCACCACAATATGGCCATATATTGCTGCCACTATGTCAGAGTACCCCAACTAGTCCTACCCAATGCTAACATGATTGTATTACTTGCCATTGAGCTGAATCATCAAGGTAAAGGGCAGTGGAAAATATGAGATGGTATCGTCAGTATTTATGATTTAAATAGGTTCTTTCAAATACTATTTACTGGGCATGCAGTGATTTTACTACATATTTTGGCAGGAATGGGTGGTAAAATGTCTGCCTAAAAACGTGTTAAAATTCCTTAACTGCCTAAGGTTTTTGTGACATCTATTTTTTTTTTTTAAATGCAGTATACTGATACTTGCCTAAAAATATAAAAATCTTTTGTCTTTGAAGGCGTTAAAAAAATTAATAGAACTAAATGAATATGTTTGTTTTTTTGTGAGGGGGGAATTTGTTTTCCAAGGCATTTGTGTTGCAGATGTCTCACTCTGTACAGTTCCTGTACATTTTAATATTTGATTCATGGTCGTTGACTTTTCATTTTCACTTGGATGGTCTGTGTATCTAAAATACATGTTTTTGAACAAATGTAATTAGAATAACTTTATGTATGTGCATCATAGCTGAAAATTTACTGTGTAAGGGAAAAAGAGAAAAAAAATCTAATTGTAATATTGGTTAAAAGAAAGTCTCCACTACAACACTGAAGCTGAAACTGAACACATTGTGTTGTAGATTACCTTATAACTGTTAACATTAAGATTATGAACTGCTACCAACACGTCAAACCTTGAAGCAGATGGGCTGCAGCAGCAGAAGACATCACCAGGTGCCACTCCTGTCAGCTCAGAACAGGAAACTGAGGCTACAATTCGAACAGTCTCACCAAAATTGGACAATGGAAGACTGGAAGAACGTTGCCTGGTCTGATGAGTCTTGATTTCAGCTGCGACATTCAGATAGCAGGGTCAGACTTTGGCGTAAACAACAGGAAAGCATGGATCCATCCTGCCTTGTATCAATTGTTCAGGCTGGTGGTGGTGGTGTAATGGTGTGGGGGTCATTTTCTTGGCACCCTTTGGGCCCCTTAGTACCAATTGAGCATCGTTTAAATGCAACAGCCTGTCAGAGTATTGTTGCTGACAATGCCTATGCCTTTATGATCACAGTGCCCTTATCTTATGATGGCTACTTCCAGCAGGATAATGCACCATGTCACAAAGCTCACTTTATCTCAAACTGGTTTCTTGAACATGACAATGAGTTCACTGTACTACAGTGGCCTCCAAAGTCACCAGATCTCAATCCAATAGAGCACCTTTCGGATGTGGTGTTACAGGAAATTCGCATCACGGACAAATCAGCCCACAAATCTGCAGCAACTGCGTGATGCCATCGTGGAGCAAAATCTCTGAGGATTGTTTCCAGCACCTTGTAGAAAGCATACCAGGAAGAATGAAGGCAGTTCTGAAGGGAAAAGGGGGTCCAATCCAGTACTAACAAGGTGTACCTAATAAAGTGGCCAGTGTGTGCACATTATTTGCTTATATATTTCTTTATCTGAAACTATTATGCATAAATCTGTTGTGAAAATCCCATAGTCGTAAACAATGTTGACAGCTGTTAAATAGTAAAGAACGTGCAAACATTATAAGGATGTGTTAGGGCTAAGACAGTATAGGTTTTGATATATAGAATTAACAATAATTATTATTAACATAGGATATTAGTTCGGTGCTGACAAGTACCTGATATCTGTGGAGGAGCCGACATATATCTCTGGCTATGCTACAGGAAAAAACAGAGGTTCTTTAACAATAACCAAAGGTAGGTTTGTCAAGCTGACGTGATCCTGCTGACATTCAGCCCTAAAAGGAAAAGTAATCTATATATAAGGTACAGACATTTACAGCCTGGGTGGACGGATGGTATAGATAAAGTTGAATGAAAATCTAGCAACTAAACACTGAAAACCTGAATTTTTTTCACTGTGGAAATTCACAGTGCGAATTTGTTTTACCATTATTTTCTTAATGATCTGCTGTGTTTATTTATCTATTCTGTGGCTTCATTAAAGCTGTTTGGGGACAAAGATGCCACTGACAAGCTGTTTGGGCAGAAAGATGTCACTAATAAGCTGCATGGAGGCAAAGAGGCAATCAGGGGGGAGGACATCACGAAAATCAATGCAGCATTAATTCCACAAAAAGGACTGAAAGCTAAAAAGGTAGAACAAAAAGCTAAGAATTATGTGTTCCAGTGGTTGCAGTGGGCCACATAGAAAGATAAATGGAGTGTCTTTGAAATCCTCAAAGGGTGCGGTTTTTGGAAATATATAGTTTTATGGGGTTTAATTAAAATATATGTGTCCTCTACTGTGTCTTAAATGAGATATGGATCTTGTAAAGTGATCTGTCAAAATTCCAAGTTTTAAAACTGAAATGCTCGTGTTCCACAATGTTTGAGAAACATGACTTACTTATGCTGTATTTGAGGTGTTGCTAAATACAAATAATACGTTGTTTCAGTAATTGCGTGTAATTCTCCTCTGAAAAAGAAATGTACTGAAATACTGCTTTTGTATATACTGTAATGTGTAATGGAAAAAAAAAAATTTTACTACAATATTTGGCACATATAGGTAAAATTGTTAAATAAAATGTGTTAAAATGTCAACTTTTAATATATATATATATATATATATATATATACTTTTGTTGAGTAGTTTTGTTGTTTTTGGTTACTTTTTGGGGGGGCCCAATTCCCAGTATTTCATTTTTTTTAAAATCTAGTTCGGAAACTAGATGCACATCACATATCAGGTATATGGGGTGTTTCCAAAATCAGGACAAATGTGTTTTGTTTTTCCCATTTGTATTGGCTATGTGCAGTGTTTTTGGCAAAACTTTGAAAAATATGGCTTTTCTTAATTTTTCCAACTTTTTTCAATATTTTTCATACTAAATTATTTAGTTTATGTATATAATTATCATTTCTAAAGAAAGCCTTACTTGTCTTGAAAAAAACCCAATATCTAATTTGTGTGGGTGCACTGAACATGAAGGAAGAAATTCACAGGTAAACAAACATTTGACAAAAAAGTTACAAAAATAAAGAAATTCTGGTCTTCAAGGCACATAAAATGCAGCATAGAGACTTTCAAGAAGGGATTGAGATAATTAATTTTGTCCCATTTAGAGTGAAATCCTTAGCAGTATAACAATTTATGCAATTGCTCTGCACCCTTTGGAGCCACACAAGCATTACTTTGCAAAGAATGAAATAGTTGGAAATTAAATTATATATATATATGCAACATGTTCCAAAGTGCCACCTTTGCCCACAAACAATTGTGAATGACACATTTGCTTCCAAAATAGCCTATTGGTGACATCTTAACCCCCAAAGAGCTTGTCTGTGCCATTTTTGCCTGCAAACAGCATGTCTTTGCCATCTTAGCCACCAAACAGCTTGTCAATGTCACCTTTGTCATTAAACAGCTTGTCTGTGTCATCTTTGCAGTAAACCAGCTTGTCAGTGCCCCAAAACACCATGCTTGTTCCATTTTTGCAACCAAACAGCTTGTCACTGCCCCCAAATAGCCTGCCTATGCCATAATTTCTACCAAAGAGCTTGTCAGTCCCCCAAACATCCTGCATATGCCATCTTTGCCCCATACAGCCTCACTGTGCCCCTACCAACACCTCTTACCTGCAGGAGTGGTGTGTCCCTCTTCCTCTGTGCTGCACGCAAACTTATCTTGCATTCAAGCTGGATCAGCCAGACACAGTGTGCAGCAGGGGAGGGCTGGCACCTCCTGGCTTGAGGGACAAGTGGCCCCATCAGTTCCTTGGCCTTCTAACATATGCACTGGCACACATATGTGAACACACTTACACAAACATAGACTCACACTCACTAACACACACTCATACTAACATATACTCCCTCTCTCATCACTTACACATTCATGCTCACACAATTATACATTCATGCTACACAAACACTTACATATTCATGCTAACACAGAAATATTTCACGTAACAAGGCTAAATTGCACCCTTCACCTCCAAAATAAAGAAATTTTAATACAAAACCCAGATGGTTAAAGAAAAATAAACAAAAAGGATTCTGTAGATGTAATAAATAGTGTAATTAAGCTGTTAGTCTCTAGGCTGCAGTGATATCACACTGAAAGGAATAAAAATATACAAAAAGAAATAGACAGCGCTAAAATTACTCAATGCGACATTATATTTATATAAAAATATATTTTATTCAATGCATACATAATAAATAAATCCAGATCAATAAACACAATGGAGGTATATACCAGAAAAAAATACAATATTCTAATGCTTAGTAGGATATTGCTAGTGCTTAAGCATCAATAAATATAAATTATGGTGCTTCATATATTGTAAAAATTACTACAATATTCTTTATAATAAAAATATAGTTTGTAAAACAAGATACATATCAGGATAATAATAATAATAATAATAACAACAATATAAATAAAGATACAAAAGTAACAAATAGGACCAATAACCTATAAAAACAAACCTTTTTTCTGGTGTTGTCCACCTGGCCAGGATAAACGGATGTAAAAAAAGGACACCTGCAACAGATCTGGCGACGTGCACTCAAATAAGTGACGTTCAGCTACGTAATTAGCATGGATGGATGTCTTCTCCATAGTATTTTTTTGTATATTTACATCTCTGCTAACACACAAACACATTTCTGCTAGCACACAAACACTTACACTTATCTGCTAACACACGCTTACACACCCATGTTAACACACACACTTATATATCTATTCTCATTCTAACATACTCATCTGTTCATAAACAGGACTATGCATAGGACACATGGTCATGCGTTCAGACTGGAAGAAAGGAGATTTAGACTAAAGCAGAGGAAAGGGGTTTTTACAGTAAGGACAATAAGGATGTGGAATTCTCTGCCTGCAGAGGTAGTTTTATCGGAGTCTGTACAGACGTTTAAACTGCAACTGGATGGATACCTGGAAAAACATAATATTCAGGGATATAATCTTTAATTATAGGGAAACAGCTTATTGATCCAAGGAGAAATCTGACTGCCATTTTGGGGTCAAGAAGGAAATTTTTTCCCTGGTTAGTGCAAAATTGGAAAGAGCGAAACCGGGGTTTTTTTTGACTTCTTTTGGATCAAGAGCAACAAATTAACAGATATAAGGCTGAACTTGATGGATGCATGTCTTTTTTCAGCCTATGTAACTATGTAACTATGTAATATCAATTGAAACTAATTCTAGTTATGCTACAATATAGGATGCTGATGGCACTTCCACATACCTTCCTATTTGTCACACATCAGACAAAATTCATCTTGTGTGGGGCCACCGGCTGTTTACATGCAAACGTTTAAGACTGCAGCTTTAAAGCCCATACACTTTGAATGTTTAATCCCCAATATAGCCCTGGGTATAGATATTTATATGAGTAATGATCTATCAAGTTCATAGTAAACTGTAGAAGTTAAAATTTGCCAGATGCTTGTTTTGAAATTATTATATGTTGATGATAATAATATCCCCACATAGTGCTTGAAAGATTAAAATTACTTTGATGAGTATTTAAAACCCTAAACTATAACAGGTTAATATCCTAATAGGCATACTTTGCCATAGAAATACATTTAAGTGCCTTGGAATTGTGTCTTTTCAGGTTCTGTGAAAATAGGTTGAATTTTAAAGTAAGTTGTCACATTGAATGACGATCAGCCTAAATATTTAAAGTATTGCATAGTTCTAAAAAAATTGTTGCTGTGAGAAAATCTGTTTATATAACAACTGCTGTTATGTCAGTTTTTTAGTTTAATTTATCTATTGTTTTTTTTTAGGAAATTGAGGTTAGACTATTGTTAGATGGTAAGGCTTATTCAAAATAAATAATACTTTGGCAAATGTGCAAGCAAGTTTATTAATTCATATTTTGTCTTATTATGCATGCTTTTCTCCATACATACAAAATATATATTTTGGGGACATTTTTTTATTTTTTGGCCAAATGTTGTTAACCTTTTCAAATGTAGATTCCCTTCCCCTCTGGCCATAAATCTTCCCCTTTTCTACCTTCTTACTATCTTATTAATTTCTCTCTCCCCTCTTAAAACTTGCCACCATACCTCTGCTATTTTTACTTATACTGTACATACTCCTTTTCATCCTGAAACCATTTACCCCTAATTACTGCTACAAGAGGCCTACTACTCCCTCTTTTCATCTCTCTATTTGTGTCAATTACCCATACTATTCCTATAGATTTGTTCTTGCCAATAACGTTATTGTAAAAGTACCATACCGCTAGATGACAAGCTCATGGGCAAGGATCTCAACTCCTGTTGTATTTGTATGTGTTAATGTATATTTGTTATGTATGTGCTAACCATCCCATTTAAATTGTACAGCACTATGTATTTTGTTGGCACTTAATAAAGAAAATCTTGCCACGAAAACAAGATTATCAGCGTTATTCATTTTACCTGTCAGTGGGTGCAATATATAAGGCAGCAAGTGAACATTTCGTCCACAAAGTTGATGTGTTGGAAGCAGTAAAAATGGGCAAGCGTAGGAATCTGAGCAACTTTGGAAAGGGGCAAATTGTGATGGCCGGAAAACTGGGTCAGAGCATCTTCAAAACTGCAGCTCTTGTGGGATGTCCGCGGTCTGCAGTGGTCACTGAAGGTAAACTGAATTCACCTGAAAGGGCTGACTTCCATCTATTAACACTTTCATGCTCAGAAAAGAGGGCGCTTCAACCTGCTACTAACATAGAAAGCCTCTTTGCCACTATATATATATATATAAATCTCAGGCAATAGCAAAAGTAGTCCCTACACTGAACAAACATCAAACTTCACCAAAGTTTCAAGCCAATAGTAGAACACAGCCAAAACTTTACAGTGATACATAACATATTTATAATATACTATTATAGACACTGGTGACACTAGGCGCTAGTATAGACACTATTATGGATGCTAATGTCAAAAAACATACAGACTATTATTTTATTGATATTTTAAGACAAGTCCAGGAACTTATTGGAACTGTGGGTCTATATCTCCCAAGGATCACCCATCAAAGCCAGAATCCTCCACATATAATTAGTTTTGAAATAGATTACCAACAGCATTTTCTATTTTTCTTTTGATCTAATTGTCACAACAATGTTATGGTTGGACTAGGTAATATTGCACTTTTACAGTTTATATGCATTTTGCCTAACAATGGTCTATCATTTGCTTTTAGTTGAAGCATTCAATTGCTCTGTAGATACTTCCTGACCACTCTGTATTTAATGACAACGAAAAGGTTTAGTCAGGTCCATTCAGTCTAGCCCTAGATGTCTATGCACTCATGAATCTAATTGTTTTTTTGAACAATTTTTTTTACATGGAAATATGTCAATGTAATCCTTTTTGGACCAAAATGTGTTTTAAACACAATGTATCAGTCACTATAATGCTCAAGACAGGAGCTATTTTATTAATTTTCATTAAAACACAGAAAAATGTGCTGCTATATTTTGCAGAATCCACGTATTAGTATTTAAATAGCATTTTGAATATGTAAACATTACATACTCTTTAGAAAGACTTTTGGTATGAATGCAAACCGGTTAATTGAAAATAATTTCATACAGATCACTGATGTAAACTCTGAAATCCCCTCATCACAATGTAATAACACTGAGTGCTTTAAATTTCTGCATAAACAAACTATTCTATCATCGCGTTAGGAATTAAAACATGGACTGTTCACATTTGTCCATTTTTTAACAAATACAAAATATCTGAAGGCAATTTTACATCTACCACAAATTGGGTTATGTTGTTGCCCCGAGGAGGCAATATTGTAAACTACTGGTCTTTATAAAAAGCTGCTTGTTTAAATAGATAAGGAGATATTGGTATAATGGAGTTCAAACTAGCTAAATCTGGGATGATGTCTATTTCCTTTAAGGGATATTTTTCATTAAAAAAAAAGTAGTTGTGTGTAAGATGTGTCACTAACATTAATTGCATTGATGCATTTTCTTATATTTGCATGGTTATATGTTTTAGGTTTGTTTAACTAAATTAATGATTTTGTAAAGGTGGGCTATGCTCATGGGCAGCCATAAAAATTCCCAGGGCATTAGGGGCAAAAAATTGAGCGACACATGGGTAGGGATAAGGCTAGTAGCATAAAATGTATCATCTTTGAACTAAAGGGCCCAAATAAAATACACTGAATAGGAAGTTCGGATAGGTATGTACAAGTATTAAGACTTGCCCCTTAATAACGCAAAATGCCCTGCAATGTATAAAATGCAGGTATGGACAGAGTGAAAGAGAAACAAAGAAGAAAACTAATTCTGAATATTTGAAGTTGAAGCTGAACTGTTCTTTACATGTTTGAAGTTAAAAAGAACTATCCTTTAATGATGTTGCACATGCACCATGGGAAAAATTATATAGCTGTTGTCCAGGGGGCCAAGAATAGCTACTATGTGCCACCAAGGTAAGCCAGGGCTCAGTGTCGCTGCCCATTTTCTCTTATGTTATAGACAAACACTGGAAGTTCTGCATTTTTTTAAAAAGTCCCAGGATTTCACTTTAAAAGTATGGTTAGCACTCAGCTTAATATAAAAAGAAAATGAAAATTAGACCTACCAAAACCCTGCAGCATTTATGTGGTGTCACTGCATCCTCTAGATTGTATGCTTGTTTGAGCAGGGCCCTCCTCACCTGTTGTTTCTGTAAGTCAAATGGTTATGTTATATACTACGTGTTATGTTCAGTCTACCCATTGTACCGTGCTACAGAATATGACGGCGCTACATAAAACAATAAATAAAAATCCTTATTGATGGTATAAAATAGTTAGGAATAAATTGCCTTCTTGTTATTAAAAGATACATTTTTAGGATTATTGATGACAACATTGCATTTCTGTCCAAAAATAATGTTATCACATAATACATATAATGTATGTATGTATGTTAAATTTTATTGGATTCCTGCATTTAAATTGCATGGTATGTCCCTAATGTGTAAATGTGACTCATGCAAACTTTAAAAGCTGATGTGATGTGCTAGGCAAAGCCCTGTAAGATGTGTCAGCTTGTATCAACCGGAAGTCCATTTTCCCAAAGGGAGGATAGTCATGTCCTGTCAAAATAAATTATATCATGCTATACACATTCTGATTTCCTAACTTTAAACAAAAAAGATCAGTCTGTTAGTTCACAAAACACAGTATGTTGGCTTGAGAAAACATACAGACCAACCAGTGTTATCATTTATAAAAACGAGGGAAAGCGTGTCTTTATTGTTGCACTTTTGTTAATGTCAAAGTCAGAATAATGCAACGACTGAGCTTGAAATCCTGGCTTAGTCTTAGTTTAACTCAGGTGTATGACGAGGCACTTCAAATTAGTATGAGGTTCTTATTTCATAATTGCATTCATAGAGTACTAAAATGGTGATTTAAATGGGAAGACTATAAAAATAAGGACTCCATTAAAGACATACATGTAAAAAGTTATCTCCTTTCTGTAATTTACTAAAGCTGCATTTTTAAAGGAATGGTTATTTCTGAAAACTTAAAGGTAAACAGGCAATGCAATAAAATGTGTCAAAAACCCAGTAGGGTGTCAAATGGGGGCTCAATTCATCAGGCCAAACTGAAGTGAAACACTACTTTTTGTAGATAAATTTGTTTGATTCCCTCGGCGCACTGAAGAAGTACAAGTGAATAAAACAAAATAAATAAAAAGAAATTGACTTCCTTTAAGTTTGAGGAGAAAATAAATGATCGCTTCGCCAGCAAACAAATTATTGTGAAGTCACTTATTCAGGCTCCTAACACACACTGTATTTCAGAAGAAATGACCAATAGAGTGGCTGAAAAGTTCTCTCTAAATGTGAAGAAGTTAAGAGAACTTCTGAGCATTGGAACCTTTTCCTACATAGGTCACCTAGAAGAAGCAATTAACATTTTATTAAACACATTTCATTACTCACATTTTCATCCCCAATTTTGTTTGTTACTTTTGTGTAAAAGAAACATAGTGATCCTTTGCTTATGTTCCATTTGTTACATTCTGACTGCAATGAAAATCATTATACAATACTCTATTTTTTTTTAAATAGTCTTTGCAGATTTTTTCAAAGTTGGCCTCTGTGATTACGTAAGATACTAGAATTTAAACATCGATGCATAATGTAAGAACTTAATTAAACTGGTTAGTAACACATTTTCTACATCACGTACCACCTTCTTTACCTCCAGCCAAAAACAAAAACATCTTTCATCCGTTACATACAATCCAATTCAATGCTAGGTATGAAACTATTTTTGATTGCCCCTTAATAGTAAAACGTGCTCTCTTCATTTATCAGCTTTAGTACTGTGCATTTAAAATAAAGTATATTTGAAACATATATAGATATTTAAATTACATATCTTACTTGTAGGAATGAAATATAAAGTTAAGTATATGTTTAATACCTGCTACCAACTCAGCCTTGACAATGAGTTAGCTGACGGAAGCAAGTGTGAGCGTAATGAGTCCTAAGCAGCCAGTCTTTGATTTCTGAGTGGAGTCTGTCTCTGCCAACCCACCCAAAATGTTGGTATATTGGTGCTTCATATCTCTATGTACATCTCACCCTGCCTCCCTAGCTCTGCCATTCCAGCTCCCACCTCCCATCAGAAACATATGGTGGGAGATCCAGGGAAGCACATTGCAACAGATTTATAGTGGACGGCTACTGGACCCGATTGGAGTATAACAGGCTGCAGTGGGCCTTAGCAGGCTTCTTGGTACACAAGATGTTGATAAATGTAAAATTGAGACATAAAAACACCAAGGCAGAATATAGCACTGGGGGTACTTAAAGATGAGCAGACAATACAATAAAGTGTCACAAAGAGCAAGTAGGGGTCCTGAGTTGTATCTGCCACTTTGCAGATCTCCGGTCATGCCTCACCTAGAGAATTGTGTGCAGTTCTGGAGACCCCATCTCCAGAAGGATATTGACATTTTGGAAAGAGTTCGGATGAAGGCTACTAAAATGATATAGTTTGCAAAATTAAAAAAAAATATCAGGAAAAACTAAGGCAAATTAATAGGTATAGCTTGGGGGAAAGAAGAGAAAGAGAAGATTTAAATACCAGAGGTTTAGATGTTAATGTAGAGGCTAATACAGTTAGGGAATTTAAACATCCATGGGGCAGGCATAAAGCTATCCTGAAGATAAGACAAGATCAATGACTGATTAGGACTTGAGTCTTACCTCAGGAAAAATTGGCAGATTAAATAGGCCAAAATATTTTTATCTGCAAATTCAATGTTCTTCTATGATAAGATGATCATTTTATGTTGACACTTAAGACACCTGCTGCTAATTAGTTTAATTGTTTCAGACGAAGGGAAATTTTAGAACAAGAAGTCATAATCTAAAACTAGATAATCAGTGGCTTAGATGTAATGTAGGGAAGCTTTACTTTACTGAGAAGATGGTATATAATCAGAACAGCCTCCCAGTAGACAAGTTACACGTTAATGCAATAAATTAATTTAAAAATGCATGGGTTAGGCATATGAATCTAAGAAGAGGCCAAGGACTGATTAAGGTTTGAGTCTTTAGAGCAGGAGAAAAACAGCCAACAACTAGATGGGTCAAATGGTTCTTATCTGCCACCAATTTGTGAGTTTCTATATTTATTTCTGCAAGATGCTTGTAATCAGTTTTCTGGCTTATGTATGTGAAAAAATGGCATCTAGAGTTTATCAGCTCCATAATATAACTACACATGGCTTTACATATGTGGAATTACATATTCAGAGATACAGGCATTCAGATTCACAATAGGGTAGATTCCAGGAGAGGGAGGCCCCTCAACAAAGCTTGCACGGGGACTCTAACCTTTTATAATATACTTCTGATTGTATATATGCTATATGTGTCCATTATACTAATCCATTAATATTTATTTAACTTAGATTTACCTATACTATTAAGATTTTCTAGGGTTTCACATCTGATATCACATTGTTAAGTATGAGATCTAAACACACAAGTTATATTACTTTGAAATTGATAAAAAATGCATTTAGATTTATTGCTGAAAAATTCTCTATTCAGGAGTTTAAAGCTAGGATTTCTCTAAAAACTGATTTTTCTTGAAAGAAGAGATAAAGAAAGGAAATATTCTATAAAGATGCAGGCAGTTTCATTTAACTGGAGCTTTAATATGGATCTGAAGTGTTCTCAGTCTGCTAGCAGAATACATACTACTGATTGAGCAGGTCTTTTTTTTTTACCTATGGAAGGAAATGACCGTGACACTCAGGTCAAACTACATAGAAATGAGAATAAAGGCTTCTTATTTCCAATCAAGTGACAATTACAGGTTATCAGCAAGAGCAAAATCAGAAATTATTTTTTTTCCCAATTGCTGGTTATTGAATACATTATTTCATAAAAAAGAACTTGAAGTGTATGTGTCTTATTCCATTTGGTTCTTAAAAAAGTACATAAATCTGTTTTGCCTGCAAGATCATCAGTGAAAATGATACTGAAATTACTAATTATTGCCTCATTCGCTCTTATGTACACATTTCACAAAACCCATTTGATGGACTGGAAAAAAAATGAACAAACCATTAGCAAGCAACAAAAGTAAATAAATCACTGGGTTAGATCAAATATGGTCCACAGTAGACAAAAGTAAATACATTCTTTTAAATGCCATTGTGTGCATATTTATTTATTTTATCAAAAGGATACAGTAACATCGTTGTGCATTGAAATGATAAAATGCAGAAAGACTCTTAAGGCAGGTGATGTCCAGGAGTCAAAAGATTTAAATTGTAATATGACAATGGTTAATATAAGATGTCTCAGAAAAACAAAACCTTCAGCCTTATTAGAATATTTGCTGGGTTGGATTATAAATTAAGTCAAAACATTTTATTATTATTATTATTATTACAGCAAATCTTATGTCACTGTTACACAGAGCAAAAATAGTGACTCAAATTAAACACAAAATATACTGATTCATTTGCAGAGGGTTCTCTTCCTGAAAGCTTTTATAAAGAGGGTGAGGGTAAAAAAGGGGAATATGTCAAGACAAAAAAGTATCTTGGTTTTGGGAGTCTTTTGTGCTTTAATAAAGCCCTTCTACTCAACTTTTGTATATGCCCCAGGCTGTGCCATAGAATACCAACTTCCATAGGCAATTGACATTATATGGCCCCCTGGAATGGGATGGGGGCAATATGTATTCTGTTGGTTGGGGGCAATTGGTGTTATATGGCACAGGCTAGGGGTAATTGGTATTCTATGGCACAGGAAAAAGTTTGGGGCAACTGGTATTCTATGGCACAAGATGTGGGCAGTTTGTATTATATGGCACATACTGTCTGGAATCAGTAATTTAAGGCACAGGCTGCCTGTTATATATGTGACACTGAGGGGGAATCTGTATTGAGATGTGTGGTGTTGCACTTGGGGGAATCCATATTGAGATGTGGGGTGTTGCTCTTCTTGGAATCTATATTGAGATGTGTGGTGTTGCACTTGGGGGCATCTGTATTGAGATGTGTGGTGTTGCACTTGGGGGCATCTGTATTGAGATGTGTGGTGTTGAACTTGGGGGCATCTGTATTGAGATGTGTTGTGGTACAGTTGAGGAAATCTGTACTGAGATTTGTGGCATTGTTTTACGTGGAACAAAAGTGCCTATCCTTATTGCTGTGTGCTAGTTATAATAACATATATAAGTGGCATTTATGGGGTGTAGTTGCATGGTGGTGTCAGATTTTTAGTTACGCCTCTGAATATAAGATTGATTACATTGATAATGATTGATAGGATATATTGATGAGGTTGCTACATTTATGATATGAAGGCCATACAAGTACATTTTTTTTGCTTTATAAATTTGTGACAAGCAGTTTAATTTAATAACCTTGGTTTGGTTATTTTAATTGAGCAGTCTTTAACCTCCTCTGCACATCTGCTCAGTGCTTGTTTTACACTGTTTGTTATATTATCACCAGTTAGAAATCAGATGGCTCACAGAGTCAAGCCCAAGGATTGTCCCTGCCTATTCTTCTTTTGTTTTTCCTACACATGCCTTTTCCCAGTCCATTATGGATTGAGTAACACATTACAATTAACACTTTGCACATCCCAATAGCATCAAAATGACTGGGATGTAAACAATGTATTTGGCCCAGGACCAGTCAGAAAGTAATATTCTTCGGTTTATTTCAAGTTATGAATTTCCATTCTCTGTTAATTACCTTATAGTGAACAATTGTCCCCGATCATCATATGTCATTTGAAGTGTAGCCAAGCACATGGAAAAATTAGCAGTTTGTCCGCTTGATTTCCCTCAAGATATATTTAGAGCTATGTATAACAAATAGATATAAAAAATAAAATTTTGACTGCATTTATAAATGATACACTGTGTCAGTTGCTAAGGAAGCAATCTTTTTTAATAGCAGATGATTTTTTCAAATGTAAAAAGCTTTTGTGTAAGTGTTCTAGTGTTGTCATGATACTGCAGTAGTTGCTGTCATGTAGGTGCTGTTCCAACTACTGCTGAATTTATCACTTTTGTAACTAAAAGTAGCATTAGAAACATAATTCTCAGTACTATGGTATACCCAAACTTTTTCCAGAAATAATTATTTGATTATGTAAATTCTTGTCTTGCACGTATTTTTTCCCCAGGAATACATTGCACTTTAGGATTAGGGCCGGCTGGAGAGATCATGGATCTCCTAATAACCACCCCAAAGAAAGAGAATGCAAGAACTGCTCATACAGCAAACAGCAATCTGGGTTCTGGGGCAAGTCCTATGTGTGCAATCTGGGTTCTGGGCCAGTCCTGTGTATGCACACTGGGTTCTGGGGCAAGTCCTATGTGTGCAATCTGGGTTCTTGGCCAGTCCTGTGTATGCAAACTGGGTTCTGGGGCAAGTCCTATGTGTGCAATCTGGGTGCTGAGTGTTGGGATGGAGGGCGTGATTGGATGCTGGGGAGTGCAGGAAGGGCCCCAAGCAAATGCTTGCCCAGGGTCCAATCACTATTAAAGACAGCCCTGAGTAATAGGCAAATACATATGTGGGTCCACATAAATATTTAAATGAAACACTCAGTTGTCAAATGCATTAAAGGGCAACTCCGCTATTTTTTTTTTTAAACAGTTCTAGTGTTTTGCATAAAATATTTCCTGACAACTGCATATTAGCCACTTGTATGTGTTCTAGCTATGTTATATTGGCCCAATCTAGCATACAAACATCCTCACTCCTTATCATATTGCTTTGAGGTAAAAAATAGAAGAGATCAGTCTTAATCACCAATTTTCTATGTAGACTTTGTAACATTGCCATAAAGAATTCTCCAGTGCCAGACTCGAAGTCTCCAGATAAAATAAAACCAGGTTTTTGACAATGTTGACCTTCATTATTGTATACAGCACTATATTTTATGTTTAAGGAGAAAAACATTGGGTTTTTTTAGCATACTAGAGGGCGCAATTATTATAAAACAGCCCCTTTTAAGGAAATATACAACAACATATGATAGGTACATTTTTAGGTATTCCTAACAATTACCATGGAATCTGCCAGTGGTTATTTACAAAAAGTACACATATTAACACATTTGAAATTCACACTTAATTGTACCTAGGGATAATGCATAGGTCTGAGGTTCCAGGTGGCCTGAAAACAGTTGTGCCATTTCAGGCTCCACAAGTTTTCTTGTTATATCCTCCCTGAAATTACTTATAGAGATACTTACACACATTAACACACACAGTAAAATACTTACACACACTAACATAATTACACACACGCTAACATACTTACACACACATACTAACACACATCGTAACATACTAGCCAGGGGAGGACTGGCACCTTCTGGCCTGGGGGGGGCAGATAAGGCCGAGAGCCCGCCACCCATAACTAATATACAAACTAGAACACACACTCACAAAAGACACTCACTAAAAAAGTCTCACTCTCATCACACCTGTCACACATCACTCCCTCACACATAAGACCTCACTCCCATCACATATGTCACATATCACACATCACTCCTTGACACATACAAAGGCTTACTCCCTCATCACACCTGATTATCTCATACCTATCACATCACACTCCCTCACAGTTATCACACATCACAACCCTATCATATCTATCACATATTACACCACACTCCTCACTCTCTTTCATCTATCATGCATCACACCTCACTCTCTTACATCTATCACAGATCACACCTTACTCCCTCACATCAATCACACCTCACACTTAATGAACATAATACCTTACTCTTTCAAATCTATCACACAAAATACTCACTCCCGGCACCTTCTAGCCTAGGGGGTAGGAAAAGCCAAGTGGCCACACTAACACATACACGCGCTAACAAACACACACATCCTTACGCGCACTCACTACAACACACACTTAGACACTCATGCTCATACACATTCCCTCTAACATATACTTACATATACATATTCATGCTAAGACACACTAATGCAAGCAGACAAATGCACACTTTCATGCTGACACACACACACGCCCTCTAACACACAGATTCACCTTAGATGAACTATTTCAGGCTGAGGAAAATAGCTAAATATGAATTTGTCATTTGTTGGGTATTATTTTGTTCCCAAATATAATAATTTAAGTATTGATGCAACTATGAACATTATAATTGTCTAAATAAAGATATGCTAACAAAATTATTCATTTTATTATGTATTTTTTATATATTCATATTCTGCATATTCTACCTTACTTTTTTTGGACTTGATATTTGCAATATTTAATTTAATAAAAATGTTATTTTAATAAAACAGTGTAACTGACACTGAAATATAACTGAAAATATCTATACTTGTTTAAGAAAATTAAAGTGAAATGTGCACAAACTAAACTGCATCATAAATTAAATACAGAGAAAACTATACTTTTTAGACTGTGGATATAGACCTACCACCCAAATGCTAACTATCATTACACCTTCAATTATAATGATTCTGTTACATACCTGGCAGGGAGATCCTCCGATTCTCCTGGTCGGCAACCGCAGCCGCCGCGAGGAAGGGGGAGACCCCCCGCTTCAGTCCGGCAGCCGCGAAGAAGAGGGAGACCCTCTGCTTCGGACCAGCAGCAGCAGCCTCCGCGAAGAAGGGGGAGACCCCCCGCCTCAGCACGGCAACCACAGCCGCTACAAGGGAGAGGAGAACCCCCTGCCTCCACACAGCAGCCATAGCCGCCGCGAAGAAGGGGGAGACCCCCCGCCTCTACACAGCAGCCGCCACGAAGAAGGGGGAGACCCCCCGCTTCTGCACAGCAAAGTCAGCCGCTGCCACGGCGAGGGAGACTCCCTCCTCCACGCTGCGTTCCCAGCAGCTTCAGTCGGGCGACAGGTCCTGCTCTGGAGTCCGGACCCGGCAGGTACTACATCAATTTATATTGGGAGATTACGAAATAGCCACACACAAGATGGCCGCGCAGGAAGTGACGTAACGGCAATTTGAAAACTTGGCAGGAAATCTCCAATTAGTGCCAAAACTCCTGTGCCTATTTAAGAGACTCTCTAACTCATAGCCATTGCCTTCTGATGGTCCTGCCTATCTCGGTAGTGCCTTTCTCAGTACGCGCTCCTGTTGTTTTCCTGTTATTGACCTCGGCTTATCCCACGACATTCCTGCTCTCCGGTATCCTGACCTCGGCTATATCCCATATCCGCCAATATTTTCAAAGTGCCGTTACATCACTTCCTGCGCGGCCATCTTGTGTGTGGCGATCACGTAATCTCCCAATATAGGTCGATGTAGTACCTGCAGGCCCCACTAGCGTGAAGGCGTGAGGAAGAATGTGTCCGGACACCAGAACAGGACCTGTCCTCCGGCTGAAGCTGCTGGGAACGCAGCGTGAAGGAGGTAGGTCTTCCTTGCCGTGGCAGCGGCTGCCTCTGCTGTGCAGAGACAGGGGGTCTCCCTCTTCTTCGCAGTGGCTGCGTCTGCTGTGCAGAGGCGGGGGGTCTCCCCATTCTTTGCGGCGGCTGCGGCTGTTGTGCAGAGGCGGGAGGTCTCCCCCTTCTTCCCGGCGGTTGCGGCTGCTGTGTGGAGGCAGGGAGTCCTCTCCCCAGTAGCGGCTGTGGTTGCCGTGCTGAGGCGGGGGGTCTCCCCCTTCTTCGTGTCGGCTGCTGCTGCCGATCCGAAGTGGGGGGGTCTCCCTCTTCTTCGCGGCAGCTGCGGCTGCCGGGCCGAAGCGGGGGGTCTCCCCCTACCTCGCGGCGGCTGCGGTTGCCGACCAGGAGAACCGGAGGATCTCCCTGCCCAGTACGTGACAGTAACATGTTATTTAATCCCTTTGTGACCAATGACATAACAGATATGTCATAAAATAACGCTGCCAGAGGACAGTGGCATGCCTGGTATGCTCTATGTTAAAATGGCTCCTGTGTCACCACAATTGATGTGATCACAAGGGCACTACTGTTGCTGACTGCTCCATGATCTGAGCGGGCGGGTTTTCTCAGACTATCTACCCCCTCTCCCCCTTCTCATACTATCTACCCCCTCCCCCTTCTCATACCATCTACCCCCTCTTCTCACACTATCTATCCCCTCCCCCCTTCTCTTACTATCTACCCCTCCCCTTCTTACACTATCTACCCCTTTCCCCCTTCTAACACTATCTACCCCTTTTCCCCTTCTCACACTATCTACCCCTCTCCCCCTTCTCACACTATGTACCGCCTCTCCTCTTCTCACACTATCTACCGCCTCTCCCCCCTTCTCACACTATCTACCGCCTCTCCCCCCTTCTTAGGCTATCTGCCCTCTCCCTACCCCCCCTTCACCGACTTCTCCCCGTCTAACCTCTCCCTACCCCACTCCCTTCTTACTATCTACCCTCTCCCTACCTTCTTCTCACTATCTACCCTCTCCCTACCCCCTTCTCACTATCTACCCTCTCCATTCTCACTATCTACCCTATCCCTCCTTCTCATACTATCTACCCCCTCTTCTCACAATATCTACCCCCTTTCCCCCTTCTCACGCTATCTACCCCCTCTCACCCTTCTCACACTACCTACCCCTCTCCCCCTTCTCACACTTTCTACCCCTCTCCCCCTTCTCACACTATCTATCCTTCTCCCCTTCTCACACTATCTACCCCTCCCCCCTTCTCACACTATCTACCCCTTCCCCAATCTCACACTATCTACCCCTTCCCCCTTCTCACACTATCTACCCCTTTTCCCTCTTCTCACACTATCTACCCCTTTTTCCCTTCTCACACTATCTATCCCTCTTCCCCTTCTCACACTATCTACCCCTCTCCCCCCTTCTCACACTATCTACCGCCTCTCCCCCTTCTTAGGCTATCTACCCTCTCCTTACCCCCTTCTCCTCCTTCTCCCCATCTAACCTCTCCCTACCCCACTCCCTTCTCACTATCTACCCTCTCCCTACCCCCATTCTCACTATCTACCCTCTCCCTACACCCCTTCTCACTATCTACCCTCTCCCTACCCCCACACTTCATACTATCGACCCTCTCCCTACCCCTCTCCCTTCTCACTATCTACCCTCTCCCTACCCCCTCCCTTCTCACTTTCTACCCTCTCCCTACCCCCTTTGTAGGTCACTTACCGTGCAGTCCTGTGGTGGGAGCGCAAGGCCACTGTGTCGCTGCTCTGCCGTGTGCATGCGGCTTCACTGCTCAGTGCCGGCATATGACTAAGCGCCGGCACCGAGACAGACGCCTCACGCTCCCACCACTGCAGTCGGGGCAGCGCTGAGGCAGGTGGCGGCAGGGAGCAGAGGAGACAGAAAGACGCAGAGCGGTTGCTGAAAACAACCACTCGGCACCCCTTGGGCCCCCCTGACTGGCAGAACTCCAGGGCCCGGTCGCAGTCGCGACCCCTGTGACTCTGGATGTTCCGTCACTGCAACAAACCCATGCATGGGTGGTATCAATGTAGTCAGGAGATGTTGCTAAACACATATTGGGGTGTTGTTTGACAGTGACATATACCAGGAGCTGTAAATTCATACCTAAAGTACAACATATGCAGGAAAAAAAACCTGCAAATTACTGCCACAAAGTTTGACAAAGGCTGGTAGTATAATTAGTGCATAGAAAGCGTTAAAATACTAGCATTTGAAATACCTTGGAATATATGGTTTGATGGAGGTAACTTGAACTGAGCGGCTTCAAAGATGACCCAAATAGCACATGGGGGCAGAATAACCAGTTTTGAAAAAAAGTGGGTTTGAAATAGCAATATGCTACTTGTACTTATTGCCCTATAACTTGCAAAAACGTGAAAAAAGAAAACCATAAAAACATTAGGTATTTTTAAACTCAGGATGAATAGTATAATTTATGTGGCAGTTTTTTTTTCATTAGCGTTTGTGGATGAGCAAACAATTTTTAAAAAAAAATTAAGAAAAGAAAAAATGTCACCATATTTTATATTTTGTATGGTAATTTAGATTATATAATCACAAATAATAGTATCTAAAGAAAGTCCTTCTTGTCCTGAAAAAAAAACAATAAAAAAATTATGTGAGTACACAAAATGAGAGAGAAGAAAATTATAGCTAAACACGAGCACCATAGAAATCTTAAAAAAGCCATTGTCACAGAAGGTGCAAAATTTAAAAAAACAGCTCTGTCCTTAGTGGGTTAATTTAGAAAGCAGATGGCAAAAAGTGTGCACTCATACATCCTGTAGTCTAATCACAAAGAATTATGTTGTGTCTTGTTGAATTGAGTTGCTCAGATGAGTTGGATAAAAGTCATCTGTTTACTAAAGTAAAGTAAACTAACTGTAAACTCAACCAAGTGTATATTTATAAATATTTGACCGGAGTCAAGCTGTGATTAAAAAAAGTGTTCCGACTTGACAAGTCAAGTGGATGAGTTGCCCCATGAATCCAATTGATCGAACAGGACTTTCAATGAAGAGATCAACTCACTCACAGATTCGCCGTTTAATAGCAAAGTCAGTCTGACTGACATATTTGCCAACTAACTAAATAAGTCAAGTTTAACTCTAAGGCAAAGCAACCAAACAGTGATGAAAAGTTTAACTCAACAGTACTGAATTTAACACCAGATTAAGGAAGAGGAGCAGAGAGCTATTGCTCTTGGGCCGTAAGATGATAGACAGCCCCCAGCCACTTCCTGTAGTAGATTTATCTGATTTGTAGTAGACTCGTACAGGCTTTTAAAATCCTGGTGCCGAAACTCAGCCGGGGAGACCATTGGTCTCCCTGCTCCAGGAGTTAAAGGTCCATACAAACCCCCAATAGAGACTGTTACGTTTTCTTTTGAGGGAACTAGGGAATTGCGTTATTAAAATATCAATCAGATGGATTAATGCTTTATCTACAGCATACCATCGAAAAAGGCTTATGAATGTGTTATGTGTTTAAGATTACAACTGATCCAACAACAGATACATCCAAACACATATCAATGAAATCACAATATGTATTCGGATAGATCTCCTGAAGGCTAATGTGTTTTCTAGCTACAATAACTACACTTATCCAGGTGAATGGGTATATGGATACACTTATGAAATATGCACCGATAAACCCACCCACTGGCTTATTAAGTTAAACAATCCCTGTTCTATCTCTTCTAACTATTTAGGTTTGAACTGAAAACTTTTGCTTCTTCCAGAATGCAACAGAATATTTTGGAAACAACAACAGGATATCAAAAGAATCCACAATGCGGCTATGATATAACAATACGAACTTTTACTAGATCGTTCCAAATATAAAACAATACAAATAACAGTACAATAACAATAATCCCCACATTAATTGACACAACAAATATATATATATAACTTCCTATTTACAATATTCAAACATGCATGTTCATAGTTACCTTCCCTGAGAGCTCCAGGTTAGTGGTGTTCTTTTATCTCTTTACTTTCTCTTTTCTGTGGTTGCCGCAGTTACCCTTTGAAGTGATTCCCTTTGGCCAACACCACACCCTGGGATCTTTACAATCATGGGGCAGTACAGCCAAAGATCTCCTGCCCAGATTATTGACACGTCAAGTATTTTTACAATATATTTCATGCGAAAACATGTCTTTCTTCCACACACCCTTCATCACGCATATCAGTGTTATCTAAACTAAGACAAAAGGTTTCCCAAATATTTCTCATTCCCGGCCACCTCCCATGCATGTTGATTTAACTACTATTAACAGAAACCATGATATATATATATATATATATATATATATATATATATATACATACATACACATACATACATATGCATATCTACACACATGTACATCCATACACCCGCATACAGGTGTCCATATACATATATATCCACACAACTGCTTATAGTGTAACAGAGATGCTCGTACAGACCTTTAACTCCTGATGGTGAAACCATGCCTCCGTACGAGCGACCAATAGAGTCCCCCGTACGGACCTTTAACTCTTGGAGCGGGGAGACCATGATCTCCCCAGACCAAGTTCCACCATCAGGAGTTAAAGGTCCAATGCGAGCGACTCTATTGGTTGCCAGCAGGGGCCTCCTCTGGCATCAACCAATTGCTTGATCCCAGAGGAGGCCCCTGCCGGCGACCAAAAGAGTTGCACTTATAGACCTTTAACTCCTGATGGCGAACCTAGGGATTTCCACTGCCGTTATCCCCTGCGATGCTGTGTAGATAATGGTAGTGGTAGAAAACAGGAGCCCTTTTGGCATCGGTGATCTAGGGCCCCACTTTAATTTGGCCTTGATTATGGGTTGTAAGAACAGGAGTAACTAAAGCTTGTTGATCCAGTGAGAATCTGATTTTGGACCATTTTGGTGTCAAGAGGGAATGTTTCTCCTTTTGAGGCACAATTGGAAATTAGAATGGGGGGTTTTTACCTGGATCAACATTGGAATGATGTATCTTTCATCAATGTGAATTACTATGTTTTTGTGTTATTTTTATGGGTAAGTATCATTAGGTATAATTTTTAAGTGTACACTCTTACGTATATAATAAAATTTCTACTTAATAGGAATGTTATGTCCAATATGAAATGCATCCATCATTATTCCACTAAAACATGTTTAGGAAGACTTTGGCTGTTGCTCTGGCTTTGATTTATTAGAATTGTATTTATCTAAACAATTAAAATAAACAATATGTATTAAGTTAGTTTAGTTTAGAAGAGATGGTATCTTTACCTTGTGAGCAGTCTGTAAAAAAATAAATAAATAAAAAATAGATACGTCACTTACATTTCTCACATTTTATGCTTTTAATGAACTGGAAATGAAGATTTTCTTTGGAATTGTTTCAAGGGAGCAATTTTTGCACGTCACATTAAACTGTTGAAGCAAAGGTTGCACTGTGTTATTCCATTTTTTTTTTTTACACATGGATGCTGGGCATGAAACTTTTGGATAAACACTGCTACAAGTAACATAGTAACAGTAATTCAGGTTGAAAAAAGACACAAGTCCATGAAGTTCAATGTTGCGGTTAATCCAGAAGAAGGCAAAAATCCCATATTGAAGTGATTTCCAATTGTGCCTACAAAAATCCTTCTTGACTCCAAAATAGCAATCTAATTTCTCACTAGATGAACAACAATTGACCCGTACGGGTAAAAACAGCAACTGGTAAATGGAATTTATATGTCAGGGGTGTCCACGTTTTTCTGCAGTGGGCCACTTCATTAGAAATAGATGTGCTTGGGCCACCCTCATTTTTCAGAAAATATGGCTTTTTAGCTTTGTTATGCATATTAATACAGGGTTAATTGGCAATAATTAAAAAAGTAGTCGACAAACCAGGACAGGCTCTGCCACACTTACACCCACACACACCAGGACAGGCTCTGCCACACTGACACCCAAACACACAAACCAGGACAGACTCTGCCACACCGCCACCCATATACATACCAGCATAGGCTCTGCCACACTGACACCCACATCCGGACGGGCTAAGCTACAACAGTTAAAAAAATAATAAAAAAAAAATTAAAAAAAAAAAAAAAAAAAAAAAAGTCTTTTCCACACTGCTTTGTTGTTGACCCCCCCTTTTATTTTTTGCCCCTTTTGTATCGATTTATGTGAATTAAATCACAATGCATATTGCCCCCCCTTTAGTATCATGTCAGCCCTGGCACCCAGATTGCATCCACAGGATCTGCCCAAGCATATGACTTGCCATCTTTGTCCTCAAACAGCTTGCCTGTGGCATCCTAGCCTCAAACAGCCTCCTGTGCCATGCCCCCCACTTACACTTCCATGCTATCACACACATATTCATTGATTTACTCATTCACAAACATTAATTCACTCATTCATATACTGATTTACAGATACCCATTCATTCACTCATTCATAGATACTCATTCACTCCCTCTATCACGCATCCTCATTCTTACGTATCCTATAATCATGAACCAGTCCCTTTTCTGAACCCTCTCCAAAGTATCTTTATCCTTATGGAGACACAGTCTCCAGTACTGCACACAATACTCCAGCATTATCTTGCACTTATCCACATTAAATGTTCCAGAGTTTTGACAATTTTTCTAGTTTACCAAAACCATATGCCATTTGGCTTATCCCTTCCGGAACATCAACCCTGTTGCAAATTTTTGTGCCTTCAGCAAAAAGACATACCTTATCATTCTGCAATATCACTTCTAAATTTTTTAAAAGAATGGGTCCAAGTTAGAGATTGGAAGGTTTTTTTTCAAAGCCATTTTTGGGGGGGGTTTTCTAGAAAAAATTAAACAAAATGGAGTGTGGAATTTCTTCTTTTACAATGATAAATAATATGTTTATGGCATCATTCAAACTATATCACATGAATACCTTTATGAAGGATGCAATGTCTCCACATTCGACCGGCACAAATAATGCCAGTTACTTAACTTTTTAATTTGCAATTGGTGCTAAGGTGCAAATCTGATTGTGATTACTCTCCCAGTCCAATTATGTAGGAGGAGATATTTAGGTTTTTTTGTGTTGATGATATCCTCATTTATTTTGAGGGAAAGGGGGGTTATCTGTTCTCATGCAAATTTTGTTTTTTATTTACTGAATACCCTGTACTTTATTTCAAGCATGATGCTTTTATATACACTGCATTTCATTCTTCCCAGTGTAACAATATAATTTTACATTTGTAAAACTACTCTACTTTTTTCTTTTTTTGTTTTTCCATGGCTTCAAAATTTCTGGAAATCTTTAGTCAAAGTACAGATCCCTTAGGTACCCCACTGGTAACAAGACCTTGCTTCGAATATACTTAATTGACTTCAACCCTCTGTTGTCTGTACCTCAGACACTGCCTAATCCATTCAACAATATTGGAATCTAAACTCAAAGATTGCCGATAGCGTATGTGTGATAAATGTATTTATTCACCTTTTGTAGCTGCTTTTGTGCATATAATGCATCAATATACCAATGAAGGATAATGTCACTAATAGGTCATTATTAGACTTGGGCACCAGGGGGCTCTTCGTGTTCGTCTTCGTGCTCGTCTTCGGGGGGGGAAAAATCTTCGTATTCCGCGAATATTCGCCTGTTCCTGTCTTCTCTTCGGGCGAATATTCGTGGACATTCTTCGTGTTCGGTTTTTCTTCGTTTTTTCCGGTTAAGGGGTTAATACGGGATTAACGCAGCTCTGGTGCCAGGAGTTTAAATGTACGTATGAGCAACTCTATTGGTCGTCAGCAGGGGGCTCGTCTGCCATTGGTTGATGGCAGACGAGCCCCCTGCTGGCGACCAATAGGGTCGCTCGTACAGACTGTTAAACTCCTGGTGGCGTAACTTACCCGGCACATCCCACTGGTCTCCCTCCCTGTTCAATTAGTTAAATGTCCGTACGAACGACCAATAAAGTCGCTCGTACGGACATTTAACTAATTGAACAGGGAGGGAGACCAGTGGCATCTGCAGGGTAAGTTGCAGCATTGGGGTTTTAAAACCTCAATGCTGCAACTTACCCGGCAGATGCCACTGGAAATCCATAGGTTCGCTGCGAGTGCGCCTATTGGGTCCCTGTAGGCGACCAATAGGTTCATTCGCACTGCCCTGTAACCCGTGACGGCGAACCTGCGGATTTCCTCTTCCGGGAACTGCCGCGATGCCGCGAAGACAAGGTAAGTTAGAAGGGGGGGGTTAGAATGGTAGACGAAGACGATCACGAAGATCTTCGTGGTGTGTGTCTTCGTCTTCGCCTACGTTTTACCGCTGCCGTCTTCTCTTCGGCGTGTCTTCGGAACGAACACGAAAACGCGCTCTTCGTGTTCGTTTTCATGTTCGCCCGAAAACGAATGCACAAGTCTAGTCATTATCTAATAGATATTTTTTATCAGTAAGTACTTTTCACCAAAAGATGAAATAGAAACGCCATTCATCTTACTTTCTAACAGTGAATGTTTATAACTTCCTTATTACTTATTTTTACCTACAAAACCTTTCTATATCATCTCTGGTAGAGGTAGCTTTACGTTCACATGTGTTAGAATAATTACTTCCCTTAAAACTGAACTATAATTTGATTTCCAACTGTGCAAGGTGAACTACCAAGCTTATTTATGACATTGAGGACAATGCAATCCCAGTGCACCTTAACAAATGAAAACACCTTACGTATTTAGCATAATCACAAAACAATAAACTGTTTGTAGGCACTAGAGTTTGGCAAGGTAAGATACTAGAGTACTAAGGAATTTAATGAAGGGTAGGACAAATAGTTAAATAATGAGAGCAAGTCTCAAGGCAGCATAAAAATAGAAACATAGAACGTGACATTAGAGAAGAACCATTCAGCCCATCTAATCTGCCATTTTTTTCTGATGTAAAGACTTTAATTAGTCCTTGATATTGTTTTAGATCGATGCCTGTCCCATGCATATTTAAATTTCCTCACTATATTAGCCTCTACCACTTCAGCTTGGAGGCTACTCAATTTATCTGCCCTCCTCGCTCAGTCAAGTAACACTTGATTACATTACATTACATATAAGCCTCTGACCCTCTAGTTTTATATTATGACCTCTTGTTGTTACATTTTGCTCATTTAAACAAAATTTCCCTGTTAAATGTTTTTTTTATCACATCTCCTCCCTCTCTTCTTTCCGCCACACTATGCACATTGAAAGCATCATAAGTTAATAATACACCTGGAAGAACAGGTAGAGAAGGCCAATTCTATAGAGGACAGAATATTAGAGACCTGAGCATTAAATTTGAACAGTTAAGTTTTTGTTTCCTATATGTTCTTACTTACAATCAGCCTAATATAGTTTACAACGACTATCACATAATAGGTAAAATTAAGGTACCAGGCAAGCCTATGAGCAGGGGCGTAACAAGCATGGTTGCAAGGGTCTTAATTCTGACCTGGCTGCCACTCTAAGTGCCTGAGTCACTGGTGCAACCACTTATCCCACTAATTTGCCCCTTTAAAGCCGCATTGGGAAGTATATGTGTAAGTGTGTGTAAGCATGAGTGTGTATATGTAAATGTGTGCATTAGCATGAGTGTATGTGTTAATCTGCGTTAGCATGAATGTGTATGTGGAAGTGTATAAGCAGAAGTGTTATGAGTGTATATGTGAAAATGAGTGTGTAAATGTATGTTTGAGTGTGTGTTAGTTTACTCATTTTTGTAAAATAAGCATGTATGTATGTATGTGTGAGAATGTAAAATGCATGCTAGTGTGTATGTTACAGATGAGGCCACTTGGCTTTAACTGCACCCCAGGCCAAAAAACGCCGGCCCTCCCCACACTCTCCCTACACACTGTCTGACTGATCCAGAGTGCAGGAAGTGACTTCACATCAGCTTCTTGGATGCTGGATTAGTCTGCACACAGCACGGAGGGAAAGAGACACATCACTCCTGCAAGTATAAATGGCACAGACAGGCTGTTTGGGGTCACTATTTTGATACACAGATGGCACTGGCAAGCTGTTTGGGGGCACTGAACAGTTGTTTGGGACAAAGGTGGTGCAGCCAAGTTATTTGGTGACACTGACCAGTTGTTTCGGATAAAGATGATGCAGACATGTTGATTAGGGACAGAGATTGCGCATACGCTGTCTGGTAAAGTGGGAGTCCAGTGCAATTTTTGCAATGGGGCCCTGTAGTTTCTAGTTATGCCCCATTTTGGACAATACAACCTAGAGTCAAGAAACTCACTAACCAAAGGAACCAAGTCAAAGGAGAATAGGAAAATAAAAACTGCCCAACACTGTGTGTGTAGGACCTGGAGCAAAAGGAATGGCTTACTAGAAACAACCGAGAAAAGGCTAGTTATTTCACAGTCAGTAACACTGAGGGCAACATCTGCAGCATATCAAATTAGTGGACTGCCATAATTAAAGTAATTTAGTGTATGGATTCTATTTATTGTGCTGCAGCAGTTGTCAAGAACTGGTAAACATCTTATAGTTGTTCAGTGGCTAATCAGGAAACATATAGGCATCCATGAGGGCTCTCTATATCAGTGCCTCTAAAAAAAATCAACTATTTATTTGGTCAAATGATGAGTAGAAAGCAGAATTGAATTACAAATATACAAAGTGTGCATTAATTCACATGACTGGATAATGGTATCTCATTGGAGTAAAAGTTTTTGCTGTTAATTACAAAGGTTGTAATGTTTTATTGTGCATGTAATTAAAGCGATTAAATAAGTGCTACAATTCTAAAAGCTCTGGAACTAAGCCACTGTGATGACACTTTATCTCCTGCACTGGAGCGTCAATAGTCAGCTATCAGAGCAAAGTGACACTTTGTCTGACCATTAATATAATTAATTACCTGTCCACCCTGCAGACATTCTGATTGGGAAAGGTCCAACAGTTTTTTTTTCCTTCTAAAATTACACATTTGCAACTGGTGGCTACTTCTTGAATAGAAATAAAGCATACAAAAAAGCCTATACCTAAATATTCAAATTACGAAAATTACAAAAAAGAGGCTTTGTAGCCTTGTCAGTCCAATGTGGATGGGGTTCTGTGGTGTAAAAGTGACATGATTTCACCCTATATTGTGAAACTCTGCAAAAAACGTATGGGTAAACTTTATTAACACCCTCTCCACTTGCTTTGTGTTCTTATCTGAAATCAGAGCAGGAGGTCCCTAGCCTCAATGTAATATCATGCATGTTCAACTAAAAGCTGATATGAGGAACTGAGTTCTAGAAGTACCGTATTGGCTCGAATATAGGCCGCACTTTTTCCCCCCACTTTAAGTCTTTAAAGTGGGGGTGCGGCCTATATTCGGGGTCTAGCGCCAGTCCTGGGCGCCGGGCAGGCAGCGGGGTTAGGATACAGATCCCCCGCAGCGGTGCAGGGGACCTGCATCCTACTCCCCGATACGCTTAGACAGCCTCCCCTGCCAGCACTTTCCACAGGGGGGGTGCCGGCACGGGAGGTTGTCTAAGCGCATCGTGCGGATGGTCACCGGCTGCGGAGGTTGTTTACCCGCATCGCCACAGCCGGTGACCGCCCGCACGATGCGTTTTACCTCTGCCCCCAAGACTTAACAGAGCAGACTCCCGCGTGTCTTGCGGGGCCGGCGGGGGACATCTACGCAATACGCGTATACAACTTCTGGTGCCGGCACATCAGCTGAGTGCCGGCACCGGAAGTTGTATTGCGTAGATGTCCCCCGCCGGCCCCGCAAGACACCCGGGAGTCTCCTCTCGTAAGTCGGGGGGGCAGAGTGGCAGCATATCTCGGGGGGGGAGGAGGAGGACAGTGGCAGCACATCTCGGGGGGGGGACAGTGGCAGCATATCTCGGGGGGGAGGAGGAGGAGGACAGTGGCAGCATATCTCGGGGGGAGAGACAGAGTGGCAGCATATCTCGGGGGGGAGGCAGAGTGGCAGCATGTTTTTTTGGTGCTTTTTTAAAGAAAAAAACTTTTTCTTTAAAAAAGCACCAAACTTTTAGGGTGCGGCCTATATAGGGGGGAGGCCTATATCCGAGCCAATACGGTATTTGAAGGCAGCTCAGGGTGAGAGTTCATGGGAAGTGCTTGTGAGCATCTGCCTGCGTGGAATATTCCCGCAGTTGGCAGTTTTGTGTGGAGTTGCTGGTTGATTTAAGGGTTAAAGCTATGCCAACACCCTTACCTACAACTTTGTGCGTTTCTAGGTAAAGGAATTGGGTTATGTGAGGTTACGGCTATTGGCCTAAGCAGTCAGATATTTTCACTGTTACAAAGTTTGTTTAAAGCTGATTTGTACTGCTGCCAGGCCTTTACTGGCCATTTGGCACATCATGGGGGCATTAGCTGACAATACCCTATACTTACCTGTTCTGCTGCTCCATGCTATAGTAGCATTGAAATGTAATGTGCAGCCGCTAATACCCAGCTGTCAGTCGCAGTTACTTCATCAGGTGGCCACTGGCCAGGGCTACCCCATCATCGCCAGTCTAGCACTGGCTAAAGGCCTTTCTTTTAGTTATGTGTGTGTGCCAAATGCATATGAAGCATTTCAAGGAGTGACACTGTTTATAAATATACAAGTGATTGAAGTAGAGTGTGAGTGTGTGTTTATATATTTATTTAGTTATTTAGTTTGCTGTCTTATTGATGGATATTGTTACTATTCTTAAAGCCATGATGTAAATGAAGTACAGTCTATTTCAATGTTCCGTGTTGCTCACCTCTCCAGTCTTCAAAGGGATTAAAAGTACAGAAAAGAGTTAAAATTTCAGAGTAATTAAATGTAAATTTGTACTATTTCATGTGTCGTGCAGAACAATTTTGCAGAGCATCTGCTGAGTATTAATTTTCAGTTGACATATTTTAATGTGCATGATTCTGACAGCCAGTCCATGGAATTTATGTCTCCTGTTGTGTCTAACACTTTTAAGTGTTAGCTAGCATCCAGCCAGCTAACCTCATGCTGCCTACAAGTGAAAACTGGCATGTATCATTAAACTATTGAGACTGGAGAAATAACCATTTTCTTATTTGCATTATGTTCCTATAATTCTATAATTACTGCACATTAAAAGAGTCATGAACAGAAATGTTTTAACACAACTTATGGTTGGGAAGAATAAAACAAATTTTAGTGCCAGGACAAAAAGAAAAAAAGTTTGTCTAACATCACAAAGTAAAAACAATCGACAAAAACTAGACTTCCTTATAATAGAAAATTTGACAGCAGACAAGGACTATTCCACCCACCTGGTCTGCCTGTTTTTCTGATGTAGAGTCTCAGACGTTTAGCAGTCTTTGGTCTTGTTTTAGTTTTAGGATAGCTTTATTCTTATCACCTTAAAGAAAGTTTAGCAAGAACTGAAACATCCAGACTCGGAAAGCCCCCATATACAATGACATATACAATGGACTGTGTTCACTAAATACTCAAAATTATTGTACAGGTAGCGACAACCGGGTAAACCAAAAGTTTACATGTTATTTATCATTATGTCTACATATACTTCGGGTTGTAGGATTGCCAGATATTACAGCGGATTTTCTGTAATTTGCATCATATTTGCAATAAATTTAAAAAAAAAGAAAGTTTAGCCTTCTCTCTAGAATAGTACTTCAAAGGTACTCTTCAAAAAGGTTATCATACTTTTTGGTTTTGTTCTTTAGGGATCAAGATTAAACCTTGCTGAAACATATCTAACATACCATTACAATTAAATGGATATGGAGACTGGGGCATCAATTTATGATTGAAGAAAAATGTTTCATTAAAAAAAAGAAATTACTGTATTTTATGAACTTCCTCGGTAGTGCTTTTTATGAACTACACTTCATGAAGCCCTTTTTTTGTATGTGTTTCTTGATATTAATATTTTGTATTATTTTACCAACCTTTGAGATTTTAAGGAATAATTTGCTGGCCACAAAAAGAAGTATATACGGATAAAACGTAAATTAATACAACAAAATTTACAACCACCAACTTTCCCTTTCTGCCAAGTGTAATTTTTCTGCCCTTGAACACAACATTTCAGTTTCAATAGTCTCGGGTTGTTGAAAAGCTTAACACCAATAAAGCCAGCAAATGCTGACATAGGTTTTTAGGAGGTGCAAATTAGTAAATAGCTGGAGAGTCATATTTGACTTTCCGCAGTGTTTGGCACCCACTGTCCCAGTCACACTGCTTTTTCTAAGCTGCTCTACTGTGTAATTAGCACAAGATGCAGCCCACACAGAAACATACTAGAAGCTGCGAAAAGCTGTCAAGCAGCTCTTCTCTGCATTATGTCTCCAAGAACACTTATATTGCGATCCTGTTGGGTAGAATGATGGATAAACTGACACTTTAAGCATTTTATTTAAGCAAAATGTTTCACACAACAAACTGTTCACATGATTTCCAAACATAAAGAAATGTGATCATTTGGCTTTACCTTGAAATTAGTAGGTAGGGTTAAAGTTAATTGTAGTGAAATAACAGGTGGATGTAGTAAACTGTCACAACTAGAAACTCTCCTGATTTCTCCATGAGGCTCCCTAAATCAGAGCTGAGTACTGGTCCTCAGGGTCAGTGTGTTTAGTATTTGGGCAGGGAATTGGCTTTTCACTGCTCACACTCCTTACCTCCTGGATCTACCCCATACTCGCCCAGGTTCTACCCTGACTGCCCCTTTTTTTCCTTCTTTCATATTTTGGGGATGTCACTCACCTCCTTAACCTTGACAAAGTCCCTTATACCTTCTATAAGGAGCCGAGGTCAGAGCTTGAGTTAGCCCAATTATGTGTACTGCATTTAAAGTGCCTGCATCTAAATGGTTTCTCTATAGAAAAGTGTCACACACACAGGATTTGTGTTGAGCAAGGCTGCTTTCACAGATCAAAAAGGTTTTTGTACTATTCTATGAATTCTGAAAATCATGAGATTTATAATCAATGATGAGAAAACCAACATGGAAGCCTCATCTCTTCCCAAGAACAGTGCTGTAGGAAGATACCTATTTAAGAGGGGCATCACCGCTCATATTGATTTATAATCAATGAATCACGCAAAGCCAAGTTACAATCATCTTTTGTCTGGCAACATTAGGTTTTGCACATTACCATAGAACAAATAAACTTTCTGCCTACCTGGATATTTGCATCTAAGGCCCAAAGCATGAACCTTAAAGTAAATATAAACGTGAGAAAATGAACAGATCCCTGTTCTGGAAATACAACTGGTTTACAGAATATAATAAGGACAAAGAGGGGAGCAGAGGGAGAGCTACAAACCACATTCTGAAGTCAGGATATTGCGATTTTTATATTTTTTTCTTTTCTAAAAGATTGTATCACCATAACAAACAGTAGAATGTTCTAACCAGCAGGAACATTTAACTTGCTGATATAAGACTTCTTTCAAACTTTCCACTACAATCACTTTTATATATATTCTTCATTATGTGTATAAATGACTCTCTTGATTTGGAAAAATATATTATTTTAAAATGTTTAGTTTTATATATAGACCCATGATAATTCTTCTGTTTCATATGCTATGGGCCATACTCTGGCAACCCCTTCCTATAAAGGGATACATTGGTCATCATTTTGGGACATCACCCCAGGTGCTGACTATGTACTTAAGGTAGACACTTTAAAATGTAAGATTATTTGTTTCAGCTCTTATATAATTATCATTCATTTTGAAATTGCATTGCAGGTGTTGCCTTTACACTATTTTCTACAGTACAAAACATACAGTCTGACGATGCAGATGCCATGAATTAGGTCATTGGGTGGGATCAAGTGATAAGCATCGAAATTCAGAGTAATCTGCACATTTTCTGATAGTGACAGTGATACAGACAAAACAAATAATGCAGAAGGATCTGATGTTATTTTGCCCCTGTGAACAGTGTAATATATTATTCTATTTTTTCTTTTATTAGGGAATCATGCCCATTTTTTGGGGGGGATCATTAAGCAGACACAGAAACACTACATGTTTATTTATTGCATTCCAATTTAGAAAGCCAAACTGGTGGATTGTTCTCATCTTGGAGGATGTTGTTTTCCCAGGGCACTGGAAACCCTATGGCCGACTCTGTGATTACTTTACCAGTGGCTGCTGCTTCTCTCCAAGTAGGGTTTTGGGGTTAAAACATGTTCTGAGAGGCTTTTGGTGGGGCCCCCAACCACCTCCCCACAAAGTCCTCGTACTGAATAGTAGTGTGTGTGGGTTGGCAAATGGGTAACCTGACATCCCTACACACTTTTACACCAAATTACACTATATATATGTACAGTATGTGTGTGTATATATATATATATATATATATATATATATATATATATATATATACTCACTGGCCACTTTATAATGTACATCTTTCTAGTACCGAGTTGGACCCCCATTTGCCTTCAGAACTGCCTTCATTGTTCGTGGCATACTTTCTACAAGGTGCTTGAAACATTCCTCCGAGATTTTGGTCCATCCCAAAGGTGCTCTATTGGATTGATATCTGGTGACTGTGGAGGCCATTGTAGTACAGTGAACTCATAAAGGGATGGACATTGTCAGCAACAATACTCAGGTAGACTGTCACATTTAAATGATGCTCAAAGTGTGCCAAGAAAATGCCCCCCGCACCATTACACCTGGTATATGGCAGGATGGTTCCATGCTTTCATGTTGTGTACACCAAAGTCTGACCCTGCCATCTGAATGTCGCAGCTGGAATCAAGACTCATCAGACCAGGCAACATACTTCCAGTCTTCCATTGTTCAATTTTGGTGAGCCTGTGCCAATTGTAGCCTCAGTTTCGTGTTCATAGCTGACAGGAGTGGCACCCGGTGTGGTTTTCTGCTGCTGTAGCCTATCTGCTTCAAGGTTCGTCATGTTGTGCTTCCAGAGATTATATTCTGCATACCTTGTTTGTAACCAGCGGATATTTGAGTTACTGTTGCCTTTCTGTCATCTCCAACCAGTCTGCCCATTCTCCACTAACCTCTGACATCAAGAAGGCATTTTTGAACAACTGCCGCTCACTGGATATTTTCTCTTTTTTGGATCATTCTCTGTAAATCCTAGAGATGGTTGTGTGTGAAAATCCCAGTAGATCAGCAATTTCTGAAAAACTCAGTCACTTAAATCCCCTTTCTTCCCATTCTGATGCTTGGTTTGAATTGTCTTGCTCATGTCTACATGCCTAAATGCATTGAGTTGCTGCCATGTGATTAGCTAATTAGCTATTTGTGTCAACATGTAATTGAACAGGTGTACCTAATAAAGTGGCCAGTGAGTGTATATATGTATTCGTATATTAGTGTTTGTTGTTGGATAATGTGTACATGTACAGTACTGTGCGAGAGTTCTAGGCAGGTGTGACAAAATGCTTTCAAAAATAGACATGTTAATAGGTTAGTTTTATCATTTAACAAAATGCAGAGAGTGAAAAAAACTAACTTAAATCAATATTTGGTGTGACTGCCCTTTGCCTTCAAAACAGCATCAATTCTGCTAGGTACAGTTGCACACAGTATTTTAAGGAACTCAGAAGTTCTTCTGTGTATTTAGGCAGCCTCATTTGCTTCTCTCTCTTCACGTAATCCCAGACAGACTCTATGATGTTAAGATCAGGGCTCTGTGTGGCCCATACCATCTCTTCCAGGACTGCTTGTTCTTCTTTACGCTGGAGATAGTTCTTATTGACTTTGGCTGAATGATAGGGGTCATTGTTATGCTGCAGAATACATCAAATACTCATCCATCATGCAATCCCATCAGATTCCTCCCTGATGGTTTTGCATGATGGATGAGTATTGCCATGTACTACATTTTTGAGACCATGAATTCTGACCAAATCCATTTGCAGAAATGCAGACCCAAACCATGCTTCACTGCTGACACTAATTCTTCTACTACTCTCCAGCCCATTGGCGAACAAACTTCCTTCTGCTACAGCCAAATATAAAAAATGTTGACTCATCAGTTCAGAGCACCTGCTGCCATTTTTCTGTACCCCAGTTCCTGTGTTTTCCTGAATAGTTGAGTCACTTTTTTTTTTTGGCCGGCTTCTACGTCTATGATCCTCAACAATTTTTGTGCCTGTTTCTTTGTGCTTCTTTAAAAGAGCAGAACATCTGGAAACCCATGTTTGCCTTGAAATTTATACATTGGAGAGACCTTGCTGATGCTTTGCTCAGTCTTGCCATGGTGCATGCGTTCCTCCTATGCAGATGTTTCCATTTCAGTTAATGATTGTGTTTCAATCTACATATTAAATTGATAATCATTAGCACCTGTTTTGCACAATTGTTTTATCATACAAAATCCCTGACTTTGTGCAAATGTATAATACAAAATATACTACGCTGCTACTACCTGTAGGAGGAACAGGTAAATTTATTTTGGCTCACACTTTGTGCAAGTGTACCTAGAAGAATCGGCACTGTTTTGAAGACAAAGGGTGGCCACACCAAATATTGATTTTGTTTCGATTTTTCTTCCTTTAACTCACTTCACATTTTGTTAAATATAAAAATAAACCAATAATATTAACATGTCTATATTAAAAAATATTCTTATTGCACAGCATTTTTCACACCTGCCTAAAACCTTTACACAGTACTGTAGGTTGTTTTAATAAATCAAACTAGTAACATGATAAACTATATATTACTGAAAATCTCGATAACATTTAATTTGCAAAATGATTGGCAGAATTATGTTCAGTAAGCAGAGTCATGGTATCACTATTATGGATTCTCTTTTCTACTTTTTTTTGTTGTGTAATAAAATAAAAAAAAACACTATGCATGATATAATCAAAATATTAAAATTCTGGGAATACATTCCTATTCTGAAATTTACAACTTGTCTTTATTTTCTCTGCAACCTTGTTGGTCAAATAACTATATCTATACTTGAGTTTTAATGGTTGTTTACATGCTTTTTCATGGGAATTTATTATTCATATGTGTCATGCTGCAATACAGTCAATAATCACATGCAGTGATACTAACTATGCCATGCCAAGGGTTTTATCAATACTTTCAGGCAGAGCCAATAGCTAGGCTTAGGTAGAAATCACTGGATAATGTTGATCCTTAATGTAACTTGTTTTAAATAAAAAATAATGTATACCCTTTTTACAATAATTTTTCTTACAAAAAAAACCCTTGACTATAACATGCTAAAACCTACCAATTTAGTTTAATATAGCTTTTGGAGATGTCATTTTTTGTAGTAATAACTTAAAACATATATCTTAAATATAAACCATACATATGGCATAGTAGTTTTGAGCTTAGTAATCTAATGGAATGTTCAGTTATGATTGTTTAGTATTGTATAGCTATGACATATGCCCACAAACAACAGTAAAGTGTATGAATAGGGAAAAAGTGTACGTCTAGATCCAGTAGAGAAAGTGCAAGTAAAAACCGTCGTAAAATGAAAACACTGAATATGAATTACTCTTACATGAAATAGCACATCGAAAGTGTAAAAGTCGTTGAACATGTCTGTTGTATTGTTATAAGAACTCCTGAAAGGACCCAATTAAAAGAACTGTATATCTATGATGACTGAATCGTGGGCTGCTCTGTCATATTTTAATAAAATTAACAATATTGGGAACCCATTTTATGTATAGCATATGAGTAGATAACTTTTTTTTCCTGGGACATAAATATTTTCCAAAGCAATCAACTTATTTTTGTCAAAGCAGATATTTTACCAAAGCACTTTTACTAAACCCTTTCACAGTACTGTATACTAATTAAGCCCATGTTATGGTCTTTAAAACAATCAGTGGCAGGAAAATTATCCCATTAAAATAAAAGGTGCATTTTTTGAGCATGTTCTCAGAGTGTTCACTGAGCCAATGCTATGGGTTGACTGATGTATAGTATATCACACGCAAGCAGATGTGTTTGCATGAACACGTCTTCTGCATGGCAAATAGCTGGGGGTTGGGCAAAGGGACAAATGTATAAAGAAGGATTGGGTAGAATCCATTTCTGAGCTTGCAAGAGGGACACCATGAAAATTTAAAGGGACCTCTCAGCTATCATATTCATTAAAGCTCATATGATGGCTGCAGTGTCACTTTAATACCTCCAAGGTGTTGTTTTTGTACCCCTCTGCTGAATACACTTTTACACTTAACTTTTCCGTCCCACTCCTGTCCAGAAATAATACTTATAACTTATTAAATGTTGCCTCACTTAGGTTGTCTCAGAGACTGCTTTATTTAACAGATTTAATGAATGCCAGCAGTTCTATGCTCAATTTACTTATGAATTTATTGAAAGTAAGTCCTCCCTTTTAATGTTCTAATAATATCTAGATCACACATCAAGACCTTAACTTACTGTATTATGAAAACAAGAAATGCCATGGTCTGTTAACTAATTAACATTTATGAACAAACAACCTAAAGCATTCTTCGCTGTGTACATTGTGAACAGGGAATATGCATTGAAAAGACATAATTGGGATTGTTCAGATTACAGAAGTGTAAAGTTCCCTTGGAGTACATGGAGATCTCAGATGACTTAACGTTAAAGTTGGAGGGGTCCATTTTGCATTGGAATCACATTAAATTACTAATGAGGCTGAATTAAATGATGTATACTTGTGTTAAAAATTGTTAGATTTTCTGAAGTTTGGAAGACACCTATTCACCTGGTTTAAAGACCCCCTGAAACCAATATGGAATATATCATTATAAATTTGCTATCTTTGGTAATAATTGCCACAATGCAATCTGAAAAATGAATTTGATAAAAGTGGAAACAAATCCTATCATTGAATGTACATAATAGTTAATTAACAGGAACTTGGGAATAACTTGGCCTTAGTTTCTAGCAAAACACACATGCAAATATGTTCTAAACATATTTCTCAAATAATTCTAGCTTAATTATAATTATATCCAAGCAATATGAAATTGACTAAATACAAATGCACTCAAGAATCATGTATCCATAAACCAGTGGAAGTACCTGTTACACATAAAAAAGTATTTATGTGAAAGGGGACACACATCTGTTTCCCCATTCATGAAGGTTAATCCTTATATTTCTCATATTGTCATAAACCCAATCCAGTAAATGCCACTGACTATATTTGACACCTTTTTATAACAAGATATCAAAATTAATATAGAGCCAAATATTGTGTTCCAAATAGAACAGCAACTATGTTACATAGTTACATAGTATCTAAGGTTGAAAAAAGACCATCAAGTCCATCAAGTTTAACCCTTCTACCTAACCTTCCTACTCTTGATCCAAAACACGTTAAATGAATGTCTCAAACAATAATAAAGTATATATATATATATAATTATTGTTTGTGTAGAAGGTGTATGCATTTATCTTAAACTATATTGGTATTTAGGTATTTTAGCACATGGTTGGTTCTTTTTGTTATTTGTAAGCATTTTATGTTACTTAAATACATTACTAGGCTTTTTAGAGTATAGAATAAACTACCATGCTAGCCACACAAAGGTTAAAACAGTAATGCGATCTGTTGGTCTTTTCAGCTTACAAGAAAACTATTGATTTCACCTTGGTCAGAGCTGAGACCAGCTGGGGAAGTCATTTTACCTTCTATAAGATCTCAGGAAAAAAGACTTCTTGGGATTTATTTTGTCCACTTGGATGACTAAAGAAATCAGTCAGCTACAGGATATAGGAATGAATTGAAGCAGATAGTGGAAGATACTCAGTCTAACACTTGCCCCTGCTTACTGGGTTACTGGCTGGCTACTTGCATTATCCTTTCTCATTTCTGAGACATGTCTTTGAAATCATGCATTATGACATGTACTGTGTACCTCTGTATGCCATTCCTATTCAACAAACGAACCAAACCAAATATTAATAAGTGGCTTGAATTTCATACTATACCCCAAAGTACTTTAATGCATAAAGCACATTAATCATTAATGATTATATTTCCCTTTTGCTGCTTCAAGTGTTACAACTCTTAGTGCTATTTTATGTTTTTTAAGTTTCTTTGAGTGGACACCAAGCCTGTGCTACTTAATAGCAGGCAAGTCATAACTAAAATGCAGAATTAGTTAAAAATATATCATTCTATTAATAGGATGCTTAAACTTGATATATTTGTTTAAAATGGGATTGTATGATAGTAAAATAATGCATACTCATTGCTAAATTACGTAGACAAGGCACTTCTGCATGTAGAGTTTAAAAAAGTCTCTACCAACTACTTAAAAGTGATAAAAAATATTTGTAGAGTATGTCAAATGACATGACATGCATATTCCATATAACCCCATCTCCCATGCCTTTTTAGCTCTGCTATCCCATTAAGCTAGATTGTATGCCATAATAAAGTATGGATATTAAAACATGCATTTGACAGATACCAAATAAAAGACCCATAACTAGATCAAAAAACCATTATATCAACATTTTGCAAACACCAGTATGTAAGCATAGATTCTGCTTTACAAAAGAATCATACAATGAATGTATAGGTGCAGATTTGGCACTAGTGTTAGGGTATACTGTGTCATGGGAACAGACGCACAGTATTTCAAATCTGTCCACAGCATTTGTTGTGACCCACTTGATATGACCCACAAGGCAATGCCAGCTAATAGGTATTTTACATAAAAGCATGGGTCACCAGCAATATATGATTTAACCGTTTGTGTTCCACATGGCTGTACAACACAATGCTCCTGCATATATTACTCAAACTGTATAAAATACATATTTTAAAAAAAATGAATGACATTAAACAGGTCCCTTATTTTTTAGATTTTAATGTTGCTGAATCAAGCAAGAAGCCAAATAACTTGTTAACACTGCAAGGCAAAAATGTATTTGCAATTAACTTGCAATGTATGTGTTATCATATCACCAGCGAATATTGCGATATAATACTGTACATTCAGGCCATAATTACATTTCTACATACAATACTCACTGTTCTAGTGTGTCTTTAATTTTTTTTTTTGACAATCTTCCTCCATTTAAATAATCATGGACAGTTCAGTTAATGCATAGGATGAATTGATATTGGGAAAAGGGCATAATGGAATTTGCAGACACCATAAGCAAATATCTACAAACCTCATCATTCCCCCTAAAAAAGCAACTGGGGCAAAATATGTTGTTACATAACATCAAGCATGTGCCAGTTGCATTTGTACCATGTCATCTTGGTGTGCATTGATTGACAAAGCAACAGTTTTAGCAGAATTTGGTCCTTGTAAAGAGTTTCAGAAGACCTCCAGGACTTGCAATAATTCACACCTCATTGTATTTTGGAGAAAAAAAACAAAAAAAACGAATAGTTTTAGAAATGGCAGCCGTATAACACAAGTTAGATTTCTAAAATTGCACACAATCCTAAGAAGTTCTCAAGTCAGAATTTAACTCATCGTTCATCTTGGGTCAGGTGGAACCTCGAGGCTTTGAAAGACACAATCATGTCAATGGGCATTGCAACGAGGAGACAGGCAAAGACTGAAGGGGGTCTTCATGGTCTACAGAATTTGCACTTGATTATTTTCTTAAAAGCACTTTGGAAATCTTTATTAAAGTAAGCATATATGATGGGGTTAAGGAGAGAGTTTGAGTAGCCAAGCCAGTTAATGACATCAAACAGCAAGGGTGGCATATGACATGTTTCACAAAATGGCAAAACTAGAGCCACTATGAAGAACGGCAGCCAGCACAGGATGAAAGTGCCCATGATGATGCCCAAGGTTTTTACTGTTTTCCTTTCCCTAGCCAAAGCCACCTTCCTTTTAGCGTCTGTGGTCCTCTCGTTCTTTTTGTCAAGGCATGGGGCAACTGGGTTGTCGCTTGAGTGGTTGGGCAGAGACAGGTGGTTTTTGGAGTTCGTGTAATGCTGAACCTCTATGATTTCTAGAGCAGCTCCATCCTCACCATGCCGTACTGCTCCATTAACACAAGCGTTCGGCTTCGGTTCTACACTCCGTTTCCAGTTCTTGCTGGGCTCCCCGTTGCTTTTCCGTTGTATGGTTGCTGGGGAGACCGAAAGACAAGTGTCTGCTATTTTCTTTTTTTCTGTCTTTTTCACAGTTTTTCGGATCCTGAACCTGGCTGCTTTAAATATCCTGCCATACAATACCAACATTAATATCAACGGTATATAGAAAGCCCCAAACGTCGAGTAGATGGTGTACCCGTGGTCTTCGCTGATTTTGCAAGCATCTGGGTCAGACCTGTCTTCGGATGTCCTCCAGCCCAACATAGGTGGGATGGATATGGAAAAGCCTACAATCCATGTCAGGCTAATGAGCACTGCAGCCCTTCTAGGAGTCCTCTTGTTAACGTAGTCTATGGGATCTGTAATAGCCCAGTATCTGTCCAATGCTATAGCGCATAAATGGAGAATAGACGAAGTACAACACAGCACGTCTAGAGAAATAAAAATATCACATGTTACCTGTCCGAGAGTCCACTTGTTCAACACTTGGTAAAGTGCTGCCATGGGCAATACCAACACGGAAACCATCAAGTCTGTGACAGCCAGGGATCCTATGAGATAATTGGCCACGGTTTGTAGAGTCCTTTCCAATGCTATGGCTGCAACCACACAGGCATTGCCAAAAATCGCACAGAGAATGAGAGTGCCCAGAAACAGAGAAGTGACTATCTGGTAGCTGAGGGCTACCTCCTCGAACTTTGTAACATTCCCCTTCTCTGAAGAGTAGTCCGAAGAGGTAGTGTTGTTAAAAGCATCCATCCCCGAGCCAAGAACAGGACCAGGCGGAGGGGATTAGGGTAAATATTAATATCTATAGAGGTGGCCCTGCACTTTTTGTCACTTCTTTAGAAGGGACGCCTTCTCTCCAGCTTTGCGTTTCTTCAGGGCAGGCATAGTTTCAGAGGTGATGGATACCACTCCAGCCTGCGTTTCTTGGTCCTGTGAATCATTGGAGACTGATGAAGAGTTGAAATGCCACCTTGGACAGCAGCAGAGGGGTTTCTCAGTGGTTATGGGGTCATCACCTTGAGCAGGACGGGAAAACACATGGAGCTCTACAAGATGATATCCATTGCCCTCAGGTCCTCCAGCACTGACACTACTCCGGAAAAACCAGATGTGAAACAGAAAAAAAAGGGATCCAATCACTATCTTACCACTAAACGAACTACAACTGCATACTGTGGGAGTCTTTCCCCCTCGCTGTGCTGGTATTGTATTTTAGTTCCTTTCATCAGTAAAGCAGGCGGAGCTATACAGATTGGCATTGGGGTTTTGCGCTCCCGTGCTCTCCAGTTATAAGATCATTTATTGTATCAAGCCGGCTCAGCTTCATGTGGCAGGCATGCACTCAAACATTATACCCCGTTACCGTTTTGGTATATGCTTTGTTTGTATTACACATGTAATCCAAAACCCCCAAAAGTTTGTTAATATTATTGAGAGACAATATTTTATATATTAATATGTTGCTGGAGAGATAAAGGCATGGTATTGTAGGCAATGCAATAGTTAAGTGATGTCCAAAGGAATGTAGAGTAATCTAAGGGCATACATGCTGCCTTTTTGATTATTATTATTATTATTATGTATTTTAGAAGACTTAACCAATTGTTAAAATGTTGTCAGTTCACTATTGGAAATTATGCCTCCTAATATAACATAAAACCAGTATGCACTGTTTACTTATCCCAGCAATGTAAAGCATTTTCAGCAGATGTGATTCAGGACCATGGACAGCAGCGTGCAAGGTGCAAAGGTAATTTGGCGCCATCTACAGGTCAGCCCGGGAATAAGGTCAGCAGGAACGTACGCGTATGAGATTATGCAACATCTACGGTTTCCATAACATTATTTACAAAGATTAGACAGAAGATTAAATATGACGTAATTTACCCCGAAATGTGCTTTCCTATTTCTGTTATCCAGATCGTGTTTACCACGAAATAGCTGAAATCTTTAATTTGTCAATTGGATGGGATTGCATGCAAGAGAAACACAAAAAAAGGATATTCCCTTATTTGATAACATAAGGATCTAGTGAATTTTACGTTACTGTGATTTACAAGATTTACTCATAGTAAATCCCAGCATGATGGTCTTTGTGTCAATATAACCACACAAAACACACTTTTCTTTCACTTGGTCCCTTAAGGGGTTACATTTATATAGACATTTAACTCATGTGCTTCCGCAGAAGACCAATTTTAGAAAAACATCCTTCTTATGTCATATCATATATAATCATATTATATATCATATTGATATTATAATCACCTTTCTCTTACCACTACTTGGTTGTCAAAACATGACTTTACTAGTTATTCATATTACATTATTATAAGCATTTACTCGTCTGCTAGAAAATATATTCTAAGGATTTTAATTTGCTATACTGATGATATGCTATGCCAAATTATAGGTTTTGACATAAAATATAATCAGACTAGTTGGGTAATGGTTCTATTGTGTTATTTAACTAAATATCTGTGATTGATTTAACTAGACAAATATGAATTAATTGCACTTTATAAAACTTTCTATCACTCTGGTGATAGTGGAGTTTAAATATTTAGTTTTTTAAAAACTTTAATAGAATTTTAAATTTTCAGTATTTGCAGACAAAGTAATGTTTTCTGCAAACTGGATTCTATTTTGAAAATAACAATTTTCATTTAAAACAGGTAAATATCATGGTTTAGTGCAGGTTTCTTTACAATAAACTTGATTTAGTTTATTCAGTTTATTCCACATGTACCATCAATAATTCACTCAGGGCTACTCAATGTACCTGTGCAGGACAATGGGGTGTGTCAGATAAAAAGTTATGGAATGTATACATGTAATGTTGAATGATAAGGCTTCAGTCATACGTCTAGATGAATGTATCAGATTGTTCATTTGTGTCAAGAAAAATATGTCAATTATGCATGATGGCATTCTGCTAATATCAGATGTCATGTCATATACACCAGTGTATCAATGATATACTCAGAAGTCTGCAAATTCCAAACACACATGCAGTAGGTAAGAAATGTGTCCAGGATTATTTCAGCTCTGAGGCCCATCTGTTCCTCAATCAGCTTAAAGACATTTCCAATTCCAATCTATTGCAAACTAAGTGAATAGCGAAATCTTCTTCATCCAAGGCAATACTGAAAAAAAGCAAATATGAAATAACACATTTGACTTTACCAAGATATACCGTATGTATCTGCTGTTTTTGTATGAATAATATTTTTTGTTTATAAAAGAGTCTCATACAAGAATAAACTATATTTTTTTTATCCATAAAGTGGTAGTAGAGGGTTCAAAGTATTATTGGGTTAAAACACGTAATATGCATTCTATAAAAATGATATGATATGATATAAATATACACTACTGTTCAAAAGTTTGGGGTCACTTAGAAGGTTTCTGAAACAGAAGCAAATTTTGCCCATTCAAGTAACATGAAATGGATCAGAAATACAGTGCAGATGTTGTTAATGTTTTAAATGACTAGTGTAGCTGGAAACCGCTGATTGTTAATGTAATATCTTAATACGTGTACATCGGTCCTTTATAATCAACCATCAATACTGAGCTTTCATTTGCCTATAATTTAACCTTTCATCTGTCTATTATATAAAAACATAAAGATTAAGCAAGGTTAAGCAAGACTCTCTCCACCTAGTGTATTGGTTTGTCTTAGTCTGTTAATTCTAGTCTTATCATACCCCTTTAATATATATATGTATTGTAAAAAGTGCTGCATAAATTGTTGGCACTATATAAATAAAAGATAATAATAATAAACCATTTATCAAAGGTAACCTAACTGTTAACACATTTAGGTAAGAACTTTATTGTAACTATTTTAGTAGGGAATAGTTTTTCCAATTTAACATGTATCACTTCTAAAGGCCCACATACTTTGTTGTTAAACTACGCAATAATCAAGGTCATGAATCTTGGGGCACTGGAAAAAGCAAAGAGCTTTAACAATGTGTTCATTCAAATTGAACTAAAATAGTTTTAAAAGAATTATTCAAGGATCTTAAGAAAATATTTTAGAATGTGGTAGTTTGAAAACAAATCAAAAAAGGTACTTTTTATTTCTTATAAAAGGCAATGTTAACCTAATCTAATCTTGGTAAAGTAACCAACATATATAAATAAAACCCATTCAAAATGTAGAAATAGCAGATTATTTTACTTTTGTTCTAACATCATCATCATGGCAAACATATTCATAAATGTAACATATATATGTCACCTGGTCCAAGGTTAGTGTCAGCTGGAGCTTTTCCCATCCGTAGGAAGGAACGTATACACTGACCTGCAGTGGGCATTATCTATACCATCTACAAGGCATTTTTATTTGGGGCACCAAGAATCTTTGTGCCTTGGCTCATTTTCCATTTTGTGAATGACACTGGAAACATAGTATTTAATTTCTATAACAGCAGAAAATGCAGTTTGTGACCTTGGAGAAGTGCATTATAAAATAACATGTTTATTTCAATGTGACTGAAAATGAAAGCTTGAAAGATCTCTACAAAGAATTCCACCATGGAAACTATTTTAAACTATTTCTAAATTAGTTCAAACGGTGGCAGTTTGAAAACGGGTCAAAATTTTATTTTCTTACATAATGACAATGAGACCTTAAAGAAGCTAAGCAACGTAACCCCACAAAAGCCATTGCATTTACATAATATAACAAACAAAGAAATACCAACAAAACCTACAACTGGTGACAGATTAGAAACATTTGATCTATCTAGTCTGACTTTCTTTCTGTCAGCCTTATGCCTTTCGTGTACTTTTAATTGCCGTCACTACATTTAGTACAGCAGAGGTCTGGCAAGAGAGACAGGGAGGCAAAGCAACCTGGGAAGCTCCGTTTTTAAGATTTCGGGTGAATGCCTAAAGCTTTATTGTGTGTTTTATCTGCAATTCCCCATACATCTACCACAAAGTAACAAGGACTTAAAGGGACAGTGTTAATGTCCATGACACCCTTACCATAGAAGAATCCATATTAAAGTATTCTGCGAGGACCTTAACATGTAATATTCCAAAATGAAAATATAAGCATTTACCTGACACAGAAACAGTAGTCAGACTGCAAAATCTTTTTTATTCCTCCATTTCTTGACAGTTTAGCAATAGTACTTCTAATGAAATCAGTAGGACTACTACTAGTACTACTACTACTTACGCGGCCAAGCAGTAGCACACACAGACCTCTTCAAGCCACATTCAGCAGAGCCATATGATGGCTGTAGTGTCCCTTATAGAAACAATGTATTCATTGACTGAATTCTTCTTGTGCTCCCTTTAAGTGTTTTTATTAACCCCTTTCTGAAATGTATTATAGAGAGACTGTATAGTATGTTATCTTCCAAGGCTTTGGCCTATTTTATTACTAGCCCCCCTGGCAAAAATTGCCCTCCCTTGAATTTTAGCATCAAAGAACTCACGAGTTTAAAATTGATACATTTAGCAAGAAAAGATCTAAATATATTCTCCATTGTTTAATAGATATAAACAAGGGGAAAGCTATTCTGACTCAACCTTTGAAAAATAGCATTGCTGTCAATCATCAGCAGGCAGTCAAAGTGTGAAATAGATTACTGCATGTGTGGTAGGACTAAATGAAGACATACCAATCTTTTAATAACGTAATAAGGGAGCTGAGAATTTAGAAATAGATAAAAGGGTATTTTGTAAAACAAAAAACATGATGTTATAGTGAATGACTGGGTGGAGAAACCATAGAATTTGACAGCCGATGAAAACCATTTGGCCGGTCTAGTCTGTTAGTTTAGTCCTGAATCGGTCGTAACTTTATGTATATTGTATTGTATACATGTTTAAATTTCCACACTGTATTAGCCTCTACTACTTCTGATAGGAGGCTGTTCCATTTAACCAGTATCTTAGTACAATTATCTTTATCATAAATCAGACTAGGCATGTATCTAGAATTCCTCTTTTTTTTGTGAACCATGGGGAGATGGAAGACCTCAAAATCAACTTAACGCTAACTAATGCCTAAGGTGTACCCATCCAACCGTATGCTTACCAATTTTCTGTATGTATCAGTCTGGCAGCACCTATTCTTAAAGCCTTTTTTAGTGCCTCAGGAGCCTAGAATGTAAACCTGGCCCTTGATTACATACTGATATAGCCATGTAATACTTTATTAGACCTCATTTTTCACAGTGATAACACTTATAGCAAATCATTGGATGTTGAATACTATTTTTTAATATTCTCGAAACTGGGAATGTGTTGAGGAATACCAAGCAAGTTGATTCTCATTAGTTCATATATCCATCTCAGACTGGTAACACTTTTCTTGTTTCTTCATATCTAGATTTAGAGCGAACATGTTTCAATGCGGAATGAATAAGTCTTTTTGTAAGACCTTATGCAGAGAGCAGCATGACTGCTCCTTTTTTGTTAAATTTAGGAGAACTCTACTAGCATTTCCTAACTCATAGCTATGTGACCCTGACTCTATTCTTTTGATGGTACTTTAGCCTATTTAGCATGGTAACATGCGTTATGTCTTATTGGCACAAGACTAGACGCCTAGACGCTAGACGCCTCAGGGCCCGGGTGCCAGAATCTGTTAAGGGCCCCCTCACCCCCTCACCCCCCCCCCCAAAAACATGATTTTTACCCAACAATTTTTTTTCAACTAATTCAACAAATTCAATTTACATATTGAATCATATCTGTAAAAAAATCAAAGAAAAAGGGACGCATGTACAAAGGGCATAATCCAGGGGTGTCCAAGTTTTTTCTGCAGTGGGCCACTTCATCAGAATTGTATACGTGCGCGGGCCGCACTAATTTTTCACTGTGACAAAAAATATGGCCTTTAATAAAATATGCAGATTAAAATAAAGTAAAATGACACAAAACCTTTACTCTTCCTCTCACTGATTTCTGGGCCTTGAAAATTTTGCGACTACAAATTCAGGATTCCCTAGATTTATTCTAGGGATGAACTAAAATGAAAATTCTGGACCAAAACATTCAGGGTTCACTTAGCCAAAACCGAAAATGACCCCCACCTTTAAAAATAATAATAAAAAATCACATGTTTAATAAAAGTAGGTAACACACAATTGGACAAAATTAGCAATATGACTTGGCATGATAGGAGTGTGATTGCTAACAGCAATCACACTCCTATCATACCCAGGCAACCAGTAAATGCTGGTACCTAGGCATGATGGGACTGTGCTCGCTGTGATTGCTGTTAGCAATCACACTCCTATCATGCCAAGTCAGCCAGTACATGCTGGTACAGGGTGGCTGTAAGTGATGTGCAGACCCCATACTGCTGGCAGCATCACTACACAAGGGGGGCAGCTAGCTAGGTTTCAGCATGTACTGGCTGACTTGGCATGATAGGAGTGTGATTGCTAACAGTAGTCACAGTCCCATCATGCCTAGGTTCCAGCACTTACACATCCATCCAGTAAATGCTGGAACCTAGGCATGATGGGACTGTGCTCGCTGTGATTGCTGTTAGCAATCACACTCCTATCATGCCAAGTCAGCCAATACACGCTGGTACAGGATGGCTGTAAGTGATGTGCAGACCCCATACTGCTGGCAGCATCAATACACAAGGAGGGCAGCTAGCCAGGTTTCAGCATGTACTGGCTGACTTGGCATGATAGGAGTGTGATTGCTAACAGCAATCACAGTCCCATCATGCCTAGGTTCCAGCACTTACACATCCATGCTATCACACACACACACACACACACACACTCATTTATTCATATAATCAATAATTCACAGATTCATTCCCTCAATCACACACACTCATTCAAACACCCTCCCCACCCCCTTACCTGCACTGCAGCTCCCTCGATGCCGCTCACAGACTTCAGCAGGGGGCGCGGCCTCCCTCTGCCTTCTCTGCCAAAGCACAGAGGAAGTAGGATGTCATGTAAACTCCGCTTCCTCTGTGCTGTCCAGAAGACCCTCCCACAAGTAAGTAGCAGGGCTTGAGGTGCGGTTCGTGTAAGATCGGTTGCCCTGGCTGCCGATCTTACGCGGGCCGCACCTCGAGGTCTCGCGGGCCGCATTTGGCCCGCGGGCCGCATGTTGGACGCCCCTGCCTTATTTTAAAAAAAAAAAAACGTAAAAAAGATTTCGGGCGGCCCCTTGGCTTGGGCCCCCCTGCCGCCGGGGCCCGGTCGCAGTCGCGACCCCTGCGACCACGGTAGATCCGCCACTGCCAGCAGGCCTGGTGTTGTTCCCTGTTTAAAGGCGGGCAGTAGTCCTATAAAAATGAATGAGAAATGAATGAGAAGCATTTATAGGGCAAATACCCAGTGGACTGTTAGTCTGTGTTTCTTTTTATTTATTTCTGAACATAACATAACGTAAGAAAATTAGCAAAAAAAAATACATGATTATTGAGTGAATCTACTTTATTATTATTAATAGAAACATAACTTGATGGGACCTTTCAGTCCATCTAGTCTGTCTTGCCTTAGATTCAGGATAGCTGTATGCCTATTTCATGCATTATCTCACCTTGGTAGGCTGTTCCACTTATCTACCACAATCTCAATATAGTATGGCTATTTATATAAGATATGGAATCCTTGCCAGATATTTTAAATTGTGTTATAAAGTAATTTCATAGAGACAAATCCTTCTCAGACAGAGTTGTAAAGGAACTTGTTTCAGGATTTAATCTATAAAGAGCATTTTTGTAAAAAAGTTATTTCTGTACATAATTTAATAACAATTAACAGAAAACATTCCATTGAAATGTTATTCGTATTGAACATGAAGCTGCAATATCACCTTAATGTCTCACCCACTAGCATAATTGTTTAAAAAATAAAAAAAAAAGCAAATAAAAACTAAATGTTCCATTACATTCTATATTCCATTAGTCTTACGTACAATGAAACTAAATGGAACGTGTAAGAAAATGAACAATATAATGTAAATTCAGTTATTTAATTGTAAACTTTTTTAAAGTTGTATATTTAACCCCTTAAGGACAATGGGCGGTTCCTAAACCAATTGAAAACCATGCATTTTGAGCCTGTACATGTATAGGCTTTGTCATTAAGGGGTTAATGTTGTCCAGCATTTGCAACTGAAACAATTTTATCCAACTTGCAATATCAGATTAACTTGGTCTTTTTATATATTTTAACCTATATATTTATGTACGTTGAAATGATTTCCATGAGGGTCAACATATGTTCCTGAAGAAGCAAAAACTGCCAATATCATCAATAATTTTTGGATCAACATTACCTTTACTAAAATGAATGTGTTATAACCCTGAATACCGAAGTTAGCTAGTTAGAAAGGCATCTAGCTTTATTTTGAAAGTAGTAAAACCCACCAAAACCAGTTCAGCATGCATTCTGCAGCTTAACGGCCTTGTTGTAAAAAGGTTTTTTTCCTGTAATGGAAACATGGAATTTGACAGCGGATAAGTACTATTTGGTCCTATCTAGTCTGCCCATTTTCCTCATGTGGAGACTCAAACAATAATCCGTCCTTGGTTTTGTCTTACATTCAGATTACCTTTATGCCTATCCAATGCATGTTTAAGTTGTCTCCTGTATTTTGTTAAATCTCGTTATGTATTTAAATGTTTTCCCTCTCTCTTCTTCCTCCAAGCTATACATTAAGATCCCTGAGTTGTCTGTAAAGATCTATGGGGCGAAAGGATGTCCGGGGTGATCTTGATATTACTCATATCCCCATGCAGACATCTTTCCTCCGAAGGAAACAGACACAATTTGAAAAGTTTGTCTTCATTGCTGAGATCATTCATTCCTTTAATTAATTTTGTTGCATATCTCTGAACCCTATGCAGATTTAGGATGTTTTTGTATGTGGTGGTGCCAAAAACTATACTGCATATTCAAGTGGTGGTTTTAGCAATGATATATGAAGGAGCATTTTGAATTTTCCCTATTAACAACTAACCTCTAAATCACGTACTTGCCTTTGGTAATTGCCTGAGATTGCACACTTTTAGGAGGTCTTTTATCGATAACCACTCCCAAATCCTTGTCCATAGTGAATTTTTACAATAAGTAAACAGCCAATTTATAATTATCATATTCTCAAATGTAGAATTATGTTTTTTGTTCAAACACATTTTGCCTAAAGGGTACTATGTAAGGCATGATTGTGGCCCTCAAGAACATAAACGTATGTATGTGGGGAATGTCCCAAAACATGCAAGCAACAAATAACAAGAAGAAACAAAATATGAGAATTTTTTAAACTCTTCTCTTTCTCTACCGCTGGGCCTGCATAATTCTAGCCTCCTGGGGCCATTTTGCATCAGGACAGAGCCTTGGGGCACACCACTTGGACAACCTCTCCCTAATTCATCCAAAATGCTAAAATAAAAAAATCCAAAACCAAAAACCTACATGCATTTAAAAGTTTATTAGTGTTGTTGCATTTTTTTTTTTAGTTTTCCTTAGCCTTAAAAAGTTAGATAACACAAATTAAATAACTAAAACATTTTCTTTTGCCTTTTTGAAGATTCCCATATCATTTTCTGTAACTTTTCCCTTTGATTTAGTTCCAGTGTATCTTAATTTTGCAGTGACAGGGGGAATTCACATAATTTTCTTTGTTTGATTGTGCTATATGTTGTATGCTTTGCCAGAGGAATGTCTTTGAACCTCGTTGAGTAATCCTTAGCTATATGCCTTAGAGGTATATGTTCGGACTCCTTTAGGCACCCTGCTTTATTTGTTGGTTGTAAAAAGCTCCATCCTACTTCATGTTTTATTATTTCCTATAATATTTCTAAAATTTCAGTTAAATTTTTGCATTTTGATGTTTGTGGACTGCCTCTATAACTCTATATTTTGTTAAAAATAAATAATTGTCCTCCACATTACTTTGTTCTTTAGTTTGCTCACATTATTCCTTCTTTGTGCATATTTTAGCCTTACTGTTTGGCCCCGGAAAGACAATTTCAAATGCTCCAAAAGAAGATGTGCTTTTGTCAATAAGTATATTAATTGATTTATTTCAGTTTGGTTACTTTAACATAAAGGAGGTCACTGTACAAAATATTGTAATGTTAAAGTCCTAATGGGCTCAATAAGTAGCATAGAACCAGAGAGAAACATTTCTATTTTTATAATTGTGTTTGGTCAATATTCTACAAGATGTGAAGGTTGTTCAGTGTCTGGCTTTTTAATCATTCCTCAGACCACAAAAGCATATGCATCTGGAGCAATAGGTTACACAAAACAACCAAGGAGGTAAATTCCAGTAAAATACATTTTACTGGAATTTACTAGAGAAAAAAGGCACCATGACAAATATCGTGCCAAGTTGTATCAAATAAACATATATAATGCATACATATTCTGCTTATTCATCTCTTCTTTAAGCTGATGATAACTCAACCTTAACAGTTTCTAGAAACTACATAAAAAGTTCTTCTTTGTAAATATATTCCTTCTGGTTGCTATCAACTTCTGTCGAGGGTTAGTCCAAGCTACAAGCTTTATCAGCTATGCATAAGCAGTGTGCAGTACCTGTGTACCTCATCTAGCACCGGACATATTTAAAGGTGCTGTTCCAAAACATCAATTGCAGTGTCTAGTATGCTTAGCAAATGCTCATTGAAGATCATTTTATTAATTTTCTCTAAAGGTTTATTCACGTAAAAAGCACAGTTATGGCAACAATCCATACCAGTTTCACTTTAACATGACAAGTAAGTGTTCCGGTCAAAAAAAGTGAAATCATTATTTCTGAAATATTAGGAATTGTGTTTTTTTATGAACCTACAAGAGTGTTACATTCAACAGAGTAGGTGTCAAATTGAAGTGCATATCCCCAAAATTTAAGGTATCACTGGGCTACGTGGGACGCTGGGACAGTACTGTATAATGAAACCGGGACTGTTGAGAGTACAATAATATCACAATATCTAGATTTTTTCCAGCATTTAATGTGCTGAGAAACTTAGCTTCCTATATTGATCAGGCCCGATATGTCTGTTTTATCAAATGTGCAATAAACTATTGTCTCCCCATTTCTTAAAACCTGATTATTTTATTTTGTAGCACCATGCAGATTGGAAAGGTTCAAAAAGTATGAATTTTATTGCAATCCTCAAAATGACTATTTAAAATGGCATTATGGGTAAATTACAAAATGTATACCTTAATTTTCTTTTTATACACAATACAAGTTAAATCATTAACGTATTCATGAGGCGTCCATTTATTTATTCCATTACCTTGAAATAATAATTTTTGTTTATGGGCTTTACATTGCAGATCTCTATAACACCAGGCTTGGACCAGGCCAGGTTTGCATTTTTCCAGTACTGGAAAAACCTCTGCTATTCTTAGGTAAAGTTGTAAAATACATTTTGCCAATATACAATTCCTCAGTAACAATTTGCATATACATCTAGTCTGGTCTAGCCCTTTAGGCAGGCTCTTGCCCCATGGCCTCAGCTTTAGAAGGGCCCTACGGTGCTGCTGCTTTCAGCTTTTCCCAACTTTGATGGTCTGTCAAAAAACATGTTTTGTTTGAAGAGTTACAAAGTTTCTAGCAACAATATTCCACTGATACCTTTTGTTAAATATATTCCATATTACTAAAGTTGCAGTTTTTTTCTATGTTGAGTCTTTTGTTTAGACTTCCAGTCCTCCAGTATCACCAAATGCCTTTGCAGAGAAGGAAAATCTATTCCAAATGTATCACTCTAAATAACTTTCCTCAGAGCCTGTTATTGGCACCTGGGTTCTCGATTTCTTTTCTCCCCCTCCCTCAAAATGACAAGACTTTAGAATTAAGCTGCATTACCCCAAAACCTCCAGCACAGAACTCTTGCCTTGGGTGGAGCTTCTAAAATATTACTACTGGGACACATCAAGACAGGACCTTGATTTGCTCTAATTAACATTTTGCTCCCAACAGGGAATTACAATGATCATAACTCTTTGTACCCTGAATATATATATATATATATATATATATATATATATATATATATATAAACACACACACTTCATAGATACAAACTATCTTTACCACTTATAAGGCTTTGATTGTTATTGTTTCTATAGGTAATTTTTCTATGGAATTTGAAGGATGAAAGTAAAATTTCATTTATAAAAGATAATCCCTCAGTTAATGTCAGAGTAAAGTAATGTACATTTTCATTTTTATTTTATCTCTCAAAGTTCCCATGAGAGCAGTGAGCATTAAGTACTTTATGCTATGTTCTTTCTACAATAAAGCTTTTTATACAATATGCCTATTTGTCTACCTTTAGGTTCATTTTCTACTTTATAATCTTTTGCTTGCATGCTTTTTAGATATATAAACATATTATATAAAGTACCTTTTTATATTGTTATTTTATTTGTGCAAAGAGTTGTTATAGACATTTGTACGAACCCCTTCTTCAAATCTACAAACCTCTCCATTATGGGTTAATAAGGAAGAGGTCTGGTGCATGGGAGATGATATGTAATTTAAAAAAAAAAAATGCCATAATGTGTAGACTATATAGATCATGTTTACATACGCGAACATATCATCAGTATTGAACATTTCCACTAAAAGGAAGTGTTGTCATGAGCCAACTTTACTTCACTATACATTGTGAAGCTCCAATATTGAGTCTCTGCTGCAAAAAGCACTTGGCTGGCCCTGTATAATACATAGTTAAATTGGGGAGATGACTTCAGTCACATTTCCCATTGAATCATGCATTATACAGGGCCAGCTCAGCTCTTCTTGGAGTCCGAGATTTGCATTAATGATTTGCACAGTTCAAGTAAGCATTCTCCTATCACTTTGATGACTGAAAGTAACCCTGCAGACTCCTTGTAATGGCCTTTGTATTCTGTCAGGACTCGGGTGATCAGGTCGGGTAGGAGCCCATGCGCAGGGGATACTTGGGGTTCAGTCTGTAACCCACGGTGCATGATTATGCAAACAAAGACACCACAAGCAGAATTCCAGGTAATGCAGTGTATTTTATGTATATAACAGGACCAGCGAATAAGGGTAATACAGTCTAAGCAAGAAACCGGACGTATGGCAAAATAAAATACCGGTAATAAGTCTTTTGGCAGGGAGCCCGCTTGGAAGGGTACGAAAAGGCACACAGCCCACAGCCCACTTGGAAGGACACAAAGCAGGGAGTCCACAAAGCAGGGAGTCCACAAAGCAGGGAGTCCACAAAGCAGGGAGTCCACAAAGCAGGGAGTCCACAAAGCAGGGAGTCCACAAAGCAGGGAACCAGGAACAGTACAGGTGCAGAGCCACAGCAGGAAGGTCCATAGCCTTCAATACAAAGGCCCTGACTGAAGGGCAGGGCAGGTTCATAAAGGCAGTATAATCCAGGTAACAAGGCCCAGCTGGATGTATGGACTAGGGCTCAACCCAGGTAACAAGGCACACCTGATCCTAGTAATAGAGTTCTGAGTGCTCCAGAGGGCACAGGGTGGCCACTAGTGGTAGCAGATTTAAATGCCACAGGTATGAAAAAGCCATGGTTCAGGCAGTGAAAAAGTGGTTCCTGACAGTACCCCCTCCCCAAGGAGCGGCCTGCGGGTGCTCCTGGGACTGTAGAGAGGCAGTATCAAAACCTGTGGTAAGAACTCTTAGCCCTACCACGTAGAGCTTTTTCAAATACGTGCAGGTCCTCCTTTCTTACTACAGTTCCGTTAGACTGCGTCATTGCCTCTGAGGAAAGGTCATCTGCAGTGCAGTTGTAAGACATAGTGGTATTGGATGCTGGATACATAGACATGATGGCATTGTTCCGTACTCGTTTTCTTTCTTGGCTGTCCATGCACCAGGGGTCACGAAGCTGCCCTGTACCCAGGGCACCTCTGGGGGCAGGGGGGTAGTACCCGAACTGCACTGGTTCAAGGCTGGAGTGGCAGGCTTAACAGACTTCTGTTCACGCAGCTGTTGCTCGTAACGGTTCAGTTCTTTCCTATGCACAATTGTCCCGTCAGATGCTAGGATGTAACCAGGAGCCCCTAAGGAGTGTTTTGCTGTTTGGGGTCTACGATTCTTTTTCCTGGGAGTAATGGGAGTGGTGGTCCCAACTGCACAAACAGCCGTGGGGTTATCAGTTGCGGGTGTGTCTGTTGTATCAGCAACAGAAGGGTCTGAAGACACACTGTCCATATCAGACCAGTCGGTTTCATCAGAGATGGTCTCAAGGTCATCCGACATGGCTACAGATGGTGCAGAAGTGTCAGGTACTGTGGATTGGTTAACCCCAGGATCACCAGGTTGGGGAAGAGATAGGGTGTGCTCCAGCTTTGATGAGTTGCTGTTGTCACATGCAGGTTCCTGGGCTTGGGGTTTGTTGGTGTGGGTTGCAGAGGGTTTAGCTGGTTTCAGAGGACATTGGGTGATCCAGTGTCCCTTTTTGCCACAGTAAAAGCAAGCTTCCTCATCACACCTTTGTTGCAATTCGGTTGCGGTAAGGGGTTCATGTTTCCTAGAAGATTCATTTTTAATACTGGTAACAGGCTTGTTGGATTTCTCAGGTGATTTTACAGGTGTAGGTGAATGGTCTTCATGAGAGTGCATTAATGATTTGCACAGTTCAAGTAAGCATTCGCCTATCACTTTGAACGTAACCCTGCAGACTCCTTGTAATGGCCTTTGTATTCTGTCAGGACTCGGGTGATCAGGTCGGGTAGGAGCCCATGCGCAGGGGATACTTGGGGTTCAGTATGTAACCCACGGTGCATGATTATGCAAACAAAGACACCACAAACAGAAATCCAGGTAATGCAGTGTATTTTTTGTATATAACAGGACCAGCGAAAAAGGGTAATACAGTCTAAGCAAGAAACGTATGGCAAAATAAAATACCGGTAATAAGTCTTTTGGCAGGGAGCTCGTTTGGAGGGGCGCGACAGACAGAGAGCCCGCTTGGAAGGGTACGAAAGGCACACAGCCCGCTTGGAAGGACACAAAGCAGGGAGTCCACTTGGTCAGGACACAAAGCAGGGAACTAGGAACAGTACAGGTGCAGAGCCACAGGAGGAAAGGTCCATAGACTTCAATACAAAGGGCAGGGCAGGTTCATAAAGGCAGTGTAATCCAGGTAACAAGGCCCAGCTGGATGTATGGACTAGGGCTCAACCCAGGTAACAAGGCAAACCTGATCCTAGTAATAGAGTTCTGAGTGCTCCAGAGGGCAGAGGGTGGCCACTAGTGGTAGCAGATTTAAATGCCACAGGTATGAAAAAGCCATGGTTCAGGCAGTAAAAAAGTGGTTCCTGACAGAAAGAGACAATGGAAGTTTTACAGGCAATACGGGGTTACTTTTTAAGCTGTTCCCCTAATGGAGTTTCTTTTGTTTCATAGTATTTGTTTAGAGAATTGGAAATAAAAACGATATAAACAATTATTGTTTTCATTTTGGAAACATTTGCCAGTGTTGGCTTTTTTAATTAATAATGAAGCGAGTGAGTTGAAGCTACAATTCTCGTTGTAGTGAAAAGACACCCATGACCGAATTGTTTAGTTATACCTCATAGCAATTCTACTGATGTAGAGAAGATAAACTTACCATCTGGTCAGGATGCACCACAAATATTGCTGGTTTGCAAATACCTGAGATGTATCATAACAGCTGGAGGAAACAAAACATGAGAGGCACTTACCCCGATCCTGGAAATACAAAGAGGTCCACTGCAGAAGCAGCAGGGGAGGGAGAAACAGTAGGCTAGAGTATGTTAACTAGACATAGAAGTTTTTATTTAATTGTATACACCCATCTGCTGTCAGAGTGGTTTGGTCTGCTATCTCCCTCTAGCTGCTCTTGTCCCCTTTACTCTAGTAGTTACTTCTTCACAGCTTGCAGGCTGCAGGCACAAGGTAGTTTAACATGTATAGCAGCTAGGGTTACTTAATACTCCAGCTCCCAGGACTCTCAGTCTGTCTGGTACATTAAGCATCATGGGAAAGTGAGTACAACTGGATTGTCAAATGTTAGTTTTTATATCATTATGAATTGGGACTGTTGCTGCTGTGGAATGTATATTTTATGATTCTCAGCTATACATTTGGTTGGCTGAATATCATTAAAAAATGTAATAACAGTACTTTGAGTGCCAACTGTTACCATAACTGAAGAACTACCAAGTGTCCCATTTTGATTCCTTTATGTGACTTTTTTTCTAGACTTGGGCGCCGGCCAACTCTTCGTGTTCGTCTTCGTGGGGGAATATTCGCCCATTCCTGTGTTCGGTTCGGGAGACTATTCGTGTACATTCTTAGTGTTCATTTTTTTCTTTGTTTTTTTTGCTGTTTTTTGTAGATGGGGCTAATACGGGGTTAACACAGTACGCACTACACAGCAGCTTTGGCGCCAGGATTTTAAATGTCCGTACAAACAAATCTATTGGTCGCCGGAAGGGGCCTCCTCTGCCATCAACCAATGAAGTGCACCTGTACTTAATTGGTTGATGGCAGACGAGCCCCCTGCTGGCGACCAATGGAGTCGCTCGTACAGACTTTTAAAATCCTGGTGCCGCAACCTTGCCGGGAGAGACCACTGGTCTCCCCACTCTAAGAGTTAAAGGTCCGTATTTTGCCCCCCCTGAAAAAAAGCCTGGGGATTTCCATAAATGTGACCACACGTGGGATTTAATAAAACCTTACATCCATTCTCCAATAGCAAATATGGATTAAATGTGTTGGAGTTTCCAAATTATAACAGTTTATACAACATACACAGATCATACCATTAATGACAAAGATGCACATACTGCATGGTCATGATAAGAAGATCGGAGAAGGTCATACAGTGAAATGAAAACATTGATTATCTATCAAAATAAAACAATCAGTCATCTTGTTTTGTTCACATTTATATAGATGACATGATGCTCATTATTCATTGGGCTTTGTCAGCAGTTCCAATAATTAAATACATTAAACACTTTGTATTAAAATTATGTGCAGATTTTGTAAACATGCCGGCTTCATTATTTAGCTTTTAAGTGTTTTTAATAGGAAGTATAGATTCAAATTTATTTTGCTTTTAATAATGCACTGGATAGAATTTTCCTGAAAACTTTACAAATTTATACATAGTTGTTTTGTCTGAAGAAATAACAATTCGAGTTTTCGAGAGCTGATTTAAAATTCTAAATTGAAATACATTTTATTAATTGTATTTCTCCTGGTAAAACCATTTTAAATTGAAACATACATAAATCATCAACCATTTGTCATTGATGAACTGTGCTGGACTGGTGATGGCGAGGTGGCCCTGGCACTTTTAGGTTGCCTGATGACATGCAATCAACGGCTAATATGCCTGGCCGCACGCTGCCTTTTTATGCAGTACCTGGTCTGATTGCAGATTCTGTGACTGTGTGATGCCGTTGGCCAGCGTTTTCCCGGTGTATCATATGCCCAGTCTGGGCCTGCTGATAGATATTATAGTATTTTGTCATTTTATGGCAGACCAAAACTTATGATTCTTCTTATATACAAAACAAACTGATGTGATTAACCAAAAAAGTGTCAGTTAAAGATACCTATAGCCAAATGTTTTAAATAGTGTTTCAATAATATTTTGCACAGTATCTCTCCATCAGAATAACAAACTTTTTCAATTTCTACAACAAGATAACGGTTCACTGTTGTACATTAAACATCTCAGTCAAATTTTATCTACTATATTAAATTTGACAAAAAACATCAGATTAGGGTTTCTGCTTTATTAAATGCATAAATACAGTGGTAAACACAATAAAAAAGCATAGAGATTGCTATCACTTTTCTGCTCAACAGCAAAAAGCATGTAAATCTTGAAGTTTTCTTATATTAACTATGTCTTCTTTCACACATTGATTTTTGTTATCATTAGTGAACTGAGCACTGTTGATATTGTATATGTATTGTATATGTGTGCAGGATTGTTCTATAATGAGAGTAATGTAAATAATTTTCTTGCACATGTAAGTCTTCATTATTTGCCTTTGGACATTCTAGACACTGCTTAAGGGCATGGGCGTAGGAACCCCTAAAAATCTGGGGGGACAGCATTTCCCCCCATAAGATCCCCACTTTCTCCCCATCTCTCACACTATCTACCCCCTCTCCCCCTTCTCACACTATCTACCCTCTCCCTAACCCCCTTCTCACTAGCTACCCTCACCCTACCCTCCCTTCTCACTATCTACCCTCTCCCTAACCCCCTTCTCACTAGCTACCCTCACCCTACCCTCCCTTCTCACTAGCTACCCTCTCCCTATCGCCCCCTTCTCACTAGCTACCCTCTCCCTACCGCCCCCCTTCTCACCAGCTACCCTCTCCCTAACCCCATTCTCACTAGCTACCCTCTCCCTACCCCCCTTCTCACTAGCTACCCTCTCCCTACCCCCCCTTCTCACTGTCTACCCCAGGGGTGTCCAAGTTTTTTCTGCAGTGGGCCACTTCATCAGAACTGTATATGTGCGCGGGCCGCACTCATTTTTCACTGTTAGAAAATATGGCCTTTAATAAAATATGCAGATTAAAATAAAGTAAATGACACAAAACCTTTACTTTTCCTCTCACTGATTTCTGGGCCTAGAAAGTTTTGTGACTACAAATTCAGGACTCAGGATAATTAAAAATTAAATAGTTCTATTTATTCTAGGGATACACCGAAATGAAAATTCTGGACCAAAACATTCACGGTTCACTTAGCCAAAACCGAAAATGACCCCCCACCCTTAAAAATAATAATAAAAACTCACATTTTTAATAAAAGTAGGTAACAAATGTTCATTTTTAGCTCAACATAAATGTCTCGTTTTTTAATCTGCCCAATGTTCAGTTAAAGATGCACAGTTAAAGATGAGTTCTGTTAGTGTCATTTTGTACTTGCTTACTGTATTTAAAAAAATCTGTCTGTTACATTTAAAACAGAAGGAAAGTGAGCATACCGTATACTAAACACGTCCCACTCATAAACTCATAGTACACCATATGTGATTATTCAACTCACTGCCAATTCCAGACAAGCTTGCATATTATTTTCTGATACTGAAAAGAAATATAGAAATATTTGCTTAGAAATGCTATAAAACAAACCTTACTCGTGTTTGGCATGATCTTTTGTATAGTACTGTGCAGGTGTGGAAAAAATGCTGTAAAGTAAGAATGCTTTGAAAAATAGACATGTTGCTAGGTAATTGTTATCATTTAATAAAATGCAAAGTGAGTGAACAGAAGAAATCTAAATCAAATCAGACAGACTTGATGATGTTGAGATCAGGGGAATACTATCACTTCCTTGTTCTTCTTTACAAGTTTGGATCAGATGCAACCCTGATGGTATTGCATGATTGATAAGTATCTGCTTGTACTTCTTAGCATTGAGGGGACCATGAATTCTAACCAAATCTCCAACTCCATTTGTAGAAATGCTGGAACAAATTTACGTGGCCAACCTCTGCATTTATGGTCCACAGCATTGTCCAGTTATTTGTTCTTCTCAAGTCGACAAAACATCTGGAAACTCCTGTCTGCCTTGAAATTTCTGCCCGGGAGAGACCTTGTTGATGCAGTATAACTAGCTTGTGTCTTGTTGCTTTGCTCAGTCTTGCCATTGTGTATGTGTTTTGACATTAAACTGTTTTCAGTTACCTCACCGTGTTAGAGTGTTTGGCTGCTCTTGTTTCAGTTAATGGTTGTTTTTCAACCTACATATTAACGTAATCATGATAATTAATCGGAAGGCCCTGTCCACAAAGAAATGGATGAAGAATGAAGACACAAGGAGCAACAAATGAAGAAGACAGAGCAAGGAGACAGGGACTGAAGCGGTCGGCAGAGAAGGTAAGTAGACATTCAAAGGGAACATGAGAAAACATGAATGAGAGTGTGAGTTTTGCTGTTTCCTTCTACCTCTCCTTAACCATGTTATTCCTGCGTGCTCATGACAAACGTGCCCCTGCTCTGCCGCATTTGTTCTGATCTCTCATGTATGACTTGGCTACGTTTATGATCCATATTTGTGTACCAGGGTCCGGCGTGTCCCGTACTTACCTACTTGTCCACCATTACCAAGCCGTGTGCCCTGCCTGAGGGCTTCCAAGCCGTGTGCCCTGCCTGAAGGCTTCTAACCCGTGCTTCTGTTGTGTGCCCTGCCAGAGGGCTTCTAAGCCGTGCTCCTGCAGTGTGCCCTGCCAGAGCGCAACCCTGGATACATCAGCCTGCCAACAGCTATACTCTGAACCCAAACCTGCCCCTGTACCGAGACTCTTACCTGATCTGGCACCCAGTGCCCTTACAGAGAGTGAAAGAACCAATGGAATTCAAATTCTGAGCTTTTTGCTTTGTTTTTGTTTGTTTTGTTGGGGGTCCCTCTCTGTTATTGGGGATTTGTACAAGAATTGGCAAAATTTGTTAAAATTTAAATTCATTTGAATCGATTACACAAATGTACTGTACAGTCAGATATGCTATAATTTATACCAATATCACACCATCTGCACCCTGTATGTCATCCTTTGGATGCCTTTCTTAATTTTGGGGAGGAGGGGTTTAGTTATGGGTGAAACTAATGTAATGCAATCTATCTGTCCTTTGTGAGGGTCTCAAGGTATGCAATAAATCAGTAGCAGTAGCTGTTAGCAGTTTTCATCTGATATCAATATAGCCCTAAACATTGCCACCCCTAGGAGTTTCCACACATGAACTTTCTCTGTAACGATGATATTACAGTAAGCAGTACCCAGTTTGAACATTTAGCAACCTGTGAAGAAACCAGGGAAGGAGGGAGGCAGGGAGAAGGCAGGAACTGCTTCATGTGTGTTTATAAGAGAGGGCAAGTACAAAGTCTATGTGAGAAGGAACCCTATTCTAAAAACAATCATAAAAGTACAATCCGTACAATCATCTTGACAAAGAGTGGATCGGTAATATACATTTGTTAATCTAATAAAATTATTTTATATACTGACCACAACAGGCAGGTTCAACATGTGAAGCAGCATATACAACCAGCAGGGATTATAAAAACCGAAGAAAACCCATGTACTTTGACTCAGCTACTAAATGACGGAATTCAAAACAGGCTGCCTATGGAGATTCTTTGTTTATGCAGGTAACATGGAAAAGTACAAAAAGCTGAAGAAAACACTTGATGTGTTTCGCACCTAAGTGCTTAACCGTAAGGTGTCTTGGATAAATACATCACTAATTAATACTTAACATAACACACATTTGCATGATTATGAGAAAAGACCTCTTATCATTGTAAGTACATTGTATCACACCATTAGATATTTTTTGTATATAAAGGAAAGGGTTAAATTAAACTGACATTATATACTTGCCTGTACTTAGGGACCTAGGAATTAAGCATACAAAATATAACTTATATAATAAAAAAAATGTAAACTGTAAAAAAAACTGTTCAAAGCATATTTTTTTATATGAAAAAAAGATTGATAAAGTATATCAAAGAATATACTTTTCTTACTGTGGTAAAATTGAAAAAGGAAATTACATAATATACAATATCAAAATGTATATCAATAAGAAGATAATATATATGCGGGAGTAATTTAATAATCTAAAAAACATATAAGAATCAAAATAAATAAAATACAGAAGGAAGAAGAATATTTATTTTGAGAATTTGTTAAGCAAATTATTTTAAATTGTAAGAAAAATACTAGGTCCAGTTCAATACTAACAGACTGACTACAAAATGTAAACCCTATACTACATGAAATGAAAAACATTTTGTATGAATAAAACTATTAAAAACAAATGAATATAAATATATATCAATCTCAATATATATAAAAACTATTTCCAAGGATTGTACATATAAACATGGATAGTACTCATATTTCAGTATAACTTTAATTAGCTATATTTAATTTAGAATTAACAAATAGAGTGGAAGAAAACCATATAAAATTATGGTATAAATGTTAATTTGCATAAATTACATTATCAGTATCATTGCCATAAAATAACTAACCATTTGTTGTAGCTCTTTGGATTATAAACAAATGCCTTTAAATTTTTATGCGTGAGCTCGGTGATAGGGTTAAGCTTCATCTAATAACTGGGCCATGCTTAAGGGTAATGCTTCTCAGTTTCACTGTCCTGATTAACGTATCCTTTAACGTAACATCAGGAAAAGATTAGCAAGAACATGAAAACACCATAAAAGCTTGATTACATCTCTTATGTTCAGTAATCTTTTTAAGAGTGTTCAAATGTGAGATTTTCCAATGCTCAAATTCTCGTTGACTACTGGGAAATTTGCAATTTAAAAAAAGCAGCAATCATTGACGTTTCTAAACATTTTTCTTCAAAGCGATAATTATTTTCCATCAAAATGTTCTCAATTTAATCATTCTGATGAAATATATTAGATTTATTTTTCTAAATGTATTCTAATGCATTAATGGGGAAGTCCTGTGATGCAATCAATATTTTTCTTTGAGATTTAAATAGGGTGTGACAGGACAGGATTTGTTTAACGGTGCTCCAATAAACTTCCCTTATCTTTAGATTTTGAGGTCACCATTGTTTTCACTCAGTGAAATTTTGGATAACTTCCCAACACATTGAACTGATTTTTTTGGGGATTGATATAGAAGTCATGCTCATGCTTAGGAGGTCCCTTCCTAGTAGACCTTAATAAATTTTAAGGGTCCCTCTTGGTGATTTAAAACTGAGGAATTCTATTATCTACCACAAGGCAGTGTGTCTAAAATATCGTGTACAGATAACAGACCTAAAAACATACCAAAAGAACTGTTACGAATCTCATATTTTTTTGAATCAGCAAATGATGCTAAATCTGTTTAAGTGATATTAACATTGAAATAGAACCAAAGTTATGCTTGGTGATGCCCTTTAATAATATTTTTGCTAAATCCAGCTTAATACTTCCCTTTCAATCGTAGTCCACAGACCACTCATGGACACTACAAAATTGTCCTCAGTACGATTCAATGGCATGTAAGGGTTTAACTGGCCAATAAAAAACTTACAAACAGAATAATGTCAACTAGACTGTACAAAATTGTAAAATTGGTTCAAAAACATAGATCATAGATTAACCACTGACAAATTGCATTATCCAACATGTATTCCAGTGCAGCCTTTAGCTATCTGTGTGTTTTTTGCTATTATTTTCTTATCTCTCCTCACTTAATGTCTTCCACCCTCACATACATTCTTCCATACCTTCCATACTTTAGTTTTTTTGCCTTCTGATGCATTCTATCATACTTACTACTATAGTACTAAAGTTCTAACTTCCAATATGTTCCTTGTATCACCTATTCTAGTCCCCTAAGCAGTCATTTATCACTCTTAACATTTATAGTTCTAGCTCTCATATTATTCTGGTGATCTTCTTTATAATAAGATCTGTCCTACTATCTTCTTCTAATTGTGTCAGGCTTCGCTATATTGCAGCAGTGCCTGAATTCTTCCATTCATCTAAATCCTCTCACACCCTTTTGAGAAGACTTTCACCTTAAATGATATATTATCACTCATAGATTCCACCACATGCACTAAAATTCCACTTGCTTTCTGGTACTATGATATATATATATATATATATATATATATATATATATATATATATATATATATATATATATATATATATACGAAAAGGATATTTCCATGTTGTTTCCAGTGGAGATAATATGCTTATTACACATTTTAGTGAAAATTTTTCAACACTTTTTTCTAGCATATAAATGAATAAGCCATGACAATAATTTTCTTAAAAACAACACATTGTCTTAATCAGTGCAACATACAAGCTAAATTGAGCATGTATCGATTCCTAATTACCTAAATGTAACCAAAATATTAAGGTCAGCACAGCTCCAAGCAATGTATGAAAACCAAAATGATATAGGTCTACCACAGGATTTTAAATATAATAACGTAATTTACTCGCAATGCATATAATATTTATTTTGGTTATATATATAGGCATGGACATGGTTCATGGCAGACATTTTCACAGCAAATACTCACTACCATTTTTTTTATTAGTCTACTTCGGTTAAGATGTGTAAAAATTAATCATTATATCGTCTTTAGGTGAAAAATATAAATAGTAAGGGATAGGCTGTCAAAATACAGATTGCCCTTACAAATGCCTGCCTACACACACACACTATATAACTGTACTCAAGTTCACCTGGAAAACCTGAAATCCACCGTGACAGAAACTGCCATAGACTGGCCTGTCCTTGTAAGGACAGGGAGTGGTTGGGAGTTTCACTTGGCCAGTTTAGCCCTAGGAAGCTAAGCATGAGCTGAAATGACATATGGACGTTATCTTTTATCATTACATGGAAATCAGGATAGCTAGGAACAGGTAAGTGATATAGGAACCAAAAGCAGAATTCATGATCGTAAGACAAGATGGTCGGAACACAGGTAACACAAACAGAGGTACAGAATCACAAGTCAAAGGGTAGTCAAGCAGGCAAGGGTCAATAAACTGGAATCAGCAGCACAATCTCAGGAACGCAGGTAAAAGACCACAACAGGGTGCCCGTAAGTAGCACTACCGGGTTTTTAAATCCGGTGCCACTCTAAAGCCCCACTTCCAACCTACGTCATGGCCAGACGTCCATCACGTCCACAGCACCAGCCATGAGGATTAGCCGTGCCCCCTGTGGAACGACAGGAGACCGGACACACTAGAAAATAGCCAACTCAATGGTCATGTGAGGAAAACCAGCAGGCTATTTTTTTGTCTTCACATATGGACAAGCCTGCTGGTTTTCCTCACATGACCGTTGAGTTGGCTATGTTCTTGTGTGTCCACCTTACCTCTGTGTCGTAAATTTACAAGTTTTGAGTAGAAATTAAATGCTTAATCACATACAAAAAGGTAATGTGACTGCTGTGTATATTTAATGGATGCTAGCAATAGATACCTATACACAAAGCTCTACATTGCAAGTTTCATATTTAAAAATAAAGTTGCATAGAAAGGCAGCATTTCAGTAATCTCTTTAAAGTTTGAGTAAAAAGAAAATAACTTCAAGTATTTTCCATTTTCAGACACGTGCAAATGGACCAAAAAAGATTCAGACCAAAAATTCAGTTAATTTTTGGCCCATTTATTTTCATAATTACTTTTCCTGCTATTTTGTTTTGGACACAAATAGGGGGGGTTAAATTTGGAAACAAAATTTGTTGTCAGATGCCCACACTCACTCAACTCTTTCACACTCTCTTTGAATGGCTCCCTACCTTCTCCATCAACCCCTTTTGCATCTGGCAGCCCTGTTTCTTCTCTAGCATTCTCTTCATCTTCTTATTTAACTACATGCTAGAACCCTTAGAAAATGGGTGTTTGTGTGGACCCTTTATTCATTCTATAACACTAACAACAGTAACAGTAATGGATAGACTGTCAAAATACACACATATACTCTACCTTTAGAAATGCCTGCCCATAAACACATACCTGCCCATACACACAGACATACACATGCACATTCATGATTTCCCCTACACATAAACATCCTAACTTACACTTGCCCTTGTATCCACACACTTGCTTGCCCTTAGACAAACCTGCCCTAACATACACTTTCAAAACACACTCTATCTCCCCTTTTTCATAATTTCTCACCTATCTAATTATCTTTAACCTTTCCTATTAACCCCTTTATCTCTACCCTTTCCCTCAATTTGTCCCCTTCCCTTTGATCCACTTTCTCATTATCACTTTCTCATCTCTCCCTTTTCTCTTTATCTCTCCTCCTGTTTTTACTTAAACTCTTTCTCGTTATCTCTTCTTTCTCTTTATCTCTTCCCTTTCTCATTATCTCTCCCTCTTCTGCTTATCTTTCATTATGTCCTCTCTCCCTCCCTTGTCCCTCCTACACATTATCTCACACTAACACACATCAAGACACACACATTCAGACACTCGCACTAACACACACATACAGGCACTCAACAGTAACTTACATGCACCCAACTAACTCAAAGTAACACAACCAGATATACACACACTTGCATATCCAAACAAAAACACATGTTCACACACTAACATTCACAGACACACATACCAACATAGCCACAGACATATGTTACCACACTAAAATACCCACAAACATACACTAATATACCCAGGCACTCACACTAACACACCCACACAAAGACAAAGGAGAAGACTTACTTAATAAAGTTTATACACTGTAGATACTCAATAATACATTAAACATGTTATGTGTGTTAACCAACAACATGTGAATATGAATCCTGGACAAAATGGCAGATATTGCAACCGTAGGTTGGTCGCAAAAGACTACGTCATTCTTTGATAATTACATTGAACAATGTAAACCTAGAACAGTTCCCAGACCACAGTTTGTCATCTTCTCTTTATAAGTAAACAAAATTTAAAGCCGCACTTTAAATTAGCTCTTGGTTTCAGTCAGTAAAATATGACTGTCATAACTGCATTTGTATGCAAATTTGTATTCATATTGGTGTTTATTTCAGATAACTGACATTGCTGAATATATTAGGTATGTAAATTGTTATCTGGGTTATATCTCCCTGTCTTTTGTGTATGAGGGTTGCATTTAATACTGTAAAGTTTTATTTCCTTGATCCATAAATTAATATTGTTGAGGTATCAAATATGTGTTTTCAGGAATAAAAACAAAAACAAGTTATTAAATGAATACAAATGAAACTAAACCACTTTTTCAAAATAAGGTATATATATATATATATATATATATATATATATATATATATATATATATATATATATATATATATGGTATATCTATATATTTATGTTTGGAGTATGTGAGTATTTTAGTGTGAGATCATGTGTCTTTGTCTGGGTATGTTAGTGTGTGTCTAGGTATGTTAGTATCTATAACAACACATATAACGTGAGTGACCACAAAAAAATGAATCTCAATACTGATTTAAATTCAACGCACTGAAAAAAGTAAATATAGATATACTCTATATAAATGACACTAATTATTAGACTTGGACATCGGCCAACTCTTCTTGTTCATCTTTGTGGGGGGGAAAATCTTCGTATTCCACGAATATTCGCCTGAACCGAACATGTACATTCTTCGTGTTCGTTTTTTTCTTCTTTTTTGTAGAAGGGGTTAATATGGGGTTAACACGGCACGCACTGTACACCTGCACCTGTACTTCATTGGTTGATGGCGACCAATAGAGTCGCTCGTACAGACTTTAAAATCCTGGTGCCGCAACTTGGCCGGGAGAGACCACTGGTCTCCCCGCTCCAAGAGGTCAAGGTCCGTACGAACGACCAATAGAGTCACTTGTACAGACCTTTAACTCTTGGAGCGGGCCCCAGGCCAAGTTGTGCTGTCAGGAGTTAAAGGGCCGTGCGAGTATATAGAGTCGGTTGCACAGCCCTTTAACTCCTGAAGGCGAACCTACGGATTTCCGCTCCCGTTAACCCCAGCGATGCTGCATAGATAATGTCGGCTAGATGGGGAAGGGACCAGGGAGATGAGTAAACGAAGACAAAGATTCTTTGTGTTCTGTGTCTTCGTCTTTGTATACATTTCGCGGCCACCATGTTCTTATCTTCGGTATTTGGGCTGAACAACGAAAACCCTCCGTGTTCGTTTTCGTTTTCTCCCGAATACGAGCGCACAAGTCTACTACTTATACAGACGTGTATATTCTTCCTTTGTACTGGGATAAAGACTTCAATTTCTATGAATCTTATGCACATTTGTGAGTAACTGGAAACAGACTCACATACTGCTCCTTGTAAGCGTGAATTCTATTTATTTATTTATTTGTTTGCATTTTTTTTTTAATCAATCTACTTATTTAAATATTTAGTCTATAAATCGTATATGAAGAGTTTATATCATATCCGTAGAAGGCTCTCACTTGGGCTCATTTAGCACTGTCAAGTGCTTCATCTTCTAGTAAGTAGGATCACATTCAAGATATTGGGGATCCACAGTGTATAAACTTTATTAAGTAAGTCTTCTTTTTTTAGACATAAGACAACTAAGAATGACTTCAAATGGGCAATGTTTTTTTTTAACAATTATTAATATATTAATTGATTTTAGAACCCATTGGTGAGTTTAAATGTTGCAACAAAACTACAAACTTGTATTTTGGATCAAAAATTTTATGTTGCACATCAGGGGACAGCTGTTATTAAATATACCTCTTAGTTAGTAGAGAAGGCTATTGTGTGACTTTCTAATGTATTCTTTGACCTCTAATGCAAATGCTGTTTGTTTGCTCTATGCAATTCATTATAATCAACGTTTAAAAGTTTAAATATTGCAGCTGAAACCAACATATCTTTGGCAAATTAACATTTTACATCATATATATCTTTTACCCTTACATTTTATTTGTAGCCCTGAAATGTCTCCTAGTACTCTAGGTGGCCCTATGATGCTTAAATTGAAATAGAAGGGAACCATGTTTGTTGAGACTGCATAAATATTTCAAACTTTACATTAAAATGTTGTTTGCTATAATCAGCAGATGAATGCTGCCTACATTTTGGCATTGGGGTTTGATCCAGCAGTTGATATCTGTGTAAGTGAAAATAAAATCAAGCAGCAGTAATCTTTTGTAGTACATCTCTAGATTTCCCTATGGGATTCATATGAATAACTTTAAAACATAATTTTTCTGCTTAAACAACCTTTAACAGTGAGCAGTCATCTAGTCAGTTTAAGTCTTTGTATATTGCCCCTTGTGCAAAATGTACTCCAGACATCAATCAGATATGAGTGTCCTTTGCAATCTTCTTTCTGGAAAACTGATTAAATATTTGCAAAGTACTTCTCATATTTATCAAGAAAAGTGTTCACCCGTTAAAAGAGGGATGCTCACCAACTATTTTTTTGTTAATAGTATAACGGCTGTTTATAAATATGGTATCATTTTATGCCATAAAACAATCATTGTTTTCACATAATACAATATTTTTGTCAAGCACGCATTCTGTCTCTATTATCTGGGTAGCTCAATCTATTCATACAGTCTTATGGTAGGATTAATCTTCATCGATCGGTTCGGCCTTCTTTCTTTGTCTTCTGCTCCTTGTGCCTTCTTTCTTCATCCACATCTCCTTGGACATGGTGTTCTGGTGAATACCTTCAAAAGGGGTCAGCGTCTGGGCGCCCTAATTTGCATAACAGGGACAGGCTGTTTCTATGGCTCTGCAGAAGTGCAGAGAGAGGACAGACGAGAATGAGAGGTGCAAAAATGTTTCTCTTTTGCAGCAAATCGGTCTTCATTATTCTGGCTTCCTGGTGAACTAATGCAAAATGGTGGAGCTTCCAGGCACACCCTCTCTCTAATTGGAGGAACAAGGAAGGCTTCACTGTAGGCTCTTCCCCTTTTCCAGAAATTCACCAGAAGGCCATACCCAGTTGTACATGGTGAAGAGGACAAAGAAAGAAAACTTTTTAGAGCAGTGGATAAAGAAAGAAGACAGAAGAACAAGAGTCAAGAGAAGGGGAGCTGGGAGGTAAAGAAAGGAGGAGGTAGGGAGACTTTAAAAGAGAGCGAGAGTTAAAGAGAGTGTAAGAGAAAGCAAATGACGGTGTGAGTGAGAGTGTGAAAGTGCATGAGAGAGTGAATGATAGTGAGTGACCATGAATTTCATTTCTCAATGTAAAATGCCCTTTGATTTTCCCCCCAAACCAAAAGGGCAAGAGACAAAATTTGTCGTCTGTAAACAAACCGATCAAAAACGGAATTAAACATTTTTATGAATCGTTTTTGGCTTATATGAACAAAGACCTCTTCCTAGTTTGTCCATCACAGAGGCATCACTTGACTTGGTAATGCTATGAGGGCCAGGCCCAATTCCCACTCAAGCTGACAATAAATCAGATTTTTCTAATTTTAGCCGATTTAATGTTAATATGGAAGGTGTTCCTACTGGCAGTATACCTTGTTTTATTATTTTCATATGTTTTTTTTACTTTAAAAATTATTTTTAGAGACTAAAACAATATAACCTTGCTTTAATAATATAGAAAAAGTATGCCATTTTTATTATTAAAAGCCTTGTCCGTGATTATGTTGAAGGGTAAAAAAAACCTTTTTCTTACACAGCAACATTTACAAGGCTGTGACATTAACAAGGCTGATTCGGGCTAACAGTCAACAATGAATTCATCATTTTACTTAAATATAATGTGCAATAGTGGTATACAAGTGCCTATTCATAACTACTGTCAAATGCAATCAGCCCATGATTCTATGAGTGGTTGTTTAAGGCTCTCCCCCCAGCCATAAGCAGATCTTCTGAAAAGCAAAGTATGCCAAAATCTACAGCCTTATATCCTAATCTTGCTTTTCTGACTATGTACAAAACTTCACTGGCCTATTTTTTTGCCGTTGTCATGGTAACCCTTTGGAAGCAAGATTGATGGGGGTGGGAACCTACTGCTTGCAAACTCTCATAGAAAGTGATCATGATATAAAAGATATAAGACAATGAAACTAAGACAAATTCTTACCTATACATAATTTACAATAGGTTGTACATTTCTATTTTATTTTTTTATATTAACTTAGTGAACATTTAATAAACCAGGCAATATTTATTACTTATCTAGATAACACAAAACATACAGTGGGGCAAAAAAGTATTTAGTCAGCCACCAATTGTGCAAGTTCTCCCACTTAAAAAGATGAGAGAGGCCTGTAATTTTCACCACAGGTACACTTCAACTATGAGAGACAGAATGGGGGAAGAATACAGGAAATCACATTGTAGGATTTCTAATGAATTCATTGGTAAATTCCTCTGTAAAATAAGTATTTGGTCACCTACAAACAAGCAAGATATCTGGCTCTCACAGACCTGTAACATCCTCTTTAACCCCTTAAGGACCGGGCTCGTTTTTTCTTTTTGTACCCTGTGGGACCGAGGCTGTTTTAATACTTTTGTGGTGCTTGTGTTCAGCTGTAATTTTCTCCTCACCCATTTAGTGTACCCACATAAGTTATATATTGTTTTTTTCAGATGGGCTTTCTTCAGATACCATTATTTTGATCGTATCATCTTATTTACTATAAAAAAAAAAAAAAAAACATGGTGAAAAATTGAAAAAAAACTTTTATTTGAAAAATCTTTTACTCACCTAAAAAAGCAAGTAAAAAAACTAGCTAAATAGATTCTACTACCTGTCCTGAGTTTAGAAATACCCAATGTTTTTATGTTTTTTTGCTGTTTTTTGTAAGTTATTGGGCAATAAGTACAAGCAACGTTTTATGATTTCCAAACCTTTTTTAAAAAATCTGGTCAGTCTGCCTCCATCTCCTCTTTGGAACATCTTTGAAGCCGGTTAACTCAATTTAACCCATTCAAACCATATATTTTTAAAAACTAGACACCCCAGGGTATTTCAAATGCTGTTATTTTAACCCTTTCCATGCAACAGTTATACAACTACACAGGGGCGTACCTAGAGTATTTGGCACCTGGGGCGGATCCTGTATGTGGCCCCCCCACACACACACTTTAAAACTGCATAGCTTCTACCGTTATATACCGGCGCAGACACTGAAGGTGGTACAGCATAACACTTACTGTTATCATTATATACTGAGGCAGACATTGACGGTGGTACAGCATAACACCTATCACTATATACTGAGGCAGACATTGACGGTTGTACAGCATAACACCTACCACTATATACTGAGGCAGACAATGACGGTGGTACAACATAACACCTATCACTATATCCTAAGACACACATTGACGGTGGTACAGCGTAATCCCTATCACTATACATTGAGCCAGACATTGACAATAGTGCAGCATAACTCCTATCACTATATACTAAGCCAAACATTGATGTGGTGTAGGCCTACCACTTCATTAGTAGTAGGGATGCACCGAAACGAATTCTGGACTGAAACCGAAAATGCAGCATTTACCTGGCCGAAACCGAATATGACCCCCCCCAACACCATAAAAAAAAATCTAACACTTTTATTTCAAGTAAGTAACACACCAAAATAGGACAAAACAATTAAATAACAATATTAATATATATATATGATTGTTAACAGCAATCACATTTCTATCATGCCCAGGCATACTCAGATTCCAGGATGTACTCGCAGACTTGGCATGATAGGAGTATGATTGCCCTATCTACCCCTTCTCACTCCCTTTTGTCCTACCTACCCCTTCTCACTCCATTCTCCCTATCTACCCCCTATGCCCCCGTCTCACTCCCTTCTCCCTATCTACCCCCTCCTATCTACCCTCTCCCACTTTGAAGTTCACTTACCTTTCAGGAGTCCTGCGGTGGGGGTGCAAGGCCTCTGTCTCCCAGCTCTGCCACTGTATGGAACAGTATAGAGTGATGGGAGTTATGATGTACTAGAGCATAATTATATAATGGAAAATACATTGGAAATGGTACAGCATAACACCCATCACTCTCACACACTTACCAATCCACACACATACCAATCCACACACATACCAATCCACACACACACCAATCCACACACACACCAATCCACACACATACGAATCCAGACACATACCAATCCATATATACCAATCCACACATATACCAAACCACACACATACCAATCCACACACATACCAATCCACACATACACCAATCCAGACATATACCAATCCATATATACCAATCCACACATATACCAACCCACATACATACCAATCCACACACATACCAATCCACACACATACCAATCCAGACATATACCAATCCACACATATACCAATCCACACATATACCAATCCACACACATACCAATCCACACACATACCAATCCAGACATATACTAATCCACACATACCAATCCACACATATACCAATCCACTCTCACTCACTGAATGCTTTCCTACCTTTCCTCTTTTCTCCTTACAGCTTCTTTTCCTCCTCTTCGCTCCTCTTCTTCAGTTCTTCTGTCTTCTTCCGGGTCAGAGGGCACGGACGGCAGTGGGAGCGGCTTCAGTGTTGTGCGCCGGGATCTGACAACAAATCCCGGCACACAGCAGCTGTTGCCGTGCGGATCGCAAGGGAGCGATATCAGAGGTCTTTAAGAGACCTCCGGCTCCCTTGAGTGATTTTAAGCTGGGTTCAAGGGTTGAACCCGGCTTAAAATCACTCAAGGGAGCCGGAGGTCTGCTAAAGACCTCTGATACCGCTCCTTTGCGAGCCTGCTCCTCCAGCGGCGGACATTACTGTCCGTCTCTGGAGGGGTGTCGGGTGCCGGCAAGTTGGCACCCCCCTGATGAGCGGTACCCGGTGCGGACTGAGTGCAGTGATACCCGACATGCATGAGTTTGTCGTGTTGTTTGAGATTTAAAATGCCACATTTGGGAAGTGCGCTTTTTTTCTCCATTTTGGTCAGTCTGTACCTATGCCCTTATCTTTGAGCTCTGCCACTCCAATTTACCCCATCAGCCATTTTTTTTTTATATTAGACACCCCTTGGGTATTTGAAGTGCTTTTATTTTAACTCTTTGTTGAGATTTTTGAGAAATTTTAGCACTTGCTCAAAATAATAAACTTTATTTTTTTATTTTATTTTTTTAATACTTTGTTTTATATTTTTTACACATTTTGCTGGTACTGGATGGTTCATCTAGTGACACCACTGCATAATTATTTTTAAATGTTAGCACATTTATTTTTTTTTCCCATTTTTTTTTTATTTTTTTTTATTATTTTTTGAATATTTTACTAATCACATTGTGATTAGAAAGCTGGGCTCCATTGACTTGCATGGTTGAGTGCAGTACCTGTATTCAACCTGCAAGTGGAGCCAGAGTTCTCTAGAGGGTCTGGAGACCATCTAGCGAACTCTTTCATCTTCATTGTTTTTTTTTCCCGTTGATTGCCTCCTACAATGTATGGCGGCTGTTGACGCCCCGGGGAGGGGCCAGACATGGCACCCGATGCCGATCTCGGCCTTGCTGAATGCCTCGACATCGAGGCATTACAGTAACGCCATTTAAGCGAAGAAAGTGATTGTTGATCACTTTCTAAGCTTATTTAATTTTTTTACGGTTCAGGACCGTCAAAGGTCATTAAGCGACCGTTTTTCCATGACGGTCCTGAACCGGCAAAGGTCGTTAAGGGGTTAAGAGTCTCCTCTGTCCTCCACTCATTACCTGTATTAATGGCACCTGTTTGAACTTGTTATCAGTATAAAAGACACCTGTCCACAACCTCAACCAGTCACACTCTAAACCCCACCATGGCCAAGACCAAAGAGCTGTCGAAGGACACCAGAAACAAAATTGTAGACCTGCACCAGGCTGGGAAGACTGAATCTGCAATACGCAAGCAGCTTGGTGTGATGAAATCAACTGTGGGAGCAATTATTTGAAAATGGAAGACATACAGGACCAGTGATAATCTCCCTCGATCTGGGGCTCCACGCAAGATCTCACCCGTGGTGTCAAAATGATTACAAGAATGGTGAGCAAAAATCCCAGAACCACACAGGGGGGACCTAGTGAATGACCTGCAGAGAGCTGGGACCAAAGAAACAAAGGCTACCATCAGTAACACACTACGCCGCCAGGGACTCAAATCATGCAGTGCCAGGCGTGTCCCCCTGCTTAAGCCAGTACATGTCCGGGCCCGTCTGAAGTTTGCTAGAGAACATTTGGATGATCCAGAAGAGGATTGGGCGAATGTCATATGGTCAGATGAAACCAAAGTAGAACTTTTTGGTAGAAACTCAACTTGTTGTGTTTGGAGGAGAAAGAATGCTGAGTTGCATCCAAAGAACACCATACCTACGGTGAAGCATGGGGGTGGAAACATCATGCTTTGGGGCTGTTTTTCTGCAAAGGGACCAGGACGACTGATCCGTGTAAAGGAAAGAATGAATGGGGCCATGTATTGTGAGATTTTGAGTGAAAACCTCCTTCCATCAGCAGGGGCATTGAAGATGAAACGTGGCTGGGTCTTTCAGCATGGCAATGATCCCAAACACACCGCCCGGGTAACGAAGGAGTGGCTTTGTAAGAAGCATTTCAAGGTCCTGGAGTGGCCTAGCCAGTCTCCAGATCTCAACCCCATAGAAAACCTTTGGAGGGAGTTGAAAGTCTGTGTTGCCCAGCGACAGCCCCAAAATATCACTGCTCTAGAGGAGATCTGCATGGAGGAATGGTCCAAAATACCAGCAACAGTGTGTGAAAACCTTGTGAAGACTTACAGAAAACGTTTGACCTCTGTCATTGCCAACAAAGGGTATATAACAAAGTATTGATATGAACTTTTGTTATTGACCAAATACTTATTTTCCACCATAATTTGCAAATAGATTCAGACAATGTGATTTCCTATATTCTTTCCCCCCATTCTTCATAGTTGAAGTGTACCTATGGTGAAAATTACAGGCCTCTCTCATCTTTTTAAGTGGGAGAACTTGCACAATTGGTGGCTGTCTAAATACTTTTTTGCCCCACTGTACCTAATTCAATGTCTAAGAATTAAAGTTGTCTACTTTCTAAGTCCAGATGTAGTTTATGCTTCTTTTTCTTAGAGTGTTGTTTTTGTTATCCCACACATAAGATCATTGTGTATATGGAATTTGATTTGAGTCATATTTTGGTTTGTTAAGTAACAAAGTCATATTATATGGGGTTCATAATCCATGATGGATTTTAACATCTTGTAATCATCTATGATTAAGCCAGGTGAGCAAAACACGTAAAATGAGGATTCTCTTCTTTGTTCTTATGGCTCCTCAAAAGGAATAATAAAGCTTGTTTTAAATGTTATACTCGTGTGGATAGATCACTACCATAACCTTCCTGTCTGCACCGCAACTACCTACTCACGCGGCCGTTTGATTAATTTATCCTTGCCGGAGGGGAACCTGGAGCGGCTGCACCTGGGAGAGGTCCCAAACATTATTATGTTGGCATGGGATTTCACCCATTTGATTTCACCCGTTTGATAAAGCTTATTTGCCAAAAATAAATCAATCAATTATTATACAAAAAGGAAAAAAACTACTTTCTGTTGCAGTCCCAGTAAATAAAACGACCTAAAGTTTGAACAGCTCCTCCAATCCAACCTACCCAAGTAAATTTTTCTCCACAACGGTATTAATACTTGTAGTATGGTAGATGAGCCTCAATCTCAGCTTCAACACTGTTACTATCACTGTCACTGACTCTCTCACACTCCTAATTCCCATCACTCTGTGGCTGTCATGGAGAGGTTAAAATAGCATCAGAACAGTTATACAGTGCCCTCCACAAATATTGCCACCCTTGGTAAATATGAGCAAAGAAGGCTGTGACAAATTGTCTTTATTGTTTAACCTTTTGATCTTTTCTTCAAATGATACACAAAAATACTCTGCTCTGATAGATATCAAATAATTGCGAACACAACACAGGTTTATCTAAAAAAAACCAACAAAAAAATTGTTAAATATATGTTTGGCACAATCTTTGCCACCTATTTAGTCAATACTTTTTGCTGCCTCCCTTTGCCAAGATAGCAACTCTCCTATCATGCCTGATAAGGTTGGAGAATACATGGCAAGGGAACTGAGACCATTCCGCCATACAGAATTTCTCCAGATCCCTCAAATTTTGAGGTCCACTGGTGGACTGTCCTTTTTCAGATCACCCCACAGGTTTTCTATGGGGTTCAAGTCACTTGAATGGCCATGGTAGAACCTTGATTTTATGATCAGTAAACTATTTTTGTTTTGGTTTTGATGTATGTTTTAGATCATTGCCCTGCTGGAAGATCCAACCACGACCCATTTTAAGCTTTCTGTCAGAGGCAGTCAAGTGTTCATTTAATATCTGTTGATATTTGGTAGAGTCCATGATGCCATGTCTCCTAACAAAATGTCCAGGTCCTTTGGCAGAAAAACAGCCCCAAAACATTAAGAGCCATCATCATATTTAACCTTGGGCTTGAGGTACTTTTCCATGTGGCTACCTCTCTATGTGCGCCATACCCACCTCTTTGTGATTATTGGCAAAAAGCTTTGGTTTCATCTGACCGTAGAACCTGATCCCATTTAAAGTTCCAGTAATGAAGACTGTTGAGTTTCTTTTGCATTGAGACAATATAGACACACATCATTTTCCAGGTTAAGTCATTACATTTCCAGTTGACTGAATAGTCTTAATTATTGCTCTGATGGTAGAAATGGTCATTTTCAATAGTTTTGCTATTTTCTTATAGCTACTTCCCATCGTAATTTCAGAGGTTTTGCCATTTATTTTCATTTGTTTCCTCAGGTGCCCTCCTCGTTATCGGGATTCACAAAATTGACAAATTTGCTTAAAAATAAAGTTTGTATGAATCTGAATGCACAAGTCTAGTTCTTAGTATCACAAGCAGCGCTACTTCCAAGCATTAAACATAATAGAGGATATAACGTAATGTTTGTAAACAGGGCCGGCCCAAGACATAATGCCCCTGGGGTGAAGTTTAAAATGCCCACCCCCACCGAGGCCAGGAGTCATTATCTACCCTTACTCTCCCTCCCTCCCTATTATCTACCCTACCCCTCCCCTTTGTACTTCACTTACCTTCCACCCCAGCAGTCCTGCGACGAGTCTCCCTGCTCTGCCACGGTGCGCGCTGCTTTACTGCTGAGCGCCGGAAATGACATCATATTCCGGCGCTCAGCATTACAAGCCTGGGGCAAATGCCCCACTCTGCTCCGTGGTAGGGCCAGCCCTGTTTGTAAAACATATTTTGTTTTCTTTCTTTGCATCTTCAGTGTGTGGCATACTCTCTAGGGCTTATCTCAAATTTTCAAACCAGCAGCTAAGCCAAGATACAGACAGATGGCATAGGGTCATGAGAGCTGAAACAGTCATATGCCAAAATACTAAATTACAGTGTGCTGTTTCATGCCATGTTTGACTAGCATTCTGCACTCATATATCTCAGAGATTTAACATTTGGCTGTGATTTACAGGTGGTATTATTGTGCAACAAAATATATGAAACAGCTGATAGAACTCATTATCCATTTCAAAATTAAAATGTAGCATTCTGCTCAGTATAAACTCATTGCAACAAGACAACAAAGTATATTAATTAGATATAGAGCATTATTACCTCAACGCTTCAAATAGTTCTATACTGCTAAAACACTCAACCATCCATATTTTTCATAAACATGTGCAATTAATTTCACTATACTCCCTGCATACCCTAGCATTTTAATCATTTAAAGTCTTACAAATTTCTTCTATGTAGTACACCAGTGTGTAATAATGTACCGTATTTACTCGATTATAAGACGACCCCCCAAAATCTGAATATTAATTAAGGAAAAAAAAAAGAAAAAGCCTGAATATAAGACGACCCTATAAGAAAAAAGTTTTACCAGTAAGTGTTAATTCATGTAAACTATGTGAACAATTTTTTGTTAATAAAAGCTATGATTGAGAAAAATATTTTGTTTTTATTTCCTTTTTTTACAACCTGCCCCCCCCAGTTATGCACATCTGCCCCCAGGCTTGCCACTCTGCCCCAGCAATGCCTTATAACCCCTATGTGCCACTGTGCCCCATGATACGCCTTTTAACCCTCTATATGCCACTGTGCCCCATGATATGCCTTTTAACCCTCTATATGCCACTGTGCCCCATGATATGCCTTTTGACCCCATATGTGCCACTCTGCCTCCAGAATTGCCTTATACCCCTATATGCCACTCTGGCACTTAGGGGGTTAAAAGGCATATTATGGGGCAGAGTGGCATATAGGGAGGTATAAGGCATTTCAGGAGGCAGAGTGGCATTAAGGGGGTTAAAAGGCATTTCACAGAGCACTCTGCCTCCAGAAATGCCTTATGCCCCCGTTTAACGCTCCCTCCCGCTCCCTACTCCAAACTTACCGGTGCTTAGTCCGGGCAGTGTGTGGAGCTCTACGCGATTCGCGTAGACAACTTCCGCTTGAGCTCTACACGCTGCCCAGACTAAGCACCGGGGACTCAGATGCACCGGTAAGTTGGGGGGGGGCATAACACAGGAGGATCCAGGACCCCTGCATCGCTGCGGGGGATCTGGATCTTAGTCTCATAGTCAGACCTATTTGCGGTCTGATTATAAGACGACCCTGATTATAAGACGAGGGGTATTTTTCATAGCATTTGCTCCGGAAAAAACCTTGTCTTATAATCGAGCAAATACGGTATGTGCTAAAAGTGTGACATATTTAAGATCATATCTTTCAACCCCTACCAAGCATCAGTTAGACCTCTTCAGACATTATAATAGCAATATGTATTATGTGGGGGTTTACAAAATAAAATGTTATTTTTAGTATACTGTTAGTTTTTAACCGAAAACTAGGAAGACTAGAAAGCACAACTGGGAGGATGTTACATGTTAGCCCATTATGCATCTGATCTGGGTGCCTAAGGACCGGGGTGCCTAAGTCTTTATCTGATCCTGAAAATCTATTAGATCATTCAGAGTATGTATATATTTTCAAATGTGAGAATATGAGAGGGATAATATATGGTGCCTTGCCCTGTCATTGAAAGCTGCTATAGTATGTTCAAATGATATTTTTTCAAAAATATTACTGCAAATAAATGTACCTTCCCAAAGTCTGCGATAAATGCACCTGCTTGTCATACATGTACAAACTATGTCTACAGTTGGCAATATAAATTAAACTACACTACTGTGGGAACCTTTAATATTTTCTTCTGAGTAATCCTTGATTTTCCTGTAATCCCAATTAGCTACCATTGTCCTTGTCAAACTATTTCCAGTCTGATGTCATCTAGTAACTGTGCATACTGCCGGTCCTCTGCAATTTTATCACTAGGACGTTTTAGGATTGTGGCAAGGGTCCTAAATTTAAGTGGAGGTTGAATATCTTTTGAGGGGACTTGGCACCAATCCAAGTGAAAGCTCTTAGCAGACGTACTACTCAGTATTTATATTTTTACTTTTTCTTGCCAGTGATCCCTTCTCTTGTTTATTTTAATAAGAAGTTCATCTTAGCAGCCAAACCCAGAGGATCAGAGCTGGCGGTGAGACCTTAGCTAAGTTTCAAAGCTAATAATTAAAGATCTCAATGTCCATGGGGCTTCCTCTGGGTTTTATGAACAAACACTCTATAGTAGAGCAGCTAATTCTCCAACTAGATTGCTCTAGCAGTTGACATTAGTTTTTAAGACTTAACACTATATTACATGTGTCCAATTATTTGCTATAAAATGTCTCTTTACAACAGACTTGTGTTAAATATTTTGGGGTTTATTTAAAAATGTATGCATGATGCATGGGAATGTAGGAATATCATCTAATTTAACTCTGCATTATGCAGGGTACCATTGGATGAAAATGGGTTGAAAGTGCTAGTTTCATTCCATTTTACTGCTTATCAATGGTTTTACAGGCGTCAACTGCAAATAAATTATTTTATGCAGGGCCTAATTGGCCTATTTTGAGGAAGAAACTAGTTGGGATTGGCTGTTCATAATACACAATTCACCAAGAGAGCTGTAGTCACTCCCAGAGATCACCCAGATGTATTCTGTTGTCACCAAAATCACTTCCAACACCAGTTAGCATGCACACCTTGGAACCCTGCCATGTGTACCCAATAAGTAGACACTACCTTCAATACTACCTTATAAAACGTAACCTCATATATCCACAGAATTGCATTAGCATGGATAAACAGATACATGTATACAACTCAACCTTTATTTCCCCTGGCAGCAATCTTTGTTTGGCAGCCAGGCTGGAGAAATCTCTGAGTACCTTGGGGCCTTGTATGACAGGTCATTCTGTCACATATCTCCCCTTTAAAAAGAAGACTGCATAATGCAGAGTTGAATTAGATGATGTTCTTACATTCCCATGCATTATGCATACATTTTTAGCAAATAAACCCTAAAATATTTAACACAAGTCTGTTGTAAAGAGACATTTTATAGAAAATAATTGGACAAATGTAATATAGTGTTAAGCCTTAGAAACTAATGGGGTACACTTGAAGACTGGGGAGTTTGGGTCCCAGGCGATGACAACTGTTCCACTCACCAGGGCAGGGAGACAGGGTCCATAATCTGTTCTTTCCAGGGGCCTCAGTGATGGACACTCTCCGTCACAATAGTCAAGTTAGATTACATTATTCTACTTACCTGTAGGATGTAACCCACCATTTAGTGAACAGGACCCTTTTTATATTTGTATGCTTTTGTCCTACTTGTTCGTATCTGTGCCATAAATCTCACAATGAGCAATTGTAACATGTAATTATCATTCTTTTCTTTTCACAGAGCAATGAGAGAAACTTAAATTTAACTTTAAAGGCTGGCACCGTAAGTGGTAAATTAATTTGTTGATTAGGTTGGTAATTACTTCGTGGAAAATAAGTAGATCAGCATCATGCTATGATACTGGAAAAAAATATTTTTTTTCTTTTCAAGCATGTAAAGGAGCTTGTTATTGTGACATTGTAAAGCATAATTATATGATATATTTTGAATCTAAAGAATGTCCAGAGGCAAATTCCAGTGTGAATACATTTATAGTTATACCGTATTTGCTCGATTATAAGACAGGGTTTGTTATGCCTTCCCACCTCTGCATCCAAGATCTCATCTGTGCTGTACCCCTTCTCTGGAATTCCCTTCCCTGTTCTGTCAGATTTGATTCATTGCTCAAATTTTAAAAGCTCTCTGAAAACCCACCTGTTTCACGAAGCATACAACCTTTCCTCATAACACTCTCAGCCAACATCCTGTCTAAGCCATTTAAATGGCAAACAACCTCTACAGTTCATCCTGGCTCTATCAACTCATCTTCATCCGAACAGTCAGATTGTAAGCTTGCAAGAGCCGGACCCTCTTGTCCTTTTGTACCAGTTTGTTATTGTTTGTGATTTTACATTTACATGTATTCTAGCGAAAATGATTGTAAAGCATTATTGAACCTCCTGGCACTAAATAAATGTTATGTATAGTATATATTATAATAAACATATATACATATTTCAGATAAGAATTTAATTTATATTTGGAAAAACCTAAATGCAGATATAAAAAGGAAGAATATAAACTGTGTTATAAATCAGCTGCTTGGAATTATATACAACAAATACATTGCCATTTCCAGTATATATTTCACATTTTCTAATCAATAACAAATTCCAAAATACAAAATCAAATAGCAAAGGCAGAATGAAAAAAGTCTAAAAGCTCTAATTCAATAAGCACAAATAAAACATCCTGTTTACTTTCTTCTTTAAAATGTAACTTAGAACCTATGTTGAGTTTTACTAGATTCTACAATTAAAATAGTATATTCTCCTAAACAGATAAAATAATATTAATGTCGGTTGTTATGACGGTAATTTTAAATCAACTGATAGGTTAATTGAACTCCCATAAATTATAATATTATTATATTATATTTTTTGCAAAATATACCAAACAAAGCTTTCTTTTATACAATTATGGTTGTATTATGTAATACTATAAAGCTTTTAGGCATATTTCCGAGACAGCGCCAACTCTATGAGTCTGTCCTAGAGACGTACAGATCAATCATGATTTGGGCCATTGATTCTTAAGTAGAATAAAATGTTCCAGTAGGCATTTCCGACCAGTACATAAGGACAACCTGCATATTTCTTTCTGACATTACTATGTATGATGGAATTTCTCACTGGAATCTTTCAGCTATATTCAATCAAATATGACAAGTATTTGAGGACACGTTTTGATATACAGCAGAACTGATTTTTTTCAGCTATACTCAACAAGTTTCATGGTATGTAGAATAAATAATTGGCTATGTACAATAATGTGCAGTGCACACGACTATATCTAGCTATTATTTAAAATACATACATCTTTAAATAGAGCAATATATTAGATAGATGGATAGATAGATTTTCAATCCATTTATTTTTCTAAATGGTTTGGTTGTTTATGCGGGATTTTGTATTAGAATTCTTGTATGAAACAATAATTCTGGTATGAAACAGCAAAATGTTTTGTAATTATATAAATTCATGCTAACAGCAATTGCAGCTCCTGGGGCAACATCATTTCTGCTACCAAACAGGGGGTAGGTCACCCCATTGACCTACCAGTCTCCTCTGAGTGCTGCTGCTCACTGGTCTAGTTACAATGAAGGTTTATGCTCTCCCCAACTGGCCCATTTACTCTATTAGTAGCAGGCAAAGCTCACACATATAACTGAAACAGGAACATTGTCTAAGATGTCTAAACTAATATTTTATGCAACTTTTCTTGGGTTATTTAAACAGAAGCAAATTCAAACAATAGAAAAGTACAACCATCCTCACCAAAAAAAAATGTTACACTGGTAACAAATAATTTTAGCTCCTAGAAAGCCAAGTCATTTCATCTGAATCTGTGTGTCAATTTCAGCCAAAAAATATTATTCGTTTTATTTCTTTTTTCCCTTAATTTGTGAACTGCTTTATTCTTTCAGTTACAGTACCAGATCAATAACCTTGATTTTAAAATGCCAAAAAAACAATGGAATGATAATAGTCTCATTTTCCGAAAAATGCAAAAAGAAAGCAAAATTGGCTGTGATACATAGAATGGAACAATTTGAAGGGGGACAGAAGCTCAGAGCTCAATGTTTATAGCAGTTAGTGTTGGCAGGAGCTTTGCCTTAACTTGAGCTTAAATTTGGTCTAAAATCGTATGAACAGATGTTTGGGAAGATAACAGGATATTTAGTAAGAGAGATTAAGAGCACTATTCTGCTCAAATGTTCCATGGCTGCTGTGCACAGACGCCCACAAACAGGCCCTGCACCTGGTGACCTATTTTTATATAAATGGTATTAAAAAAGATCCAGAAACCCTCTACTTTTAAAAACATTCATATAAAAAAAATCACGTATCTCTGATCTTACATCCCCTTGTTATATTTCATATGGTATAGTTATTTCAAAAGCAATCTTCACTAATGGAAGCATGTATATTCTTTGCAGAACTGTAGAACAGTTGCCCTTTTTACGAATGTTGAACCACAGCTCCAACTTCTAAGTCAGATGATATCTGTTGATAAAGGGAGGTGCAGCACTGCATCAGGTCAGGCACTGGGTTAATTTGAAAATCACACGTCGGATCAAGGCAGTTTATGTCTGCAAATTAAAGGAGAGGTCAAATTACAGAACCAGAGACTGGCTAAAAAAAGAATGGAAGAAAATTATATTAAGCAAAAATTGAAAGAGAGAAACATTTACCACAGCTATGTTAAAAAGCCTGTACATTGCATGAACAGTAGTTTGTTAAGTATCAATGATTCAAGAGAAAAATGATTTGGAATTTACTGGTTCAGCCCAATCACAGTTACGAATTATTTTCTATGTAATAACACATTTGCATTAAAAGGTTCAGTTGATTATGGTGGAGAGGGACACAGCTTCAGCAAGTTAAAGAGACTTTCCTTTATTGCATGTGCCATTATTATAGGTTATGATGATACAGACAGATTTGCAGAATAAGAGAAGCGTTTCCGCATCTCTTGTTCTCCGCAGATCTGTCTGCCTTACTATGGCCCCTCGGAGTACTTCTGCCGGCACAGCCTCTCCCTCATTCCTCCAATCGGGGAGAGGGTGTGCCTGGAGGCTCTGCCCTTTTGCAGAAGTGTACCAGGAGGCCTTGTTCACGGTGAAGCTGACAAAGAAAGAAGACCTGGGGAGAAGCAGAAGAAGGCAGAGAAGAGAGGCAAGAGAAGAAGCAGGGCTGTGGGAAAGGAAATAGGGACATGGAAGCAGTGGGCAAAGATGGATTTTTGGCAATAAAGGGTATCCATGGGTATGAAATGTAATTTCAGTTTTGTATTCCAGGAACTTATTTGGGTGCCAATGGTTTTATGTATTTTTACAACTTCCCTGCTGAAAGCTATGCATATGTACTTAGGTTTGTGCTGTCCATCTACCATGGGTGGTTTGGAAGTCTTCTATACATATGTCAGCATTCCAATCTTTATTGCACTAGGGACAAAAAATTGTAATCAAGGTGTGAAATGCATTCTTGTTCTGTAACCTGTTCCCTGAAGCAAAATTGCTCCCTTGATCTAATTTGTGCATTAGGAGACATTTAAACAAAGCACAATTTACAAATGTACTCTGCATTTTTCACTGAGATTTATTAGTTCACACTGGCGCTAAAAGGGTCAGATTTTATCCTTGTAGTAGTGCATTTCAAACGATCCAGGCAGAAGTTGTCAATTAATTTGCATTGGAAGTTTCTCAGACTGATCGGACAGCTGCAGATGGTTTTGCGGTGCATTGTGGAAAAACCGTTTCTATAAAATCTGCTACTTATAAGTAAAGATTTCTTGAACTATGTTGTCTTTCTATATAATTTACAATAATTACATGTTTTCTGACATGTAAGACATGTATTATTAGCGACCAATGATACACACTATATGGCCAAAAGTATGAGGACACTTGACATCCTATTCTAAATCCATGGGCATTTATTTGGAATAAAGGACGTCTCCACTGCTCCAGAGTCCAGTGCTTTACACCACCCCAGTTATGCTTGGTATTGAGCAAAGTGATCTTAGGCTTGTGTGAAGCTGCTCGGCCTGTTTAATGAAGCTGATGTTGCTCCCAGAGGCAGTTTTGAACTATGTAGTGAGTGATGTTATAGAGGACAGTCAGTTTTACATTCATTGTGCTTCTTTTTGAGACAGCATTTTAGAAGACTTATGAATTGTGCATGGGCATTTTAACTTTTGTTGAAGAGGAAACTCACAGAAACTAAGTAAATGCTTTCTAAGAATAATCTACAAGTATTTACTTTTTGCACAATGCAAAAATAAAATGCCATGGTGGCCTTTATGCACAAATAAAGTTAATGCAGGGTAGTCTGTGTGATAATCTCCAATAACCAGAGATGGACTAGAAGAAAAGAAGCCCTGGTACTTGTGGCTACTAAATGACAGCTATGCTGCTAGAGTATGCGGCAACGAAAGTAAATGTGTGGTCGATGTTGGCCAGAGACACACTGGGTATTTGCCTAGTTTGCCCGACGGTCAGTCCAGCCCCCCCCCCCATATCTATCCCCCTTGGTTTTACAACAACCTAAATCTATTAAAGAGACATAAGCCTGGAACTTCAATCCATTTGTAAATTCAGCTGCAAACTATATTGAGAGGAATCACATGACTAACAGTTCTGCACTGGCACACTCATAGTATACACACATACACTCAAACATATTGCACCATGCACAGATATACTGTATATCCCTACACTGATACATCTATTTACTTATACATACAGTAAATACTAGTATGCATACGGACTCTAATAGAAATAATGCACATACACTTACATTAACATATACACACTGATTTACATTACTATTACCTGACACAGAGTCTATCTGATGCTTAGCATTGAGATGTGTCAACGCTTTTGCATAAGGACACACACAACTCTGTACTGGAAAGACACTATGAGATGCATACCTCCTGAAAACCCTTGATGTCACTGGAATACAGTTTAAGCTCTATGTGAGGTCATCTGCATCCTGATTAGAGAATGGAATCTTCTGCCTAAATTCAGAGAATAAATGTAATGTCTGGGCATTGCAAGAAACTGGCAATGGAGTACAGTTTCCTCCGGGTATAAAACAGCCCATGATATGAATCAAAACATGCAAAACTGCTAACATAATAGGTCTTTATGAGATAACATAATTTAATTTAAAACCATTTAGCATTCAGTAACTCACCATTGCTAATTAAGGTGTTTCACATGTTTATTTGTAAATATTTTACAGCAATACAGTAATGCAGATGTTTGTTAGTAACTTACATCACAGTTAGCTTTATAAATCCTTGGAGGAAAATGGCATGACTGTCCCTCTAAAAGAGAAACTGACTTGGAGGGGTAAACCCAGAATAGTGATTAGCCTTTCTGTCCCCCCCCCCCCCCCCCCACACACTGCTAGTGCTTTCAGTTTGACTAATTCCATCACATAATTTTTTTTATCCTCATGCATTTTTTCCATTTCTGGCCATCTTTTCCTCTAATTGCTTTCCAGTTAAAGTGTATACATGGTTATACAGTAGTTTCCTATAAATCTGTCAGTTTATTCCCTCTTATCCTAATATGTGATTCAAGTGTGAATTATGTATTTTTACCATCCTTAAATGTGCAATCAAGCTTTATCACAGCAGTTGTCTTGTTAAATAACCAGATAAATTATCAGAAATGTTAAACGCATAGGCTGCTTTTTATTTTAAATATCACTGCAGTAAATAACACATTGAGGAATACCATTGCTTAACTAGGATTGGACAGAAAGTACTTCATGCCTACTGCTAGAATTCCCATCTAATGAAACCATATAAAACTCTTGGTTTTAGATAATTTTCCGTATGTTGATCACTTACACGTTTTTCTGCCTTTGCATTAATGGGTATGAATAGGATATATATATATATATATATATATATACGCCCTACTTTGGCTAATTTAGTTTGCCCTTACATGTAAAATTAAAGCCCCAAGGAAAGAGAAGCACAATAAAAACTAAAATATAGTAATGTCACTTGTAAATTGTGTAATGGGTCCCTGGGGTGGAGTATCCAGAAGAGCAGGGTGGGCTGGTGCTCCAACAGTTTTTAAAATCCAGACCAGGATTTACAGGTAATCAAGTACAGCTCACCTGGTCTAATCAGGAGGGTTTAAAAAGCCCAGCGTGGTGCAATTCAATCTCTCTTCTTATTTCCAGCCAAAAGAGCTGCTGGACAAAAGCCTTGCTGGATTTATTTTGTTTGTTTGGAGGGTTTTGTTGGGAGGTGGGGAAGCCACCCCAACCTAGAGAGGAAACAAAACTCTGTGTTTAGTTAGTGCTCAGATGAACAAGGGTTTATTTTTTTTTATATTGTATTTTTGTTTAGCTGCTGATTTGAAGAAAATAAATATTTAAATTTTATCTGAATCTGGAATTGGCTTTTATATTACCCTAGAAGACAAGTGATTCTGAAAGATCTCTGACTAACTCCTTGTGCTTTAAAGGACGTTCAGTTACAATATATATACTGTATATAAACATCACTTCCAACCTTTCTTCAGGATAACAGGTGTAAATTCATTTAACTTGTCCTCTGGCCAGCGGAGTACCTAGCAGGGGCCCCATGCGGCAGTCCCATCACCAAGGCCAGGGCCGCTCCGAGGCAGGTGCACGGGCTGCACAGCACCCAGGTGGCAGGGAGAGGAGGAGAGGGGCACCGAGTGGTCGCACATAAAAGTTTTCAGCAACTGTTCGGCCCCCTTTGTCTCCTCTGCTCCCTACCGCTGCCCTGAGTGCGGTGGTGGGAGCACGAGGCCTTGGTCGCAGTGCAGTGCTTCATGATGAGAGCCGGAATATGACTCACAACACAGGACTCACCAGGGTAAGTGAACTGCAAAGGGGGAGGGTAGATAGTGAGTAGGGAGGGGAGAGGGGGGTAGATAGTGAGTAGGGGGAGAGGGGGTAGATAGTGACTAGGGGGGAGAGGGGTAGATAGTGAGTAGGGGAGGAAAGGAAGTAGATAGTGAGAAGGGAAGGAGAAGGCGTAGATACTAAGAAGGGAAGGAGAGGAAGTAGATAGTGAGAAGGGAAGGAGAGGGAGTAGATAGTGAGAAGGGGAAGAGACTATGAGAAAGGAAGGAGAGGGGGTAGATAGAGGGAGTAGATAGTGAGAAGGTGGAAGAGATCATGAGAAAGGGGGTAGTAAATAGTGAGAATGAGTAAGATAATGAATGATGTAATGTGTGGATGAATTGTAAAAATGAATTGTGAGAATGCATTAATGAATATGTGTAAATGATTTGTGTGAATAAGTGAGATAATAATTGTGTGAAGGAATTTTATAAATGAGTGACTGTTTTGTGTTGTGTGTGTATCATAGATGTATAAGTGATTTGAGGAAACGCAAAGATGGCACAAGCAGGGTGTTTGAGCTTTGGGGACCAAGATGGCACAAGCAGGGTGTTTGAGCTTTGGGGACCAAGATGGCACAGGCAGGGTGTTTATGGGACAAAGATGGAACAGGCAGGGTGTTTATGAGACAAAGAAGGCACAGGACCCAGGCGGCAGGGAGAGGAGGAGAGGGGCACCGAGTGGTCGCACATAAAAAAGTTTTCAGCAACCGTTCGGCCTCCTTTGTCTCCTCTGCTCCCTACTGCTGCCCTGACTGCGGTGGTGGGAGCACAAGGCCTTGGTCACAGTGCAGTGCTTCATGATGAGCGCCGGAATATGACGTCACAGCACGCCACGACAGGGCAGCGAGACTGAGGCCTCGCACTCACACCACAGTAAGTGAACTGCAAAGGGGGAGGGTAGATAGTGAGAAAGGTGGTAGATAGTGAGTAGGGAGGGGAGAGGGGGTAGATAGTGAGTAGGGAGGGGAGAGGGGGTAGATAGTGAGTAGGGAGGGGAGAAGAAGTAGATAGTGAGTAGGGAGGGGAGAAGAAGTAGATAGTGAGTAGGGAGGGGAGAAGAAGTAGATAGTGAGTAGGGAGGGGAGAAGAAGTAGATAGTGAGTAGGGGAGGAGAGGAAGTAGATAGTGAGAAGGGGAGGAGAGGAAGTAGATAGTGAGAAGGGAAGGAGAGGGAGTAGATAGTGAGAAGGGGAAGAGATTATGAGAAAGGGAGGAGAGGGGGTAGATAGAGGGAGTACATAGTGAGAAGTTGGAGGAGATCATGAGAAAGGGGGGTAGTAAGAATCTTGAAATAAATAAAGAGTGAGAATGAGTAAGATAATGAATGATGTAATGTGTGGATGAATTGTTAATGAATTAGAGAATGAATGAATGTGTGGATGAATTGTAAAAATGAATTAGAGAATGAATGAATTAATGTGTGGATGAATTGTAAAAATTAATTGTGAGAATGCATTAATGAATATGTGTAAATGATTTGTGTGAATGAGTGAGAGAATTAATAATTGTGTGAAGGAATTTTATAAATGAGTGACTGTTTTGTGTGTGTATCATAGATGTATAAGTGATTTGAGGAAAGGCAAAGATGGCACAAGCAGGGTGTTTGAGCTTTGGGGACCAAGATGGCACGGGCAGGGTGTTTATGGGACAAAGATGGAACAGGCAGGGTGTTTATGAGACAAAGAAGACACAGGGCAGGCTGTTTATGAGACAAAGATGTCTTATGCTGGGCTGTTTGTGTGTGTAATCTGGGTGCTGGTCAAGTTCTATGTGGACACCAGGGCTGGGGGTTTGGGGTGTGCAACCTGTGATCTATTTCTGTAATTTAGGTTTTTATCTTTAATGTTGAGTTTATATGTGATATATGTGATCTATACCTGCAAAGTCGGATTTGTGTGTTGTTGATCTATATACACTATGTTATGTTTCCATTTATGTATACCTGCAAATACAGGGTTTGTATATTTATTTAGTTGATCTATACCTGCAGTTCTGTTTCCATGTGTTATTTGATCTGTACCTTCAGTGCTGAGTTTACATGTTATCTCTAGTTGGTCTATACCTGTAAAGCTGGGTTTGTGTGTTATTCGTTGGCCTATACCTTCAATGCTATACACGGAAGTGTTGGTTACATGTGTTGTGTATTTGATCTATACCTGAACTGCAGGGAGGAAGGAAAAGAGAGGTGTGGCTTAGTGAATAAGGGGACAAAGGGACTCTGGGGAAGAGTACGGGAGAGAGGACCTTTCAAAGTCACGGTAGGGTCAAAAGGAGGGAAGATTGCACTGACTTTCACAGTCTTTCCCTAATCTGCAGCCAGTATGGCAAATATTTTATATGTTGTGGGAGTGGAGTGATTGCATGATAGGGTGCGTGGAGGGGGTGCAAAGGAAACAATTGCCTAGGGTCCAATTTTTTTCAATACTTAAATGAAAAATGTTTTTGTTACAAAGATTGCACTGTTAGCTCTTTTTTTCCTATATTTAACCCCTTAAGGACCAGGCTGTTTTTTACATTTAGGGATGCACTGAAATGAAAATTCGGGACCGAAACTTCAGGATTCACTTGGCGAAACCGTAAATAACCCCCCCCAACCTTTAAAAAAATATATATATAGCCACACTTTTATTAAAAGTAACTAACACACACCAAAATTAGACAAAAATCAATAACATTAATATATACATATATGATTAACAACAATCACACTCCTATCATGCCCAGAGATACCCATATTCCAGCATGTACTGGCTGACTTGGCATGACGATAGGAGTGTGATTGCTGTTAATCACATATATATATATATATATAATAATATTGTTGGTTTTTTTTCTGTCCAATTTTGGTGTGTTACTTACTTTTAATAAAAGTGTGGTTAACACACCAAAACTGGACCAAAAAAATCATATATATAATTGCTAACAGCAATCACACTCCCATCATGCCCAGGCAGCCAGTACATGCTAGAACCTGGGCATGATAGCAGTGTGATTACAGGCTCCCTATGCCATGCTATCCCCCCACACTTACACATCCATGCTATCACACACACTCATTTACAAACATTCATATACTCATTCATTCCCTTAATCACACATACTTGCTCATACACCTTCCCCCACCCCCTTACCTGAACTGCAGATCTCCCACTCGCAGACTTCTGCAGGGTCTCGACCAGGGGAGGGCTGGCAGCCTAAGGCCTGGGGGCAAGTCAAGTCAAGTGGCCCATTGTGCCACCGAATCAGCCCATCTTTTCCTGATTTTCTAACGCATATTGATTATAAAAATACAAATATGATTCAAATGTGGCTTAACATAAGTAAATTTAATAGCAACAAAGGATAGTAAAATCAGCCAGGTAAATGTCCCCCATGATACTGGCTGAGAATTATGGGACGTATAGCACACATCAGCAGGGAAAGTGTTTTTAAGGCTAATATGAGTACCCTACCAGGATCAAGTAGGCCCTGGAAGAGCTGATTGGGGACAGAGCTGACACTGGAGAGCTGAATGGGGACAGTAATGACATGGGGGGCTGAATGGGGACAGATGTGACACTGGGAGGGGCTGATTGGGGACAGAGGTGACACTGGTGAGCTGAATGGGGACAGTAATGACATGGGGGGCTGAATGGGGACAGAGGTGACACTGGAGAGCTGAATGGGGACAGTAATGACACGGGGGGCTGAATGGGGACAGAGGTGACACTTGGAGGGGCTGATTGGGGACAGAGGTGACACTGGAGAGCTGAATGGGGACAGTAATGACATGGGGGGCTGAATGGGGACAGAGGTGACACTGGAGAGCTGAATGGGGATAGTAATGACACTGGGAGGGGCTGATTGTGGACAGAGGTGACACCGGGAGGGTATGATTGAGGACACAGGTAACACTGGGGAGCTGAATGTGGACAGCAATGACATGGGGGTGCTGAATGCAGACAAAGGTGACACTGGGAGGGGCTGATTGGGGACAGAGGTGATACTAGAGAGCTGAATAGGGACAGCAATGACATGGGGGGGCTGATTGGGGACAGAGGTGACACTGGGAGGGGCTGATTGGGGACAGAGGTGACACTGGAGAGCTGAATGGGGACAGTAATGACATGGGGGGCTGATTGGGGACAGAGGTGACACTGGTTGGGGCTGATTGGGGACAGAGGTGACACTGGAGAGCTGAATGGGGACAGTAATGACATGGGGGGCTGAAAGGGGACAGAGGTGACACTGGGAGGGGCTGATTGGGGACAGAGGTGACACTGGAGAGCTGAATGGGGACAGTAATGACATGGGGGGCTGAAAGGGGACAGAGGTGACACTGGGAGGGGCTGATTGGGGACAGAGGTGACACTGGAGAGCTAAATGGGGACAGTAATGACATGGGGGGCTGATTGGGGACAGAGGTGACACTGGCGAGCTGAATGGGGACAGCAATCACATGGGGGGCTGAATGGGTACAGAGGTGACACTGGAGAGCTGAATGGGGACAGTAATGACATGGGGGGCTGAATGGGGACAGAGGTGACACTGGAGAGCTGAATGGGGATAGTAATGACACTGGGAGGGGCTGATTGTGGACAGAGGTGACACCGGGAGGGTATGATTGAGGACACAGGTAACACTGGGGAGCTGAATGTGGACAGCAATGACATGGGGGTGCTGAATGCAGACAAAGGTGACACTGGGAGGGGCTGATTGGGGACAGAGGTGATACTAGAGAGCTGAATAGGGACAGCAATGACATGGGGGGGCTGATTGGGGACAGAGGTGACACTGGGAGGGGCTGATTGGGGACAGAGGTGACACTGGAGAGCTGAATGGGGACAGTAATGACATGGGGGGCTGATTGGGGACAGAGGTGACACTGGTTGGGGCTGATTGGGGACAGAGGTGACACTGGAGAGCTGAATGGGGACAGTAATGACATGGGGGGCTGAAAGGGGACAGAGGTGACACTGGGAGGGGCTGATTGGGGACAGAGGTGACACTGGAGAGCTGAATGGGGACAGTAATGACATGGGGGGCTGAAAGGGGACAGAGGTGACACTGGGAGGGGCTGATTGGGGACAGAGGTGACACTGGAGAGCTAAATGGGGACAGTAATGACATGGGGGGCTGATTGGGGACAGAGGTGACACTGGTTGGGGCTGATGGGGGACAGCAATGACATGGGGAGCTGAAAGGGGACAGAGGTGACACTGGGAGGGGTTAATTGGGGACAGAGGTGGCACTACCTTTTTTTTTTTTTACTGAATACAAAAGAATAATATATAATTTGTACAAAGATTGGTTTAATAACCTTCTTCCACTTCTTCGTCTAGGCCTCCGTCTCCTCGTAGCTGCAGACTGCCGTTTCTACTTTGTGTCACTAACATCCGGTGCTCCAGCAGTCTGAGCGCGAGGGGGCGGAGCTTTCACTCCTGACGGTGCTCCCATCATCACTAGGCGGCCAATCTAATCTAAACGGCCGATGCATGCTGCTGATGCCGCCGGCCGGAGCTTCTTTAATACTTTTTTTTTTTTTTTTTTTATTATGGCAAGCCAATCCGGCTTGCCATATTAAATAAAAAAAAAAAATTAAAGTAGCGCCGGCCGGCGGCATCAGCAGCACGCATCGGCCGTTTAGATTGGATTGGCCGCATAGTGATGGGAGCAGCGTGAGGGGTGAAAGCTCCGTGCGAGGGGGCGGAGCTTTCAACCCTCACGCTGGCACTGCTCCCATCACTAGGCGGCCATCGCACACAGCCGCTGGGTGCTGATGCTGCCGGCCGGCTCTGCTTTAATACCTTTTTTTAAAGGATCGGCTTGCCGCTTGCCATAGTAAGTAAAAAAAAAAAAAAGTATTATGGTAGCACCGGACGGCGGCATCAGCACCCAGCGGCCGTTTAGATTAGATTTCGGGCGGCCTGGGGGGCAATTGCCCCCCTGCCCAGCCCGCCCCTGGTCTCGACTGTGTGAGCAACTTCTCTAGCCCCGCCCCCAGGGGGAGAAAGAAGGGGGCAGAGTCATGTGATGTACATTCACATGATTCCGCCGAGTTCCAGCTTTTCCTGGCCGGTACAAGAGACGCTGCTCGCACACTGTGCGACCAACCCATCCCCTGCAGACGATTATTTTCGGCCAATATATTTCGGCCACCGATATATCGGTACATCCCTATTTTGTAACCTTCAGGACCGAGGTTTTAACACTTTTGTGGTGCTCATGTTTAGATGTAATTTTCTCCTCACTCATTTAGTGTACCCACACAAGGGCTTTCTTCAGATACCATTTTTTGATCATATTATTTATTTATTTTTTTTTGCTTTTTTCTGCAAGTTATTGGGCAATAAGTAGTGTTTTGCTATTTTAAAACCATTTTTTCCAAAGCTGGTCATTCTGCCCCATGTGCTATTTCGGGTATCTTTGAAGCTGGCCAGTGCAATTTACCGCATCAAACCATAGAGTTCTGAAAACCTCAAGGTATTTCAAATATTGCTATTTTTTTTAAACAGTCCCCAATTTGTGTTCAGCAACATCTCCCGAGTACAGTGATACCCCCCATGCATGGGTTTGTCGGGTTGTTTGGGAGGTAAAACGCCACATTTAGGAAGTGCGCATTTTTTAACTTGGAACTTTTACATCTCGGGCTAATTCAATTTACCCCATCAAACCATATATTTTTTTAAACTAGACACCTCCAAGGTATTTCAAATGCTAGTATTTTAACGCTTTCCATGCAATAGATTCTACCACCAGCCTTTGCCAAATTGTACTTCAGGTTCCAGTTATACATCATTATGAAACAACACCCCAATGTGTGTTCAGCAACATCTCCCGAGTTTATGGGTTTGTCGGATTGTTTGGGAGGTAAAACGCCACATTTAGGAAGTGCAAACTTTTCCAACTTCTTTTATTTTGTTTACAGGACGCACCGCCATCTTGCGAGTGGCAAAATCACTTGAAGTGGCGATTGTGACCGTTATCCTGGGGGGAGCATTCGGTGTCGCTGAATGCCTCACCGCAATACAGTGCATGGCGGATGTTGACACCCCAGGGAGGGGCCAGACATGGCCCCCGATGCAGATCTCTGTGTTGCTGAATGCCTTGACATCGAGGCATTACAGCAAGACCGTTTAAGCGAAGCTTGTTCAATGAAATGACGTGTCCATCAATGGATGTTAAGAGGTCAATGTATTTAAGGTACATTATTGTTACCAGTGTTTCCAGTAATATTTTATTGTAAATGTTTGCACTTGCACATAAATAATCTCTAATTAAAACTTGTTTGTTACAAGATTTTTTCCCTTTCTTTTTTGTCGAGGGGGGGCGCCAAAGAAGTAGTCCGCACAGGACGCCTAAACACCCAAGGCTGGCCCTGGGTTGGAAGTGGAAGCAGACTGGACAGGCAGCAACAACATTGTTAATTACTGGCCACCAGAATAGACAGGAAACTGACCAGAGAACTTGGCGCAACCCGGGATGCCCTGCTGACTTAGTATTATGATACGTAGAGCCTTGGTATGGAGGTTCACAGGTATGAAACAGCACTCTGAGGGAGTTTCAGGAGGTGCATCTACTTGAGCGGCTCATATTCTCTCCCCGAGGGGAGATGCTATGCTGGTACGTATGGTGCCAGTACTTGGTCCGGGGGAATAATCAGACTAGGAGGGCTTTCCTCCTTAGCACTCAAGAACTGTCTAGACAAGGCATCAGCCTGGAAATTTTTGGTCCCTGGCAGGTACGAGACAAGTGCTTAGCCTGAGACTGCAGTGTAAATGAGGTTTTTATGATCCGTGAGGATCAGGAGTGGCACAGAAGTTCCTTTAAGCAAATACCTCCATTCTTTGAGAGCGAATATTATGGCCAGCAACTCACGGGTGACGGCCGCTTGAGAACCAACAAGAGTTTTTCAGGGTCTATAGGGAAACCAACCTCTGAAAATGCATACCCCAAGAAGGTGACCTGTTAGCACCTTTACCACTTTCATTAGGCATGTCTTGGAGCAGTTGGGCGACCATACCATGACCTCGGCCCTTAGCCATTCAAATGTGGGATTGTGTTTGCTCAATCACGCATATCCCAGGACCAAAGGATAATGAGGAAAATGGATCACCTGGAGTTGTATGATTTCTTGATGGAGAGCCTCTACAGCATAGACAATGGAGCGGTTTCGAGGGTCACCTGCGGAGGCTGTAGGGGTCTGCCATCAATCATCTCAATGCCAAGTGGAGCGGTACAAAGCTGCAATGGAATATAGTGCTTCTGGGCAAATGTACTGGCGTTAAAGAGACCCGCTGCCCCAGAGTCAATGAGTGCCTCTTTAACGATGGAAATCTTGCCCCAGAAGAGGCCCACCGAGACTTTTTATCCTGATTGATAGCTGGGGGCCGAGATGCTGTTTGTGTTCTAAACGCTAACAAAAAAAGACCCATGCTATCTTTTTTATTCAGAATTGCAACATCGCTGTATTGCGTATATTCCCATGTTTATGTAAATTAGGATGCATTATGCATTACAATATAATTTATCAGAGAAAAAAATACTAGGATTAGTAGTTTTCCTTAACAAGTTGTTATATTAAACACAAGGGCTGCCAATTTAGTCCCACACAAGCTTAAATTAACAAACATTATCTGGAATTCATTAGCATCCAATACATTTCAAGAAACAATCAATGTTAAATACACTTAATTATGGCACTTAGTTTTGTATATCTAAATGGCTAGTGATTAATTGTGTCTATCATTTTCCTTGGGAGTACTAATGTATATAAATACACTGTATACCAGGGGTGTCCATGTTTTTTCTGCGGTGGGCCACTTTATCAGAAATGTATGTGTGCCTTTTAGCTTTATAATGCATATTAATACAGAGCTAATTTGGCAAAATGCAGAAAAAAAACCCAGAAAATAATCATCCGCAGGGGCCCTGCCGCTTCCTCTGTGTTGCTCATCAGCATCTCTTGCTCCGTCGAGGGGACGCAGGAACCCAGCCGAGTCACGTGAATGCGCTTCACCTCACGTGACTCTGCTCCGTTCCTGTTCCCCTGGGCAGGTCAAGAGAAGTTCAAACAGACTGCGCGCAACGCAGATGAAGACAGCACCCTTGCGTAAGTCTGCACTTCAGGTAAGAGTGGGGGAGGGTGTATGAATGAGTATATGTAAATGAGGGAATTAATGTTTCTGATGAATGAATATGCATGTGATAGCATGGATGTGTAAGTAGGGGGGGGCAGGGCACAGGGAGGCTGTAGGTTATGTGCATGTATTGGCTGCTTGTGCATGATAGGAGTGTCATTGCTATATTAAATATATATGATTACTAACAGCAATCACACTCCTATCATGCCCAGGCATACCCAGATTTCAGCATGTACTGGCTGACTTGGCATGATAGGAGTGTGATTGCTGTTAGCAATCACACTTCTATGATGCCCAGGATCCAGCATGTACTGGCTGCCTGGGCATGATAAGAGTGTGATTACTGTTAGTAATCATATATATTTAATATAGCTATGACAATCCCATCATGCATAACCAGCCACAGTAGCAAAAATGAAACTTCTATCATGTCCTGTGTTAAACTTACATTTATTTTTTTTTAATTTTTCCCTGCTCTCCTCTGATGTGATGACCTTCTCCTTGCCACGAGGAACACCTTCTGTGAGCCCGACCCCTCGAACGTCACGTGTTCAAAGCCGCCCAATGGCTGCTGTGAACTTGGCAGTCGGGCGGCGGGGCGCATTTGGCCCGCAGGCGGCACGTTGGTCACAGATTTGTAAAAACTTTATTTTTAATTAATTTTGCCAATTGTGTGGATTCATACGAATCTCCAGTTATGAGGAGAGCCGCCAACAAAACAAACGGCAATACCTCTGAAATTCCGTTAAGGTTTGTTCCTTTGCCTCCTCCAGTCAATTAGGAAACGTTATTATAGTTGGGTGAGACAAGCTTAATCAACCTGTGGTTGGCATCTTGGCAATGTTCCCAGAAAATATGGTTAAGGTACGAAGTGGGTACAATGCCAAGCAATGGAGCGACCAGATGGGCCCCTGCTGCAGATTTTGGAGTTGCTGAGTGCCGCGACATGAGACATTACAACAACACTGTTTGGTAGGAGAAAGCGATCTTAGATTGCTTTCTACACCGTTTAAAGTCATGACATGCCAGGCACATCAATTGTCGTCAACGGGATGCCTTTTCATGATGTGCTTGGCACGTCAAATATTGTCAAGGGGTTAAAAATCTTAGCCAAAACACCAAATTATAGCAGAGAGGTACAACGATGAAGAAACCAGATCAGCAGCTGCAGCCTAGCTGGGAGATCGCAATCTGTCACTTCATAGACCTTGCTTTACTGCTCCTTAATCACTACCCGCCGACAAATAATGCTGAGTGCAAGGATATGACGTCATCCCTGCGCTCTGCAGCAATAGCCGGCGCGTAATGATGAGGGAGTAGTAAAGTGTGAAGTGACAGACCTCGCGCTCCCACCACAGGATGCAGGATACAGGATGGAGGCAGAAGGATGGTGGAAGTGGTAAGAGATGGGGAGAAAGGGGTGTAAGGGCAGTGTATGTGCATGTATGTGTTTGTAAGCTTGTGTGTGTGTATGGGCCGAAGTGTGTAATAGCAGTATATGTATTTGTTAGCTGGTATGTAAGGGCAGTGTATGTGTATATATATATATATATGTGTGTGTTAGGGCAGTGTACATGTATATGTGAGTGTGTAAGGGCAGTGTATGTGTATATGTGTGTGTAAAGGCAGTGTATGTGTATATGTGTGTGTAAAGGCAATGTATGTGTATGTGTGTTTATGGGCAGGTGTGTGTAAGGGCAGCGCGTAAGGGTCATGGGAGGGAGACTAGCATTAGCCTTTTTTAATTAAAAAAAAAAAATCTCTACTACTGTGGACTACTCTTCCAATGATGCTCAGCCAGCATTATGGTGGACACATGGCTGGCTGAGAATCATGGGAATTCTTTTCCCAAAACTTTTTATTAAAGTTTTTTCAAAAATCATTTTTATAATATAACAAATAATACAAAATTATACATAGTAAATACAAAAGCATACAATCATGGGAATTTTAGTTCACAGCTAACATCTGCAGCTTTACTGTTGCTGCACTTCCCATGATGCTCAGCCAGCATCATGGATGTAGTATGTTTGGATGAGCCTCATGGGAACTCAGTTCAATGTGTTGGTTATTTTTAATATGCATGACTGTGTTGACTAAAACGAAGCGTGTTTTAAGTGGCGATGCAAGCGCGACATTGTAAAGTGCAATTGCTTGTATCAGTGAGTTCTGCAAGATTTTTTAAAAAAAGAGTCCCTCTTTCACATTTTGAAATGTTGGGAGGTATGCCACACTCTTACTAAACTTTACTCAGTAAAGTAAATCTTCATTACACTAATTAAAACTTCCTTAAATTAAATAAAAGTTAAAATGTCAAGGATTGTGTAGACCTCAAGTTACTGCTGTGGGGGGAAGCTTACAGGCATTAAGAAATGGTGGTTTGAATAGAAAAGAATCGTTGCCACAAATAAAATATAATCCTGATTTAAAGTAACCTAAATAACTAACTGGGATTCCAAGTGTAATATAATAAACCATTAAGTCTGACGCATTTACCTGACGTAACAGCTTGTCCTTTAACCTCGGTGGTCAAGTGAGGATTCTATGGAGGGGGGGTAATACAATTTTATATATATATATAATTAATTAATTATTTCTCCACGACCCGTTTTTCATTATTACTACTATTTCACCCTGTCCCGTTTCCCCTATACAATCACAGACTATAACACTAAAGTGTTTTTCCTCCCGCTCCCAGTGGAGTTGTATCACGTGACTCCCTCACCCAATGGCATCGTGCTTGTACCTCCCACATGAGGAAATACGCGGTGTACAGTATGGGCAGGGCGACTGAGTCAGGTACCGGCATTTTAACTATTATTCTCTTAAAAGAATCATGGAGGGCGAATCGTCTTTAATGTCTCCGGCAGGGAATGTAGCGACACGTATACCTATCGCTGCACAATGCTTTGCTCGAGAAGTTCCAGTCTGTGGATCACGTGTTTAGTCCATTGCTGATAAAGTGTCTGAAATGAAACGATTACTATAATTATTGTAGCGCATGCGCAACTAAAACTGGGACTGTCGCGTTCTCTTTAACAAGCACGCAGTAGTTTCAACTTTTACATGGCACTCATAAAATGTGACCTCAGTGAAAGATTCTCTCTTGACATCATACTGAAAAGGGTGTTTTATCAACCAGAGATATTTTAATAGTTTTGGGTGAGAAAATAAAGTTTCACTCTTTAATAAAATCAGAATAAATCTACTGGAAGTGTGAATAATATTCAAGCTTAATATGTACCATACCAATAGTGTACGGTCCAAAATAAGTCACTGGCCCAATCTCATTGCTGGGCTGTTGACTTCTTCTCTCTTACCCACAGTGGCGGATCTACCGGGGTCGCAGGGGTCGCGACTGCGACCGGGCCCCGGCGGCAGGGGGGCCCAAGCCAAGGGGCCGCCCGAAATCTTTTTTACGTTTTTTTTTTTTTAAAATAAGGCAGGGGCGTCCAACATGAGGCCCGCGAGACCTCGAGGTGCGGCCCGCGTAAGATCGGCAGCCAGGGCAACCGATCTTACACGAGCCGCACCTCAAGCCCTGCTACTTACTTGTGGGAGGGTCTTCTGGACAGCACAGAGGAAGCGGAGTTCACGTGACTTCCTACTTCCTCTGTGCTTTAGCAGAGAAGGCAGAGGGAGGCCGCGCCCCCTGCTGAAGTCTGTGAGCGGCATCGAGGGAGCTGCAGTACAGGTAAGGGGGTGGGGAGGGTGTTTGAATGAGTGTGTGTGATTGAGGGAATGAATCTGTGAATTAATGATTATATGAATAAATGTGTGTGTGTGTGTGTTAGCATGGATGTGTAAGTGCTGGAACCTAGGCATGATGGGACTGTGATTGCTGTTAGCAATCACACTCCTATCATGCCAAGTCAGCCAGTACATGCTGAAACCTGGCCAGCTGCCCCCCTTGTGTAGTGATAATGCCAGCAGTATGGGGTCTGCACTTACAGCCACCCTGTACCAGCATGTACTGGCTGACTTGGCATGATAGGAGTGTGATTGCTAACAGCAATCACAGTCCCATAATGCCTAGGTTCCAGCATTTACTGGATGGATGTGTAAGTGCTGGAACCTAGGCATGATGGGACTGTGATTGCTGTTAGCAATCACACTCCTATCATGCCAAGTCAGCCAGTACATGCTGAAACCTGGCTAGCTGCCCCCCTTGTGTATTGATGCTGCCAGCAGTATGGGGTCTGCACATCACTTACAGCCATCCTGTACCAGCGTGTATTGACTGACTTGGCATGATAGGAGTGTGATTGCTAACAGCAATCAGAGTCCCATCATGCCTAGGTTCCAGCATTTACTGGATGGATGTGTAAGTGCTGGAACCTAGGCATGATGGGACTGTGACTACTGTTAGCAATCACACTCCTATCATGCCAAGTCAGCCAGTACATGCTGAAACCTAGCTAGCTGCCCCCCTTGTGTAGTGATGCTGCCAGCAGTATGGGGTCTGCACATCACTTACAGCCACCCTGTACCAGCATGTACTGGCTGACTTGGCATGATAGGAGTGTGATTGCTAACAGCAATCACAGCGAGCACAGTCCCATCATGCCTAGGTACCAGCATTTACTGGTTGCCTAGGCTAACAGCAATCACACTCCTATCATGCCAAGTCATATTGCTAATTTTGTCCAATTGCGTGTTACCTACTTTTATTAAACATGTGAGTTTTTATTATTATTTTTAAAGGTGGGGGTCATTTTCAGTTTTGGCTAAGTGAACCCTGAATGTTTTGGTCCAGAATTTTCATTTTAGTTCATCCCTAGAATAAATCTAGGGAATCCTGAATTTGTAGTCGCAAAACTTTCAAGGCCCAGAAATCAGTGAGAGGAAGAGTAAAGGTTTTGTGTCATTTTACTTTATTTTAATCTGCATATTTTATTAAAGGCCATATTTTTTGTCACAGTGAAAAATGAGTGCGGCCCGCGCACGGATACAATTCTGATGAAGTGGCCCACTGCAGAAAAAACTTAGACACCCCTGGATTATGCCCTTTGTACATGCGCCCCTTTTTCTTTGATTATGATTCAATATGTAAATTGAATTTGTTGAATTAGTTGAAAAAAAATTGTTGGGTAAAAATCATGTTTTTTTTGGGGGGGTGAGGGGGTGGGGGTGGGGGGCCCTTAACAGATTCTTGCACCCGGGCCCTGAGGCATCTAGTTACGCCCCTGCTTACCCACTTTATGCTTTTATTATTATTTTTTTTTAATTTAAGGTTTTTGTAAAGCATCTCCTAGTGAGGGGGTGATCAGAGCATCAGGACAGCATGTGAAAACATTCTCATAAATAACATCTGTGTTAAGTGCAGCAATCTAACCATATCAATACCATTAAATCCCCCTAATCATTAGCTATACCTTTGTGTAAGCTTTACATTTTAGTGTATAAATATATATTGGGTTGAATTTGAGAGACACCACAAAAATGTACTACACAGGTATATTCAGCTAGTAAATGTTTTCCACTCAACTTACCTACTTGTATGTGACATACTTGCCCTCAGTCAGCTCCAGTGCTGGCTCGGGGAACCCCCTTCCATGCGCATGTGTGTAAAGCACTCCCACTGATTTCAGTGGGAACACTTTCCTGCCCCTGATTGGCTAGATAAAGTAGCCAATTGGTGGTAAGAACTGGCAGACCCTGGAGGAAGCAGGGCAGCTAGAGGGCTGCAGCTTCTACTTAAATTGATTTTTATGTTTTGTTTTTGAAGAAAGTCTATTAACCCCTTCATGACAAAGCCAGTACATGTACGGGCTCACAATGCATTGTTTTTATGGGGTTAAGGACAACCCATTGTTCTTAAGGGGTTAAATCACTTTAATATGTATTCTTCTTTAGTGGGGGTGTCAGGGTCAGTAAACTGTCCTTTAATATTTTATATTCTTTGGTTTGCAGGGAGTAAAAATCATGGACAAGTTCGATAAAACAAATGAAGAGCCAAAAGCCATTTTCCGTTGCTGGAAATGCAGAAAAATTGTAGCAAATTCGGATTGTCTTATCAAGGACCCAGCAAGTAAAGAATACCAAGTGAGTATTGAGGATTTTATTTCATCATAGGTTTACTACACTTTGAACATTGTACATTTGAATATACATTTGGGCGTACATGTGCCATCTCAAAAAGAAACTACCGTATTTGCTCGATTATAAGACGACCCTGATTATAAGACGACCCCCCAAAATCTGAATATTAACTTAGGAAACAAAGGAAAAGCCTGAATATAAGACGACCCCAAAGGAAAAAAGTTTTACCAGTAAATGTTAATTCATGTAAACTATTTTTTTTAATAAAAGCTATGATTGAGAAAAAGATTTTTTTTGTTTTTATTTCTTGTATTTTCCAACCTGTCCCCCAGTTACGCACATCTGCCCCCAGGCTTGCCACTCCAATATGGCACTGTGGCCCATGATATGCCTTTTAACCCTCTATATGCCACTGTGCCCCATGGTATGCCTTTTGACCCCCTATGTGCCACTCTGCGTCCAGAAATGCCTTATACCCCTATATCCCATTCTGGCATTTAGGGGGTTAAAATGCATATTATGGGGCAGAGTGGCATATAGGGAGGTATAAGGCATTTCAGGAGGCAGAGTGCTCTATTAAATGCCCCCTTAACGCCACTCCAGAAATGCCCTATGCCCCCATTTAACACACACACCCTATACCCCCATTTAACTAACTAACTAACACACACACACACACACTCTCTCCCCCCCTCTCTCACCCCCCTTCCCCCGCTCTCCCCCCTCTCTTACCGGTGCTTCCAGCCGGGGCAGCGGGTTGACGTCGCCTTCTGCTGCAGCCAGAAGGAGGTGTGGCTAGCAGCGGGGGTTTGTATGCGTCCGTCGCGTATACTTTCCCCGGCTGTCAGAGATCAGAGTTCCCCGCACCGGTGCGGGGAACTCTGATCTCTGACAGTCGGGGAAGGTCTATGCGACGGACGCAGACAACCCCCGCTGCTAGCCACACCTCCTCATCACTCTTGTGACGTCACGCTAAGGGTCTCGTCCAATGCCTGTGCTGCTGTTTTTTGAATTCTGAAGGCGCCTTTATAAGACCAGAGCTTGCCTGAGAGATCCATTCATTTTTCGCTGTGACTGCTTTGGCAACACTGCTGTGCTGCATCCGAGCGTTACAGAGAGAGATTGTTCTGTTCTGTGTGAGACTGGTAAGCCTTAGCCTGCCATTTCTCACAGTGTACTTCATCCTCACTTCAGTGCTACTTAATATAATTAATAATAATAATTTGATTAATTTAATTTTTTTTATTTAATTTGTCATCAACTGTAGTGTAAGTGCTGTTGAGTTGACAGTGCACCCAGTGCCTCAGTGGCACTGGGGTGCCCTTGCCCTGGGCTGGCACTAGTGCCTATTGCCTGTCCTGCTTAAATAAATTAAATAGAATTTATAAATAATAATTTAATAGAATCTATAATTTAATAGTTCATTATTATATATATATATATTTGTCAGTCATATATATATATATATATATTCTATAGTATACTAGTGTAGAGTGTACTGTAGACATTCATCTACTAGTGTCTAATTTAAAATCAGTAATATTAATTAATATAATTAATAATTGAATTCATTATAAAATTATATATATATTTGTCAGTTATAGTTAGTAATAGTATACTAGTGTAGAGTGTACTGTAGACATTCAAGACATCTACTAGTGTCTAATCTAAAATCAGTAATATCAATAATTCTATAATTCTTTCTTGTCTTAATAGTTAATTAAATTAGCTATAAATAAAAGTAATAATATTAAATAATTACTACTAGCGTATAGTTCAGCTAATCTTATTAGTACTGGTGCTGCAGCTCTATAGTTTGTGCTTTGTTTTAGCAACAGCAAGAGACCAAGTCAATTTTTCTTAATTAATCTTTCATTTTATTTCATTTGCTTTGCTCACCTCAGTCCATCAGTGAAGTGAACTTGTTGGGCTAGTGAGTGCAGCCGCATAAGTGCTGTGTTTTTTTTTGATCAGCAAGCAGTGACGTTAACTGTTTTGCAAAGATTTTCTCATTTATTTTACATTTTATTTCAATTTTATTAAAAGTACCCTTAGTGTTTTGCTCACCTCAGTCCATCAGTGAAGTGAACTTGTTGGGCTAGTGAGTGCAGCCAGCAGTGAAGCTAACTGTTTTGCTGTGACATTTTATTTTATTTCTAATTCTTTTCAAGAAAAATTGACTGTGACGAGCTGTACTAAGCAAAGCTTCAAGCTACTAGCTGTAGTACTAAAATAATTCTAATCTTCTTTAATCTTAATCTATAATATATTATAAATAATATATAACAATATAAATTCTAATTCATAATCTATAATATAAGTAATTCTAATTATAAATTCTAATTCATAATCTATATTCTATCTATAATACATAATATATAAGTAAATTATTTCTAATCTATTAATATTATATAACTTAATATTAATTAATAAATCATATACTGAATCTGATTTAACCTCACTTTAGCTTAGTGGGTTTGAGAGCGTCTGCCTAGAGGTAGACTTATAGTAAGGAAATATAGCTTTAGGCTAGCATAGTAGTAGGCTAAACTCTTAGGCCCGTGTAAATTCAAATTAAAAATAAAATACTGCTAGTTATTAAATAGTTAATCTTGAGTTAATAATTTAAATAACTTTAGCACTTTGGCAGATTGCACACAGCACAGTGCAGTAGTGCATAGTTTTACTTTTTAAGCAGTAGCACTGAAGAGAACTTCCTCTAATTTTTTGTCTTTAATTCGTTTTTCCTTTTTTTTTTATTTTTATTTTTTTTAATTTTTTTTATAGTTTTTTAAACACTACACTACACTACACACACAACACAAAATTTGAAATGGATCCTCCTTTTGGGACTAAGGAGGGACAAGCTCCATCTACCACCGCCACCACCAGCACCACCACCACCACCAGCACCACCACCAGTTCTAAGATGCAGCCTTTGCGTCAGTCTAGTCGGCCAAGTAGGCCAAGCTCTCGCTTATTTTTTGGGGAGGCATTGCTTGAAGGATCATCAAGTAAAGGAAAGGCACCAAAAGCAGGCAGTAGTAGTGCGGCTAGGCCCACAAGCTCTATGGTTTTTTACGGAAAGCCTAAAGCACCAGAAGCACGTTCAAAGTTAAAGGGTAGCACAAGTAGTACCAGCCCAGTGACTAAAAAGAAGTGCCTTTTGCCCCAAGCAGCATCTTCCCCATCCACCAGCAGCATGCAAGGTACCAAGCAGAGCCAAATTAGCAGCAAGACTCAGAGGGGTCCCAAACCAAAGCGATCTCATTCCTTTGTAGGGAAAACCACCACCACCACCACCCCCACCTCTACCGCCTCTACCACCACTAGTGCTGCGCCTACTGTTCCCACTGGTACCGCCACGCCATGTCCTCCTAGTACCTCTAGCAAGCCACCAATTCCTTACAAAATTTTTGTAAAGACAGTTAGAGAGAGGGCTACACATAGTGGAACTCCACCTAGCGAGGTAGCAGAGGAGCCTGAGACTGAGAGGCCAAGTGCAGAGTCTATTCTTCCTGCTCGCACTACTACTAGTCACGAGTCTCACGACGATATCAGTCTTAGCTCCAGCCTAGCAGGAATTCCATTCGATCTGGCTAATGAAGAGCTAGACTATGAGCCAGAGGAAGTAGAGGAGATGAGTGGTCAGGAATCAGATTCCTCAGGGAGCAGTGTCCAAATGACTAGTGCACAATTTTCCCCTGAGCCTCCACCTTCTCCGCTACGATCATCACCACCACCACCACCACCAGCAGCAGCAGCAAAACCTAGCAAATCTAAAGCAATTAGCAGTCCCACTATGGCCAGTACTGTTACCACCAGTCCCACCACCACTAGTTCTGCCTCTGTTCATCCACCCCGAGCAGTAGGAGCAGCACCCAAGGCACACTCCAAGGCTATGCGCGCCCCAATTTGGGAGCACTTTGAAAATGTTGAAGAAGGGCGCTATGGAAAGTGCAAACATTGTGGGAAGCTAATAAGCAGAGGGAAAGTGTCTGGCCATTTTACCAGTGCTAGCATGAAGCATCACCTCAGCACTCAACACAACGCTGTGCTATTGGGGAAAGATGCAGAGGGAAAACTTAGTGCAGGCAGCATAGCTGGTGGCCGTGGAAAAACCCCAACAGCTTCTTCTTCTGAGCCAATAGCAGCAGCAGCAGCAGCAGCAGCAGCAGCAACTAGTGCTGGCAGCCAGAGACCAAGGCAGGTTGGAGCACTGCATGTCCAGCCCACCCTGGAACAATTTGTGGCATTCCAATCCAAAAGGTCAATGCCCAAACAGCAGGCCAATAAAGTAACGCGACTGATTGGTCAGTTCATTGCTGTTGGAGGGGCATCCTTCTCTATGATCGAAGGGGAGCCTTTCAAACAATTGATGGCGGCTGTGGCTCCACAATATACAGTTCCGTCACGTTCCACTTTCAGCAGGAACATTGTCCCCTCATTGTATCGGTCCTGTGTTGCAGCAGTGAAAGAGGAGCTTTCCAAGGCTGCTGGTCAGTCTGTTCATTTCACTACAGATTTATGGAGTGCACCTAGCGGCCAGCATGCCTTAGGTGTGTCTAAGGAAGCTGCTGCAGCAGGCTACCGATCTTTCCTTCTCCATGCAGAAGTGATGGATGAAAAGCACACTTCCCAAAACATTCTGCATGCGATGAGGAAAATGTTTAGCCTTTGGGTGGGAGCAGAGGCGGGCACCAATGTTGAAGTTGGTTTTGTGGTAACTGACGGAGGTGCCAATATGGTGAAAGCGCTGCGAGATGGTCATATTGTTGGTGTGCGCTGTGCAGCCCACATCATCCATCTTGTAGTGAAGGCAGCAATGTCAGAAGGAACTAATGTGGCAGCAGTAGTTCTGTCCCGCTGCAGAAAGATCGCTGGGCACTTTCACCATAGTGTTAAGGCTAGCCAACTTTTGAGGGAAGAGCAAGAGAGGTCAGGTCTTCCCGTACACTGCCTACGTCAGGATGTCAGTACACGGTGGAACTCCACGTTAGACATGCTCGAGAGGATTTTGGAGCAGCAGAGGGCAATCCATAATCTTGCCTCAGAGCACAATATTGGGATTACCTCTCCATTGAATAGGGAGGATTGGACAGTGATCGCCCAGCTAGTGGCAGTCCTTAAACCATTCAGGGATGCCACAGAAAATTTAAGCTCAAACACTGCCAGTCTGGCCCAGGTAATCCCAGTGTTCTCCCATCTAGGCAGCAAGATGGATGTGTTCCTTGGAAACCGTGAGGCTGTTCAAGGTGGCACTCTACATCCTGACATAGCAGCCATAGTCAGGAAGCTGAAGGATCTGCTAAAAGTACACCTTCGCAAACGAATGGAAGAGAGTCCCGAAATGATGCTAGCGTGCCTTTGCGATCCAAGAATTAAGGGAAAGCTAGCTTTGAAATTTAATGTTCTCAGTAGCTACCGGGAGCAATTGGTCAACAAGGTGCGTGACTGGCAGCGTAAAATGGGAATGCTGTCCGAGGAGGGAGAGGTGCAGGAGGAGGAAGAGATGATGTGGTCTGCTACTCCTAGCAGCAGCATCAGCAGCAGTGCCACAAGCAGCACAACACAGCTGAGTGGAGCAGCTGCGTTTTGGGAAGAGGCACTTGGGAGTATAGTTGGACCATCTGACAGAGCTAGCAGCAGAAAGGAGAGTAGTGCTGCTGAAATGGTCAAACTTTACCTCTATGAAGTTCCTTCTGCGCCTAATGTTGATCCTCTTAGCTACTGGGATGAAAAGAAGAGTGTGTGGCCTGCACTCTCATGGGTTGCGCAGCAGCTACTATCATGTCCGCCAACCACTGTTCAAAGTGAGCGCGTGTTTTCTATGACTGGAAACATACTGAGTCCACAGCGCTCACGCATGGCACCTCATCTGATGGAGCAGATTGCCTTCCTTAAATTCAATCTGCCCAAGTTGGGTTACCCAGCTCTTAGCTTGGAAAGTTAATTTTTTTTATCTGTAATGTTTAAGGTAGTTTCTCCCCCTGGTTGCACGTGTTTGCAACGAAGAGAAGACAGGAACGGGCGAATATTCGCGGAATACGAAGGTTTTTTCCCCCCCGAAGACGAGCACGAAGACGAACACGAAGAGCCCCCTGGTGCCCAAGTCTAGTTTCTAGTTGATTGGACAAAGATAACAGAGCTAAAACACATAAAATGACTTATATGCAGCTCTCTGGAAAATTACATTAAATGTAGAACTGGTTTAAAAAAACAAAACATGTAATTGTTTTGAATACGTTGTAAATGGAATCTTTGGTGACTTTTGTCTTCTTCTGTATTGTTCTTTGCTGAGTACAGGTGTACCTTTTAGTAAGATCAAACTAATTATGACAGTAAAAAATCACCTCTTAAGAATTCCTTGGAAAGATATTTTTGGTTTTAAAATAGTGTTTTTAGATTTACTGGTTATGTAATGTTAAAAGGGAACCTTTGTATAATGCTTATTCTGTGATAAAGTGTTAAACTATATAGTGAGGAATTTTCCACATTTATTTAGCATGAGTAATTCAAATGCAGATAATGGTGCTTTACATTCGAATTTCTTTTTTTAACTTTATCTTGTTTTTAAACAGAATAACACTTACTAGCCATGAGCTATTTTCTTTACATTCAGCAACTTGACGCTAGTGCTTCACGTCTGTCTCCATCAAGCTAAACCACTAACCGGACACAAATAACAGCAAATGTAACTTGCGTATTCTTCTTTCAGAATAAATTCCTTTATCAGTGTTCAGGCTTCTCCGCCATTTTTCTATCCAGTCCCTCAATTAAAAATAAATCACCTTGTAGCAAACAAAAACCCTATAACACTGGAGATCAAGGTGTTTTTACTATATGTGCATGGTTTAAGTTATTATATTATACACTGAAATGGCAAATGACCCTGTAAGGTACTGTACTTAAACTGGAGAAGGTTCAATCTGCAGAAAATCCCTGCCCCTATCCCTTAGTTTTATAATCTGTATATAGCTATTAGTCGGTATTCTCTGATTTTGAAATGATACTGTGTTGAACTTCCAAAATCTAAATAAAATACATCTTTAGGAAGTCTTTAAAAACCTAACTACTTACAAAGAAGCCACAGAACTTTGTATAGTAAGAACTGTTCTTTGTTAAAGCTCTGCTGCGAATGTAACTCAACTCTTTCCATCTGAATCCGTAAGTGGTCTTTTGTGTTACCCGATGGTAACACAAAAGACATAAGACAATCATTATATTGTATTGCTTCTTGCAACAATATGTTTTAATATCATAAGATATAACGCTCTATGCGTGTTTGATTTAACTCATTTCAACATATATTTGTAATACAGTTCATGCAGATTTAGTGTTTGTGTCCTAAATCATCAAAAAATATTCTGTTACGGAAAAAACACCTTCAAATAAAATTCAAATAAAATATGCAGTTCTATGTTTCTTCTGCACTTGAATATTCAACATATGGGTAATTCAGTTCCCAAAGCTGACTTGCAGCCTTTCACTATAATGCAGCTATCTTTCTGTCATTTATGTTGAACTTGAAGTGTCTTACCCCTCCACAGGATTTAACGCCAACATACATCACGAAGAACTAGTGAACCCTGCAGAAATATGGTACATTATTGTTGTCCTTGTCTCATGTCGTTAAGCAATAACTAAATTCAATTTGAGTAAACACTGCACTTTCAAAATCAGGGAACATAGACCCGAGGATTAAAAAAAAAATCCCTAGAACTGCACTGAAACAATGAGCTAATTAGCCGTGCATTTTTAAAGTTAATTTGTTTTCTGTAACGTTTCCACTATTAATGCTTAGCACTTCGGGGTGCTTCATTTATGTTAAAATCTGCTTGCAACAGCTTGTGTTTAAAAGCAGATGCTACATTTGTCAAAAGTCTGTTCTTTTATTGTATGCCAAATAAAGTAATTACTGAGTGGTGATTGGGAAGAATATATAGGTATCTGTAAAATACTTACAGCATTAGACCATATTAACTGATCTCAGATTAATTGTTTATAAGATATTTAATTAATAAACAAAGTTTTATTAAGCTGAGTGAAAATAAATGGCATTGAGATACAAAAAGTCCTGTTAACAAGAAAAAAAAATTCCAGTGAACAACAGAGAGGATGTGTTGGTCTTACCTTTACTGGCGCTCAAGCAGCAGAGCCAGTCCAAGTGTGAAGCCAGTGGCTGGTTACACATAGCTACATACTGCAACAATTTATACAGCTGGCTCCATGTACATAATTTATCAGCTGTCCGCCTGAAAGTGTCGTGGACAGGGGTAGATCAGATGCCCAGGTTGACCACAGTATAAGCACAGATTGTTCTTCCTACGACGAGCTTTCTCGATCTCTGACAGTGGACCAAGTGCCAATCCGATCTGCATTGGTTCTTCCGCGGGTATGGTCACTGGAGGCTGGATGGTAGGAACAGCAGGAAGGAAGTGGCGTCTCGGGGGAGGAAAGGCTGAAGCTGCGCGTTCCAGGCGTCTCTGCCGAAGTCTGCGGTCTAGCTGTATGACCAAATATATAAGTTCTTCCAATGAGTCTGGAATGCCCACGCGGGCCAGTTCATCCTTCAAACCCTCGGCCAGACCCAGACGAAACTGATCCAAAAGTGCTGGTTCGTTCCACTTGCTTTCCAGAGCCAGGCTTCGAAACTCAGTCACATATTCCTCCACTGGCCTCTTCCCTTGACGTAAGGCACGTATGGCAGTATGTGCAGAGGTAGTGCGAAAAGGTGTCCATGGGATGACTGAAATCGGCCCATGAGTTCAGAACAGGATTATTGGTGCGTAGTAAATGATGGGCCCAGATTTGTGGTTCACCCGATAGTAGGGAAATAACAGTTTGTACCTTCACGTGATCAGAGGCATAGGTTCTGGGTTGGAGTGACAACAAAATTTGACAGGATGTCATGAAGGTACGATAACAAGTTCTGTCTCCTGAGAAACGTTCGGGAAGAAGTACCTTGGGTTCAGGAGCAGCAGCAGCAAAGGCCCCCTCCATTGGTGGAAGTGGAGCAGTACCAGAAGATAATCCCCCAGGGGCAGGGGGATTAGTCTGAAGTTCATGAAGCTGGTGCTGCATATGCGTATGGCTGGTTTGGAGGTCCTGGAATGAACGTGTTAGTGCAGTTATCTGTCCAGAGATCGCTGAGAGAGCATCAGCAATTCCTGCGGATTCCATGTTAGGGCTCAGTTATTCTGTGAGGTTCGTCTTACCAGGAGGAATCCGGAATGCAGGAATGGAACACACTTGCTCAGAACAGAACACGCACAAGGGGCCTGGTGAGGGTAACAGGGCACTTGGCAGTGTAGCTGTAAACACGGGTGGTCAGAAGGAAGCCGTTTAGTAGACCAGGGTCGGGATGCCAGAGGTACACAGGAACCCTTGAGCTAGCCGGGGTCAGGAAGCCAGAGGTACACGTAGTTGGTATGGATAGCCAGGGTCAGGATGCCAGAGATACACGAAGTCGTAGGGAGAGCCGGGGTCAGGATGCCAGAGATACACAGAGTCGTAGGATAGCCAGAGTCAGGATGCCAGAAGTACACGGGAACCGTTAAGCAGACCAGGGTCGGATACCGGATAAACAAGAAAGCAACTAGGAATACTGGAGGGGCTCACGAGATACAGGAAGCACCAGTATAACTGAGCACTGAGGACAAGGTAAGAGAGGTTTAAATAGCCCGGGGGGGCGTTCCCCGACGTCTGGGACGTGATCGCGCCATAGGGACGCAGCGGAATCCAGTCGGCGCACATCTAATTCTATCCCATACCAATTCTGCTTGTGCCAGGACCATATCCACCTTCTCTTTGGTTATATTATTACCAAATATCCTAATAACTTAATTTTATTGATCTGCTTGGCTGCAGGGAACTGAATAACCGTAGGTGATCTTAAGGAAAGTGACATTTCTTTGCGACATGGGGAACTTCACAGCCCAATTAGATGAGGGGCATTTGACAAATTATGGACAACATGAGTTTGTAGGTACTCAAGACAAGGCATTTACATCCCCTTTTTCCTAATATGACTTCTATTAACTCTTTCCCTTATAATTGATATAGAAGGTGTGGTGGGTATGTGTTAGTTGAGATGGTCAGATGTTCCTTGGCTCCTTTTCTTGAAAGGCAAAAAACAGAGGAAACCGAATTAGTTTGGTTGTTTCCATTTTTTTAGCTTGATGTATGTTTATAGGCTTATGATATATTTGAACAAAGGCATACTGATAATATTTCAACCAAGTTTGACCATTTATATGCTGTGGTACAGTTTGTATACATTTGCAATTGTTTTTTACGTTGGCAAATTGAAAAAAAAATAATTCTGCTTTAAGATAGAAAATCAAAAAGTAATCATCTCTCGTAACTATGAATTTCTCTGTATATAATAAATCCTATGGCTGTATTATTTCTATATTTAGTGCTAAATGAATTGTCTATTTAGAATTTCAGATACATGATTAAAATTTCCTCCAAATGAGTTACTTTGTCAGAAATGGCAACCTCAGATGAAGAATATGATATCTGAGTGGCATTCCCTCCTCATAAACGTAAACTGCTTATGGCAAAGCAAATTAAGTTTTTTACTGTTGCTAATCCTTTCATTATAGACCTTCATCAGTCAGATTACAGCAAAGTTATATGGTTTAAATAATGTCAATATGATTAGGACTTGGCATGTTTGTCTAATAGATTGGCTAAAACACATACATATTCCAAATACACAAACACTATAATTGTACAGAATTTGTTTTTTATGTAAGTTTTGTCTTTAACTAATACTAACTATATTATTAAGCGGGGAAGTTCTTTAGTATGACCCAAACCCTGGCTCCTACATCAATGCGGTGTTACTTAAGCCTAATTCAGGAAGATTGGCTGTTTGATTAAATAGATATATCATTATTTCTACTAGTGTCTAAAATTAAATTATGTTAATTCACTCTTTTATTGTTTCCATCAGATAAACCCCATACAATTGAGATTTGTATCAGCTTATCATTTTATATTTCGAGAACCATAAATGAAGTGGTAATTAACGTTTAAAGTCAATAAAATATATAAATGGTAAATGGAAAAAAAACTCTGGATTAGACAATTTAACATGCTTATCTATCTTATCTATAAGTACTTAATTAAGAGAATTTAACATTGAACAGTTCTTTGCAGCTCCATTCAGACACATACACAATTATATATATCAGGGCTTGACAAACCCCAGGCTTTTGGGGGACAAAGGGGTAAATACTAGACAAGGCTGCCATCATGAATCAGGCACTTTCCTATAGGGGTGTGGTGAAGTGAGTGCTGTGATGCGCACAGCAAGGTCACGTAATGCACGTGACAAGGCTCTGCTGGGCAGTTGTTGCCACCTGGGACCCCCCAGAAAAGCATAGGGTGCTGGATTTACAAATCTGTCAGAAGATTGGCAGTGGCATGGTCGGTCTCCACAAGGGGGGTAGTGGACGTGAGTGTATATGCATTTATACTGAAGAGTCAGTATATACGTATATGTGTACATGCAAAGTGCTGGAGTCTGTGAGTGTTTTTGTATACTGTAGTGTCATAGTTTTTGTATACGGTGTGTATGTGTAACTATATAGTGCAAGAGTCAGTATGTCTACTGTTTGAGAGCATTAGACGTTAGCGTGTGTCTGTATGGTACTGTATGGTGTTAGTGTGTATACGTGTAAGAATAATGGTTAGACATACAAGCTTGTGTCTTTATGGTGTAAAATACCCCTTTTCATAAAGGGGTTAACTGCAATACAGTAGTGCAGCACCGACAAAAGGTGTGCTTTATGTTGTATTACCCAAATAAACATCCCTTAACTGCAGATCATGGGTAATAAATGGGAAAAAAAACATTATTGGGGAAGAAAAAAAAGGTGGCTTGTAATTTTTTGGGCTGGCTCCTAGATCCAAACCAAATTTGTCAACCTATATCATTTTTTGTTGTTTTTTTTCTTTTAGGGCTGTTTTGAGTCTTCTGTATATCATGAAGAATGTCATTTATGGCATATGGATGTTGAAGAAATTCCAGACTGGATGAAAAAAAGAGTAGAACAGGTATTTTTTTTGAAGGTTCAATAGGTAATGCTTAACATATTACTGCTCCATGTACTCCACACTAACTCTTTTTTGCAAGTTTATACTGTATGAGCAATAACTAAAATAAAAATTAGTTTAATAGAAAACAAAGATAAAAAGGATACAGGAGATAAGATGCAACAAATTGTTTAGATAAGACTGCTAAAATATTCAGCTATAGCTGAAATGCTGAAATTTACAACTTAAAATGTTTATTTGATATGTTATCCATTTAGGAAGATCTAGAACCCTGAAGCCCTTTTGCCCCAATTCCACCCCTCCTGTCACTATATGTGCCTACACTAGCTACAGCCCTACTGTCCACCAAATTGTGCCATGAAAGAATAATGAAAGAAAAGCATTTTGTGCACTTGTGGCGCACCATATTAGAGGACTGCATTGGGAGGCCAAAAAACTTTAACAACGAGGCACAAGGCTGGTAAAGGCACTACAGTCCTGCTGAAGGTTGTGCAACAGGGAAGGCGGTAGTGGGGAGCGAGGGCCACTAGCAGCTGTCTGAAGAGGCTCCCCCTCAATCAAGGGGAAGGAATCACCTCCTGCAGCGATAAGCTTGAATGGAAAATCCCAAGTATTCTAGGGTAGGGTATACATTGGATGTCCTTGCTCTCTGGAAACCAGTCACACTCTGAGGCCTCGCCACGTCCTTTGCTCTGGCGCTGGTCATTGTGAGTTTGATGTTGGCACCAATGCTGCCAGTTCCCCCTGAAGCAAGACTGGACTGTAGTGTGTATGTAGGTTTTGATTCTGGGGGGCAGAGTGCCATATCAGGGAGGCAGTGGCATATAGGGCGTAAAAGAGATATCTGGGAGGCAGAGTAGGATATAGGGGGGGTATAAGGCATTTCTGGGGGGCAGAGTGGCATATCAGGGGCAGAGTGACATATAGGGGGTAAAAGGCATATCTGGGGGAAGATGTGCATAACGGTGGGCAGATGTGCATAACTGGGGGCAGGTTGGCAAATAAAAAAATGCACTTTTTTCAATCATAGTTTTTATTAAATATTAAAAAATAGTTTACATGTCAGTTAATATTTACTAGTAACACTTTTTTCCTATAGGGTAGTCTTATATTCAGACTTTTTCTTTTTTTCCTAAATAAATATTGACATTTTAGCGGGTCGTCTTATAATCGGGCAAATACGGTAGTTGGTCCCCCGTTTGAACTTGCTATAACAGCTTCCACTCTTCCAAGAATGCTTTCCACGAGATTTTGTATTCTTTCTGTGGGATTTTTTGCCCATTTATCCAATAGAGCATTTGTGTTAGTTCATTCTAAAGGTGTTTGATTGGGTAGAGGTCAGGGCTCTGTGCGGCCGGTCATGTTCTTTTGCTCCAAACTCAATCAGCCATGTCTTTATGGACTTTGCACTGGGGCACAGTCATGCTAGAATAAATAAGGTCTTTCCCCAAACTGATACCACAAAGCTGTAAGCATAGCATCGCCCAAAATGTCTTGTGCAGAACCAAGGGTCTGTTACAAGAATTAAGAAATGAGTACAAAAAGCTATTTTATTACCATAGCAACAAATGTAATGTTTCTGCTGATTATATGATCCCATGTATTATATCACACTTTACACCACAATCACTTATCTACATAAACAGTACTGTTCTTTAAACCATTCTACTTGCCTAAAAAATGATTTTCCTTAAACTATAAATTTTTGCGAATGTTTTTAGTTCTAATATTTTAGTTATGCTTATATCATTGACCACAGTACGATTAATGATTATATATCATGGCATATAGACATATAATAGTTTTGTGTAATTTAGGAAATATTTCTGACACATCACTATACACAATAATTGGTAAGATCTAGTTCTCAAACTCTGTTTCTCGCAGGACTGTAACTGGATGAGGTAGCAATAAGCTTTTTTTTAAAAAAGCTATACATCAGGATCCTTTTACAACTCTAGCTTTTGTAATGTTTTTTTCTAGGGACTTCTGCATTGCTTATAATGCTATGTCAAACAGTGATGTGCAGTTTGCTGACATCGCTGTATTTCATGTAAAGCAGGCCCAAAAAAAGGATCCTTTTGTTCCCAAACAACGATCAGTGCAGTAATTCTGTTTTGTTAATTTTTACAATGACGTTTCCTCATTTTTCCTACACCTAGGTTCACTGGACTGCCAGCAGACTGAACTGTCCTTACTGCGGCTCACGCCTCGGTGCTTTTAACTTTGTTGGCGGCCCAAAATGCTTCTGTGGACAGACTTCATTTATACATCTAAGCAAGAGCCGGATTGACTATGATACAGCACATTCGACCAGTTCAGTTAGAAAGAGTCGGCAAGTAACCAAAGCGCTTCTATTTTTTAATAAGGATACCAGATATGGCGTTAATGGAAACCAAACAAAGTTGACTATGGATTTAAATGAGGTTCCAGCAGAAAGATTGGCCGAGGCACTTTGCCTGGAAGTCCCAAGAACGACCAGGCATACAATACCAAGAAGAACAAAACTGCCTCTCGACAATTTTAGTCCGACAAGATATTCAAATTCAAAGAGCAAAGGTGTTTTTAGGAGTACTCACAGTTCCCTTAAGAAATCATATAGTTTGGATTGCAACAATGAAGTGCAATTGGAGATATCATCAGTTCACTATCAAAACAAAGTTGAGCCTGGACTTAAACTTTTTGGCTCCAGTGTTGGATGTTCCAACAGTGAGTGTTTCAGGAAACGTAACATTAAAGATCACTGTAGGAATGGCAATGAGGAAGCACCTGTGCGATCTTCAGTATCTACAGATCCATATAGTAGCTTCTCAGTGCTGAGACGTCCAACAACCCAGAATAGTAATACCATTCAGTTTTTGGATTTCAGTCCTCCTTCAGATTTAACCACCACAGAAGACTTTGAACAGCAGGAGCCAGAGTTTTTTTCTGAAGTTGAGCAACCTAGTTCCACCAGCATTGATGATGTCACCCAAAGGTTAACTAAGAGAGAAATAAACAAATTAAAAAGCATCAGGAGAAAACAAAAGAGGAGAGAAAAGTGGCTGCATGAACAGAACCAGGTAAATTAATGAAAATAATTGTAATTATTTGAGTAGACTAATGTTGATCTGGTTGTCTGTAGATTCAGGTGAATTGTTCCTATAGTTCCCTTGCATTCACCAAATACCCTGACATGGATGTTTATCACTGTACTTTTACATGTGACCCTCAAACTGATTCTGTGTACCTGCTATGCGACAGAATTTAGAACGGGTGTAACAAACAGGCTGCTATCCATGTGTTGTTGAATTTTCTTTGCTAATCAGGCTAATGACTATGGCTTGGAGGACATGCATACCCATCCACAAATCTTTGAATGACAATTTCCACTTCACATACAGTATAAAATCATATCTGTACTTTTAGAGTAGCTTGCAAATTCATGAATAGGGGCAGCGGAGGCAATCCCAATAAAATGAATTGCAAAAGCGCTGGAATTTTGTTAGGATTTATTCATTAGTTACCACGTGTAGGGGCTGCCATTACAAGTCATTTTGGCACCATTACAAGCCATTTTGGTGCTCCTTGATGAGGCAAAGTGGAAAGGGACTGTGTATAGGAGGGAACATATCAATGACTAATAGGTAGAAGTAGCCACCAAAAAAAGAGTGGTCGTCTCATTTATGGTAATGGCTGTGATTGATGGGTCCACCAACCTGTGGGTTTTTCTTTTTTTACTCTGGCTAATCAGCATTTACAAGGGGAAGGGACATGCATTAGATATATATGTGTGCTGACTCCATTTTAACTTGTCAGTAGCAGCAGTTACAGACTGATGAGAGTTGGAGTGTGAGACAGTGACAGCTTAGCAGCAATGTTCCCTCTAATTTTCCTTAGGTGGTGTGCGCACAAAATTTCTCTTGTGCAAAAATTTTCTCAGAGCCAAAATTTTGTGCACACAATATGCTTCTGCAAATGTTACATTTTAATTGTTATTCTATATTTTTGGTACAGCTCGCTCATGATTAATAACACTACATTATAGTGTGATAATATAGTATTAGTTACACAATAGTATTACTTACTGTAATGTAAATATGAAATTCTCACTACATATTTGAATTGTGAGCGAATCACGAGCGGAGGCTCTGGGCCGCATAAAGGAACAAAATATCTTTTTTTTTTAATTGGGAAAAACTGTTGTAGGCAGGGGCCTACCTAGAGTATTTGGCACCTGGGGCGGATCCTGTATGTGGCACCCCAACACACACACACACACTTTAAAACTGCATAGCTTCTATCGTTAGGCAAACATTGACACATTGGTACAGCATAACTGTTATTATTATATACTATGGTAGACATTGACGGTGGTACAACATAACTGTTATCATTATATACTGAGGCAGACATTGACTGGGGTACAGCATAACACCTATCACTATGTACTGAGGCAGACATTGACGGTGTTACAGCATAACTATCATTATATAGTGAGGCAAACATTGATGGTGGTACAGCATAACTGCTATCATTATATACTAAGGCAAACATTGACGGTAGTACAGCATAACACCTATCACTATATACTGAGGCACACACTGACGGTGGTACAGCATAAGAACTAACACTATACATTGAGCCAGACTTTGACATTGACAATAATGCAGCATAACCCCTATCACTATATACTAAGCCAAACATTGATGATTAGACAAAAAAATATTCATAATATTATAATAATACAATAATATTATATATATATATATAGAAAAAAAATTCTGTCCAATTTTGGTGTGTTACTTACTTTTAAGAAAAGTGTGGTTAATACACCAAAATTGGACAAAAAAAAATGTACTGCCCCCCCCCCCGCTAGGTACACTACTGGTTGTGCGCACAATTTTCTGACATGTGCGCTCCCTCAAGTGCACAGCTTAGAGGGAACACTGCTCATCAGAGATTGATGCTCATTGGTCATATACAATACTGCAAGTTAATTGATAAAGTAATAATATTTTAGTGCAGAATTGTACTGGTGTGGTTTGGATGGGAGAAGCTTTAGTGCATATATATAATTTATAGATACCACTTACAGGGTCTGCATCAGACATTTATTTTAGGGCACCACCTCTAGTTTTTTATCAACACAAAAAATCGTGGCAAAAATATACATTTGACTGTACTTGCATGCAGCATGTTTTAGTTGTTTATTAAATACTGTTGTGCTCCTGAGTAGAGTTTTGTTGATTAAGACAGTTGCCCATTTATGCTTCTAGCCAAACCTCTAATTTGTAGATAACAGTAAATATTTCTGTCTTTCTATCTTATCATATATTATTATTCACCTTGATAAATTGATAAATATAAACTAAGCATTCTACTGGGCTTGCGGCAGTGTGAAGATCATTTAGTTGTTTAACATTTCAAACTGAGTAGTTTAAGACAGTTGCTTATTTACTCTAGTACCTGTTAGGGGCCAGGAACCAGACTAATACAAAAATACTGAATGAAAAAATCCTTTATTAAATGAACAATAAAGTAGCCAAAACGTAATAGAAAATCGTAGACCTATAAACAAGCTGGGGTCAGGAACCAGAATGGGTAGTCAGACTAGCCAGAGTCAGGAACATGGAAGTCAGCTTTGTCAGGATACAATAGACAGGAATCAGAAGCTGGAAGGGTAGTCACAGGAAGCCAATGTCATACACAGGAAAACCAGGATCACGAGGTAGCCAGAGCAAAACACAAGGGCAATAGCAGGCTGCAGGCCTATATGGGCCAGAGCTCATAACACCATGACAATACCAGCCAAACCACTCATTTCTGGACAGGTATTTTTTTTTTTATCTATCATATCATATATTATTCATTGTTAATAAATATTGCGGACAAAACCTGGCACATGTATAATATAAAATATTGGGTCAATTCAGTCCTACTCCAAGGGGCTGCATGTGCCTATCATCTGTGGTATAAATAAAATGAAAATATACCTACCTACCATATAAGAACCAAACATGCAGGGTTTATTTGATTTTACATGTTTACTAATGTAAAAACAGAACCCACACTATCCTCCCATTAGACCCTGGAAGCACATTCTTTAATTATTAATATCAAGAACAATAGAGGTTAAGTATGAAATACACGCATAAAACATGAAAAAAATTAGATACGTCCAAAGAGGTTGAAATCATTTAATTTTTGTGGTTGCAAGGTATGTAAATTACATATCCAATTTCTGGAGTAATTCCCCAGTTATTTAAATTTTACTGTTGTAATCTGCAATCAACTCTAGTATTCTTAACCTTGTTCTGAAATACTGTGTCTAGACAGTGAAAAATCAATTTCTTGCTTAATATTGTTTCTGCAAGAATTGAAATATGTTAATTTCTGTACCCAACTACAAGGTGTAAATGCACTGGAATTATGTTTATACACACTCCCAATACCTATGCATGTGTCAGAGCACGCATATGTACAGACTTCTTGCACTTCTACTGACAGAGGTCAAGAGCCAGCTGTAAGATAAGTAACACTGCCCAGGAAGAAGGGAGAACTTGTGAGTCAATCTATATGGTTTGATTGGGGTACATTTAATTGGTTGGCTTCAATGAAGTCCCAAATAGGATATGGGTGCTGGATGGCCAGATGTCAAATTTCTAAATTGAAAAACGTGCACCTCCAAATTTGTGGCCTTTTAGCCCCTAAACAATGAGTCAAACCAATGCCTGGGTGGGTATTTCTTTTATGTTGTAGGTGCCCACATTGGTCCCATAGAACATAGAACCATATAGGGTAGTATTTGTAATACTTATGGAGCCCTTTAACGCCTTGATGACAATTGACAGTCCGGACACGTCACGTGAAAACAAATTGACTGCCATGACTTCAAACGGGTGCAGAAAGCAAGTCCTAAAATTAGCGCTTTATTTTCTCACATGGAAAGAGTTAAAATACTGGCATGTTAAATGTCCATGGGATGTCTACTTTTTTTAAAAAAAATGAATGATTTGATGAGGTAAATTGAATTTGCCGGGTTCAACAATGTCCCAATTAACACACGGAGAAGGATGACCACATGTCTAATTTCCAATTTGAAAAATGCACACGTCCCAAATGTGGCTTTTTACCCCCCAAACAACCCGACAAACCCATGCATGTGGGGTATAACTGTACTCACGAGATGTTGCTGAACACATATTGTAGTGTTGTGTCACAGTGACATATACCAGGATATGCGTTGAAATACATGAACTACAATGTACATACTACTGCAAACTTTGACAAAAGCTGGTGGGAGAATTAGTGCATGAAAGAGTTAAAATAACAGCATTTTAAATACCCTGGGGTGCGGCTTTATAGGGCACACTGAATTTGCCGGGCTGAAAGATGTACCAAATAGGGCATGGGCAGTGGATCACCAAATAAAGTTTGAAAAATGTGAATGCCCCAAATGTGACATTTTTGCCCCAAAGCAGCCAGGCAAACCCATGCATGAGTGGTATCACTGTACTCAGGAGATGTTACTGAACACATATAGGGATGTTGTGTGACAGGACCTGTTAATTCATACATGAAGTAAAATGTGTGTGAATAAAAACACAAAAAAATGACCACAAAGTTTGACAAAGTCTGGTGGTAGAATTAGTGCATTGAAAGAGTTAAAATACTAGCATTTGAAATACCCTGGGGTGTCTAGTCTTCAAAAATATATGGTTGGGGTAAACTGATGGGGTAAATTGCATTGGCCAGCTTCAAAGATACCCGAAATAGCACATGGGGGAAGAATTTGGAAAAATGGTTTTGAAATAACAAAATGCTACCAGTACATATTGCCCCATAAAAAGAAAAAAGCAAAAAAAAACATTGGGTATTTCTAAACTCAGGACAAAAAGTAGCATCTATTTAGCGGGTTTTTCATTAGTTTTTATAGATGTGTAAAAGATTTTTCCAAGTAAAAGTCAGAATTTTTCTTTTAAATCACCATATTTTATACTTTTTTTTATAGTAAATGATATGAAACAATCAAAATAATGACATCTAAAAGTCCTTCTTGTCCTGAAAAAAACAATATATAACTTGTGTGGGTTCAGTAAACGGGAAAGAAGAAATGGTAAAACAGCCATTGTCACAAAGGCTACAAAAAATTAATTCAGCCATTGTCACGAAGGGTTTAAATGAGTCATTGAGTGTGGCCAAATATTGACTCCTTAGCATGTGGTATTAGTATGGTGTGACATCATATCCCAACTCTCAGCAGGGAGGACAATGATGCAGAAATGAGTGCTGGAGGCAGATTGGGCACTTTCCTAGGTTGTGCCTAAGGTAACCCCCAGCCTAGATACACCACTGGATATACAACAGCAGTGCCCATTGCCCTCACAGGGAGGGTAGAAACCAAACAAAAATCCTTTTGAAGACCTTAACGGTCCCACTCACTCTGAATTATATATCGAGTATTTCTCTTGTTTGGTCCATTTCCATTTTGGAAAATTTTCCAAAATATCCCAGATGTGTTCTACGTCGCTCCATCAGAACCAGTATTTACATTGCTGGAAGGTTTTACTTTTAATCATCTATAGTAAATTACCGAACAACCATTGAAATTCATGTCACTTTGTGTTTTGACGTATATGTCAGTCAAAAGTAAACAAATAATAGGTCTCCTTGAACATTTCACAACCTATGACTGGTCCATTGGAAATATTCTGGCCCTTTAACCCCTTCCGCTCATAAAGATATATGCAACATAATATGCAATATAATGTATAAATATATAATGCAATATAAAGCACAAATGAAAATTAAACTGTTTTTATTCTGTTACAAAATAGTTAAACACATCCCCTTAGCTTATTTATTTATTAACAGCAGAGGGCACCAAAACTTGTGCTACCATAAAAAATGCAACAAGCTTCTGCAAATATCTGAAAATCCTTAGTATTTTTTAAAAAGTTACTACTACCGGATAACTGTAATCCAATGATGGACATATTCTCGACCTATAATAAAAACAATATGATTTGCTAATAAAATAAACTGTTTTGTAATTGGTGTAATGTTACAGTTTAAACCCAGCATTCCAAAGCAGCAATGCATGGAGGTTAAAAATGGAAATATTACTGCAGCTCCTACCGTCTCCTTCATTACAAAGGGTTGCCAATCGTAATCAGGGCTGGTTTTATGTAAGCTTGTGAGCAGGGCCCTCTTTACCTAATGTATGGGTTTGTCTTCGTCTGTCTATTGTATTCCCCTTGAATAATAACCCCAGAATTCTCCGCCACTTACTGTTATTCAGAACCTAGTAAAATGCTTTGCAGTTCTCCAAATTAAAACTTATTTTTTAAACGCGTGTTGGGGTTCATTTGACATGGACTTCATTTTACTGAATGCATTATTTAGTTACTGGAGAGAGATGTCTGTCACATTTAACTTCTCCCCAGTTGCCTCCATTGAAACCAGGAAGCGTTAGCCTACAAACGTTTTGCACATGCTTCGTAGGACTCCCATTAAGGTCACAGAAGCGGCAGCCAATCATATTTGCTTGCAACCATCAGTGTGGCAGAGATGTGATTGGTTGCTGCTACCCCCAATGATTTGAGTAGGATCTCAGCTCCAATTGACTAGCATGGGAGTTCTACTGAGCATGTGCAGGAAGCATACTGTGAAGTGCATCCTGCTTTCAGTAGAGGCAGCTAGGGTAGGAGTTAAGTGGGACACAAATCCTTGAATAACTAAAGCAGGGGTGTCCAAGTTTTTTCTGCAGTGGGCCACTTCATCAGAATTGTATACGTGTGTGGGCCGCACTCATTTTTCACTGCGTGAAAATATGGCCTTTAATAATATATGCAGATTAAAATAAAGTAAATGACACAAAACCTTTCCTTTTCCTCTCACTGATTTCTGGGCCTAGAAAGTTTTCTGTCTACAAATTCAGGATTCTGGATAAGTTAAAATGAAATAGTTCTATTTATTTTAGGGATACACCGAAATGAAAATTTTGGACCAAAACCAGAAATTCAGGGTTCACTTAGCCAAAACTGAAAATGACCCCCCCCACACACATACTTCTAATAAAAGTAAGTTACACACCAAAATTGTACAAAAAAATTATATATTATGATTGTTAACAGCAATTCCAGTAAATGCTGGAACCTAGGCATGATGGGACTGTGATTGCTGTTAGCAATCACACTCCTATCATGCCAAGTCAGCCAGTACAGGCTGGTACAGGGTGGCTGTAAGTGCAGACCCCATACTGCTGGCAGCATCAATACACAAGGGGGGCAGCTAGCCAGGTTTCAGCATGTACTTGGCATGATAGGAGTGTGTTTGCTAACAGCAATCACAGTCCCATCATGCCTAGGTTCCAGCACTTACACATCCATGCTATCACACACACACTCATTCATTCATATACTCATTCATTCACACATTCATTCCCTCATAGGCATACTCATTCAAACAACCTCCCCCACCCCCTTACCTACTACAGCTCTCGATGCCGCTCAGACTTCAGCAGAGGGGCGCGGCCTCCCTCGTTCTCCCCACAGAGGAGGCAGGACTGGAGCAGAGAATAGACCCTCCCACAAGTAAGCGGCATGGCTTGTGATCCTGGCTGCCGATCTCAAGCGGGCCGCACCTCGAGGTCACGCGGGCCGCATTTGGCCTGCGGGCCGCATGTTGGATGCCCCTGAACTAAAGAATATCTGCACCAATTTGTATGCAGTAAAAGCTATTGCAGCCTAGCCAAGTGGACTCAAATACACACTTAATATGAAAATAAGATTGGCGTGTACTGACTGTTTTAAATCACTCATATGGTATGCTAATCAGTCTCTGTTTATGATGTTCTTATAACACAGATGTTTTAGAGTTGGCAATCTATGCTGTGATAGGGCATATTCATTCATTGTAGAGCAGGTGTTATTTCAGCTGGCTTTGATGCATAAGAATAAAACTGCACAAGTGTAATTCAGTTTTCATTAAAAACAATTGTCACAAAATGTTTGTATGAAATGTCCATTTCTGAATGTTCATTTTTTACATTCACAGCTGTGCCTGTCATCCCTCACATAGTATTCAATTTTCAAATTGGAGATGTTCCTTGTACCCACTGCAAAATAAATGGACACATTATATGCCATTGATGTATTTGCATAAATAACATCTAAAATATATATATTTAATTTTGCAACAAGGTTGTAAAATTAAGAATAGAACAGTTCTAGAAATAGGGAATTATACTGCATTATACTGTTTTCTGAAACCTATGAACTTTGAGGAAATGTTTCTCCAGATATCTCCCCTCTTCTTTTTTGAGGGTAGACATAGCCATGCCAAATGAGCTCAGGCTAGCAACGGGTGGGTGGGCAGAATGAGGCAGGAAGTAAAAGAGGACATGAAGTGCTAATCAGCTGCCATACCTAATGCTGACATACATCAACATTTTGCATGACCAGATGGACACTTCAGAGACATGGCTAGGGACAATTTCATTTATAAACACATACATACTATTGGGACTGTTAGGGCTGTCTAACATCATCATACCCTCATATCCAGCAAAAAAATTCTTATATAGGATGACACTAGGAGGTATGTTGCAGGGGAAAATAACTGCTAACATGAACTAGTAACAAAGTTGCTAGCATTTTGTAAGTTGACATTTCCATGTAAAAGCTTCCGTTTACTGCAATCTGTCAGCAACCACAGGAGGATTCAGATTTGAAAAGGACCCTCCAGCCATCATATGCATTTTTATTGTCTCTATAAAATTTGTGGCCCATTTTGTAAATGCATTTGGCACTTTCTACACCCTCTGCTAAACACGTCTTCTTGCACATGATAAGCTCACCTCCAATCAGCTCCAGTGTAACAGTGAGTGCCAGGACACCATCATACAACGAATGCCCCATCACCCACTAGATGTTCACTAGGAAAGGAAAGTCTTAGCAGGCTATTTCTAGACTTTGCTGGGCTTTCCTATTTCTCCCTCTACTGGCTGTTCACACCGTATTCCAATCAGCAATGCAGGGTCCTGATAGACAGATCAAGAGGAGAGGGAGAAAAAAGTTTCTCCCTCTTCCAGAAAATAAAAAAGGGGAAAATTAAATATACATTAAATTAAATGAATAAACTATTATTTATTGAGAGCCCAGTGATGTCACCATGAAAACCAAAAATGGAAAATAAATGAAATTAAAAATATATAAAATATGTAATATGTAAAGCATGGATATGGCCCTCGTGAATATAAACAATATGTATTTTTGGTATGACTGTAATCAGGAGATAATGCTGAACATACATTGGGTCATTGTTCAGCTGTGACACCTACAGTATAAGATATATTTTAAGCAAAATTGCAAAAAAACTTTTTTTCTATTTTAGTATAAATGTTTTTAATCTATAATCACAAATAATTATTATTTTTTATGTATTTCTATGCTTTCAAAAGAAGGCCCTACTTCTGAAGGAAATTATGTGCGGTTTAACAAACATAAAATAACAAAAAGAATCTGGTCCTTAGGTCATGAAAACAACATGGGCCTGAAGACGTTCTCACAGACGATTAGGGTTACTCACAGAGTACTTTTATATGGATTCTCCTATAGTGGGGTTTCAGGGACATTATACTGTCCCTTTAAATAAAAGCAGCCCTTAACTGTCAAGGCATCTTATGAGATGCAACTCCTGGGTGAAATGTACCCTCCATATTCTGCCTATTGCACCCTGACAGGTGGTATCTTATGTGGTTCCAGTGTAAGAATATACAGACCATTTGAAAGCAAGCCTGATGTTTCACTGTAGTGTTCCCCCATACGGATTCTATAAGATTAACAGACATTAAGACTGGTACACAAGGTGAAGAGGTATCTATTGAGTCTCCAGTTAGGTGTTCCCATTCAATTACGAATGAAGCAAATTTTAAATGATTATTTCTGGTTTGGGCATACAACAGTACCATGAATTACGTTTTAATGCTGCTTTTAGTTTTGGTTAAGTTCACAGTAGGTATAACAGCACCTTCTAACTCATTAAGGGTTATGGCATTTGTTTGGCTGTATGATTTTTGAATCCAAAGAAGACCCAAACCTCACACAGTTGGCACACATGATCAAATTGTTACGTAACGTTGCTGAATTGCATGCATCTGCTGCAAGAAACTTGTAATGTAATTAGTTTTTGCTGATTTAGGCATGAGGGTTAACTAATCCAGTGATTGGATTTTACACTTAGAAACTGCATTTATAGACATGCCTGATTAATGAGCTGCTTTAAGACAATAATACTTTGTAATGTTCCCATTAAATGTTGTTCCAAATTGTGCATGCAGTTGGACCTCTATTTAACAGCTGATTTGTAACACTGATTGCCTATTCAATGAGGTTAGTTATGATAAATTGTTTCATATAGATCTAGTTTGTATTTTGTAAAGAGCAATGTCATTAGCTCAGTTTGGTTCCACAGTAAGCAATCTACCTCTGTCTTCCCTAACTTCTAGTAGTATACATTAAGCCAGTTAACTTTCTAAATAATTATCCATACAAAGCAACACTTGTGATCAAAATGTTATGTTATTATGTTTTACTTAAAGAAATGGGAGAAGTAAACACTTGATCACTAATTCAAAGGTAAACTCCAGCCATCAAGTGCACTTTCTTGTGTATGATAGCTGTGTATGATTTTCCTGTTTCCCTTCTCCACAGCTATTTGGCTGAACCCATCTCCTGCCACATGATAATGATATACATTCAACTTCAGTACTGGCTCAGTAACGGTTCTGGTGTGTGTGTGGGGGGGGTCTGACAAGATACCACCAATGTTTAGGTAATTGCTGTCATACTGAAAAACACATGAATTTCAGGAAAATTAAGAAAAGAGATTAGACTTTGTCATAAAAGAGTAGATTAGCATTGAACATTACTAGATTAAGAAAGGTATACAAAGATCACTAATGGTAGCAGTACAATGTTGGATAACTAGAGGCAGCTACTGCCCTACCTAGAATCTAATATGGCTCTAAATTATTATACATCTCTGAGTAACCTAGTAAGCAGTGGACTCAGGGAGGAGAGATTCAAAGTCTGCTTCATGAAGCAGAGAAAAAAGAATCTGAATCAAGAAAGCAGGATTAAGTGCCCGACGTATGTATTCCCAACAAGTATGTTCTATTGTTTTTTCTAGGTTTTAACACCCACCCTTTTTGATATTCTATCATTAAATTCCCTCAATGTACTAACCTCTACAACTTCTACTGGGAAGCAAAGTAAAGTAAAACTTCCCTCTTATCTTCTCCTTTGAAATAAACTTTCCTCCTGTACTTTGTTGATGTCACAAAGCCAGAACCCAGGAGCACACACCACATGTGTTATTCATTCTAATAAAATTACCCAAGGTTTCAGCTTAAAGATAGAATGACGAAGAACTTTGATGATCCCAATAGTGTGGAGGCTTGAGTAGAGGCTGATATGATAGATCCTGAGTTGTAGCATAGCAAAACAACTCCTGGAGGGCCCGATACCTGCAGACAGGTGGTCAAGGACAGCCAGGTACGGTACACAGCGTGGGTCCACAAGATACAAAATTGTTGGACAGAGAGGATTCAAGCAAGCCATGAGTCATACACAGCTTAAGGAATCAGACAGCCAGGAACCATGAGCACAAATGCCAAATAATTAATGAACAAACTCAGGACTACACTAGGGTGCCTACGTATAGCAGCTCGAACTATGTAAACTCTGGCTGCACATCATGGATGCGCCCCTTAGTGCACGACATGGGAGCACCTGCTCTTCTGTTTATAGTCAAGCCTAACCAAGCAGGAGCCATCTAGTAAGTACCTTCAAATACCTCACTAAGGCTAGCTTTAGCTTGGCTGTTGTGAGTCTTAGATAAGTGACAGTAAAACCCATTTTTGTGTTTAAATGTTTTAATCTTTTTATCCCCTTTAATTTCCTTTAAAGGTGTGAAAATATGTTAAAATATGCACTTTTCAGCTGCAAGATTAACATTGACTGTTTATGACATGCCGTTTTTCCAGCCTGAGAGCAATTACCTAAACATTCCCCTTGTAATTTAGATTGTTACATAGAAATTGTTGAAGAGTAGCATGAAGTACATGTCTTTAATAAACCCACAAACAAGAAAGCCACTAGTCTGTGTAATTGTTCTTTCCCGTTTCTTAATATATTACAAAATGTTTCCATTAAATATTGTTAATATTCTCAATTTAGATTCATGCACTTCAATGTTGGACTACTGCGTACATGCTCCCACCAGATTTGTTGGAAGCCTGAAACGCCTGGTGGCAATCCTAAATTTCACCCAGGACAAAGAGGAGTTATTGTAGACTGGTAGAAACACATGGCCCTGCTGGACTGTGGACATAGGCTGATGCGTTAAAATATATCCAATGAACATCAATGGGGGAGGGGGAGTTAAGGAAGAAACTGCAACCCTCTGGAAAAAAAGAAACTAAGTGGAAAATGCAAAGAATAATGACCCGTTAGGGTAACTGTTAGTATTAAACCAGATGAAGGTGAAATGGGGTTGAGCTGGACTATGCCCGAAGAAGAGAATATCTTCCAACATCTAAAGGTGGTAAAGGATCTAATTACTGATCTAATCACAGCTAAGACCCAGAAATAAAGGACAATTATCTTAGGTAGACTGGCGTTTCTGGAAGGGCTGAGCCACTTTCCCTAGGCATCTGTCCCAAAACTAAAGGGGGAGAGGAAAAAACAGAGGTCAGTGAATAAAACTGGCATTACAAAGATCTCACTCACTAAGCAACTAACAGGGCAACAACCCCATGGCAATGTTGCTAGGTGGCAATCAAACCATGGCCACCTGGCAACAGCTAGCACATGCTTGGTGGTTGCTTTCATAAAGACAATTTGCACATTGAACATTTTTACCAACCTGAAATACTAATCAATTGTCTTTACATATACAATGACCCCTTTCCATTGTATACTGTAGATTAATTTGATTAATTACATGAGCCCAAAAGATTGTTGTTTGTTGTTTCCATTGTCTCGCTATTACCTATTTCTAGCATAAGTACATGTAATACTAAATATTGTTTTTTTAATTGTTAAATGATCTAGACCCAAATGTAACAACGCTCTTGGGAGACTAGAGGGAATTTTCATGTTACCTAGAATCAAACCACCATACATGCACCAAATTCCCAGTATCTTTCTCCACTGGAGATGTGAGAAAGGTGCTGGGAATTTGGGGATTCAGAGGGACTGATGCCGAGCAGGCTAATTCTGGCCATCTTCTTCTGGCTTCTTTTGCCCATATCCCTTGAAGAGTAAGAATAAAAGACCCTCCCAGAGAACCAACCTGGGACAGTTTGGCAGGCGCTACCAGACAATCAAGGGAACCGCTCCCGGTGCCTGAGACAAGAACCCTTTGATTGACACGCTCTCTTAGTTCTCTTAGTCTGATGGCACATGGGGCCTTTGGGATTTAGTTTTAACTTTATTCTTATTTTAATTTTTACTGCCTTGGGGACAGGAGAAGAGGAAGATGAGATATCTCTGACTGGAAAACCCCTCTTCCTTTACCTTCCTTAGGAGCCACTATCCGTTCTTCCTTTGAAGAAGATGAGGGATAGCTGGGTCAGTGGCAGCAACAGAACAACTGTCCTCCATGTTTCTTCCTGAAGGAAAAAACCTTGCACACGCACCCTCTTCCGTGGTGGACCAACCTTTGTCTGCGGTAGTCCTCGAGAGGAACAACCAAATTCAAACATATGCCCTTCCACATGTTGATGATACACTGAAAATAATGTAAATCCGTTCAGCCACCTAGATATTTACTAGCAAACATACAATGTTTACCTTTAGACTTAATTGGCATGTGACACAAAAGCAGGTAATAATAAGGTGTTTTACTTTTTAACTCATCTGTTTCCTACAGAGCTGGCCAACTCTCTACAACCATTCTTCTACTGCGCCTAGCATTGTCTGTCTCTAGAAACTACCGCTCTGGTGCCCAGATATTATCTCAAATCACTTCTGAAATCAGGGGGCAGTGGGGAGAGGGTGGGATCGTATGACACAACCAAACACAAAATCTGAAAATAAAGCATTTAAACATGAGTTCCAACCAGGAGTCTCCCTAATGGGACCCAACTTGACTTTTGCAGGGGGACAACTTGATGATCGATTAGCCTTTTAAACTAAGATAAACGAACGCAACGTGCCATTGCAACACAGGACTAACAGTTGCTGATAAAGGGCCTCTGTATACTTAAGAAGATATTCCATAAAAAATCAGCCATTTCAAGCTACAATAGTCATTTTACCACAGTGACCACGTCTACATTGTATTTCTGATCCATTTCATGTTATTTCGATGGACAGAATTTAAATTTCTTTCAAAAACAAGGACATTTCTAAGTGACCTCAAACTTTTAAACGGTTGTACACATACATATACACACACACACATATATATATATATAAATATATACTTATAAACACACAAATATGCATATGCACACAGTAGTTACCACATCCTCCACTTCCCTCCTATATGTTCCTTGTGGCCTGTAGCAGTTTCACTGAGTGGTGATCCGATCGGGTCCTGCAACGTTTAGCAATCATCCTCACTGCCACAGGGAAGTGATACAATTTCAAGGTGTGCAGGGTCAGTGTGGGAGAATGATTGCCGTACGTTGTGGGATCTGAACGGATCACCGCTTCGTGGGACAGATGAGAGATATGGACCTGTCAGAATGCAATTGCTGAAGGATTCCTCAGAACGCTGGTACCTGAAGCAATTGCTCCGTCATTTATCTTCTTCTACTCTAGAATGTATAACATAAGCCCCCCAATCTTCATATATATATAAACCAACATAATTGAATGTAGTAAGCGCTCTTTATCTTTTTTTTGTCCTATTTACCTATTGTGCTGCACTGCAAAAAAATAATAATAATAAAGGTCTATTTTTTATTTTATTTTTTTCCTATTTTTTCTAGCAACTACTTCTTGATAATCAGGCTACAAATGCCCTGCTTAATTGCCCAAGATGGTTACTAGACATATATATAGTATTACAGGAGAGAAAATGACATAGAGTATACAAAGTTAAATGATACGAAGATATACTTGTTATATTTCAACTACAGAAAATGATGGTTAACTTAAAAGTCTAAAGGTTTGTCAACATAGCAGGGCGAAGCTCAACTGTAACTCGTGCCTTTATATGTAAAGTTCTGTGGGAGTTACTTAAGCTTATGTATGGGCATATCAATTTCATGTGAATTCAGTGTAGGGATGTGATAAGTAAATAAACACGGGACTGTAAATAGGGAACACAATACACAAATCACACCAACTGGCTTCAGACAGTGATATATTTCCAGAATCGTCCAAGGCTAACAGCAAGAATGCAGTAGAGAGACAAGTTAATAAGTCAGTGAGCAAGTGTTCTAGAAAACTTAAAGGGACACTCAAGCCATTATATGTGTTTTAATATATATGAGTGGCCCCATCATCTTCCCCATGGTAAATGCCCCACAGGACATGCATTAATCCAAATGCTTCTACATGTATAAAGTCTCCGCATCAATTACAACGGGAGCACTTTCCTGTCACTGATTGGCAGCTTGAGAAGTTTAGAAGATTAATTTCTGGAGCACTCAGGAATGAACAGTGTCGTGAAGGCCAATAAAGAACCAAGGGTTTGAAGAAAATGGTGGTAAAAATGTCCTTTTAGAATTAAGTATTTTAGTGACTTTATGTCTTTTCCTTGTCCCTCAAGGACATTCTCAAGCATTGTGTCTATAGAAATTATTTAAAGGGCTTGACAATGCTTTTTGAAGACTTTTAATATTTTGTTGATCAGGACCAATAATTGTAATAGTGGAAACAGCAGTTATTTGTTCTTTCAAGCAGCTATGGTCATTCCTGAAAAGATTATATTATTTCCTGTAACAGAATATTTAATAACCCTCAAAGAATATAAAATGTATCTTTTACAATATACAGTACATAATAAATGATATGTAAACAAAAGTAATAAAGAATATGTGTGGCAGTACTAACCAATGGACAAGGAATTAATAATTTTTGCGGTAGTTAGTTTTGAGGCCAGAATAATGAAGACACATTTCTGCACCTTTTTTTCTTTGCAAATCTATCTGCATTATTCTGGCCTCTATGTTCACTTCCACAAAAGGGACGTTTCTGAAGTTCATCGAAAGGCCCTGTTCACTGAGAAGTAAAGAAGAGCAAGAGAAGGCAAGGAGACGTGGAAACCGAAGGGAGAGTGCGAGAGAGAGAGAGTGATAGAACATGAGAGAGTGAATGAGGGTGTCTGAGAACAAATTTTATGAATGTAAAATGCCCTGCGATTCTTGTCCGAACCAAATGGGCAGGAAACAAAATTTGTTGTCAGAAAATGAATGGACCTAAATTGAATGTAAAATTTGTCTGAGTCATTGTTTGTCCATTTGCCAAGTCTTGCTTATATTGCGCCAACAATTTATGCAGCATGTTAAAATACATGCTGTGAATTCAAGGGGAATGACAAGACTAGATTAGACAAACTAAGACAAACCGATACATTAAATAAAGAGGTCCCTGTTTACATGGTAGACACCTTTCAAGATTTTCCAGGACAGAGAAGACCACCAATTATACCAAAGGTGAACAGTCACCATTGGAATTTGGCTAAAGTATATATAAAGGTGGTGTGCTGGCCTGGAGGTCTTGCAATTGACAGTGCTGTAGTTGGATTTCCCCCAAAGCCTACATTATATAATCAGACCTTGTTTCAGATTGTCAGTGGTCTGTGATAAGGTTTCTGGATCCATATTGCAAAATATTTGGATTTGTTATAATTACTGCAGTGTATTAACTTGTAAATAGAGGGAGATAGGTGAAGGACAACTGCAACTCTCACCTATATTCCAAATGTGCCATAGGAGTTACTGAAGATTATGTAACTTGCTGGGGCCAATCACCTTCACAGAAATGCACACATCAGTAGATAAACACGAGAATGCAAATGTCCTTGTATCGGTCAATGGGGAAGCAAAGGACTGCACATATACAAGCAATAGGTTCAGTGCTTCATGCAGTGATAGAATTCCAACGAAATAGTCTGAAGTTTACAGCAGGAATGCAACAAAGTGACATGGTAAGTAAGTCAGGAAGCAAGGGTATCCAAAATAAGAAAACTTCAATATCTAAGCATTGGATATATATATATATATATATATAGATAGAGAGAGAGAGGATTATTTGTAGTAATAGTATATTAGAGGAGCAAAACATATTGTTTATTCTTGTCATATGGTTCATAACAGTTTTAAACTTAAAGTAGATTTTTATTTCCAACCCAAATGTCTTGCAGTCTTGTTCTATTTGTATATGCAGTTTTAGAAATTGCATAATATTTATCATGCATGAAGGATGGAGAGAAATTCTGTGGTCAGAAGATTTTGGCTAGTGGAGATCATGTATAATTATAGACAAATGAAAAATATCATAATACCCAAAAAATAATGATGAAAAAAGTGGATGACACAAAAACATATGTGACTTTCTGTGAGGCAACTGAACATGTACACAGCTACTACATTGTGTAGGTATTAAGAGATGAACCTATTAATCCTAGAGGACTATCATCTGTATCACTGAGTAAATACTACCTAGCATTCTAGAGACAAATGGCAGTAGCAGTAGTCTATCCAAAGGTCTTCTTTCACTGCCAGTGTAATGATTGTATCTATAAGCAAATATCTAATTCGACTTCAGCTTTCCAAACTTCACAGATTTATACATATTCATATCTTGATGCTATTGATATCCCCCCTTGAACACTGATGGTAGTTAAGCTAGCATTCTTATGTCCCGTCAATATAGGCAAAAATGCACGAGTATATCTTTTTAAAATGCTCTCTCATGTAGGAAGAAATTTTTTCTAAGGATTTTTAACAGAAAACAGCTAAATAGATGGTGCAGGACAAAAAATGCATTGAAACATATCACATAGATTGCAGGCACATAGGCATATATATATATATATATATATATATATATATATATATATATATCTACAGTCTGACAGCGCCATATGCCAGTAAATATGTCTAGAGGGTAAATTATAACCTACATTTAAAGTAAACCTGTCACCACAAATTATTACATGGCAAGGTTTTCCTTAAGGATATCCCCAGGCAAACTGATTATAAATTCATAAATTAAACTAAGATCCTTCACATAGATTCACTAAATAAAGAACATGTCAAATCTAGCCAAGTTTTCATATACCCTGCAAAAATTGCAAGTTTCTAGGAATATTTATAATGCAAATGGTGTCACTATAGTATCTTAGAGATCAGCATTGCACCAATTATATTTTAGAAATGTAATAATATATTCAACAGTGATAATAATAGTAATCTTAAGGAGGCATTATTTATAATTGTATTCCAAAAGGAATAAAACAAAATAAATTATTCAAGTGGATAAAGTAAATAATATATTCACAAAATACAAGTAATCATTAAGTAGGCTGTTTCTATAATATAACAATAATGATTGCAAAAATAGTAAACCAAAGTAAATGGTTATATTAACACACAATTTTAGTTATTTATGCTTAAATTCCCCCACTGTCTTAACATCTGCCACTTCTACTGGAAGACTGTTCCATTCATCAACCACCCACTCCTCCTTACATTACATCTATGTCTCTGATTCTAGTTTTAGAATATTAAGTCTTGCCCTAAAATTCCTCTTCTTTTGACCTATAATTACCTCTTGTACTCTGGTGTATCTTTTGTTATATTTAACTTATTGTATACTGTACTATACACAAGTTTTGAGCAGACGTTACAAAAATGCTCTAAAGTGAGAATGCCTTAAAAATAAAGATGTTAATAGTTAATTTTTATATTTGAATAAAACGCAAAGTTAGCGAACAGAAAAAAATCTTAAATCAATATTTTGGTGTGACCACACTTTGATTTCAAAACAGCATCAGTTCCTCATGTTTCGTAGTCCTACACTTAGGTGTATGATTAAACAATTATACCAAATAGGTGCTAATGATCATCCATTTAATATGTCGGTTGCAACACAATCAAAGTGAAACAGAAACAGCTGTGTAGCAGGTATAACACTGGGTGAAGGACAGGCAGACTCATTAGCAAGGTGAGGTTTCTAAAGACAGTTTAATGTAAAAAGTAATACACCATGGCAGAACTTTCAAGGCAGACAGGGGCTTCCAGATCTGTCCAAGCACTTTTCAAGAAGCACAAACAAATGGGCAATGTTGAGGACCGTTGGTTGGCCAAGGTATTTTAGCAAACCAGATGAAAGACACATCACTTCCATTCATAACCAGAAGATGCCCAGCAGCTCCATCAGCTCAGCATTGGCAGAAAACAATTGGACCCTAGCGTACACTCATCTATTGTCCGAAGGCGTCTGATGAGAACTTATCCATCATGCAATAACATCAGGGAGGCATCTGATTGACCCCACATTTATTCTGCAGCATGTTGGTATGACCTCCACAGAGCCCTGATCTTAACATAATTGATTCTGTCTGGGATTACACAAAGAGAGAGAGGTAACTGAGGCTGCCTAAATCCACAGAACTGCGATTTGTTCTCTAAGATGTTTGGAACAACCTGCCTTGTTTCAAGTTCCTTAAGAAAACAATGTGAAAGTGTACCTAGAAGAATTGTTGCTGTTTTGAAGGCAAAAGATGGTCACACTCACTTTGCATTTTGTTCAATTTTGATGGTAGTAGATTTGGCAATGCACTTGACTCATTATATCTTATGTCACAGATTCACAAAACATAAATCTATTGCATTTCATTCAGATATTGCCATTTTGGGAATAAATTGTTTCTAGAACTATGTGTTTATTACATTAACAAATTGTTAATATTTTCTGTATCTTAGATGTGAAGTTCTGGTAATCTGAAGAGACCTCTGAAATCCCATAAACGTTTGTGACTCTTTTTCCATGTTGGCCATTAAAAGATATCATCACCATCTATATCCATTTTCTTTTTGTTTCGCCAAGATTCATGAAACATTTCTTACATTTCATTAAGATACCAACTGTTGTTTTTCTACTTATATTTTCTATGAAAACAACTTAGAACAACATAATCGCACAGACCCACCATAAGGATGAGAAACATCACAAAAGAAGCAACAAAAAACATAGAACTTAAAAGCAAATAAGGACCATAATTATTTGGTCTTTGGTCTTGTCTTTTGATTATCTAATGCATGGTTAACCTCTAGTGGGGCATCTCCTGCAAGGGAACGAGGCAAATGTGCAGGTGAGGGGGGTACACAATCTCTAAATTTATTTGGAAGTGAGACCAGCAGATAAGATGCATTTACCCCTTTTAGTGTGTCCACTTTTCCTGATGTAAAGACTTAGACCCTAACCAGTCCTTGGTCTGTTCTCTACATCTGACTTTCTAGTTTTAGATTATGACCTCTTGTTCTGACATTTTCCTCTTTTGAAGTAATATTTCTCCTACTAGATTGTGCCTATAGCAAATGTTGCTATGACTTGAAGCGCAATAAATTCATCGAGAATCTGAGGGCAGTTGTGTGCTGCAGCTTCTCTGCAGAGTCTCTTACTTGGTTCATTTTATTCACGTAGCTATGAATAATGGTTGCTTCTGCTATCTGTGTTGTGCTGATCAGTGTTTGGGTATTTGTCCAGTTCCTTCACAACTTTTTCAGATCATATTCACAGTGGGGAATACACACAGTGTAACCATATGTAGAAGTTATTTTCAACTTTCTAGAAATAATCAGACCCAACAAAAATATGAGCAATGAAAAAGAGTGATTTTTACCTTTCTGGGTAGGCTTGAATATTCAAAAGTTAAAAGAATATACTGCTAACCATTTGTTCCAGTATACAACCATTATCTGTTACAATATATATGGAACCTCACCTTTGAACAGTTATTCCCTATTCACTAATTTCTCTATTGCCTCAGAGTGTTGTACTACAGGAAACAGTACAAAGTACATTACTGTCTTGTTTTGTATGGATAGCCAGACTTTTATTGACACAGTTATGTATTATCAAGTAAGCACAGAAACAAAATAGAATACAGACATATAATTAAATGGATGATTTAATTATAATAAAACTTTATCTTCTAAAATATTTTGTGATTTGCTTGATTTTAGTCAGAAACATTTAGTACACAGATTTTGTTTTACCCTCTTGCCAGTCACTTTCCCTCCTGAGTTCTAAAAATGCCTAATAAGTGGCATTCCCATTACTCAATGACATGCTTTTTAATTCTCATACTAATGATGACAGAAAGGGTGGCGATAAAGGCTTCCTTCTCTCCCCAACAAGTACTTTTCAAACATATTCCCACTGTTCCAAGTCTCTTTCCCCTAATTTGATGATCCTGCCATCCCATCTCTTTACACATTGTTGTTACTATCCCCCTGGCCATTCCAATATCTTTCTTGACCATTTTTCCTCATGAGTTCCTCTCCTCTGATGTTGACTTTGTCATCTTTGGAGATTCATGCAATATAAATCCATGCTATGTTCCTACCACTCTGCTCTAACCTAACTACTTCACCTCCAAATTGTTATGTTGTATGTTATGTCCTGTTTACCCATTGTAAAGCGATGCGGAATATGATGGCGCTATATAAAACAATAAATAACAATAATACAACAGTGGTCTCTAAAAATATGTATATAACGGTATTTACCTGTTTTGTTTTCCACAGACCAGTAAAGTGAGTCTAAGTGCAGAGGATGACAGTGGGCTTATGAAAGAGAAGGACAGCTACACATGTGCAGTATGCCTAGATGTGTATTTCAACCCTTACAGGTGCTACCCCTGTCATCACGTGTTTTGTGAACCATGTTTGCGGACACTTGCCAGAGACAATCCATCTAAGACTTCTTGTCCTCTTTGTAGAACAGCAATTGCAAGAGTTTATTTTCAATCAGGTAACACCACATTTATTATTTACCCATAACATGTTATTATTTATGAGTTTCAACTCTTTCCTTACTTCTTTGGCTTCTTAGGTGATACCCCTTGCTGAGAATAAAGAACGAATCTGCTATAGTTCTGTGAGGCTGTGTAGTGTCTGTGCATTGTTTGTAAACGTTGTTTAACTTAGTATTTACCATTGATAAACATGATGTCTCTGGGACGAGTTTTCTTCTTGGCTCCTTCCTGTGAATCAGACATACAAATTCAGTATATCTATGTTATTAACACAAAACCTTTCTTGTTCATAACCTTACAACAATATAAAATCTGTTTATGTTACTATATGTATATGTACTTCTCCACTTGGTCTATAGTAGCAGATAACCAAACTGCCAGTGTAATATAGTAGCACAAGACACATCTGGCAGAGAACATGCCCAAGTACACTATCTAGGCCTGTCCAAAACACATTTACCAAAAAAATGTAGGTGCAGAAAAGGAGGATGTTCCTAATGTAAATGCCACTAAAGTCCTGCCTATTCTGTATATCCTGGTGGCTATATTCAGAATTGCATATAAGACACCGTTTTAGGTAGTTTCCAAAATATTTAAAAAAGTCTAGTTGCCTCCCTGCCCCTCTTTCCCCTGATAATGATTGTCATTATGGTATCCTGTCCACAAAGATCTTCACATGTACCTTCTTCTTAAGACAATCCTAGGAGTTATATTAGATTCTATGAGCTAAACGTTGGTAAACATATTAAAATTATCCATAGTCACCGCCAAAATGTATTTCCTTAATTTAAACATGCATAATAAAGAATGTTTTCTGGTGTAAGACACTATAAACTTTATTTTATTTATTTTGTTTTATTTTATATTCTATGCTGTACTTAAATATGTGTGTCTCCTTATATTTATTTCTTGTGAAAAATTTAAGGTCTCATGAAATGCAGTAAATCGCCTGGGAACCTAGGTGCTTAGAACCCATGGTTGGATATGAGATAAGAATGTTTAAAAGAAGAGACACCAGCAGTTTAGGAAAGTAATAGTTACATTTACAGGTAGAACGCTGGGCACATTATGCACACAACAGGTAGAAATGTAATGTTGACTTGTATTTACTTTTACAGAAATTAGTTGGAAAAGAAGTGGCCAAGAGTGAATAAAACATCCTTAAGATGTAATAATAAATATAAATTAAGATATTTTGTGCATTGGTTAATACTTCTTTCAGTTTAATTTAATTTGTATATATTGTTTTTGGTTTTTTTAAAGACATCGACAAATCATCCGTTACTTTATTCCCAAATGAATATCACAGAAGAAAGCAAAGTTTTCAAAGAGCAAATTGTGCAAAATGGCCTTTACCCAGCTGCAACAGAATGATCAGAGTGTATGGAGGTAAGACATTTAAAAGTGTGCACACTTTGATATTTCAAAGCTACTCTTGATTTGCTGGGGGAGGAGACTTGATTATTAATAATAGTTCAATAAATGAATACTTTGATTGTATGTGCCGTATGCCTATCATGAGAAGTGTGAAACCTAAAGCACACTTGTTACCTAGAACTGTAATAAACAAGTCTATGTAAATAGATATAAATTCTATGTTTCTATAAAATAATGTAAAATAAGTGAAACAATTATAAAAGCTAAAAAATGCATATTGTGGTTTGAGGTAACAACTTATTGGTACTATACTATAGGTTTTAGTAATTTTTTTTATTTTTTTTTAAATATGACTAGCTTTTGATAGCATTAACTTGATAATGGGATGTGGGTAGCTCATTCTGAAAACTACATTTTTAGCAAAACAAAATGTTCTGATTAATGTCAAATCTTAACCCTGAATACAAACTCTATTCAAAGTAATCTGTTAGTTTTACAAAGAAGAGCCTATATAGATCAGAGTAGATATCGATATACTGTGTGGGCCTTCTAGTGATCATATAGGTGCAGATGTCAAGAAATTTTGGTTCTGGAGAATTCACTATAATATTTTTTTCATTTATTATGGTTTTAATCCACCACATGAAATATTTATTGACTAAATTATTTGTGTGTGTTTTGGTAATGCTAGTTATGATGCATATATAATAATAATGGGACCAGTGGATATAAAGTGAGATCTAGAAACTGCCATTAAAACTGGATTTACCTAAATTCATTAATTTGCTTAACATGAGAGCATGAATATACCTGCTGGAATAAGCAGGAAACGAAGAGCAGAGCAAAGCACTATTAGACACCAGTCATAAAGTATAGAGAGTCACTTATTAAAAGATACAATTCATGAGGCGGCGGAGACAAAGGGAAGGTGAATATCTCTTGCACATTTTACACGAGGACTACAGAACAGACTTATGAACCCTTCATAAACCCTTGCTTGATAGATTAACCCATTTGCTAGCACAATGTTGCTTAGTTAAAAAAATGCCCTCACATCACCACAATAGTCTTTTGAACGGTATTGTGTATTTATATATATATAATGCCTTTTGACAAATATTTTATGGATTGTACAGTTTCTCTCAGGGCCGTCCTTACCATGGGACAAAAGGGGTAGCTGCCAAGAGCCCAGTTATTCCTGGGGGCCCAGAGCAGATGCCCCTTGAGCCCGTAGCAACCGTTATCGCAGAGGATGGCACAGGCATGCTGTTTTCGGGCAAAATGGCACATGGAGGCTGTTTGGGTCAAAATTGGCATAGGTAGGCTGCTTGGGGCAAAGAATGCACACACAGATGCTGTTTAGGGACAAAAATAGCACAGACATGCTGTTTGTGGACAAAGAGGGAACAGACATGCTCTTTGGGGACAAAGAGGGCCTGTGGATGCAGTCTGGGTGCTGGGCCGGTCCTGTGGATGTAATTTGATTTTTCACATGATCTATACTTGCAAGGCTCTGTACCTGTAATGCTATATTTCATGTGTTATTAATTAAAACCTGCAAATACAGAGTTTGTATGTCTATTTAGTTGATCTATATCTAAACTACATGAGGGAATAAAAGATAAGTGTGGTACAGTGAAAGAGGGGACAAAGGGACTCTGGGGGTGATGATGGCAGAGGGGGCACCACTGGGTTCAACTGCACAGGGTGCCAGAACACCAAAAGGCAGCCTTGCCCTTACGAAAAATTCCTGCAGTTTTTTCTGAAGTAATACTGCAGTTTTTTGGACATGAAAAAACTGCAATACTGCACTTTTACTGCAGTATTACTGCACATTTACTGCATTTGTACTTCACTGTACTGCAGTTTTACTGCACTTTTTGTTTTTATATTGCAAACCTACAGTTGCGCTTCAATGTACCGCAGCTTTATTGCATTTGTACAAAAATAACTGCAGTAAAACTGCAGTACAGTGAAGTACAAATGCAGTACAACTGCAGTAAATGTGCAGTAATACTGCAGTAAAAGTGCAGTATTGCACTTGTGCAAACTGCAGTAATTTTTTCGTAAGGGTGATTACAACTTGCAGGTCCGTTTCAGGTCACTCGCTGGACCTGCACATTCATTTGCCATAGGAGTGACATAGTATTGAGCTCCTTCCCTGCCCTGTGCATGTTGAATGAGGATGTCTCACGCGGAATCACATTAGGATCAAAAGGAGGTAAGACTGCACTCACTCTGACAGTTTCCTCCTAATCTGTACAGTCAGTGTGGCAAGTGCTTAGGTTTTTGTGTTGTTTTTTTTTTGGTGTTGAATCGGAGGGTGTGATTACTAGACTTGGGCACCAGGGGGCTCTTCGTGTTCGTCTTCGTGCTCGTCTTCGGGGGAAAAAAAATCTTTGTATTCCGCAAATATTCGCCTGTTCCTGTCTTCTCTTCGGGCGAATATTCGTGGACATTCTTCGTGTTCGGTTTTTCTTCGTTTTCCCGGTTAAGGGGTTAATACGGGGTTAACGCAGCTCTTGCGCCAGGAGTTTAAATGTACGTATGAGCAACTCTATTGGTCGTCAGCAGGGGGCTCGTCTGCCATTGGTTGAAGGCAGACGAGCCCCCTGCTGGCAACCAATAGGGTTGCTCGTACAGACTGTTAAACTCCTGGTGCCGTAACTTACCCGGCACATCCCACTGGTCTCCCTCCCTGTTCAATTAGTTAAATGTCCGTACGAGCGACCAATAAAGTCGCTCGTACAGACATTTAACTAATTGAACAGGGAGGGAGACCAGTGGCATCTGCAGGGTAAGTTGCAGCATTGGGGTTTTAAAAGTCTGTACGAGCGACCAACAGAGTCGCTCGTACAGACTGTTAAACTCCTGGTGCCGTAACTTACCCGGCACATCCCACTGGTCTCCCTCCCTGTTCAATTAGTTAAATGTCCGTACGAGCGACCAATAAAGTCGCTCGTACAGACATTTAACTAGTTGAACAGGGAGGGAGACCAGTGGCATCTGCAGGGTAAGTTGCAGCATTGGGGTTTTAAAAGTCTGTACGAGCGACCAACAGAGTCGCTCGTACAGACTGTTAAACTCCTGGTGCCGTAACTTACCCGGCACATCCCACTGGTCTCCCTCCCTGTTCAATTAGTTAAATGTCCATACGAGCGACCAATAAAGTCGCTCGTACGGACATTTAACTAATTGAACAGGGAGGGAGACCAGTGGGATGTGCCGGGTAAGTTGCAGCATTGGGGTTTTAAAACCCCAATGCTGCAACTTACCCTGCAGATGCCACTGGAAATCCATAGGTTCGCTGTCAGGGGTTACAAAGACCGTGCGAGTGAGCCTATTGGTCACCTGCAGGGTGTTCCTCTGGCATCAACCAATTGGTTGATGCCAGAGGAGGTCCCTGTAGGCGACCAATAGGCTCATTCGCACTGCCCTGTAACCCGTGACGGTGAACCTGCGGATTTCCACTTACGGGAACTGCCGCGATGCCGCAAAGACAAGGTAAGTTAGAAGGGGGGGAATGGTAGACGAAGACGATAACGAAGATCTTCGTGGTGTGTGTCTTCGTCTTCGCCTACGTTTTACCGCCGCCGTCTTCTCTTCGGCGTGTCTTCGGAACGAACACGAAAACGCACTCTTCGTGTTCGTTTTCATGGTTGCCCGAAGACGAATGCACAAGTCTAGTGATTACATGTTAAGGAGTGTGTGTGTGTGGGGGGGTGCCCCAATTAAATGCTTGTCCAGGGTCCAATCAATATTAAATGCAGCCCTGGTTTCTCTACTGTAGATTGTTTTTGCTGCGGGGCTATGTGTGACTTTTATGGGTGGGAAAAAACATATAAATCTCTTCTATGGCAAATCTCTTGGTTCTATTAAATAAAAAAAAGTGTTAATGAATGGATTGGCAGCGAGACCCAAAATTGGGCCTTTAAAGTAATGATCATTATCCAAATTGGATGTGTTAAGTAGAAAAAAATTAATATCTGCTACAAGTTAATTTATGAGCAATTATACATTAGGCTTTTTAGAATTTTTCTGAATGCAGCTGTTGGGGAGTCTCGGCTTGAAAAATTACTTGGTTAAAAATAGTAGCTGTAATTCTGGATATATTTTTCATGTTGAAGCTAAGAAGGTAGCTCAAAATGTAGATCTAAGCACTAAATCTGTCCTATAGGTTCTCCACATTTGTATCAAATGGTTGATTTTATTCTGCTGTTTCTTTCATGCTAGATATCAATATGCATAAACGTTGGTTATTAGTATCTGTACTCATAATTTGTATGTACCTGCCAGAGTAAGGTTTGATGTATCCTCATTTGCACTACTTGAACAAAATAAATTGCGTAAATTCTGTTTCCTGGAGTTTAACCACTTCATTATTAGTTTTAAATAAACCCAAAGACTGCAATTTGTTGAAGAGTCTTCTATGAAGGATAGTGTCAAGTGCCTTACTAAAATCTAGATAAGCTATAGCTACAGATCCTCCCTGGTTTATCAGTTGTGTTAACAGGGAAAAGAAAAAATGTCGGTGCGCTAAGCTAGTCTCAGGCTCAAATAATACAAATGTATAATATAAGGCCTACCAAACAGTGTGAGCATGCTGCAAATACAGTGTGTTGGCTGTACAATGTATACAAAAAACAAAATACTGTCTGCGCTTCTCACCCTAATAAAGTTGGCAACAAATATATAAACATAATATAAATGAGAGGTTTTGGTTATATGAATTGGCCAAAGCATAATTAAGCTCACCCGCCACGTCAAGGCACACTCTCAATAGGGTGAGATCCTACTCTCACCTCCTACATAGTGGGCACACAAAGCAGTTTATACTGCTACCAAAACCTTATTAATGTGTTGGGGGAGGTGCAATTAAACCTCCTCCCATTTAACCCCTGGACAGCAAGCTGCAACCAGACTGATGAGGGGCCAACAGTTGTGTTACCTGATTAAAAAAATTAATTAATTTAGTCAGACAAGATCTCCCACTAGAACCCATGCTGATTTTGATCTTGCAAACCGTTTACATCCAGATATTTAATCTGGTTTTCATTGATTTCCCAACTACTGGCGTAAGACTTACTGGTCTGTAGTTGACAGAGTCTACCCTGCTTGGTTTTTTTTAAATGGTACTGTTAGAAAAATGCTTATGTAATCATAAATATTATTGCTGACTAATTCAACCAACAGGTACTACATTTACTGACTTCCAGTCTTCTCAAAATACTCCTGCCAATAGTGACCGATTAAATAAGTCTGCTAATGGTTTTGAACAGCCAAAGGTCTTCAAATAACTTTAGTTATATTCCATGTTGTGCCATGGACTTAACTGTTTTTACTTTGTTTTTTATTTAGCAAGTATATTTATTGAGCTATTAACAAAACCCAGGAAGCAAAGAACTAAAACTTTGCTCATTTTTTAAATTATCTAAGATCAAGAGGTTTGAAAAAAAAAAGCAATACATTTTAGACCCATAGAACTCGTTATACTCGTTTCTAGCCTTGTGCAATTTTTTAAAATATGAATACCAAAAACAACCAGGAACTTGTCTTATACTTTGGCAGATTTTTTGTTGATTCAAATAGTAAATGAATTCCTTTGGTAACTACCACCATTTAAAATAATGGCATCCTGGGCAAAAGACTAGCATCACTTGTCTGAAACTGTGTGCTTTTACCTTTCCTTGATTATTGACTTTAGTGTAATGTTTTCTGACTTATGTTGATTAGAGCCTGCTGCAGACCATTTGCTTTGACTCAGCCTGTCTGTGGTTACTGCATGTAATCTCTTTTCACTTGGACTCCCCAATCATTCTTACTTTCTTGATACAAGCTGTAGGCCATGCACTTATTCATGTTCTTTGCTCAATACCACCTCCACTTTGTCATCTACCCAGTTACCAATTATGAGGAGGCTATACAAATGAATCATAAATGAAAATTGTGGAAGTCATAATATCTTAATTGGTTACCCAATAACAGAAAAAGCATTACTATTGGAACGTGTTATTATGTCCTATGTAGCCAAATTTATTAATAATTTAGCAAGAGAAAAAAGTGTTATGTGATTGTATATGTTGTGGTCATATTAAATATTAATTCTTGATAAAGGACAATTATAGCAAAATCAGTTACATAGTTTATTTAATCCAGTTATATTATTCTCTTGAAGCATTTTTTTAGATGAAACTATATATAAGTCGGAATATATATTGAATATTGAATATTCACAAAAATATAGGTCTTTAAAAGGCAAACTGGATTTAATGTTAATCAGGTACTTTGCTCTTGTGGCATAAGGATTTATGCTTTCGAAAAACCATGTTGTAGTTTGTTTGGTTTTTATTCTCTAAATGTGCTTTTGATTTAAAGTGATTGCATTACAAAGTCAAATTTTTAGATATTTTCATCCAGTATAGCATGAAGTTAACAGAACATCCACCTCTAAAACAGAAAGTGCGTATGTTCCCTCAAGAATTCTGATGATCCAATTATACTTCCTACCACTGGATGCTTCCATTCCAAGTGCAATTATACTCTGATTACAAGATGTTCATACAGAAATAACCTTGAGACCTTTGGTTTCATATTTTTTTATTATTAATCAAAATAAATGGGACGTCACACACAGAACTGATTATTCTCGGAAATTATTATAATTATAACAGTAATTTTCTAAATCCCATCTTCTTTGAAACTGTATCAAATCATCTGCAAAGACTGTAAATAAAAACATTGATTTATTTTTTTCTCGTTCAAGTTATAATTTTTTTTTCTCTACAAACAAAATAAGTCTTAAATAGCCTGTATAAAGTTTGTCCATTAATACTAACCATTCTTGTTACCCTCCACATATAAACACTTTAAACAATGAGATATTATTTTTGAGCTTGAGTATTTATTTTTTATCATTTGTTTAAAAATAGGCTTCAGCAGGAGCACAAATTCTCTCGCAAGAAGGCAATTTCCTCATGGTGCACATCAGCTGGACTCTATGAGTGTAGAAGATGAAACTCATGGGTGGAGATTTGACCTGGATATGGTCATTATATACATTTATTCTGTCAACTGGGTCATTGGATTCATTATATTTTGTGTTTTTTGTTATTTCTTATTTCCTTCCATTTAATATAGTGCTCATTTTTATCATTACTGATGCTTTTGAGAAGTGAAGGATTTACGCATTATAAACATAAACCATGGCACGGCTGTACAATTCCAGGCCTCAAAGGGCTGCAAACAGGACAGGATTTCTGTGTATCCCTTCCTCGAAGCAATGTAGTTTAATATTTAATTGAGATGCCTGTGGGATATTAAAAATGTATAGCCTGTTTATGGCCTTCCAGGACTGGAGTTATGCACTATTGAACCACCATTATGTGCATCTTAGAATAATTATTGAACCTATGCAAATAACAATCATTTTGTACAGTTTTTTAAGCTTATAATACTTAAGCATGGATCCTCTGAAAGCATATTCAACATAATGGCGGTTCACATTGTTACGTGGGTTTCAAGAAAAATTTCTCCATTTACCATTTAACTGTACAATATATTGTTTTGCCTTGAAATAGATATATTGTGTAACTGATGGGAAATCTATTTTGCTAGATCATAATGCTGCTTTTGCTTAAATTAACCATTATTATACTTTACTTTTAGCACTTGAATTTGACATTAAAACGCCCATAAGAATCTGATTAAAAGGTTGCTCTTTGTGGTTCCCACAGACACATACTTGTTTGACATTGAATATTACATTTAGGTAATGGGCTTACCTTGTGGTTTTACTATATCAAATTGGCCACATAGCTAAAAATATTTAATTTGCTGTGCTTTTATAGCCTCCATCTCAGTTTTCTTTATTTAATCCTATCAAGATTTTGAGTTTCGTAAGTGACAAATATTACATTTAATTACTGTATACTTAGTGATTTTCTAGTATACAGTGCAGCTGTGCTTCATATTGCAATGTAGATTGTCTTTCCCTTATAAAATTGAATTGTTAATTGTTTATATCTATTTGCAAATTCACTGATTTGATTGCTACTTAACTACTGACTGTCCATTTTATTTCCCAAATGCCTCTGCATGGAACAAACTCCCTGGTATTTTCTAACTTGCAACATCTCATAACCTGGTTTAAGTGATGTCATGAAGGTTTTTAATAATCACACTTAATAGACCAGAACAAAGCCCAGATTTGTTGATTATTGATTATAACCAATTTTTTGTAATACCTTTTTTAAAGATTTATCCAGCTACAAATAGTTGGTGTGAGGTCCCATGTGCTAAATGTTGGGGCCCTCACCTCTGTTCACTTCACCGTAGCTAAATCTTCAATGGAATATTTGCCTAGGTGCTACTATAGCTGGTTATCTACAGCAATGCCCTTATGAGTGGGGATGACAATAAAATATGTCTCCATCAGCCTCAATCTCCCTGCTTTTCTGCTAGATTACCAGAAGCTTTAAATAGGTCAAGTAAGGGTTTAATATTGGCTGGACACCTAAGACCCATATTGTTATACCCAATCTTAGACTCTGAATCCATGGTTACCTGCATGTTAGATAAAGTTCCTAAAATATAAATAGTACTCCTTTTTGTACAGACATCTAATGTTTCAATTAGATTTTTAAATTTATGCTGATATATGATAATAGAAAATGTATATATGTAACTAATTGCTGTGTGTTTTACTATTAAAATGTTGAAAACATGCTGCTCATAATTGCATTTATTGTGAACTTTGTAAATTAATGAATTAGAGATGTTTGTTGTAATTACTGTTGTCTCATATTACAGTCTACACTCAGAAAACATTTTTGACTAACAAGGTAACAAGGCATAAGATGAAAAAAAAGAATGTAGAACTATCCCCATGTAAAAAACCACCGGTAGCAAATAAAGGTAAAATTGGCTTAATTTGATAATTATAAAGTTATGTGGTATTGTTGTTCGGAATACTGATATAGCAAGATAAAGGGGGTTAAGGTTTGCAAGCAACCCAAATTTCCCACAAGCTGCACTTCTGAGTTCTTAATAAGTTAATAAACTGACAGTGAGTTGTGGAATGGAGAGCTTTTACTCAAACTTTGTGAGCTTTTCCAGATGTCCTTTAGGTAACTATACAATCCAAGGTTAACTTATAAAGTTGAACTACCGTATTGGCTCGAATATAGGCCGCACTTTTTCCCCCCACTTTAAGTCTTTAAAGTGGGGGTGCGGCCTATATTCGGGGTCTAGCGCCCGACGCCCGGGACATGCAGTCCCAGGCGCTGGGCAGGGTTAGGATACAGATCCCCCGCAGCGGTGCAGGGGACCTGCATCCTACTCCCCGATACGCTTAGACAGCCTCCCCTGCCAGCACTTTCCACGGGGGGGGGTGCCGGCACGGAAGGTTGTCTAAGCGCATCGTGCGGATGGTCACCGGCTGCGGAGGTTGTTTACCCGCATCGCCGCAGCCGGTGACCGTCCGCACGATGTGTTTTACCTCTGCCCCCAAGACTTACCAGAGGAGACTCCCGGGTGTCTTGCGGGGCCGGCGGGGGACATCTACGCAATATGCGTATACAACTTCCGGTGCCGGCACATCAGCTGAGTGCCGGCACCGGAAGTTGTGTACGCGTATTGCGTAGATGTCCCCCGCCGGCCCTGCAAGACACCCGGGAGTCTCCTCTGGTAAGTCGGGGGGGGGGGGGGCAGAGTGGCAGCATATCTCGGGGGGGAGGAGGACAGTGGCAGCATATCTCGAGGGGGGAGGAGGACAGTGGCAGCATATCTCGGGGGGGAGGACAGTGGCAGCATATCTCGGGGGGGAGACAGAGTGGCAGCATATCTCGGGGGGTAGACAGAGTGGCAGCATGTTTTTTTGGTGCTTTTTTAAAGAAAAAAACTTTTTCTTTAAAAAAGCACCAAACTTTTAGGTTGCGGCCTATATACGGGGGCGGCCTATATCCGAGCCAATACGGTAGCCACCCACACAAATGGCAGGGACCCCTTTAAGCAGTATTGACCAACTATGCTCTGTTCATGAATGTATCCTGTTTTAGTTCCAAATGTCTCTGAACATGCACCAGTTTATAAATCCAAAACTATGTGGGCACCCTTCCTAATTTTTTGTGATTTGATGCTTCTTACCCGTTGCTAGCAGGTGTATAAAATCAAGCATATAAGGCATGCGATCTCCTTTGACAAACATTGGCAGTAGATGGGTTGTACTGAAGAGCTTAGTGACTTTAAATGGGGAACTATTACAGAATTCCACCTTTGCTACAAATTTCTGCCCTGCTAGATCTTCCCCATCTTCCCTCTGTAAGTGCTATTATTGTGAAATGAGAGTTCAGCTCAAGTGTACCTCAATTTCAGCCACATGATGCTGGGACTCAGCCTAGTTGGGACACCTCTGTTGGCTGGTACAGCTAGATTTGTGCATCATAAGGTGTCACTTTGCTGCATGGGCAAAGGCAGGACAGTGAAACAGTGTCAGTCAGCAGAAGTATTTTGCATATATATATATATTTCTTACAAGGACTATAATGGGAATGAGACTAATGCAGGAGACCCTATAATAACGGAATTCACTGAATAGACCAAGGTGCGCTCTGCAGGACACAACAAAACTAATACACGGCTTGGAATACAGCAAGGCAAGTTTTCACCATAACTAACTACATATTTATTTGCAAAGTGTAACTGACAAGACCTAATAAAGATGAAACAGTTACTTTACTGTCTTTTAGATAATATGCTAATTACATTACTGGGCAATTGTAAAACAGACTATCTTATCCTTAAGATAAAAACTGTAATAAAGTCCACGTATTCCAAGGACAGTATGACACAACAACAGTGTTCCATAGGAGATCATTTGTCTCAAAACCAGCATCCATCGCCGTTTGATGTTCACTATACATACACCTGCTTACCTGAAGGACTGGTTCCAATTTTCTACAAACATGGAGGCAGCACACTTTCTAGTAGGGTGAGTTCAAATAACATTGACCCTGCTGAATGCCTGCCTTCTGGTACCTGTCAACTGGGTAAGGCTTGGAATTGTAATTTGGATTTTGGAAGTCTAAGTGCTCCCACCTGATACTAAGAAAGGCCCTGGAAACATGGCATTTACTAAGAAGGTGAGAAAGTGTTTATCTGTACACACAATAATGACATCAATTCTACTTCAAGGTGAACTCCCAACATTTTTTAATCACTAGTACTTTACTAAAAATGCGATTTCTTTTTTACAAAATGTTATTTCAGAAAGCAGATGTCTTGTGCGTTCAACCTCTGTTATCTTCTCAACACATCTGGGAGACTCAGGGTGAAGTGGTAATACTCTGGGTCCCCGCAACAACTGAAGCCTAAGCAAACCTCCATACTTTGCTAAAAGGTACTGAGTGGACCAAGAGATCTCCATAATTATCTGTTATTGTTTTCTGTATTGTTATTATCATTTTCCTGTTTCTATACCCTTTTCTGTCTATATGTGCTTGATAACCTAGGAATGCCCATACTGGGAATTGCAGCATTTTTTCACTGATTGTTTTTAGTTGGTAAAATGTATGTGATGCCTGTCACTGCTTAAGTGTGTTATATTTTACTTTCTATCTTTCTACTCCACTAACCCCTTATCTCCTATATCTGCCCTCTTACTGCCCCTGTCCACTTTAACAGTATTTAACACTCTCTATTACAGCCCTCAAAGCCTGCAATACACTCCTCCATCTTCCCCACAACAACTGACTTTTTGCCCGTATCTTTTAAACACTCCTTTTCCTACCGCCTTGTGGTAAAAAAATAGAATGTTCAGTCTTAATCACCCAGGCTCTGACGCTCTTACTAATGGAGGTCTATGGAGGGGAGGATTTCATTGGACAAGCAACACTTTACTATGTGTACTATGTCCATAAACAGTCAGCTCAGTGTGGTGGTTGAGAAGGGAATGTCTCCCACAAATATGACATGAATGACAACATTGGCAGCTTCAAGATCAGCAGCTAAAGGAAGTTTATTAAAATAAAATAAAGCAAAACTTTCTTCAATGATAAATTACTTTACTCACTACAGCACTGTGTTAAACCTCAGAGAAAAATGTTTTTTCCATGGAGCTTCCCCTTTAAAGCCAATATTTTCAACTGTCTGTGAGGAAAACAAATACATTTTATATTTCTTAACAAAACAGGAATTGTATGTGTCAGTATGACTTTTCTTATTATGTTGTACAGAGCGGTTTCAGAAATCCCACAGCATAAACCGAGAAAATATCCAAGCAAAGTAATGCTCTTACAGCTACATCTGCTGGATGCTGGAAAGCAGCTCTGGATAAAAAAAAATGCCTTTTTTTCACTGTCTCCAATAAGCGATCTGTCACATCTCTGCCAAATACCAGCTTTCCATCGTATCTGTGCTTATGTACGTAAAGCCAGATTTTTTGTTGGGTTTTAAATTCTTACGTTGCACATTTCATATGTTGTCGGTTATTGTCGAGTCTGTTTAAAGGTTTTCACATCACTGTGCAGTAGCCAGTATAACCCAAATCATTCTGGCCATTATAAGCAGGGATATGCAGTCAAACTATTAAGAATTATACTCAGTGAAACTCGTGGCTGGCTAAGCATCATAGTCCTTGTAGTCCATAAATTCTCTAGTGCTAGGTTTGCGCTAATGTTTTAGCTCTATGTTGGTTATACGTAGCAAAAAAATAGCAGCAAAAAGAGAAGTCTGTTAGATTTTTGCTACCCTTTATTTTACGCAATCACCAGTAGGTTTTCTATTTGATTTACTAAAAAAGAGTAAAATGTAAGTTGAAACTTATTACTCAGGAAAACAGTTTTAACACCAAGACAAATCATATTTTTATCTCCTTAATCTTTAGGGTGGAATTACCATTTATATCAATGTACTCTAGACTTTTGCTAATGGACCAAAAACAATTCGGACAATTCTTTTGTTTCATTTATGGTACATTCCATGTTTTAGATAAAAATTGAAGAGCTTTTTCCATTCGGAAATTAAATTTGTTGTCACCCTCATTCACTCTCTCATGCTCTCTTACTCTGTTCCCCATGCTCTCTCATTCATGTTCTTTCACACTCTCTCTGAATGTCTCTCTACCTTCTCTGCTGACCACTTCTGTGTCCCTGTCTCCATGCCGTGCAGCTCCACATCATGTATCTGCTTGTTCTTCTGTTTTCTGTATTTTTGCTATTCTGTCTACTTGTTCCTATGTCTTCTTGTTCTTCCATCTTTCATCTTTTTGGTCTTCTGCCTGTTTTGCTCTTCTTCCTTCTTGCTCTTCTGTCTTCTGTCCTCATCCGCTGTTCCATGGATAATGGGACATGACCTCTGGTGAATTTCTGCACAATGGCAGAGCCCCCGAACAAATCCTCCCCCCAATTGGAGGAACTGGGAGTGGATGTGCCTGGATTCTCTGTCCTTTTGCGAAGGCTCCCAATGAGCTTCAAGACACACCCTCTCCGGGTTCCTCCAATCGGGGGGAGGGAGAGCCCAGAATCTACGGCATTTTGAGGAAGGTCATGTCCCGTTGTCTACGGACAAAGAAAGAACACAGAATAACAACAAGATGCAATATAAGGAGGGGAGCTGCCTGGCACAGCGACAGGGACATGGAAGTGGTTGGGGGAGAAAGTACGGAGACATTCAGAGAGAGTCAGAGTAGAAAAAAAACGAAATTCAAACAAAAACGCTTTCTTTGGGGGTCCTTTCTGATTTTTGGAGATGCCCACAGATTGTTGAAATTGTGAGTTTTCATTATAATGGCAATTTGTGTGAATTGCCAAATGCGCAGGTCTAATATCCTTTTCACACACCATTAGCTTATACATTTCCAAATCTGTTGTTAGACAATCTGCAATGAATTGGGGAGAGATTGGGGTGTCTGGGTCATTGGCAGTTCATCTACCTGGCTGAAAAATATAAAATGCACTAACCAGGACCCTGTGATCCAACACAATAAAACCGGACTGGGATGCAAAAGGAAATAATATAGATACATTAAATGATGAAACAATAATACCATAATAATAGCATTTCTGCTACTGACAACATTTACCATGTACATCTAAAAAGTCGAACGCACCATCTCTCAGATAAGACACCATTCCCCCAATAACACCCAGTTCACAACAGGAGTCAAAATGAAGCAAGGCATACACAGTACTAGAGTACACAGACTAGAGACCATAGGAAGGAAAGGTTGAACTGACTCTGAGTGTTTAAATGGCATGCAAAGCAGTTTCCTATGCTTAGTAGCAATTTGGTTCTGATCGCGTAACCTACTAACAGAAAAAGGTTGCTATGGCAACAAGGAGGGGATAGATAGGTGTTGCAGGTGAGTAATTGCATTCTAAGATGTAGTATGTCGCCTGGTGGCTGCCCATGGAACCATGACAGTCTGCAGTACTGGGGAAATGTATATCTGCTGTTCCTGGCCTACTAGTCCTGCTTCCTCTGTTACAATAGTCCCTCTACAATCAGGCATCATACAGACAGCTTCCCTCTGGCTGGATGACAGAATCTTTAATTTCTCTTTACCAGTGCTCAGTAGGCACTGGCACAGAACTGTGGGACACTAAAACACACTCCAAAGCTATTGTCAGGACACCTGGATCACTGATTCGCAGCAGCTACAGGTACTCCAATGCAGAGTGCTCACAATACTGTAAAGTGTGCTCTTTTTCAGCAGGGATATCGTTCAGTCCAGCAGGTTCCTGGGACCTAATTACGCAGCTCCCTTCACCATACTTTCTTAAAGTTGAAAGCACAGCATTGTACAAAATGTCCTGGCATGCTGAAGGGGATATACCCATATATTTTGGTGAATGCTATACTTCTAACTTTGTGGGAACAGTTTGAGGAAGGCGCTTTTCTATTCTAGGATGACTGTGCCCCAGTGCACAAAGCAAGGTCCAAAAAAACATGGTTGGATGAGTTTGGTGTGAAATAACTTGACTGGCCCACACAATGCTCTACTGGATGGGCAAAAAATCCCACAGAAACACTCCAAAATCTTGTGGAAAGCCTTCCCAGAAGAGTGGAAGCCGTTATAGCTGCAAAGGGGGGACCAACTACATATTAATGTTTGTGTATTTAGAATTCAGGTGTCCCAGTACTTTTGTCTATACAGTGTAGCTGTAACTATGGCATAACAGAAAATCCAATTATTCTTAGACATAGACATACCCCTTTCCATAAAATAGCATCCATCAAGGGATCTGTAAAACTGGTAACTGCCTGTTTATTAGTTCTTTTGGTGTTGGTGTTTGACTGTCATTCTGCAACGGACATAATATCTTCAAGTTTGCAATAGCTGATATCAGAGGGGTATATTTGTTACACTAAAAAACCTCCAGGAATTAACAATAAAGAAATAGATTAGTTAAATTATTGTATTATAACATGCAGCATATGAAGATCAATGCCTAAGACACCATAAATAGTTAAACGAGGTGGCACTGCATTGCCTCTGCATATTGGAGCATGCTGTACATAACATATAATATTCATGCAGGGTATGGTAAAAGCTATATTTTCCTGATATACCTCCTACCAGTCAGGGGCAATTCTTCAAACACTTGCAGAAGCTGGAACACTGCAGGGTTAAAAAAGACTCTGAGCAAGGTAAGGGTGATAAGGGAGTAAATTAGAAAGAGGGTGAGGGAGTGAGTCTGTATGCATGTAAAACAAACATAGAAAAGAGCATTGCAATTATTTTATGGAATATTATTACATTTGTGGCAACATGCTTTTGATCTTATGATACATGGAAAAAAATTAATACACTGGATAATATACCATCTACAATATGCTCCATGGTTGTTGTATCATACTTGACATTCTTAGTACCTAGGCAAAACTGAATGAGACAGGTAGATAAAAAACTAATGTCAAAATCTGTAGAGGGTGATGGAAGAATGAGTATACACTGTCATTCAAGCGATACACTGTCAAATTATATTGTATTCACTAGCAGACACATAACAAGATACATGCATGAGAAATATTATGTGTCTAAACTGCTTGAATTACACACAGTACAATGTATCCCATGTATAATTTAGTCTAAGGATTGGACATATCTGAGATTGACCAGAGTAAATTAGTCTTCTTTCCTTCCCACGCCACAAAGTTCAGCCACAGTCTAAAGTTAAACAGAGTTATAACAAGACTTGTGCATTCGTCTTCGGGCGAACATGAAAACGAACACGAAGAGTGCGTTTTCGTGTTCGTTCCAAAGACACCCCGAAGAGAAGACAGCGGCGGTAAAACGTGGGCGAAGACGAAGACACACACCACGAAGATCTTCGTGATCGTCTTCGTCTACCACTCTCCCCGGTCCCTTCCCCTTCTAACTTACCTTGGCATCGCGGCAGTTCACGGAAGTGGAAATCCGCAGGTTCGCCGTCACGGGTTACAGGGCAGTGCGAATGAGCCTATTGGTCGCCTACAGGGACCTCCTCTGGCATCAACCAATTGGTTGATGCCAGAGGAAGACCCTGCAGGTGACCAATAGGCTCACTCGCACGGCCTTTGTAACCCCTGACAGCGAACCTATGGATTTCTGCTCCCGTTCACCCCTTTCGATGCTGCGTTAGATAACGGGAGCGGAAATCCATAGGTTAAAGGGCCGTACAAGCGACCAATAGGCTCACTCGCACGGCCCCTTAACCCCTTAAGGTGCAACAAGTGCACCAGGAGCCTAAAAGTCTGTACGAGCAACCAACAGAGTCGCTCGTACAGACTACAAAAAGTTAACCCCTAATGAAGCAACTTGTCCGGCAGATCCCACTGGTCTCCCTGTTCTATCATTTATTAACTGATAGAACAGGGAGACCAGTGGGATCTGCCGGGTAAGTTGCAGCATTGGGGTTTTAAAAGTCTGTACGAGCGACTCTGTTGGTCGCTCGTACAGACTTTTAAAACCGCAACGCTGCAACTTACCCGGCACATCCCACTGGTCTCCCTGTTCTATCAGTTAAATGTCCGTACGAACGACTTTATTGGAAAAAAACGAAGAAAAAACGAACACGAAGAATGTCCACGAATATTCGCCTGAAGAGAAGACAGGAACAGGCGAATATTCGCGGAATACGAAGATTTTTTTTTCCCCGAGGACGAAGACGAACACGAAGAGCCCCCTGGTGCCCAAGTCTAGTTATAACTTTGATTCTCCATATAGACTATGGCACAGCTAAATAATACCTGTAGACTGTTTATATTCTTTGGAAATGTAATAGATGATATTGTATAGTTACCATATGTGCAGAAATGTTTGTGGAACCTATTCAATTAACCCATATTATATATCTAAAATCAAATAAACTCATCCCCAAATTCTGAAAAGGTGGCAAACCCAACCAAATAAAAAAAGACTATTTGGAGTTCCAGAAGACCTAGTCATGATGTCTTTTTTTGGTTTATAAATTGCCTACAGCAACAATGTCCACCACATACAAAAGAACGTTGCAGGCTTAAAATACTCTATCTATAAGACTGCTTGTGAACTTTGTACAACTATACTCTTACATTTTACATTGTTTGTATTTCTGAGGATCAGTATTGTGTGTTATCCTAATGTTAAACACTCTCTGATTTACTTTTTCAGTTCTTGTTGAGGGAAAATCTTCACCTTCACACATTTTAAAATAATTCAATGATTAAAACTATACATGTTTCTTTGTCAATCATCATATGTTGTGGCAACATTTGGTTTAACAAATTAGGTTTTTTTTTCTTATTGTACCCTTCACGACCCTACAAGGCTAATGCTTTTTGCAGTGCTTGTGTTTAGCTGTAAGTTTCCTCTCTCTAGTTCAGTGTACCCACACAAGTTATATATCTGGTTTTTTTTCAGAACAAGGACTTTCTTTATATACTATGTTGATCATATCATGTAATTTCCTATTAAAAAAAAGTATGTTGAAAATTTAAAAAATCACTTTTCCTCATTTTTATTTGAAAACACTTTTACTCATCTACAAAAGAAAGAGTCTACTATTTGTCCTGAGCTTAAAAAATAACCAATGTTATTATATATTGGGGGTTTTTTTGCTTTATTTTGCAAGTTGTAGGACAGTAAGTACAAGTTGCGTTTTGCTTTCCCAACGTCCATATTTGACATCTTTGAAGCCGGCCATTCAGTTTATACCCATCAAACCATGTATTTTTTAAAATTAGACACCCCATGGTATTATAAATGCTGGCATTTCAACACTTTCCATTACTACCAGTCCTTACAACCTGTGGTAGTAATTTATTTTATGCTTTTTTCACAAAAATTGTGCTTCAGTCAGGTATTGTTTTTTTTTTTAACACATATTGCACTTCAGGTATAAATTTAAAGCTCCTGTATATGTCACCTCAACACAACATTCCAATATGTGTTCAGCAACATCTCTTGACTACAGTGATACCACCCATGCATAGGTCTGTCAGATTGTTTGGGGGCTAAAAAGCCTCATTTGGAAGTGAGCTTTTGTTCATCTGGTCAGTCTGCATCCATGTCCTATTTGGGGCATCTTTGAACCCAGTCAATATAATTTACCCCATCAAACCATACATTTTTTTAAACAGCACAACCCATGGGTATTGCAAATACTAGTATTTTAACTTTTTAAATGCCAGTAATTTTGGGATGATAAAGTGCTAATTCTAGCACTTGCTCATAAAAATAAACTTTTTAAATGTTTTGGGCTGTTTTTACACTTTTTTGGAACTGGATGGTTCCCCTGATGGTGACATCACTGCATAATTATTTTTAAATGTTACCACATTTTTTTAATTTTATTTTTTTAACTATTTTAATTTTTTCCCCTTTTTTACAACATTGTGATTAGAAAGGTGAGCTCCATTGACTTGCATGTTTTAATGCAGTACTTGTATTAAACCAGCAGGGGGAGCCCAGAGTTCTCAGGAGGGTCTGGAGAGATTCTCTTGGTAACTTGTTTATATTTTAATGGGTACAGCCAGGCCCGGACTGGCCATCGGGCACACCGGGCATTTGCCCACTGGGCCGCGCGGCCCAGGGCCGGATTGACGCAGGGGCTGATGGAGCTGCAGCTCCAGGCCCCTACCTTAAAATAGGCCCAGTCAGGACCGGACTGCCCCTTAAGCCCGCAGCAACTGCGACCAGGCCCGCCACTCTAGGGGGGTGGCCAGCCCCAACCAGGGCCGGCCTTAGGGGTGTGCGACCGCACAGGGCTTAAATTAAAACATCGGGATTTTTTGTTTGTTTGTTTTTTTTAACTTTATTTAACACCCTCTGTGTTAAATGAAGAAAAAAAACACACACAAAAAACCCCCCGATGTTTTAATTTAAGTCCCGGGCAGGGGCGCCGAGTGGTCGCTCGTAAAGTTTTCAGCAACTGCTCAGCGCCCCTCACTTTCCGTGACTCCGTCGCCGTGCCGGCGTTTCATGTTGAATATGATGTCATATTTCGACGCTCAGCTGTGAAGTGCGCACCACGGCAGAGTTGGAAGACGGACGCCTTGAGCCCCCCACCGCAGGACTCCGGCAACAAGGTAAGTAGGGAGGGGGGGGTGCAGTGAGAAGGAGCAGAGGGGGGGCAGTGAGAAGAGGCAGAGGGGATAGATAGTGAGAGGGGGGTACATATTGATAAGTGGGGAAGGGGTACATAGAGAGAAAGGGGGGAAAGCAGTGAGAAGGGGAGAGGGGGTACATAGAAGGGATAGAAAAGAAGGGGGGTAGATGGGGAGAGAGGGTAGTGTGAATGTGTACAAAATTGAATGAATAAATGTGCGGATGAATTGTGTGAATGCATACGAGAATGAATGAATTAATGTGTGGATGAATTGCTTGAATGATTTGTGAGACTGCATGAATGATTCGTGTGAGTGGGTAACTGTGTAAGTGTTTATGTCTGTCATGAATGTTTAAGTGATTTGGGGAAATGCAAAGATGGTACATGAAGGGTGGGCTGTTTGCCGACACTGGGCTGTTAGGGGCTCAGGCTGGGCTGTAATATGTGTGTAATCTGGGTGCTGATCAGGTTCTATGTGGGGAATGTGGACACCGGGGCTGGCTTTGGGGTGTGCAACCTGTGATCTATGCCTTTAATGCTGAGTTTATATGTGAATTCCAATTGATTTATACCTGCAAAGCTGGGTGTGTGTTATTCTGTTGATCTGTATCTGGTATGCTCTGTTTCCATACATTATTATTGTATACCTACAAGAGGGTTTGTATGTCTGATTCTGTTTATTTGATCTATACCTTCAACGCTGAGTTAACATGATTTTTGATCTGTACCTGCAAAGCTTGGTTTTGTGTTGATTCTGTTGATCTATACCTGCTATGCTATGTTTCCCTACATTGTTTATGCATACCTGCAAATAAAGGGTTTGTATGTGATCTATACATGCAAGTGCTGTTTATATGTGTTTGATCTATAGTTCACAGGGAGGAAGGAAGGGAGAGGTATGGCTTAGTGAATGAGGGACAAAGGGACTGGTAATGATTTCAGGGGAGAGGACCTCTCAAAGTCATGGTCAGGGTGAAAAGGGGGGAAGACTGCACTGACTCTCACAGTCTTCCCCTAATTTGCAGTCAGTGTGGCAATTTTTTTTTGGTGTCGTAGCGGAGGGAGTGATTGCATGCTAGGGAGCGTGGAGCAGGGCCCAAGAAAATGTCGGTGTGGCAGAGCCTGTCCTGGTGTGTGTGTCGGTGTGGCAGTGCCTGTCCTGGTGTGTGTCTGGGTGGCAGAGCCTGTCCTGGTGTGTATTTAGTCATCTGTTTTCTGGCCCTTTACTTTCTGTAGGAATAAATTGAACTATTTAATTTTTACTTATCCAGAGATAAAACGCCCTCCTGAATTTGTAGTCACTTCGGAGGACAAAACATTCTATGCCCAGAAACCAGTGAGAGCAAAAGTAAAGGTATTGTGTTATTTACTCTATTTCAACCTGCGTATCTTTTTAAAAAGGATTAGTGGCACTAAATTGTGGCTTCAGGGGTCCCTTCAGGGGTATGATGACTTTTTTTTAGTCACATTGCTCCGCCTAGAGGATTGGCTGAGTGCCGCAATTCAGTTGGGGTGGTCTGAGATCTGAGTTTCTTCCCTGCTGTGCTGTGAGTCTGTGACTGACAGTCTCATTCGTCGTGAGGGTGATCTGACCAGCCAAGGCCCAAGGAGTGCCACACTGCCACTAGTACCAACTAAATGGTCAAAGATTAGTTACTGTTTTGAATCTTTCTTAAAGATAAAGCACGTTATAAATTGCATAACTTTATGATTCATTTATTATATATTTATGAAATGCTAATTGATTACAGTGACAAAAGCATGCTGAAATATAACTAATAGACAACAAGAAATTGTATATTACATTTGCCAGAATTTGGTTTAACAAAAAATAAATAAATAAATAAAAATGGGCTGCTCAGTCTTAAATGCCCAGGCCTATTTTACGTCCCAGTCCGGGCCTGGGTACAGCCATCTTACGAGAGGTAAAATCTCTTGCAATAGCACTTGTGACTGCTCTCTGAGACTGCACAAGCCTACATGGACAGGCAGGGATTAATAGGTTTGAGGGTACAGAGATGACACTTTCACTCAGTGGATGAGTTTATTAACCAAATGAGAATACTGGCATAAAAACCAGTAATTAAATGAAACTTTTAAAATTTGATTTTATTCAATAAAATGAAAAGAATGAAAAAAGATGTCTATGTCCCTTCCTGTACTGGAAGACCCTCAAAGCGGAGCACTGCTTCACAATACTGCAAGGACTGCAGGGCTAAGCGCCATGCACCATACAATGATCCATGGCAGAGTCTTAGCGCTTCTGGAAGTTCTGGAAGTTGTTTACCAAAGCATCCTTATTAACTCTTACTTAGAAACTTGTTACATTTATCAAAGTGTTCTTATAAACTTTTATCTATAAGCATGCACTCACACGAGGTGCAAGACTGTGTGGGAGTATGTAACTGTTATTTCGACAAGTCATTTTGAGACATAGCTTCTGTTATTTTTAATGAAAACAAATGCTGAAAAAACAACATACCTTTCTATTAACCCTTTCTTTAAGAAAGGATGGACACCAGGGAAAGAAGGGTAGATGGATGGATTGTCCCGCTTCAAGGGGCAGTTGTGATATGCATTTGAAACAATATTGCTTTTTTCATTTAAAGGGTTATTCTGTAGGGGACTTATAAGATGTTCATCCTGTTTCTCATATGAATAGAACATTTTATTTATATAGCTCCATCATTTTCTGTAGCTCTTTATAACAGGAAAACAGGACATGGAAAGTAGTGGCTTTGCAAGGAGGTAGGGCTATCTATGAATGGTGATGAGGCTAGATGTGTGAGGGATATGGTTGGTTGGGGAATTGGCTGGGCTAGCCCCAGATAGCATTGCATTGGTTGGAAGCGGGAAGGGACTTGTGCAGGAAGTAGGCGCGCTAAATACTGTTTCCCTTCCCCAGAGAATTATGGGAGCAGTTCATCATATAACAATTAGAACTTCAGGCCCTGCTCAAATGAGCTTAAAATCTGTAGTATGACCTTAAAAAACTCAGCCCGGAAAACAATATTTAATATCCGCATCCATGACTTCTCAGATAAAGCTTATTGCTTAGTTATACATGACACAATAGCAGAAACTGAAAAAAGTTGATAACTGCAGAAAATATTAATACTTTAACCCTTGAGGTGACCTTGAATGGTTCCGCCATTTTTTATTTACATTTGAATGTATGTTTCCATTTGGATTCTCTAACACTATTTGGAATTTTTATACTGGAATAAAATAACATTCTGGTCCAATATTTAACAAATTCTTCAAATACAGCAATTGCACTTAAGCTCCAAAAGTTTGACAGCCAGTCCTTGCGCCAAAGGTGTCAAACTCAAATGGGCTAAGGGCTTGTTTGAATTGACAGACACCTAATGGGGGGGACATATGTTAATGCACTTGGCACTTTGGAGAATAATTCAATTCACAGCTATGTTAAGTTATTTGGTTACATAAAATAAATTTTCAGTGTGTTGAAACTTCAGAGCATTCGCACAGGGTCTGCCTGACTGAGGCTGCCCGCACAGTGCGAGCAACCAGACAGAAAGGTTAAAAGGGGTTGTTTGTATGTATGTATGTATGTATGAATGTGAGCATGCATGTGTAATTGTGTGTGTGTGAGCATGGATGTGTAATTGTGTTTGTGTGTGAGCATGAATGTATAAGTGGGGTGAGATGGAATGTGTGTTACAACAGATGTGTATGTGAGTGTTAGTGAGTATGTGCGTGTAATTTGTGTCTACATATGTGTGCTAGAGTGTATGTTTTAATGGGGGGCAAACTCACAGCTGTTTCCCAGGCTGTCCACTCCTGTTCTTCAGAGTAGTGGGTGCCCTAAGGTCTGGAGACTGCACTAGAATCCTGCCAGTCAGGAAAGGTTTTGCGTGTGTCATTCTTGCACACAACGCGGAGGCCTCACTGTCAGGGTACCAATGCATCAGGATGGAGGCAAAAGGTACTGGTAAGCAAATTTATTAAAAAATAATATTGACAAAAATAATAACAGACATTAGCTAAGTAAAACCAGAGTGGAAGGCAAGCTGGGTCATACACAGGGCATATACACAGGAGTAATGCACTCATGCATCTAGAACCACAAAAGGGGAGTCAACTAAAGCAGCTCAGCAAATATAGCCACAGCCTAAAGGAACAGGTAAGCTGGGTTCAGGGGCTATACAAGGAAGTGAGTGCGGCCTAAAAAAAACAGAAAACCATGAGGAGGTGGAAAACCATGCAGGTAGGCTAAAACCTTGACATGCAGGCCAAACCCCTAACATGCACAAAGCACATGCTGAACAGTATATCACTTCAGGCAAGCGGTGTGATGCCTGGTGCCATGTGTCAGGATGAACAACAGACACCTTGTTTTTCAGACATGTGCTTGGGTACTGGAGGAAGGAACTTAAAAGGGCCAAATGTGGACTCTATGTTTGACACTCTTGCCTTAACCAACAACTAATCCTGATTCACACACAGGAGATGCAGTTGCTGGTGACATGTACAGCATTGAAATCCAAGACAACCTTGAAAACCAAGAACACACAATGAACCCAAGCTTCAGAGGTTTTTAGTGAGAGGCAGTGTTTTAATTCACCCCTATAAGGTAACACAGTCTCCTCGAGGTCGTCTTCTAATCAGACCTCAAATAGAGGTCTGATAACAAGACTAAGATCCAGATCCCCCGCAGCGCTGGAGGGGACTCGGATCCTCCTCTCTGGCAGCCTCTGCTGCTGCCGGCACTTCCTCTGGGGCCTTCTATGATGGAGCGCCGGCATCACATGACCTTCCGGTGCCCCGGCAGAACTCACACAGACCTCTACCAGATGCCCCACTAGACAACAGGGAGTCTGAACACGGGCACAAGTAAAGGGATGCACTGGTAAGTCAGGGGGGGTTAGAGTGGCATGGAGGGAGTTAAGAGTGGCATGGGGGTTAAGAGTGGCATGGGGCGGAGTTCAATGGTTTTCTGGAGCAGAGTAGCATATAGGGGGTTAAAATGCATATCAGGGAGGCAGAGTGGGATAAATGGTGTATAAGGCATATAGGGGCATATCTGGGTGGGACAAATGTGCATAACTAGGGCAGAGTGGCAAATAGAAGGAAATAAAAATAAAAAAATTTCAATCACAGTTTTTATTACAATAGTATACATGTGAATTAATATTTACTAGTAAAACTTTTTTTCCCTATAGGGTAGTGTTATATTCAGGCTTTTTCTTTTTTTCCTAAATTAATATTCAAATTTTGAGGGGTTGTGTCAATATTGAGCAAAAAACGGTACTCTGATTTGACCTTGTTGGTTTGTTTCAGCTGTTTGAACTTTAGATCACAAATGTCATAATGTTGCCTGTCTCTAAAGTGGAAAACATGGCACTGAACACAAATGTGCAGGATTTTATATGTGTTGAATATTACTTGGCATTACCCAGGAACAGAGCATGGTAGGTGTCGGTTACATGGAGCCATTGCAATAAAAATACATGCAATGAGTAAAACATAAGAGGGTGGGTGACATATTAAGTGATACTACAGTCTATTAAGATACTAGACTGGATTTTATGGATGCAAGGAAACAAATGCAAAACCTTTTGGAATGACCTGCTAGTAGAACATTTAACCCCTGAAATTAATATGATATCTTAATAGGCTTCAAAGGGAAGAAACAAGTTAAAATTAGTAATATAATCAGAAAAAAGGTGACCTAATCATTGCCAAACCAGATCTATCCTGTTCTTCACAAGCTCCAAAATCTATTTATTAATATTATTCACGTCATAAAATGTTAAAACAATTGCCCTGTCTAAACAATGTACGGCAATTTAATCTTATGATTTATACATATGTTACAGGTCTTATTTTATGACTCCCTCGTTGAGGATCCAGCAACCTGAAATATATTTATTTTTATTTTGCATGGGTCATTGGATACTTCGTTGAATTGTTCAGTCAGCCTAAAGAATTAAGTCTATCAATCAAACACACTTTGCTATAAGAAGAAATATTACAGATTTTTTCATCTGCAGCTAAATTTCACTGAGCTATTATAAGTAGAGCCGCTGTAGGGACACCATCAATACCGTAAAATGCTATTGAATGAAAGATCATATGTGTGTATGTATGTTTTTTTATAACCAGAGTAATTGCTTTAGTTTAGACCATGAGACTGTGTTACTTTATAGAAGTAAGACTAGCATATCTAAACATTTTCCTGTCCTAGAATTATATGTCTTCTCATCCACCCACCCATCCAATCAACAGTAAGGCAGAGATAACATGATGGGGAGGGATAATCAATCTGATCCTGAGAACAGGAAGTTAAGACCACTGTGTCTAGTGGTATACACATGAGATGAGGTTCAAGTGTGTAAATAAAAGGATTTGTTTAGTGTGCAGTATTGTAAAATGAAGGATTTGGGACAAGTGACAATTCGGCTTAAGGTATGTCCAAGGCTGGCGTCACCTATAGGCAAAGTAGGAGGGTAACCACCGACTGCGGTCATTCAGTAAGCCCGACTCGCGGTCACTATGGGGAGGAGTGGGAGCGAGTCAGCGAGTCAGCACACTGGGTGTGATAAAAGGGGAGGGGCTTGTGGGTGGAGCCTGGGGGTGGCAAAATTACCATATTTGCTCGATTATAAGACGACCCTGATTATAAGACGACCCCCCAAAATCTGAATATTAATTTATGAAAAAAAGAAAAAGCCTGAATATAAGACGACCCTATAGGAAAAGTTTTACCAGTAAATGTTAATTCATGTAAGCTATGTGAACAATTGTTTGTTAATAAAAGCTACGATTGATAAAAATATTTTGTTTTTATTTCCTTTTTTTTCAACCTGCCCCCCCAGTTATGCACATCTGCCCCCAGGCTTGCCACTCTGCCCCAGAAATGCCTTATACCCCATATATGCCACTGTGCCCCATGATATGCCTTTTAACCCTCTAAATGCCAATGTGACCCATGATACACCTTTTAACCCTCTATATGCCACTGTGCCCCATGATATGCCTTTTGACCCCCTATGTGCCACTCTGCCTCCAGAAATGCCTTATACCCCTATATGCCACTCTGGCATTTAGGGGGTTAAAAGGCATATTATGGGGTAGAGTGGCATATAGGGAGGTATAGGGCATTTCTGGCGGCAGAGTGGCATTAATGGGGGTTAAAATGCATTTCACAGAGCACTCTGCCTCCAGAAATGCCTTATGCCCCCCATTTAACACTACCTCCCTCCTCCAAATTTACCGGAGCCCCTCAGATGCAGGGGACCTGGATCATCCTGTGTTATTCCCACCCCCCCAACTTACCGGTGCTTCTGGGTCCCCCAGTGCTTAGTCCGCGCAGCGTGTAGATCTCTACGCAATTCGCGTATACAACTTCCGCTCTACGTGAATCGTGTAGAGCTCTACACGCTGCCCGGACTAAGCACCGGGGACTCAGAAGCACCGGTAAGTTGGGGGGGGGGATAACACAGGAGGATCCAGGTCCCCTGCATCACTGCAGGGGATCTGGATTTTAGTCTCATAGTCAGACCTATTTAAGGTCTGATTATAAGACGACCCCGATTATAAATATTTTTCAGAGCATTTGCTCTGGAAAAAACCTTGTCTTATAATCGAGCAAATACGGTGGCAAAAATCCTTGCACCAGCCCTGAGTACACATTCACATACTTTTGGCCAGGGCTAGACTGGTGATAATAATGAGGCCCTGGCAGACTAAATTTTATGCTACATGGAACGACAGGTAGAGTGAGTATGGGAGGCGCTGATAGCCAGCATTTGCCTTGTGTGCCAGATGGCCAGTCTGAGTCTGCTCTTTAGTGTGGCAGTTTGACAGAGCTAAGCCCCATTGACCAACAAAGGCCAAAATAGGCAATGCATTTGAAATTATATATTTATTTAGCGATACCAGTTATACTTTACCACATTTTACAGTTAACGGTATAATAAAGGGTTACAATAAGTGCAGTTATATAGGCATTATGATCTGGCCACAATAGATATGAATACATTAAGAAACAAGGTTCCTGCCCAGAAGAGCTTACAATTTAGGTAATTTCAAAAGATTTTCAGGACACAGAAATTTTGGAGAAAAACATATTCCTGATTAACAGCGTTAATAGAAGATGTTGCTGTGGAAAATCATATTACAATATTTGCAAGCATGTACCATAATTGGTAATAATACAAATTCAGTTTTATGTTTTTGTTTTTTACAAATGATAATGGAAAGAGATAATTACCATGGTCAAACTTGTAAAAAGCTTCAAAATAAATAAACAGAAATATATATCTAATAAACCAATAAACTATTCTTCATTTTATTACACACAAATGAAGGGAGAAACACCAAACAAATGAGAAAAGGAAAACACTACAAAAAGAAATGTATACTGAAAATAATTACAAACCAGCCTAGTTACATGAGTAGACATGTAAATTGCTAACGTATTACAACTGCTTGGCCTACTTGTGTATTTTATTATTATAGGGTTTGCAACAGGATATAATCCACCAATATTAGCTGCTGCTTTGCCTGCTATGAAACCGAGTGAACATATGTGACTGCTGGACAGTTTAAATATTTATTTAAATAGGCTGCATGATGACTGCATGCATAAAAAACAATATAACAACACTGTGACATATAGCAGTATTGAAATTGAAACTCTAATTGAAAAATTCCAGTAACAACAAGATACAATTGTTATCATCTATTGGAATATAAAATCTCTTCTATTATGTAGCTGGGATGAACCAGAGATTTCAAGTAGAAGAGGGAGGTTATTGTGAGTTTAACACACAAAAATTGCGGTAGGATGTTTGCGCCAAGGGGCTGACAAAGCAATACATATATATTGGTGTAATTGCAATCACGCACGTTGAATTTTCCCTAAGATACGATTGCTCAGGATCGGACTGGGGAAGAAAAGTGGCCTTGGTACACTCTTTACAGATCCAGTGCATGTGCAAATGGGCCAAAAATGACAAACACATTTTTCAGTTTGTTTTTGGCCCATTTTTTTTCGGGCAATAAGTTCCCTGCTTATTCAGTTCAGCAAAAAGTTTGAGGGCATTTTTAACTCAAATTTGTTGCCCGGTGCCCACATTCACTCTCACTCTCTCACAAATTCACTCTCTCTAAATGTTTCCTTACCTTCTCTGCTGACCCCTTCTGCTTCTGCCTCTTCTTCTTCTTCATCTTTTACTTTCTCATTGTGTGGCTGGGCATATCCAACCTGTGTCAGATCAGGTGAATGATGAGCGCTCTAGGCCAGATGGTCAGTCCGGACCTGGCTTATTGTTAAGTGTTTATGTTATTGAGGCATATGGAGGAAGAAATATATTTACATAAACATGGGAGGTATGGATGGTCACGCAGAGACTCATGCAGAAACCAGCACACACAGAGAGGCCTGCACAGACCTGGACGTACACTAGCAAAGCACACAGGCAAATAAACATGCACTAACTTGCAAATAACAGATTAGTCTGGAATGAAAAAATAAAAAGGTTTAAGGTCAAATATGTTGTTATTACATACATAATATAAACTCTAGATGTAACACATATTAATGGCAAAAGCTGTCGTGTCAGCTGTAAAAATTCTAAATTGAAAACAAATATTTCATGACATAAAGGATAATGGAAGATCTATTAATAACAATTCTCTATGTAAAAGAGGAAATATGTGTGAAGGGTTCAGTCACAAAATGGGCAAATACAAATTTATTTACATAAACAAACAAGAAAAACATACTGTGTGGAACAATGTTATCAAAGGAATGATTTTGGAAGAAGCTGAACACATTGTAGTCCTGGCTAATATTCCTGGTTGTAGACATGTGCCAGTGACCCATAACAACCCCTCCTGGTATATGTCAGATATCTACATGCAAAACATGCAGTGTTCATATATTAATGTCCTTCAACTGCAAAGTTTCACTTGAGGTTGTATCTAAAAGAAGCTAGGGGACCCTGCTGAATATCAGTTGATTATGTTCCTCTCCTGACACACACCTGGATGCTCTACATGTCATCAAATGACCTAAAGTTTTAAAATAAATTAATCAAAAAATCAAATAAAAAAATGAATTACATATTTCCAACATACCAAAACTAATATATATATATATATAAAATATTATATTCAACATGTTACAATTCTTTTATGGCTTTTTATGAGCTTGACCCATATTAAGGTTACCCCTATAATATTCTAGACTATTTTTATTGGAGTTGTATTAAAGCCACCATGAAGAAAACACAATTTTAGCTCTAGAATGTAAATCTGAAGCCAAAGTTAAAGACTTCTTAATTTGTCAATTAACCCCTGAAACATTGATCCTCTTTATGTAAAGGAATTCCAGAGGTTAGAGAAAACACACGTGTGCACTGTACAAGCCCATCGTCTACCTCTATGACAATGTATTTCACTCCACAGACACTTTGGCTTTCTAAAAATAGAACAGTGTGAAGTAATAACACAATTGATGCTCTTGAGGATCTCATTGGATAAGTATATAAGCAGCAGGGGGTGGATTGATAGATCACATTAGTATTCCCGTCCTATCAATGTGCTGGGCTGCTAACCACGTCAGTCTGCCAGATTCCCAACCTCTTTTTCCAGTCCCACCAGGCATTTCAGAAGATCTGAAGGAAGCTGTATTAGACTGGTCGTGGATCGGATCATACATGACATTTAATCCCCCCGGGGAGGTGTGGTAAGCCCTGCTTTGGCTAATGAAAGAAATGCAGTTTATCCGCTGGGACTTATGAGTGAGGGATGCAAATCCTATTCTGAATGGCAACTCTTCCCTGCGAGTTATGGTTGTCCATGTCCTGCCTTGCGATCGATATTGAAAGGAAGGTTTCTGGTGCTGCCATTGGGAAGCTTCCTTATGGAATCACAATGCCATTGAAGAGCTAACCTCCCCTTGCAACTGTATTCTTAAGATTCCGGCTAGAATGCAGCAAGGAAAGGCAGTCTCATGTCCAGCTCTTCTTCTGGCTGAAGGTTACCTGCTGCAGCGGCAGACCTTTTAAAAGGAAGAGGTCTCGTACAAGCCTTAAGGTGGCTCTGCTCCATACTTTTAGTTCAGTACTGTGGCTAGCGCCTTGCACCCCCCATCTCGCCTTGGCTTTGCTTGGTGGATGTGTATGCATGAGTTCTGCACCGAATGGGCGCAAGAACCGCCCCAGGTCACAAGGAACTATCTTCCAGATCGGCAACAAATCTCACCCCGGAGACTCTGACCGCAGAGGGAGCTCAGAGAGCCCCCTTAGATCTCAGAGAACCCTGGACCACTGCAAAATGGTGGGTAAAAGCCAACAATGCATTTGTTTTAGAAGGGTTTTGCTTTAGTGCCGCTCCCCACCCCCATCCCCACCGGCTTGTCTATTCACATCACGTGCAGTTGCACTATTTTTAAAAGCTGCAGTGCCTCTGTGATGACACCCTTGCCCAGATTAGAATCGACTCCGCACTGCATTGCAATGAGATGGGTTTTGGGTGAGCCCGGGCTGCGGCTTCTCAATGGGTGGCACTGTATATTAACACCTTCGGTGCTGGCTGCAGGTGGCAGTGCAGGTCAGCTCACAGCTGACACTGGTACCCAAAAAGCTTGATTCATCCCAAAAGCTTCCGATCTCTACATTGTTTGTAATTATTGCACTTACCCTGTCTTCTTAATCATTATCCTTCATTCATTTTGTAACTTTAGCATGAAAGCCCCACAGTGTACATGTCACAATCAATATCTGATGTTAATTCTTCTTCATCTGATACTATTTATATGTTGGATTACAGGAGACATTAGATTCTTAAATACTACTGACTCCAACATTATGAATTATGTTTCTAGTGCATTTCTGAATCTTGGAACACATTGTTTTGTCTTATTGTATATTTATTTTTATTGCTAAACTATATTATTATTATTACTATTATTATTATTATTATTAATATTATTATTGTTATCTGTGTGTTTATTTTGAATATCCATATTCCTTGTTTTCTTCTTACCCATTGAATTTAAAAGTCTAAATGGTGATACAATGTAATTTTACAATCCATTTCTAAAGTGAAATATTTTGAAGTGTTAGTATTGCATGATATGTTACTGTGAGTTCCACATTATTAGCATTTGGCACCTAACAGGTTAATATCACTTACAACTTTTCGGATATTTTTCAGGCAGTTTTTAGGAAAAAAAAACCATAAAGGTTATTTTTTAATGATGCACCAACATTGGTTAGGAAAAAAAATGATTTAAATCTATTGTATATATTTTGGGGACATTTCCTCCAGACACCTGTATGCCACTTCCTCGGAAGTCTAGCTTTTACAGGGTAAGGCAAATCGCTTGTCCTCAGCTAATCCCACTGCTGTTACTTTACTGGCATTGTCATATCACCACCATAAATACAAAAACCTGACTTATAAGATACATAAAAAATGTGGTGAACTGCATGCCAAGATGGAATGTAAAAATTGTAAAATTTTCTTTTGGAATAATTGCCATTTAAATGCAGAATAATTAACAGAGCTGTGATTTCCTCCCAATAGCTATATTGACTCATATCATTGCATACCCCTGTGGTATGTAAAGTGTTAAGCATAATTTCACAAAATGTGTTTTGAAAGCTTGCTGACCAATTGTTCACATAACATATAAGACATGTTAACAAGCTTAAATTGAATTACAGAGTGTAATAGTTGTATACATGCTTACATCTCTCTAACTGTCTAATAAATGTTTAATCTAATAGCTGTAGCAAATTTGTATTACAGAAAAATAAATGTAATGTAATAATTTGTGATGGCGACCTTGTATCTTTTAGCTTGTCCAGGATTTCAACACCCAGGTGGCTTTGTACCGTGAGTTAGTAATTTCCATTGGGGATGTGTCAGTAAGCTGTCCCTCTCTACGGGCTGAAATGCACAAAACTCGAACCAAAGGCTGTGAGATGGCACTCCAGGCGCACCAAAAGCTCTCCACAATCTCTGGGTAGGATATGCTCTTTCCATAATTCATAATCAAGCTGCTAATTCCTTATGTTCGCTCTGTGTGATTGAAACTGGCTCAGAGGTCTTTGCAAGGACACCAGGCTCTTATCATGTGAAAGCTGAAGAGAGCACGTAGTTGCTTTGTTTCTTCCAAATGACTTCTAATGAAGGGTCTGGAAGCTGGATTGAATATAGAAACAAGTGGGGTATCAGCCGTACACTTTATAAGTGTACATTGCTAACAGTGTAACATTGCCTTAATTAAGATGGGTGGATGTTTCCTGAAATATTCTATCTTAAAATAATGCAATCAGCGCAGCCAACACTGCACTTCTTTATGGATTTGCCACCTTACAATTGGTTCCCTCTTAAAAGTTAAGGTAACCTACATGTACAGTATGTTGTAGGTTTATACAGTAAATGCGCTTATATGGTGCAATGGGACAAAAATACACAATAACACATTTCTCGCCAAAACACATTCCATTTTGGGTATTTGAGTCTCTGTTTGTCAAAAACTCAAAAGCCACCCTTTAACTTCCCACACTCTTAATGGGCATCCATTCTGTTTCAGTACTTTCATAGGACACCATTGTTCTTCATTTTCTTTTGATGCAATAGCATGGGAGACAGAAGTAGTTTCTTTACCTCTGGCCCCCCAGTGACGAATGCAGATGATGCAGAACTGTAGAGGTGGCCAGACATCATATGTTCCTCTGTAGTCAGCACAGACACTAAACCTATTCACATACCTTCATCTTCATTATGTGTTAACCATTGTTGGAAAATGAGTAGCAAATATTGGTAAAAGTGGCTGTAGGTCTGGGAAACTGTTAGGAAGTAAATATGCCCTGTACTGATATCTCTCATTATTGGCCTTTCCTGCAACAACTTTCCAACAGCCAAGCCTGTTGTTTCACATTCCATCACCCCTTACATTTTTGTTGCTTTCATCCAAAGAGAAAGCATCAGGTTGTTCAGGCTTTTAAGTTACACAGGAGCTCTTTTGTACAGCTGTTTTAGTTATATGCCCTGTCAGGTCTAAGAAGAGACATTAGTGGACATGGTTGGATAAGAATTTAGTCAAACCATCTGAACCCACTTTGCTTACTCCAACCTCCTCAAAAAAAGTTTTTCTAGACTGCTACCTGGTGGAATTTTTGGCAGTGACCCCCAGCGGGTGATTCATTGAGCAAACTCTAACAATCTTGGGTTATATTTATGGAGGACCACATTTTTCTTGATGTAATACTGATGAAAATTTGTTATTTTGTTACTTTTTCAATGCAGTTTAGCAGCTATAGCAGCTACATGCTCGGCTGTATTTGCAGTTCCTGCTACATTGAGAGCTGGACAGATTGTAAAAGAAATATTATATAATATATATTATATATATATATATATATATATATATATAGTTACGATAGACCAGCTTTACACGTTACTGAAGCTGGGAATGCTCAGTAACCCTCATTAGGGTTCTGTTTTTTTCTGTGACATAAGGGAACTGAAACCACAACTCTGTTGCAAACTCTACTGACAATTTTCCCATTAGGGAATAACTCACATTGAGTACACAGATTCTAATATCAGCACATTTCCAATATATGGAATGAACAAACCTAGTTAGGCAAAGACACCAGGTTAACTGGTTAACAAGTTAACCAACAGGTGGAGCATACTTATATTTATTTACCATGGTCTAACACTAATCATACTGACACCAGGGTACCATGGGTACATCTGACTAGGGTTGGGTCCTGTAAATAGTAAAGGGGATGAAGTGGAGAGTAGTACTCTATCTACATAAGGTTTTTCACAATACTATACTTAAGGTAAAGGGCTAAGGAGGTCCATTTCATGAAATATAACTAAAGAAATTCAACAGTTGCCCCTTTGATAAAACATAGAGGATTTGTCATGGTTCCTAAATCCTATAGTTGACACTGCTCTATGGTTAATTACATATGTATTGAAAACCTACCTTGTATTCATATCATTGGGAAATAATGTTTTTTAGGGTCTGTATGATTATCCCCTTTTGTTAAGTTTCTGATTATTGATTGGTTCAAAAAAAGAATTTGAGGACAGGAAATTGATGAGATGATGATAGTTTTGCCACAGACTGCCACCACTCTAGGCTTCCAAGAGGTTACATTTTAAGTGTAATATCTCCAAATCAATTACAGCTATTAAACCCAATGACTAATGCTGTGATGGCGATGGTTTCCCTTTAAATTATTTCACACTTCTTTCTTTATTACTAAAATCAACCTGAACCATGTCTAACTGACTCTCTGGCACATTGTCCTTTCTCCTGAATAATGAAACAATGTTATTTAAAATAGATTGAATATAACATTTGGCAGAAACCACAAACCATTAAGCTGGCAACTAAACATGAAATGTTTTTCCCGGAATAATAAAGTAACATTGTTTTATAAGTATGTCAACATTCAGCCTGACTAAATTCCAGTAACGCTACATCAGTTACAGAATTTTCCCCAAAATAATCTACTTGCACAAATAAAACACTTAAAGGGAATATAACCTTTCTTAGTGAAACTGTGTCAATGATAAATAAGGATCACATATCTTGTTCTATATAAGAACGCAAGACGCACTGTTGTTTTTACAGTCTACATTGTATTTTTGAACAAATGCCCTTTTTAATTCACTTTAAGAAATATGCTGATATTAAAGAGAAAATGCTGTGTTTATTTTAATGTACAAACCATTGCAATCAAAAGAGAACGGATACCACTAACATTTTTACGAATCAATGTTTACATGTGAAAAACTTTATGGTCAACAGGCTTTGGTTTTGCAATTTATCTATCTTTTCTGTCTCAGAAACGAAGGCAATAGGTAAAAATACTTTTTTTTCACAAAAAAATATCAATGAAAACTAACAGTTTCCCAAAAGGTTGTGGTTATTAATTCTGTTCTGGATTCTCACTATACCGGGCTATATATTGCTTCTTTATGTGTTCAGTGGTTTATGTCCTTTAAATTAACATTATTATTATATAATGTTCTTAAAACCTCTTAGGGGTTATGTGCTTATACTTTACACTCATATTAGACTTTTAGGGCTGGAGAGCCACCTGCGGTTGTATATTTCTATTAAAATAATGTACTGCAGGCCTCTTACAAGTGTGATAATTGTACGTTCCCATTATGTTTTATTTGTTTTTAATAATAAAATTCACTATGTCTGCTAGAGGACACTTGTCTAGTATATCCTTTCTGTACTTTTATGTACATGTATTTTTACTAGAACCTAATAACCCGAAAAATTAGGAGGCCTCATACAGAAGCAAAGGATTGGTGGTTAAAACCTGAACTGGTTGCATTAGGGTGTCACCTTTAAACTAATTTCTTTGAGAATAATTATTCTATGTAAGTCATTCCCCCTTCTTTATTGCTCGTTATGTTTGAACTTTTTAAGGAGGGAGAACGTAAATGTTGACCCATGTATAGCTGTTTTTAGTTTTAAATGTATAAGAATCCGAACTTGAAGGTTATGTTTCCATCAACAGAATCAATTTGTCTCTTAGGAACAGTGTTTGTGTTGACTTGAAAAAAGTGGTTACCGTGTTACTTGAAGAGTTCAAGACAACAGTGTGTGAGCAAATGTCTTTTATCTTCTTTGAGTGTGAATGACATGTAATATAGTATATTAAAGTCGCTGTTCTACATAAATGAAAACTTAATTGCGCTCTCTGATATGTTAAGAACATAAACCATAGCAAAACACACACTTGTAAGAAGTCTTTTTATCTTTTTTTCTATGGTAGGAACCCATCCATGTTTTTTTTGTGTTGCATGATTAAGTGTTTCTGAGGGAAAAAAATGTAGATTATTATTGGAAAGCTTTGGACAGTACAAGGAATTATGTAATTATGCTTCATCTCACTGAAATACACATTTGTCATCAAGAACACTTTCTATTAGAGTTTTTATTATTTTAGTTTTATTAAAATAGTGAGGTTGCCTATGAAGGGGGTGGTAGGTGCTTGGTGGTGTTTACTGGTTCCAGGAGTGCAGTAATCTTGGGAAGGGGGGCATTATACTTTGCATTATCAGGATATAGATCTTTGGTCCAACATTCCATTGTCCATTTCCCAGCATTTCATTAGACTTGAGTGTAGGCAGCTGCCGTTTTGTATATCTAGCTGAAGACATATTTCAGTTTAGGGTAGCTTTTCAGAACAAAGAATGAATCCACACCTATCTTCAATATTGTATTAAAACATCATAAAGGAACATTACTTAATAAGGATAATTTAATTATCTTCATTTCATTTTTAAAATAAAATATTGAAGCCTATGGTCAGTGCATAATTCAAGCTAGTATTGAATGAGACAGTGAGGCAAATATACCTGGCTACACTAATCCTCCCCCCCATAAAATTGTCATGTGGTTCGTGTAAATATACAGTGTTACTTGAAATGTATCCTTTACTGCTTATTGATAAAATGGCAAGAGGGTAGTAGATAAATGCAACAGCCTCTCCCACCAGATTTGGTAGAGATTAGAACAGTGAGGGAATTTAAACATGTGTGGTATAGGCATAAAGCTATCCTGAATCTATATAAGATGAAGGACTGATTAAAGTCTGAGTCTGGGATAAAACAAGCATAATATCTTCTATATATGTCTTCTATAGTTAATCTTCAAAATAAAACAACAACCCTTGCTAAAACACATACAAATGCATACATAAAATATATAATTTAATTCATAAACAATACACAATGTAATATCTTGGTACAGTTATGTCTGCAATGTCAGGCTGACCTAAATGAAGTCATTCACACACACAGGCACCAGCCTGCTGTAAATTTGATGTCTCTTGGGCACACAAGATAAAAGCTACAAATCTAGTACCCAGAAAATGTGCAGCATGACAGGTTAATCCTATCAATGCACAGACACGGCTACCTAAAATTAAGAAACATTATTATCATCATTTTTTAGACTTTAGACAATATTTTCCCAGCAGGACAAGCCAAAACAATGAAGTAGAAAGTTCGGCCCACAAGTAGTATGTATTAGAGATGTTTTTGGACTACTTAACTTATTTAAAAATTGAATACTGTTAAAATGTATTGTTTCAAATGAAATGAATATGTAGTTGCATTCTTCTTGTTTATGAATTATTTAATAAACATTTGAATTATTTAATGATTATTTGAAATAATGCAACTATAAATTACGTTGATCAAATCTTCTTACTCACTTTTCAAACTGCTGCTTTGTTCTGTACCATCACGTTGTATACTAAACAGTACCACATGCATTATTGGATGGGAAGGGATAGACTGTGGATGCACAAGCAAATGGCTTTAAATTTCTGGTACAGGATCAATTTGTACTTTAGATTAAAGGCTATAGGTCAACGGTTTAGACACCATTCAGAGCTTGCCATTCACTTATTTGTAAATAATGAATCTGTTGTAAAAAGTATTTCATGTATTAAAGACTGATTGCACCATGATCAGTACACTCATTGTACATAAGCTGTAACATCTTATATAGGATACCCAAAATGCTTCCATGATGAAGACACACATTACACACATCAAAAACAGGACGACTACATTCTTTTTTTTACTTTAACATTACATGTTTTCGGTTTCTAAATACTTGCACACAAGATCAATGTATACCTATCAGTATGCCTCCTCCATCAAGAAAGTATCATACTGCCGTCTGTGTGTTAGGGTAATGCATTCTCCATACTGGAAAGATATCGCTCTCTCCCATTGCTTTTAACCCAAGTAGCCTTAGTTTAAGACATATTGCAGGGCATTAGATAAATAAGAATATAAATAAAGTGGTATACTAGAGAGACTTCATTTTTTTTGTTTTCTTGTTCTTTTGTGAGGGTTTAAAAACAGATTGAGGTATGTTACAAGATATATGTAGACTTAGTAATGTGTGAGCACATCAGATACCAGAATAACACTAACTGCAATATACAGTATGTTCTGTATTTTAACATTTATCAAATGTTTTTCTTTTTGTAACCCTATCCTTTGCTCTGTTCCCATGGAAATAAACTGTGTACCCATTCTACAAATATGTTGGCATCCTCCTTCCTATGATTAGCTATGCTATGGAAAGCCTAAATGTGCCACTTTCCTGTGGTATGATGGGATTCTATTTTACAGGCACAACTTGAACCACATTGTTGTGGACATAATGGTGATCTACACAATGTCCCCTATATGTCTCTTACTGCTTCAGTATTTGTGGGCTGACTCCTAATAGCTATATAATTACTTATATGTAACCAGAAATAGAGACAGTTTAGCAAAATCTCCACTGTAATATGCCTATGTTGAAACACGTGGAAAAAATATGGAATCAGATGACCACCATGTATACTTTGTACATTGTTCTTATTTACAGGATTGTAATTACCCTTCAACTAGCTGCTTATACTCAGTGATCTCATAAAACAACTTTGATCTTCCATCATATCTTCATAATAGCTAGGTGGAGCTGACAGCTAGAAAGGAGAAGGGAAATGGCTGCAGTGTATCCGAGGCTATTGTAATCAATGTTTTGTGGCTGTTTGCCAAAGCCTAAGTAGCTTTGTTCCCTTCTGGTGATATATCAAATGTGTCATGAGAGAATGATCTGCCTATAATAAGCAGTTGGCAGTAGATTTCTTTATGTAACTGTGAATTTCCAAAAATGTATTTGTCCCTCGACATGACACGAGAGTTTATTTATTAAACCATGATTTGCATGGGAGTCAAGATGGGATAAAACTAATCTCAATAATGTAACTATGTAATAGAAAGGGCCTTTGCCCTACAAAAAGGCCTGTGTTGAAAAGGTATAATGCCCAGGCTGGGACTGGTCATTTAGATCATCAGGATATGCACGCTGAACACTGCTTGAGTATAAAAGCCTAATGTGGTTTTTGAGTAGACAGTCAACGATTGAATGCACGTCATTTAGCGGCCACAGACCTTAAACTGCCAGGAGCGCATAGTCATCCCCAATCCACCCTGATAAGGAATAACTGGTGCGATTAAATTTTACAATCCATAGGGAACACTCCAGCTACCATATACACTTTAATATATTTGTTAGTTGAATCTCCCTTGCAAATCCATGGAAGGATTCAGCAGTGTGCTATACTCAAGGCTCTTTAACAACCCCCCCCCCAACAGCATGAAATGAACTCCCTTTAACTTCAGAGGAAGAGTTTTCCTGCATAAAAGTGCTTTTAGTTATTCTAACAAATGTAAAAGTTCTTTGTATTCTACATTGGTGGTGCTATTTAGGACACTAGACTATGCCTTAAATGTAATAACCCCCTCAATATATTGAGGTCATGGTTATCTTGCCATTTTTCATTTATTTAATGATCATTATACATAATAGCTCAAGCATCACCATTAAAACAGACCCAGTAATCAGATTTCTATATATACTGTAACACACAGTAACACACAAATAAATCCCATGCTACAGAGAAACAACAGATAATTGTAGTAATACATACATGGTACTGCTGACTTCAAACCAAGCTTAGAATTACAAGTCCGGAATTAAATTAAATTAAAGGTGCTGGTTCAATATTTTTTGCACCTCTGCTCTTGTGCTGCTTCATTACTAAGAATAACTATTAACTGGTATATTAGATGGGCCGATTGCCCTACCTGAAAAAAATTGTCTTGTGGCTTTGCGGGGGATCTGTTACATATATTAACAAGCACCACTGAAGAACACTTCCACAATAGTCTCGTCTAGCTTTCCAAAGCTCTGACTCCAGTGACATACCAGTGAAGACTGAGCTTGATGTGATTTGCTATCCAAAAGTCTGAGGACTGCAGATTGAATAACTTTAGATATTGGACAATAAAATATATGATTAAAACATTGTAAAACCATTCAACCATATCAAGTATAAATATGTATACGCTCAAGCACACACACCATAAGGGGATATTTTCCTGTTTGTGTATTTTCCCATATCACATTCATCCCATTGGGATTTTCAGCCTGCTTGCTCCCTCTGGCAAGGAGTAATGCTACCGATTGTTATTAGCTGGAAACCAGTCTCTGGAGACGTCGTCGCTGTTACTGGAACACACTAGGATCTATTTCACAAACTTTGTGTTTGTATGGTCAACAAACATGCAGTATAGGCCTTTCTATATGATACATGTATTTAACACTGAAGCAAAATAAAAGACTGTATATTAAATGGCAACAGTGGAAAAAACATGGAGAAAAACCATTCATGGTATGAATTAAATATGTGTTACCCATTTTGCGAGCTACCATTTCTTTTTAATTCACTTTTATTTTCTTGTTTGTGCTAATATATCACACTTATTGTGCTGACGCTAAAGGTGCTTTATGATTGAAGGTATCTACTTGCATGAAATGCTGCATGTAAAACTACTCTAGCTTATAGAATCGGAGAAAAAAGAGCAGAAGAAATATTTGCTCAAAATCTAATTATTTTTAAATTTAGACACTTAACATTTAGCACAGGGGTTCTGATTTGGTTTGAGGCATTTACCAATTGAGCAATTAATTGCAAAAGCAATAAGATGAGATGCTAACATTTTTGCACTTGAAGGGATTTTATATGATTTTTTTTTAGCACATGCCTCAATTACCGTTATGCTAAAAATAGCATTACGGAAAACAGCCAAAAAATGACTCTGCAAGCCTCAGTTTTCCACCTGGACTTCCCCATGCCACTGATACTCTAACTTGCTGACAGGCTAACAAGAAGTAAAAAGTATAACATTAATATAATCGCAGCATGAACTATCATGCCTTTTTTAACATAGAAAAATGTAATGTCATGCAGAAGGGGAAAATATGCACAAGTTTATTTTTCAGGTTACATTTGCTTACCCTGCATAAGCAAGCAAATTAGAATACACTTATGCCAATATGGAAACACACACAAAGGCAACATATATGTCACTTTTTTAAGCATTATCCATGGTTACAGCAAAAGGTGACAGTGATGAGATTTTTACCATATTCAGTATAAAGAAATTTCTAGAACTCTCATTAGACATATACATTTACAGGTAACTCCAGGTTATCCATTAAGATTAAAGGATAAGTAGTTAATATTCTAAAGAAAGATTTATTTGATTTTATTTTACTAAGGATGCTTACAATGCAGAATTCCCTGCCAAATAAAGATGTTTTATTAGATTCAGTGGATACCTTCAATTATAGGTTGGATACCCTACTAGCAACAGCAAGCATTGCTTTTAGCAAAGGTAAAATTGATCCAGAAATAAAATCAGATTATCTTTGATGTTGGCAGAAAATAGTTTTTGTCCCTTAGCTACAAAAGTGTAATGGTAAAAATAGTGTTGATAATTGTTTTTCCATTCTTTTGGTAAATTATTGTGCATTCAGGATGATTTTTATAGACTTGCATTTAACCGCATTTATAATCAAGCTATGTAATACAGAATGTATGTTTTTACTTGTGCTAGGGTTCTTACAAATGCCTCTAGCTGCTGATTTTGTCCAGGGATCCAGTTGGATGACCAGGTTGTGCTATTGGTATTAGAATATAATTATTAATCAATATCTCTTTACTGAGTTGGATTTATATCTTACATTTCTGACACAACAATTAAAGAATAGTTTATTTTATCCAAATTAATATTTCATTTTTCAATGAGAAAATCCTGCACTTAGTAAATTCAAAAATCTGCATCTTTTAATATATATGCTTTCAGTGACCTATATTTTTATTTAGTGAAAGTGATTTTTCATTGCAAAACAGAAAACTAAAATTATCTCTTGCTTTACGTTTGGGATTCTAACGATTTTCTATTGCAGAACCAGTCATAAGCATACATGGGAATTCTCAGGGTTTGATCTCAAGTCCAATGTTCCCTCTAATCTTTAGTAATTTGTATGCGCAGAAATCTTATGTTGTGCAATTTTTTTTATTCGTGTTATAAAAGTATGTGTGCACTGAATGCTTGTGCAAAGTTAAGCCTAAAAGTGTTTCAAGATACTTTTGGCACAGCTTCTCTCTCTCATGTCTAATAAAACTGTATTGCCATGCTTTAATAGAATACAAATATAAATGCAATATATGAAGTTACGTATTTAGTTAAGATTTTATCCGATATTTTGTAGTTTGAACTACTTCAGTTTGTTGATTCATTAAAGAAGTAAGTCATAGGACGGTTCCCCGAATGTCCATCAACTTGTGTGTATATTGTGTGTATACTCTAAGGCCTTAGAGTGTGTGTACGTATGTGTAAATGTTGGATTGGTGTGTATGTGTAAATGTATGGTGTTAGAGTGGTTGTGTGTGTATGCATGTATGTGTATGTTGTAAGAGTGTGTGTATGCATGTATGGGCATACCTGTGAAGTTGTGGGCTACGGCTACCCTTGACCAGGACTGTCCACTGACCCATTTAAATGGGAAATTTAAATATTCTGAGGGTCACATAATCTAGAACTGGCTCCTTTCTCATCCTTTGATCATATTGAAGTATATTAGAGTTGATATCCTTGCTTGAATACAGATGACTCAATTATGTGTATCTTTAAATAATGAGCCACTTGGGTAATGCATCTGGTGACTCACTACATGGAATGTTCACGATGGGCTATTAAAGAGTTAATATGTCAAAAGTCTCAGGGTCGGTTCATTAAGAAAGTTACTAGGTATGGTCATAAGAAAATTCAAATTCTAGAGGGATTATTTCCCATTAGGTCTGCTATACAGATCTGAACCCCTTGTAACCTTCATTTATCCTCTTGTGTCTGATTTGTGATATCACTATTAGAGATTTGGCAGCATGCATATCAGGTTGCGGACTTGTAAGAGTCTGCAGAGGCTCACTACACCACTGCAGGCTACCACACCCATCATTTCCCCCAATGATGTCATGCATACTGGTGTTCTAGAAATGCGTTATGATGGAATTTAGCCAATTTTCAATCTATATTTATTGGTTACAGTAAGGCCAGTCTTGAATCTGTTAAAGGTATCCAGAACAAATCCCTACATCTATATACAGTATTAGTCACATTCTTTCCTCTTGAAATTGCACATTAATCACCTCTGTTATTTTCTGTTTTACAGAAAACAAAGCTACCATCTTGCTGCATACAGGTTTAAGTTGCTGTGTTTCTATATATATATATATCAAAAGTAGCTGTGCTGGGGCATAGTCTGGCAAAACTATAGAGGTAGTATCAGGGGAGGGCTGGTAGAATTTGACACAGGGGACAAATGATGCAGTCCTGTAAAAAATACATTTATTAGAAAGGGAATGTATAGAAGGGAGCAAAAAAGGACCCAAAAAGTATTTTCTTGTTACCATAGGCAGCCTGGTGGATAAATGGGGGATTGAATCATAGAAACATACAATTTGATGTCATGTAAGAAGCATTTGGCCAATCTCCTCTTATGTTTTTTCCTGCTTTAAAGACTCAAAGCTAAATCAGTCGTTGGGCGTGTCATAGAGTCAGGATAGCCATATGCCACTCATGTGTTAAATGCCTTTTACTGTGGTAACCTCTACCACTTATGCTGGGAAGCTGTTCCACTTATCTAAGTAACTCTCTAAGTAACTTTCTTACATTACATCTAAGCCCAATAATTTGGATCCTGCAAATTAATCACCATTTTTAGTAGCCCCTGTCAGAAATATTTTTCCAGAACTTGTCTTGGGAGGATTTGGATGTCATTTGCTTTTCTATTTCATAGGAAATTAAATAAAATAAGTTTGAAATGCCTTTCAGGTGCGCCTGAAACTCACCAATATCACTTCGTATTATAAAGCGCCAAGTGTCTTTTTCATATCAGTCTCTGACCATCCAGTTGCGTTTCGTTTAACAGTTTGAAGTATTTGAATGTTTCCATTAAATTTCCGTTTCTTATATTTCCTAGAGGCTAATCCACTAAATCATGCAAAAATTCATTCATCAGTTCTCTCTTATATTTGGTAAGCATTCTGTTATAGATTTTGACATTCCGCTAGGTATCAATTAGATAGGTTCCACCTTTTCTGTTCCTAATGTCATAATGTTTAATGAATGACTGTTGTGCATGTCTCGTTTGATTAATCAACCGTCCATGTTATTAAGTTGTACGATAAATTATACACCAGTTTTGTGTAATTGAATAAACATATTAAGTTACCTTAAGCCACATGGGCAGACAAACATCACAGCATTTTGATTAATTCAATATTGTGGCGTAGATCAAGTGCACTTCATTTTCATTTGAACAAAATTTGTGAACACAACCTTTAAGAGCATTGCAAAAGCATGTTGATTATGTTATATTAATTCTCTTATATTCTGTTGGTTTTTAAGGGGGGGGCAGAAATATCCAAATATCTTAAATTATGTTATAATGTTTATTCTGTACCCTGTATTTCATCTACTTTATGCACATAAGTTAAGTATAATTGTATTATATATCGAACATCCGCCCAGAGTTAAGAAATGTAAGCTGAATGGGATAGAGATATGGCTATCCTGAATCCAAGACACAAATACTGATTGTGGTTTGAGTCTTTACTTCAGGAATAAAATGAACAGATTAGATGGGAAGAATGGTTCTTATCTTCTGTCAGGTTTTCTTCTTATAACACATAAAATACAATGTGCATACCTGTTTTCAGGTTCCTTCTAGAGTAATCTGGAGAAATATTTATCCACCTTATCCCATCTATAAAAAATGTAAGAAAACTGATGCAACATTTTAATGTTATATTTGTTATATTTTTATTTACACAAACTCTATGAAATGTTTTCAGCTTTTTTCATGGAGTCTTTAACATGCTTTATTAACCCTTTCCCAAGGGTCCAATGAGAAAACTAAAGCCATGATTATTTCATTGCTCCCCATTTCAGCCCACCCTTCTACACCATTTTGAGTGGATGTTGATGGGTTCCGTGGGCAATTTTTTAGTAAGGGGCATTGTCCCTTAATGAGAGGCCAAAAAGAGATCAATATTCATATTCACAGGGTTGGGCTGGACTCAACTTTCACAAACAAGTTTTTTGGAAGTTAAAAGGTAGCAATAACAATTCTAGAACTATTAAATCTCTGAGCGAATAGACATCAGGTGTTTGTTATCACACAATATTGTTTGGTGCCATCTTAGGAAGTTAAACACCCTGCACTTAGTCCTTAGCAATGTGTTCACTCGTAAGCAGCAGCAATGATGTCAAATGAGGCCTCTGGGACTTTGAATCTGGAACAATATTGAAAGGACGCCACAGAAGCCAGGTAATAACAAAAACAAAGGCGGAGTGAAGTTTAATCCTTTTTTCCCCACCAGTATCTATTTTTTTTAAAAATAAATACAATAGTAATATGCCTGTAATTTGGGTTTTATAGAAAAAAAATTTCGGGAGTCATTTTTTAAACATTTGGTTCAGAAGTAATAACTTATTTTATTTTGCCGATGTTGAGATATGTGGAAATGCTAGCACAACAATTATTTCCTTTTTCTTTTGTTCTCATTTCTTCTGCTCTTTTGGCTTGATAGGTGCAAAACAGGAGAAACTATCATACAGATCCTAAAAACAGGAACTGGCTTCTAACTATAAATGTTTATTAAGCATAATGAATCTGAAAAGTGAATGATCAAAAAAGTAATCAGCCTCACTCAGGCTAGGAAGCCGACGCGTGTTATATGTTATATTGATTGGCTTCAGGTTTTCTCACCTGAGTGTGGCTGATTACCGCATTTGCTCGGTTATAAGACAATGTTTTTTCAGAGCAAATGCTCTGAAAAATAACCATCGTCTTATATTCGAGGTCGTCTTCTAATCAGACCTCAAATAGAGGTCTGACTACAAGACTAAGATCCAGATCCCTGCAGCGCTGCAGGGGACCTGGATCCTCCTCTCCGGCAGCTGGTGGGCGTCTGCAATCTCTCTTCTGCCAGGGCTTCTATGACATCACATGACCTTCCGGTGCTCATTCATAGAAGCTCCGGGGGAAGTGCTGGCACCAGCAGCTCAGGTCTACCACCGGCTGCCCCACTAGACACCAAGGAATCTGGAGCATCTAAAGAAGTCTAAAGAAGCACTGGTCAGTCGAGGGAGGGTAAGAGTGGCATATGGGGGGCTTTAAAGGGCTTTCTGCAGGCAGAGTAGCATATAGGGGTTAAAAATAATGTCAGGGAGGCAGAGTGTCATATAGGGGGTTAAAAGGAATATCAGGGAGGCAGAGCGTCATATAGGGGGTTAAAAGGAATATCAGGGAGGCAGAGTGGCAAATAATATTATTATTATTACCTTTCATTTATATAGCACACAGTTTACTCGGCGCTTAATACAATACATATATTCAAGGGGTATGACAAGACAAGAATTGACGGACTAAGACAAACCGATACATTAGGTGGGGAGAGCCCTGCCCTCAAGCTTACAATCTTGAGGAGGGTTAAAAGGAATATCAGGGAGGCAGAGTGGTATATAGGGGGTATAAAGCATTTCTGAGGGGGGGCAGAGTGGCATATAGGAGGGTAAAAAGGCATATCTGGGAGGCAGAGTGCCATATAAGGGGGTATAAGGCATATCTGGGGGGCAGATGTGCATAACTGGGGACAGGTTGGCAAATAAAAGGAAATAAAAACAAAAAATGCATTTTTCTCAATCATAGTTTTTATTAAATATGAAAAAAAATTCCTAAATTAATATTCAAATTTTGAGGGGTCGTCTTATAATTGAGCAAATACGGTACTTTTGTGCATCCACTTTATTACTTTAGAACACACTCAATGCTATTTTTGTTTCTATTATTTTACAATTAGTTATTACCACTAGGGAACAACTAGCGTTTTATAGGCTTCAGCTAGTGACGCTGAGCACATGTAGCCACTTGGAATACTTTTGTTAAATTACAGCTAAATGTTACACTATATAATACAATTAGACTGTGAAGTCATAGGACTTCAGTTTAGCAGTGTTAGACCCCTTTAGGAAGGAATGGGACATAAAGCAGGATTTATATCATTAATATCCATCATTTGTAATGCCTGCTGTAAAATATTCAGACATTACTTGGCCCATGGCTTTGTCTTCTATTCAGGAAAGCCTTATACCTATACCATGCATGCTTGCATACTCTCACTTTGTTAACCTCTACCATTTATTCGGTGTCCTCTCAGTGAATAAAACTTCCTTACTGTTTTCTTCCCCTCTAGTTTCAGATTATGTCATCTTGTCCAATAATTTCTCCTACTGAAATATACTTTTGGCCTTGGCTTTGTTAAATTTCTTATTAAGTATTAAAATGTTTTAGTCATACCGCCTCTTACTCTTTTATCATACCTTTTGCCTTCCTCTCGATCAAAAGCAAGGTTGAACTAACTTACTATGTTCCTATGTTACTGTGTTCGTGTTGGGATCCTAATAATACTGAAAAGATTGAGCAAGGTGTGAAGGTTCTATTTGTTCCAAGTGCGTTAAGATAGGGTAATATGTTTGACTGATCAAATGATTGGGGTGACTGGTGTTCATTCAGTTCTTGGAGCACTGTATTTTAATGGCACTGTTTTTTTTTTTTGCTGTTGTTTTGGTTTTACCTATAATTAATAATCAATTTGTTAGCAGATAAAATAACTCCTGTGTGGCTTAATACCCTTGAAACAAATGCAAATATGCCATCTCTAATAGCTCCCTACAATCATCGAGCTGATAATAGTAAGCATGATTGTAAGCAAATGCTTTTTCACATTTTCTGCTTTTACAACAAAACCAACAGAATATTAACAAAATTGAGTAATACGCTAGTAAAGCCTAATGTGTATACACAAGTGTTATTACCATGGCAACACAAAGAGTTAACCATTGACATAACTGTATGCACTCTATAAGTGCCAATAAGTTGGTCAATCTATTGCTACTAAAATAAAGTATAACAAAAAAGACAAATCCTAGGTGATTTCTAGAATACAGTTTTGTAAACAGAAGGGAAATAGGTTGGATGGGGTTTTGTACTTCCCCATATCACATGGCTGATTTGTATTTTTACACTACCTTTACTATGTACCAGTTTAAAAATCTGTAATTTTACAAATTTTTCTCTAAACATGAAAATCAAAACTTGGATTCATTTTAGTATAACAGATGTCTAATCATCTTCAGTGTTTATGTGATTATTTCCTGTCTGTTTCATTGTGAAGCAAACAAGTATGTATTCTGGCAATTACACACAGTAACATGTGCCATATCGCTCTTATACCCCAGAGGCATAAGCCCTTAATTTCAAAGTCTGTTCTAAATTTCTTTGTTTAATGAATGGAATGGTTTTGCTCGGCGTGATATGCTTTCTTGGAGTGGGAGGCATAAATGTGTGGTAAGGCTTAACTGATATTGGAGTTTAAATAGCCCTGTGTTCACTCTCCATCTGTGCCATATATTAATTACAAAACAAGTATATATATTTTAAAAGCCATTTCCTCTTAACCTTCTGAATTGAAGTCCTTGGTGAGGTGTTCACATAAAATGCCCTTGAATTACCAAAGCCAATCTTGATTACAGGCCATCTTAAACACCAAAGGCCTTTTTCCTCTTTGCACAGTGTGTATGTGTGTGGTGTGTGTGTGTGTGAGGGGGGTATTTATTAGTAGTCTACTAGTATGTGTTTTTGGATTGTAAAGAAAATGAAGATTTCATGATGTCAGCAGACATTCTGGGGAGAGGTTTAACACAATTACTTTACAAATGTAACTTTTCCATAAAGAATTGGACAGGATACATTGTAGCGGTTATGGTTTTTTTAACTCCATATAAGAAGGAGAGGTAGTAGCCCAAGAAAAATCTTAGTTCAATTTGCCACCCTGCTGAATACAGGAAAGGTGAAGGAAAGTAGGGTACTGAACAGTGCATTTTAAAGCCATAGGCCATCGGTCAAAACAGAGGTAGCACAACACATGTTCTAGTAGCGTTCGCTGTGACAAGAAGTACCACAACATGTGCTGGCGGTGTTTATTGAGGGATTTTTTTTTATTATTTCAGTGAAACAAGATAATGACATGACTGACTGCAGAGCAGCCTTCAGTGCAATGGGTAAGGAGGCAGAGAGGTACCTGAAGTGTAAGGGGTACTGTGCTGAATTCTGGCCCCTGCATTTACTTCTTTACCTTGGCTGGCAAGGCATTTCTTCAGTTCAAGTTTGTGAAACCACTATATGACATTTATAGTAGAGCTTTGCAAGTTTTTTTTGTATTTGTATAGTTTCTATTTTGGGTCCAGGAGTGTACTCAGGGGCGTACCTAGAGTATTTGGCACCTGGGGCGGATCCTGTATGTGGCACCCCCCCACACACTTTAAAACTGCATAGCTTCTACCGTTATATACCGGCGCAGACACTGAAGGTGGTACAGCATAACACTTACTGTTATCATTATATACTGAGGCAGACATTGACGGTGGTACAGCATAACTCTTATCACTATATACTGAGGCAGAAATTGACGGTGGTACAGCATAACACCTATCACTATATACTGAGGCAGACATTGACGGTTGTACAGCATAACACCTACCACTATATACTGAGGCAGACAATGACGGTGGTACAACATAACACCTATCACTATATACTGAGGTACACATTGACGGTGGTACAGCGTAATCCCTATCACTATACATTGAGCCAGACATTGACAATAGTGCAGCATAACTCCTATCACTATATACTAAGCCAAACATTGATGTGGTGTAGGCCTACCACTTCATTAGTAGTAGGGATGCACTGAAACGAATTCTGGACTGAAACCGAAAATGCAGCATTTACCTGGCCGAAACCGAATATGGGCCCCCCCACACCATAAAAAAAAATCTAACACTTTTATTTCAAGTAAGTAACACACCAAAATAGGACAAAACAATTAAATAACAATATTAATATATATATATATATATATATATATATATATATATATATATATATATATATATATATATGATTATTAACAGCAATCACATTTCTATCATGCCCAGGCATACACAGATTTCAGGATGTACTCGCAGACTTGGCATGATAGGATTATGATTGCCCTATCTACCCATTCTCACTCCCTTTTGTCCTACCTACCCCTTCTCACTCCCTTCTCCCTATCTACCCCCTATCCCCCCGTCTCACTCCCTCCTCCCTATCTACCCCCTCCTAACTATCTACCCTCTCCCACTTTGAAGTTCACTTACCTTTCAGGAGTCCTGCGGTGGGGGTGCAAGGCCTCTGTCTCCCAGCTCTGCCACTGTATGGAACAGTATAGAGTGATGGGAGTTATGATGTACTAGAGCATAATTATATAATGAAAAATACATTGGAAATGGTACAGCATAACACCCATCACTCTCACACACTTACCAATCCGCACATATACCAATCCACACACATACCAATCCACACACACACACCAATCCACACACACACCAATCCACACATATACCAATCCACACATATACCAATCCACACGCATACCAATCCACACACATACCAATCCAGACATAGACCAATCCAGACATATACTAATCCACACATACCAATCCACACATATACCAATCCACACATATACACCAATCCACACATATACACCAATCCACACATATACACCAATCCACACATACCAATCCACACATACCAATCCACACATATATACCAATCCACACATACCAATCCACACACATACCAATCAACTCTCACTCACTGAATGCTTTCCTACCTTTCCTCTTTTCTCCTTACAGCTTCTTTTCCTCCTCTTCGCTCCTCTTCTTCAGTTCTTCTGTCTTCTTCCGGGTCAGAGGGCACGGACGGCAGTGGGCGCGGCTTCAGTGTTGTGCACCGGGATCTGACAACAAATCCCGGCGCACAGCAGCTGTTGCCGCGCGGATCGCAAGGGAGCGATATCAGAGGTCTTTAAGAGACCTCCGGCTCCCTTGAGTGGTTTTAAGCCGGGTTCAAGGGTTGAACCCGGCTTAAAATCACTCAAGGGAGCCGGAGGTCTGCTAAAGACCTCCGATACCGCTCCCTTGCGAGCCTGCTCCTCCAGCGGCGGACATTACTGTCCGTCTCTGGAGGGGTGCCGGGTGCCGGCAAGTTGGCACCCCCCTGATGAGCGGCACCCGGTGCGGACCGCCCCCCCCCGCCCCCCACTAGGTACGCTACTGAGTGTACTATATATTTTTTTTTCTCAAACAGCCAGTACATTTTTACCATCTACAACAATGGTCAAGCAAACCTTACTATTATGAATGGTAAAGTTGGCACAATTATTATTGTAAGTGGTTTTTTTTAATTAAAAAGCTGCTTTACTTACCATACTCCTTAATCACTTCTTGGTGCTTGCTTTCTCTAGTGGACGTTATGGGCGACTGCTGTCGACGTATGGACATCTTATATACATTTCACATCTACCTATCTTCTAAATGCGTTGAGTAGATTATGTTATTGCACACCTGGTGAAATTAGAAAAGTTATCTCATATGCATTTGTTATAACCCTATACAAATCATCCTTTACCACATTTTGTGTTATGACAAGGCATAAATGTATCTGCCTTTACATTGTTCCTGGGTTAAACTCTGTGGAGCAGCTGAGATCAGAATTAGAACCTCACTGAGTTGTGTCCACAGGGTATTTACTCTGCCATCAGTTACCCAGTTTCCATGTGGGATATCTATGTAATGGCTCCCTGAGGAACACAGCTTGAGAAGATGTGAGTAAGGAATTAACTCATGTAAAGGTCATTCACATACAAAGTCATTTGCTCGAATTTTGAATTTAATTTTCGCAATTCTCTTGGAGGTCATCATTTTAGGATATACAATATTTTGCAACAATAGATTTTAAAAAGGATGTATGATCCTTAAAAGTGCACTTGGAATATCTCATAGATGTTCAAGTCATTCGGGATTGTGTATGAAGATCAATTTTGTTAAAAAGGTTGCAAAAGTGCATCAGTGTCGTAACAGCTGATGGGATTTTATTGCTGATTGCTCCATTTTTACCTGTATGCACCAGAATGCATCTTTATACATAATCCATCAATGTTTCCACTAATTATAAATGAGTGACATTGAAATAAAGATGTTGTACAGCTGTGCTCCTGGATCCCAGCTATGACCCCACAGTGAGGAAGGTTCTGTGACCTTTACGAACTAATGACCTTGCCCTAGTTATGAACAGTTGGAATATTGTGTACCTGTTTAACAGGCTATTTTTAAAATAGATTATAAATAATTTAATAAAAGCCTGTAAATCCTTCTTCCACGTATACCGCCATCAATATATTTTCCTGGATGTGAAGATTCAAGGCAAAAAAAAGGCATTTAAGCTACTAAAACAGGAAGGCAGTGAGGAAGCACTAAAAAGCTATCGGGAAAAAAATAAAATATGTAAAAATCAGATAAAAGCAGCAAAATTGGAGACAGAAAGACTCATTGCCAAAGAGAGTAAAACAAACCCCAAAATGTTCTTTAACTATATAAATAGTAAAAAGGTTAACAATGAAAGCGTTGGCCCCTTAAAAAGTAATGAGGGAGAAGTTATAGACGGGGATCAGGAAAAAGCTAATCTATTAAATATATTCTTCTCTGCTGTATTCACAGAGGAAAATGAAATGCCAGGTAATATACAGCAGGATGAGATAAATGCCCCAGTACATGTCGCCTGTCTAACCCAGGAAGAAGTGCAGTGCCGCCTAAAAAAAATCAAAATAGACAAATCACCAGGTCCAGATGGCATTCACCCCCGCGTTCTAAGGGAGTTAAGTAATGTAATAGACAGACCCCTATTTCTAATATTCAAGGACTCTATAGTGACAGGGTCTGTTCCCCAGGACTGGCGCATAGCAAATGTTGTGCCAATATTCAAAAAGGGGACAAAAAGTGACCCGGGGAATTATAGGCCTGTTAGTTTAACTTCTGTTGTGTGTAAACTGTTTGAGGGTTTCCTAAGAGATGCTATTTTGGAGTATCTCAATGAAAATAAGTGTATGACTCCATATCAGCATGGGTTTACAAGGGATCGGTCCTGTCAAACTAACCTGATCAGCTTTTATGAGGAGGTGAGCTCAAGACTGGATCGGGGTGAATCGCTGGATGTCGTATATCTTGATTTTTCCAAAGCATTTGATACGGTGCCACATAAAAGGCTCGTACATAAAATGAGAATGCTTGGGCTGGGGGAGAATGTGTGTATGTGGGTAAGTAACTGGCTCAGTGATAGGAAACAGAGGGTGGTTATTAATGGTACATACTCTGAGTGGGTGACTGTTGCTAGTGGGGTACCACAGGGGTCAGTTTTGGGTCCTATTCTTTTTAATATATTTATTAATGACCTTGTAGAGGGATTGCATAGTAAAGTATCAATCTTTGCAGACGATACTAAGCTCTGTAACGTGGTTAACACAATAGAGGACAGCGCACGATTACAAATGGATCTGCATAGGTTGGAGGCTTGGGCTGGGATGTGGCAGATGAGGTTCAACACAGATAAATGTAAGGTTATGCACATGGGGAAGAAAAATCCAGGCTGGGAATATGTATTAAATGGGAAAACACTGGGGACGACTGACATGGAAAAGGACTTAGGAGTTTTAGTTAACAGTAAATTTACCTGTAGCGACCAGTGTCAGGCAGCTGCTGCTAAGGCAAATAAAATCATGGGGTGCATCAAAAGGGGCATAGATGCCCACGACAAGGAAATAATTCTACCCCTGTACAAGTCACTAGTCAGACCACACATGGAATACTGTGTACAGTACTGGGCACCAGTGTACAAGAAAGATATAGTGGAGCTGGAGAGGGTTCAAAGACGGGCAACCAGAGTAATAAGGGGAATGGGAGGACTACAGTACCCAGAAAGATTATCAGAATTGGGGTTATTTAGTTTGGAAAAAAGACGGCTTAGGGGGGACTTAATAACTATGTATAAATATATAAGGGGACAGTACAGAGATCACTCCCAGGACCTATTTATACCCAGGACTGTATCTATAACAAGGGGACATCCTCTACGGCTGGAGGAAAGAAGGTTTCTACACCAGCACAGACGGGGGTTCTTTACAGTAAGAGCGGTGAGATTATGGAACTCTCTGCCAGAGGAAGTGGTGATGGTAAACTCAATAAAAGAGTTCAAAAGGAGCCTGGACGTGTTTCTTGAAAGCAATAATATTACAAGTTATGGATATTAGATTAATAGGGACAGAACGTTGATCCAGGGATTTATTCTGATTGCCATATTTGGAGTCGGGAAGGAATTTTCCCCCTGGTATGGGGCAATTGGCATCTGCTTCATAAGGGTTTTTTGCCTTCCTCTGGATCAACACAGTAGGGACACAATATGTATATAGGTTGAACTTGATGGACTTTGGTCTTTTTTCAACCTTATGAACTATGTTACTATGTTAAGTATGTTGTGTGCTTCAGATTTATGGTGTTGCTTATGGGGAGATTTTAGGCAGAGTATACCGCCCCAGAGGACAACTTTTATACACAATATATCACCAAAGACATGTGTAATTATATGTTTTAGTGTCCTTCTAATCAGCAATTAATTAGGGAGAAAGGTCTGTAATTTCAGTCTTTATAGGATCACATTACAAAAGGGAGGAAAGAAAAAATAATGCTAAATATAATAAAGAATGATTTTGTCTATAATTACAGGGAATTAGAAGTTCCCCTCATGGTGACTTCATAAGCCTCTGATAGGCATGGGCTGTATACGTTGAAGGGGATAAAGAGTTCTAAATATATTAAATATGACATACCGTATTTGCTCAATTATAAGACGACCGCCCAAATCTGAATATTAATTTAGGAAAAAAAGAAAAAGCCTTAATATAAGACGATCCTATAGGATAAAAGTTTTACCAGTAAATGTTAATTCATGTAAACTATTTTTTTAAATAAAAGCTATGATTGAGAAAAATATTTTGGTTTTATTTCCTTCTATTTTCCAACCTGCCCCCCCCCCCAGTTATGCCCATCTGCCCCAGAAATGCCTTATACCCCCTATATGTGTAGAACTTACGCTGCAGCCGGAAGGAGGTGTGGCTAGCAGCAGGGGTTGTCTGCGTCCATCGCGCAGACCTTCCCCGTCTGTCAGAGAGAATTCCCCGCACCGGTGCAAATGCCGGTGCCGGTGCGGGGAACTCTGATCTCTGACAGCCGGGGAAGGTCTACGCGATGGACGCAGACAACCCCCGCTGCTAGCCACACCTCCTTCCGGCTGCAGCATAAGTTGTCTATGCGAATCGCGTAGACATCTACACGCTGCCCCGGCTGGACACCGGGGACTCAGATGCACCGGTAAGTGGGGTGGGCGGGGGCAGGAGGATCCAGGTCCCCTGCAGCTGCGGGGGATCTGGATCCTAGTCGTCTCATAGTCAGACCTATTTCAGGTCTGATTATAATAAAAATATAAAAAATATTTTGGTAGTGTCTCTTTAATTAATACAGCCTATTGTGAATATAGCGGTGTCACTTGCAGTTCATATAAAATTACTGCAATTCAGCCATGGACACGTTGGCTCAGCTGTATGCATAAAGTAATGTTTATTTTCCTGATATATAATATCACAGTTATTTGCTTAGGAACATCTAAGTACTGTGGGATTGCATTTCTCTTAAAAGCCTCTATGCTTTCAAGCTTGACATGTGAATCCTTTCAAATTGCATTTTGCTTCCCCAAAGTCAAAGATAATATTACAGCTAAGAGTTGCGAGCAGCTTGGATGTAGTCTGTTCTCTATTCCCTCGGCAAATCTGTTTTCTTTATGCTATTCAGTTTTGTTTTTCTTTTCTTTCACTGTGCAGTATATTCCAGTTTCTGCTACAATACATTTTTATGTTTAGCGCAAAAGAGTAAATACTGACACTTAATGTGCACCTGTCATAAAAAATACTCAGGTGTTTATAAAGGATATACCATTTATCCTTACGTTGTGATGTCAGTTTGCAAACAATGTATAGACACAAGTTTTTTTCTATCACTATACGGTGACATCCTTACACATGCCCACTTACTATGCAGTCTAATGCTGGAAAAGGAAATTATATTTCTGTATTGGTCCAGGAGAAGATGGAGCCTATAGTTATAGACAATACATTTCATTTGGGAGAACAATGTAGAGTCATATAAGTGTTTGAGACCTCAGAGATCTCTACTTTAGTTACCCAAAGGACATTCCCGTTGACACTTGGAAGATGACGTGCAGTACATTAAAGGGGCACTCCAGCCATCATATTTAAGTTGATGCATATGAACGTTGTGTGGTCTATTTTCCTCCTGCAGAACCCCCATATGTATTGGCTCCTCTCTCCACCCCCAGCTAAATGCAGTAGTTGAGAAATTAATGGGAACCAAGCTCAAGGAAAATATTCTAAAAATGTCTGGATGTAAATGGGTTGCAAGATCAGAAACGGCATAGGTTAACTGTAGGCAGATCCCATCAAACTAATTTAATTGATTTCTATGAAGCTAAAATAATAGCCCAGGGAGGGGCAGTAGATATTGCCTGTCTGGAATCAGTAAGGCACTTGACACCGTCCCTCATTGAAGACTGATGAGATAAACTGCATTGTTTGGGTTTGGATGTTAAAATAGTTGATCGGACAAGGCAATGGGAGACGGAAGGTTGTAGTTAATTGTGTATATTCTGAAGAAGATCTTGTTACGATTGTGGTACCTCAGGGATCTATATCGGGACTTTTACTTTTTAATTTTTTTATTAGCAAAAAGTCTCAATGGTAAGAGATGTTTTTTTTCAGATGATACAAAGGTTTGCAATAGGGTATACATGTCTTATATAAGTATAATTGCCATTATAATTGGTTATAAGGACAGAGTTAGTTATAGCTTATAGCACTGATCCAGTATGAAATAAGATTGCCATTTTGGAGTCAAGAAGGAATTTTTCCCCTTTTTGAGGCACAATTAGAAATCTTTTAAATGTGTGTGTGTGTAGGGGGATGGTTGGTGTTTGCATTCGTCTGGATATATAGCAAGATGATGGACTTGATGGATTAGTGCCTTTTTTAAGTTAAATTACTATGGTACTATATATTTATTTGGGGAATGTCTCTCTATGTATGTGTGGCTTGTCTCTTAAGTGGCTGCATTATCTGAGAGTGCATATATAGGCATTATCTCTTTGGGGCAGGGGCGGGCTGGGCCGGGGGGCAATTGCACGGCCGCCCATTTAAGTGGCCGATTCGGCCACGCCAGGGCCGTCTTTAATGCCCGCAGCATCCGTGGTGGGCCGGCAGAAGTGGCCGGCACACGGAGATGCCATTGCAGCCAATGTGGCTGTGACTCTTAAAGCATGTGACTCCACCCCCGTGAGTGGCACGTCACATCAATCAATGTGGTGGGCCACTCAAGGAGGCGGAGTCACACGGGACAGTTCCTCGTGACAGCTAGAAGAGGACGTTGGAGGACAGCAGCAGTGAAGGATGGCAGCAAAAAGGTAAGTATTAAAAAAATAAAAAAAAATAGTTGGGGTAATAGGTGGGAGGGGAGCCATATTCAAAGGTGGGGGCTGCATTGGGACAACAATTAAATGCAAAATGGGGGTGGCTAGGGGGTATAAGTACACAACAAGGTGGTTGGGGCACCATATAAATCAATACACAAAGGTGGGGGGTGGGTGGCTGGGTTCAATATACATGGGACATTAACAATGCAAAGGGGGGGGCTGGCTGGGGACATCAAATAAATCAATAGACAAGGGTGTTGGGGCATAATGTACAAAGGGGGCTGGCTGGGGGCACAAACCACATGGGGCAATACACAAGGCTGTGGGGGGAAATACATTAAAACCAAAGGGGGGGCTGGCTGGGGCATCAATACACAAGGGGGAAAAACAAACAAACAGCAAACCATTGTGGAAAGCATTTTGGATGTGGGTGTCAGTGTCGCAGAGCCTGTCCTGGTATGTGTTTGAGTGTAGGTGTGGCAGAGCCTGTCCTGTTTTGTGTGTGTGTGTTTGGATATCGGTGTGGCAGAGCCTGTCCTGGTGTCTGTGTGTTTGGCTGTCTGTGTGGCAGAGCCTGTCCTGGTGTGTGTGCATGTGTGTTTGGGTGTCGGTGTGGCAGAGCCTGTCCTGGTGTGTGTTTGGGTGTTGATGTGGCAGAGCCTGTCCTGGTGTCTGTGTGTTTGGCTGTCTGTGTGGCAGGGCCTGTTCTGGTGTGTGTTTGGCTGTCTGTGTGGCAGGGCCTGTCCTGGTGTGTGTGTTTGGGTGTCGGTGTGGCAGAGCCTGTCCTGGTGTGTGTGTTTGGGTGTCGGTGTGGCAGAGCCTGTCCTGGTGTGTGTGTTTGGGTGTCAGTGTGGCAGAGCCTTTCCTGGTATCTGTGTGGCAGAGCCTGTCCTGGCGTTTCTGTTTGGGTGTCGGTGTGGCAGAGCTTGTACTGGTGTCAGGGCGGGCTGTTTGGGGACAAAATTGGCTCACGCTGGGCTGTTTGGGGACAAAGTTGGCTCACTCTGGACTGTAATTTGTTAATGTTATCTTGGTGCTGGTCGGGTTCTATGTGGGCAGTGTGGACACCAGGGCTGGCTTTGGGGGTGTGCATCCTGTGATCTATGCCTGTAATTTAGGGGGTTTTATCTATACCTTTAATGCTTAGTTGTTATGTGATTTCCAGATGATCTGTACCTGCAAAGCTGGGTTTGTGTGTTTATTCTGTTGATCTGTATCTAATATGCTATGTTTCCACACATTATTTATGTATACCTGCAAATACAGGGTTTGTATTTCTTATTCAGTTGATCTATACATGCACGTGCTGTTAACATGTGTTGTTTATTTGATCTATACCTGAACTACAGGGAGTAAGTAAAACAGAGGTGTGGCTTAGTGAATGAGGGACAAAGGGACTCTGGGGATGATTACAGGCAGGGGCCCAAGGAAATGCCTAGGGTCCAATTTCTCCATATTTAAATTTTATTTTGTTACAAAGATTAGCTGTTTTTTAATGTATTTAACATATTTTTTTTTACTCCCAGTCCCATCACATTACATCAATATGCGTTAGAAAATCAGGAAAAGATGGGCATGGATCGTGTGCTGATTCGCTGGTGCAACGGGCCACTTGACTAGACTTGCCCCCCAGGCCTTAGGCTGCCAGCCCTCCCCTGCTTTGGGGTCTGTTGATTTAAGAGGCAGTCTACAGGAGTCAATATGTCAACTCGCAGATATTATACATCATCAAGGGCAAATCCCAGTGAGCTTCTCCTGGAAGAAGGGCTGAGATTGCCTTGCATTATGTTTAAGAATCCTAAACACCACTAATTGATTTAAGTAGTGTGCAATATCCAGGGCCACCTCATCCTTTCCTGCAGGAGAAGCTTAATGGAGGTTATCATTGATAAGACATAGCAAAACCAGGGTATTTAACTTGGAAAGTTAAAATGACACGTCCCGTGGTATATCCACATGTCTATTGCTTATTTTAACCTAAAACATCATTACATGGGTTTATTAAATATACTGACCTATATAACGTAGGATCTGGGAAAGCGTAAGGTTTTTTGATGACAGGTCCACTCTATGTATAGAGAATGCAAATGCAAAAGTGATGTTAATAGCACTGTTTCTGAAGATGTCAGTCAAATGTGTGAAAACACTATTTATACTTAGTTTCACAATTAAGCAGAATGGCATTTCTGAGAACTTTCATTAACACATTGACTGTGTTCATTAACTCACTATATTTAGTAGTCATTTTACATAAGACACCCTTTTTAGAATGGCTCATCCACTGAAGAACCCGTGTGTGAGAATGTACTCAAATTATACGGTCAGGCTTTGTAATGTTCATACCTGCTGGATCTGGATATAGCACTCTTTGGCAGGTCTCTAGTGGCAGTTTCTTAATGCTAGGTGGAAAGGATTTAGCTTTCCCAACACCCTGTTCTTTCCAACTAACTTCTTGACCACACTTGATCACTCTTGGCTATCCAGCTTCTATAAATGGAACAACCTTGTTTTTGATTCTTCCAGTGCCCATATGAATGCCAATACTCCTATGTGGCATGCCCACTGTCTTCAAGTAATGTTTTTGTTTTTTCCCTAAAGTAACTAAAAAATCCATGCAAAAAAAAACAAACTCTACTATAAACAGGTAGATGTAAAAGTGTGGAACTCCAAGAATGCTTCCATCTATATAAACTGGAATCTATTATTTTCTCATGGCAACTATTTTATGTACAAAGCACTGGAATATCCAGAATGACCATCATTGGTACATTCTTCTATACACATTTCGATGCCAGTTTTCACTTTGTTAGCTACTGAGACAATCATTGTTCAGTAACATGTATCAAAACCTCCACCAAGGATGTTATGTGACCTACAAATGCTTGCTCATATACAAGCTTACCTAAATAGTTTGATTTATTTCCCAGCAATCATAATATTGCCTACAGGTACGGCAGATATAGTTCAGCTGTAATACTTTCATCTTTATTTTTCTACTTTATTATTACTTCTTTCTAATGTGTAACTTAATGAGCATGGGAATATTCATCATTCCTTTGATCTCTTTTCAATGAAAAAATATTCTTTATTATGACTCATGAGACTACTTTAAGTCCCCAGTTAACAATAAAACATTGAGATTTATGCAAAACTGCATAGAAAATGGAAAATAATATTGCTGACTGCCCATAACTGAGATGGCAGCGTTTATTTAGAATTGTGCTTTATGGAAACATTTTTATGAAAAAAGTTTCAACTTATTAACAAACAGAGATGATATGGGATATTTTAAATGCTGTGCTACTTTTATTTTAACAGCTCATATGAGTTAACAAACTAATTTCAATGGGTCTTTTTATCAAGCATGTAAACTACGAAAATGATGACCAGTTCTGTTGAAGTATTTAGAGACAATTGTGAGAGATACAAACCATGTCTATACGAACCTTGCTTTGTGCACTGGGGCACAGTCACCCTGGAATAGAAAAGGGTTTTCCCCAAACTGTTCCCACAAAGTTGGAAGCATAGCAATGTCCAAAGTGTCTTGGAAGCAGGAAAATAACACTAAAAGTTAATCCCCCATGTATCTTGAGCACATATGTGTGGTATGTCAGCATTACACGGCCATAAGGGACTTCCACATTGTGAGTGCATAAGGGGATTTCAAGCTGGTGAATCATAAATCCTCACCTATTGACTTTGAGGAGATAACTAAACATCAAAATAAAACCCACAAACTATATATTCTCTAAAAACAAACCATTGAAGGATTTTATTTATTTTTCTAGGTGGTTCACTGAAAGCACAAATGTACTTTTTTCTTTATTTTTTCATGTGTGTGTGCAACATGGTTTCAGCTTCTTTTACAGTTTAACCAGGAAAGTGCACCTCGTGATTTTGGAGGTAAAGCCACTCCTAAAATCCAAAATAACCCGGTTACTTCAGGATTTTAAAGACGCCCTAATTGCCCATTACAAATGCAATTCTAACAGGACCATATCATTTTGGGGGCTTCTCTACATTTTCACGTCAGGCACATTGTGGAATGAATGCTTCATGCTAGGCTAGCTGGGGGAAAAAAGGAAACACAAAAAATAATTTCCCTCTTCTCTTGAGCATATAGATAACACATATGTATGGTGTGTCAGCGAAGTCACAAGAAACCCCAAATCACGAGAGTGCAAGGTGGTTTCAACTTTTTTTACAGTTGAACCAGGAATGTAAGCCTCCTGATTTTGGGGTGGAAACTATCCCTAAACAACAAAAAAACCACCATAAACTACCAAATGTATTCCCTCAACGCATATTGCCTGAAGGTCACAGAGACACCCTACTTACCTTTCTAGGTTCAGAAATCTATCAGGAATGTATGATTTAGAAGGTTTTTTTTACCTTTTCACATTTGCAGCATGCATTCTGAAGTCCCTCTTTTTTCCCTTTTTTCTTGCATACACTGCATGTTTGTGATTATATCTAGTGGTTAGTAAGCTGTAGTGTGAGAGTTCTGTTAGTGGATACATTTTAATTATATTTTAAAAATAATAAAACAAAATGTATTTTTAATTTAATGAAAGACCCTCTTTCTGAGACCTGTCACTGATGGGAGAGGAGGAGTCACCCAGTGGCTGTGATGAGATCACTCTTATTGGTCAAGAGTAATCTGATCATCACCAGCCCACTCCTGATTGGCTCAGCAACAGTTTGAACCACTCCAGGGCTTAATGGAGGGCAACTGATCAATCACACTGTTCAAATCACATTTTAAAATGTAATATGTTAAAAGCAAAATGTGGTGTTAACATTTATGAATGCAGTGTTTGTAATATGGTATATTATGTGTAATTTGCTGTGCAACACTTTCCATCTATAACCTCTGTGAAATACCCCTAGTGTCAACCCTCTCTGTCTGCTCCTTAGTCCTGTGCTATAGCTCAACAAATGGCCATCTACAGTCCATTGTCTATATTGTTTATATTGGTTGTTGCAAGTTTCCCATCCCACGATTGGCTGTAATAAACATTTCTTGTGGCAATGGCACGTTCCATCTTTGTTTTGTATTTTTACTTTGATCCAATTTGTGGTTTATCCGATCTCATGAGGCCTATTGTGGTGTGATTACGTGATATGGTCACAGTAGTGTACCTAAGGGGAAGGGTCCGGTATGCCCCGGGTGCAGGGCCGGCCCTACCATGGAGCCGACTGGGGCAATTGCCCCAGGCGGCACTTCAGAAGGGGCGGCACTTTGCCGCCCCAAGCGGTTTTTTTTTGTTTTTTTTGAAGCGGAGGAGAGAGAGAGGGGCACCGAGTGGTTTTCGCTTACCCGCTCGGCGCCCCTCTCTCTCTCTCCTCTGCGGCGAGTTTCCCTGTTCGGTCTCGGTGCCGGCTTGTAATGCAGAGCGCCGGAAGTGACGTAAATTTCCGGCGCTCAGCATTACAAGCCGGCACCGTGGCATCACAGGGAGACTCGCCGCAGGACTGTTTAAGGGTAAGTACCGGGGGGGGGTAGATAATGCCGCCCCCCCGGCGTCGGCGGGGGGCGGCATTTTAAACTTCGCCCCAGGCGGGGTTAAGTCTTCGTCCGGCCCTGCCCGGGTGTCACCATCGGCTTACCGCTGTGGAACTCACACACTCTGCCAGGAAACTCTTTTTCCACGCAGTTTCCTCACATAGTGTGATGGCACCACAAGGGTTAGCTGCAGGCACACGTTAGAGGGTCTTCAGGCCAGACATCTGCGTGGCCCCAGTGCTGCTGGGCCTGACTCAGATCAGTGAAATCTGCAGGTGAGGTAAGGAGGTGCGGGAGAGTGAATGGATGAGGGAATGTGTGAGTGTTTGGGGACAGAAATGGGACAGGCAGCCTGATAAAGGACAGAGGTGGCACAGGCAGGCTGTTTCAGGGGCAGAAGTAGCGCAGGCAGTTTCAGGGGCAGAGGAGGCACAGGCGTGCTGTTTCAGGGTTAGAAGTGGCACAGGCAGGCTGTTTCAGGGGCTATTTCACTTAGTATATAGAGATGGGGGTTATGCTGCACCATATCTGTTCAGTAAATGTTACTTATTTAAACGTATTTAATTTATTTATAAGTTAATTTATTTTTTTTAGTTTTTTCCAGTTTACAAATTTGTAAAATATTCCTGCAGGATCTGCCCTGGCTGCAAAATACTCTAGGTACACCTGTGTATGGTCGCTTACTTGTTAGGTGCATTTGGCTAAGGACAATCATTTGTTTGCTTTTAGTCTAGGGCATCTAATTGGTACGTTCATACTGTGTATTTTCTAAGACTTGAATTGAGCTCAATGTTTGCAAAAAATGAAGTGGCATGTTTACACATTCTCTGACCCTCATGAAGCTCATTTGCTTAAATACCAGACAATAGGCTTCTCTTCCTATTTACATTATATTACATTTATTGATATAGTGCCAACAGATTACATAGCGCTGTTACAAGCAGAGGAATAAAATCACACCAATTACAAACTGGTACAAAAGGAGAAGAGGGCCCTGCTCTTACGAGTTTACAATCTAGCTGGTGGTTGAGGGGGAATTGAAACAGTAGGACTGCTTGGATGAGGATAGGGTCCGGATGATCTCGAGAGGTTGTTGGTCGTTCAGATGGCTTGATTAGTATGGTGGTGTTGAAGTTCCGTGCAGTTTCCCTCCACTTTCCCTCCAGTGTAACTCTTATCTGTCCACTTATAAAATGTCCACTTGGGATGAGGCCGCTGCAGCTACATTTATAACCCAAGCTTGTTTCCAAGTGATGAATTTATAGGACTACCTCACAAATGGTCAGATAAGATGATTCCATATCGGATGCAGATGTTTCACACCTTGTTTTAACAATAGCAATTGTTAAGATAGACAATAGGCACCCTTTAAAATCAGCAGGATAGAGACATACCAGATTAAAACAAAGGGTTATAGCAGGAGATGAGGGATTTAGGGGTGGATCTGATGCAATGAGATAAGCATACCAGGTGAAAACAAGGGGTTTGAATTTTAGAATGCAAGCTTCTGTAATGTCACAAAATCAGTTTAGTATGATGTTATATATTCCTCATATAATTTTCTGTATGCTTGTTTCTTTTTATGTTAAATGTTTAAGAAAGTATTTAAAAAATATGTTTACTAGATACATTTTTTCTATGTAATGTTATGGACTGGCAGTTAGAGTATGGAAGCTTTTTGATATCAACAGCTACAATGACAATAAAAATATCATATGGCTAATTACTGTCCTTGTGGATATTCACTGGCACACTGTTGAAGGAGTGTGTTGTTGCACTACTGTTAATCTAAGATTGCCATCTAGTGGTTAAAGTTATTTTCCATGTTTGAGGACGGTGATACTTTGTTACGTATTCTAATGTGTATTTTCAGCAGTGCCATGAAAAGCTTACATTTTTTTCCAGGTACAGATTATTTACGAAATATTGTGGTAATAAAATGAGCGTGCTATTTTGTAATTTGTAAGTGATTTAATTGTTTTTTTTATTTTTAATTAGTTAAAACAGATATTTTTAAAAAGAAGTGTTCAATATATATACAGTGAAGGAAAACAATTCTTGATCCCCTGCTGATTTTGTACGTTTGCCCACTGACAAAGATCAGTCTATAATTTTTATATTAGGTTTATTTGAACAGGGAGAGACAGAATAACAACAAAAAAATATATTAAGAATATACGCATTTCAAATAAGTTATAAATTGATTTGCATTTTAATCAGTAAAATAAGTATTTGATCCCGCTATCAATCAGCAAGATGTCTGGCTCCCAGGTGTCTTTTATACAGGTAGCAAGCTGAGATTAGGAGCACTCTCTTAAAGGGAGTGCTCCTACTCTCAGCTTGTTACCTGTGTAAAAGACACCTGTCCACAGAAGCAATCAATCAGATAACAAACTCTTCACCATGGCCAAGACCAAAGAGCTGTCCAAGGATGTCAGGGACAAGATTGTAGACCTACACAAGGCTGGAATGGGCTACAATACCATCGCCAAGCAGCTTGGTGAGAAGGTGACAGCAGTTGGTGCGATTATTTACAAATGGAAGAAACATAAAATAACTGTCAATCTCCCTCTGTCTGGGGCTCCATGCAAGATCTCACCTCGTGGAGTTTCAATGATGAGAATGGTAAGGAATCAGCCCAGAACTACACGGGAGGATCTTGTCAATGATCTCGTCAATGATCTCAAGGCAGCTGGGACCACAGTCACCAAGAAAACAATTGGTAACACACTACGCTGTGAAGGTCTGAAATCCTGCAGCACACGCAAGGTCCCCCTGCTGAAGAAAGCACATGTACAGCCCGTCTGAAGTTTGCCAATGAACATCTGAACACTTTCACCCAGTTCTCCTCTGAATCATTCAGATGTTTGGCATCACCTCAACTCGCCGTGTTTGGAGGAGGAGAAATGCTGTCTCCAGACCTTAACCCCATAGAAAATCTGTGGAGGGAGCTGAAGGTTTGAGTTGTCAAATGTCAGCCACGAAACCTTAATGGCTTGGAGAGGATCTGCAAAGAGGAGTGGGACAAAATCCCTCCTGAGATGTGTGCAAACCTGGTGGCCAAGTACAAGAAACGTCTGATCTCTGTCATTGTCAACAAGGGTTTTGCCACCAAGTACTAAGTCATATTTTGCAAAGGGGTCAAATACTTATTTCATTGAGTAAAATGCAAATCAATGTATAACTTATTTAAAATGTGTTATTCTGGATTTTTTTGTTGTTATTCTGTCTCTCACTGTTCAAGTAAACCTACCATTAAAATGATAGACTGATCATGTCTTTGTCCGTGGGCACATGTACAGTATATGTGATATAAAATCTCATATATGAGAATCAGTTGCCCAGTTTTACATTCTACATACATGAGGATAGCACTACAAGTGGTGCTCATTAACGTGTGAAATATATTTGTCTCAAAACAAAATGGCGCTGTGGTCACTCTATTGATAAGTAGGTTTTAAAGATCAGATGATAAGCAGAGAGCCATTATTTTAACCATGCATTATATGTACATTGAAAGAGTGGCTTGACCACGTATATATAGATTTTGTTTCTACTAAGAGTCACAGGTCAGATGATTTCTGTTACTTTTAATTAACACAGAAAATGGGAAAAAAATGCAAAAACAGCAATGCTACACTGGCTTCCATCTCTAAATGACAGAGCTGAGCACATATTGCTTTTAACTTGTAAGGGCATTCTTGTACAAACATTCCGTAGTGGATTTCTTTGATCTTGTTGGGGATGTTGTACTCCAACCTTTGCCCACATGCTTCCACTGTTCCCACCAACCAACAGCTAACCCTATCTCCTGAAGTGTGGGTTCTACCCAATCCAGGCTCCCATATGCAGTGGGGAGGCCCCAGGTGCACCATCATTTAGAAGTTCCCAAGCAGAAGGTTTTGGAAAAATGGGTTATAAAATGACATTGTAGCCTCATTTCCACCCTCACACATATATACTTTATGGTTGAAGAATATATCCATTCTTGTCTCATGCACTTTGTTTTTTTTTATTTATTATAGGGCTGAAGATGGAGAAATCCATCCTGAAATATGCCGGCTTTACATCCAGTTGCAGTGCTGCCTAGAAATGTATACAACAGAAATGCTGAAATCCATGTGTCTTTTAGGATCACTTCAGCATCAGCGGAAAGGTATGTTACATACAAGAAAAATGGACTGTGTTGTATGTTAGAATAAGAAATTCAGTATAAGCCTTCGCCAGCCAGATTTTTTTATACTCAGCTCACGTGAATGTGCGATAAATCCATTCCGTGATTTGCCTTTACACAAAGAACGCTAAACATATCCTTCTCGGTCTACAGCAGATTAGCTGAAAACTGTGATTATACCCACAAGTGACCACTCTGCACCATTGTTTATGTTTGTGACATACCGATGTATCACTTGGTCTTTTGAGGGTTATTGTATATCCCACATAACAGGGTTTTTTTTTGATAATTTTATGTGAAACCTCTGAGGAAGACTTGTTAGACAAAACGCGTCAAATTTACAACGTTTTTAAAATTACTTGGCAACTCACTGTTTGCACATTTTATGGACTGATTATTTTTTATATATATATATATGATTTTGTGATTTTGCATATCACTGTGTATATGAATTTTAATTAAAACATGCTTTTACAAATTTGTTTTATGTTTAACTCCAGGTAGGGTAGGAACTTTATTTTTAGTTCACAAGTGCTCTAATCAAGGTATAGTTTTAACATATCAAATTCAGTGATCAACCAATTAACATTGCACAGCACAAAATAACATGCTTCATTATATCCTGAAAATATTTCAGCCATTCCTGCTGGAGCTGCCCTTTGGTAGGAGAGGCTGGTACCTTCTGGCCTGGGGGCAGGGCCGGCCCTACAATGGAGCAGAGTGGGGCAATTGCCCCAGGCGGCACTTTTGAAGAGGCGGCACTTTGCCTCCCCAAGCGCCTTTTTTTTTAATTTTTAAGCGGAGGAGAGAGAGGGGCACCGAGTGGTTTTCACTTACCTGCTCGGCGCCCCTCTCTCTCCTCTGCGAGCCCTCTAGCTGGGTCTCGGTGCCGGTGCCGGTGACGTAATTTCCGGCACTCAGCAGTAAAGCAGCGTGCACCATGGCAGAGCAGGGAGACTCGCCGCAGGACTGCTGAAAGGTAAGTACAAAGGGGGGGATAGGGTAGATAATAGGGAGGGAGGGAGAGAAAGGGTAGATAATGACCCCTGGCGTCGGCGGGGGGGGGGGCGTCATTTTAAACTTCGCCCCAGGCAGCATTATGTCTTGGGACGGCCCTGCCTGGGGGGCAGGTACAGTTAAGTGGCCCCTGGCCCTTTGTCCCCCTAGTAACATTCATATTAATATACACACTTACACTAAATCATACTCCATCACACCCCACTTTGTCAATCACACACCACCTCTCACACCACAACTTTCAGCTGCGATATTATCACAGGGTAATACCGCAACATTAACCCCTTAAGGACAATGGGCGGTCTCTAAACCCATTGAAATCAATGCATTTTGAGCCCGTACATGTACAGGCTTTGTCATTAAGGGGTTAATATAGGCTCACGGCGCTTAAAACAAGGCCAGTGTGACCTAGTTATTATTTAAAAACACGTATTATAAACTTTATTGCAATACACTATTATTTTTATACTATGTGCTGTCTTAATTTGGAAATACTACCATAAAACATGGCTTTTCTATACAAGCCATCTTGATGTGGTTCACATAGAACTGTCTGTAGTCTTCAAACAGCATATGACTTCCTCAGACTATACAATAGTTTAATATGCTGCACCCCACAATCATGTATAAGATGAGGACATTGGGTCCTCAATTTTATAATTTTACCGTTAGAACTGAAGACCCCAACCTACAGAGCCCACCCCCTATATCTCTACCCTTCTATCCAAACCACCCTCTTCATCCCTCTCATGACATGCATCTCTCTTCCATCATCATTACCTCTCCCTACTCCTGCATTCGGGATTTCACTCATGCTGTACCCCTTCTCTGAAATTCCCTTCCTCGTTTGGAAAGACTTTCTCCCTCGTACGCTACTTTCAAAAGCTCTTTGAAAATCAACTTTTTTTGGAGAAGCGTATAACCTTTCTTCTCTGCCAGCATCCTAAATGAGCCATCTGAATGACTAACTGTGTTGTATGTACAATAAAGACAGACAGATCAGGCAGAAGCGTCCTTATTCCATGCTCTCTGTTTCTCTCTCTGCTGCCAACTCATCATATCTTCTCTCTCAAGCATTTACGCATTTAATGCATTTAATGTGTAACAAAGTCCTCCCATATTTTAGGTTTCAATCTGCGACCATCACTAGAGTAGGTGTCCCTTGGTTCAATAGGAGTGTTCAGAGCATTCTCTCCAACTGGAGCCGCAGAACATGCTAACCCCAGGGTGTCGGTAGTTTTATATGGTTCAGTGTTGTCCTCAGAATACGAGTCAGGCTTGTCTGTTAAGGCGGGTCTGCTGGAAGCTGCAGCATCATTTGAAGTACATGTAGTAGAACTTGAAAAGTCAGGACGTAGATGACGTCTGTTTCGTCTGAGTTCCTGATCCAGCCGATTCTCGATTACATATGACCTTGGGGTTTCCGATACTCGTACTATACGTGCAGGTTCCCAAGTTTTTCCATCGACTCTGTGTCTTACAGCTTGTCCTGTGGCAAGTGGTGTCAGAGATTTGGCTGATTTGTTATAATATTGCTTTTGTTTGGAAATGATTTTGTTTCGTTGCGCAGCTACACGCTCGTGTGCAAGGTTCTGTGGTTGAAGTTTCTTTGGAGAAATGGGCACTGTGGTTCTCAGTGCTCTGCCTATAAGTAAGTGTGCAGGAGAACATAAGCCCTCCAGAGGTGTTGCACGATAGTTCAGAAGACCCAAATGAACATCCTGCGGGACGATTGTGCTTTCCTTATAATGGATTTGGCAATGCCTACATATTTTTCAGCCAGTCCGTTAGCCTGTGGTAGATGTGGACTGACGGGACTGTGCTTGATGCCCCATTCGTGGAAAAAAGACTGAAATTCAGCGCTGGAGAATTGTGGACCATTGTCAGAGACAAGTTCTTCACATACACCATGCCTGGCTAGTATTGATTTGAAAGCCGAAATTATAGTTGAGGACTTCAGATCCTTCAGTTGTACTATTTCGAAGTATTTACTGTAATAGTCAACAATAATCAGGTAGTCATTCCCTTCAGTATGAAAAATATCTGTAGCCAGTCGTTGCCAAGCACGAGAAGGGATACTCCACGGGAATAAGAGGTTCTTTTGTGTTTCGTCGTTGAAATTTGTTGCAGGTATCACAAATCTTCACAAACCTCTCAATGTAAGAGTCTATGTTAGGCCAGTAAACCAATTCCCGTGCTCGTCGTTTGCACAGAGCCATGCCTAAGTGTCCTTGGTGAATCTGTTCCAAAACCAGTTTCCGTTGACTTTTAGGAATGAGTATACGTTCAGCCATGAAGATAATGCCCTCGTTATTTGACAATTCATGTCTCACAGGCCCGAATTCCTGTAATTCTGGTTGTAGTTTTTTGCGCTTCTTTGGCCAACCATTGCACATGACCCCGCAAAGTTTTTCTAGTTGCTTGTCCAGTAACGTTTCCTTTTTAATACTTTCCAGTCTGACATCTGAGACGGGTACATTGACTAAGACTGTGTGCACTTGTTCATCCAGATCAGGTTCATCCTGTGCTTCATGGATAGCGTGTCTGCCATTGGGATTTCTTTCCCTGGTCTGTATTTGACAGTAAGGTCATATGGTTGCAGCTTCATTACCATTCTCTGTAGGCGTGGAGGGGCTAAGTTTAGTGGTTTCAGCATTATGTGTTCTAAAGGCTTGTGGTCCGTTTCCACTAATACTGGACGCCCATAGATATGTTGATGACATTTTTCACATCCGTTGACAATGGCTAGCATTTTCTTTTCAATTTGGGCATAGTTGGATTGAGCTGCCGTAAGTGCCCTCGAGGCATAGGCCACTGGGTGACCTCTTTGTGTCAATACTGCACCCAACCCAAATTGTGATGCGTCATCTTGAAATATTTCAAGATGGGTCCGCGCTGTTTGCTTATAGTGGCCTTTATTTTCTCAAATGTTGTTTGCATATTAGCATCCCAAGACCAGCATGCATTTTTCTGCAGTAGAGTTTGTAGAGGTGCTGTTTGTTGGGCTAAACCCTGCGAAAACTTTGACAGATAATTGAAAATGCCCAGTGCTGTTTCTAGCTCTTTTCTGGAAGTTGGTGCTTGCATTTTAATGATTGCTTGTATCTTGTTGGGATCAGGTTTTAAACCATCTTTACTGATGATATGCCCAAAGTAGCTTACCTCCTCAACACCAATCTGCAGTTTGTTCGGGTTGAGCTTCATATTCTTCTCACGACATCTCTTAAGCAAGGCAATCAGGTTCTTGTCATGTTCCGCACGGTCTTTGCCATAGACCAGTAAATCATCAATTATGACTTCCACACCCCGCAGGCCTGAAATTAGCTTGTGTGATTTTTTCTGGAACATTTCTTGAGCAGATGCTACACCAAAAGGAACTCTTGTAAATCTCCATCGTCCAACCGGGGAGTTAAACGTGGTGAGGCGACTGCTGTTCTCATCTAGACGTAGTTGCCAGTACCCAGACTGTGCATCTAGTACACTGAACACTGATGCCCCAACAAGTTTGTGTGCTATGTCCTCTAGAGTGGGTAGTCTGTAATGTTCTCTCATTATTACCTTGTTCAAATCACGTGGGTCAATGCATATTCGGATTGCTCCTGTGTTTTTCTTTTCCACCACCACCATAGAGCTGACCCATTCAGAAGGTTCTGTGACCTTTTTGATCACTCCTAATTTTTCCATCCTTGAGAGTTCTTGTTCCACTTGGCTTTGAAGAGCTAAAGGTGTTTTCCTTGGTGCATGTATAACAGGGTGTGCCCCTTCTTTTATCCGGATTTTGCATATCCCTGGAAGACATCCGAGTCCTCTGAATACATCACTGAAATCATGTTTAATGCCGTGATCTGTAAGTATGTTTTCACCGCTGTTAACCGTCATTATAATATAATCATATAATTTTGATAAGTCCAATCTCTTGGCTCGTCCGCAGACCAAGCACAGCAGGGGCCTGTGTTTCTTTTACAAACACCTGTAAGTTAGTTTCAGATCCTTTATAGGCACATTTTGTATGACAATGTCCAATAACATCCAGGACCTCTCCTCCATAACCTCTTAGCTTTGGTAGCCTTTGCGTTTCGATTTGTAATTCCTTACAGAGGAATTTGCGATATATGTGCCCTGGCACGCAATTTACCTGAGCTCATGTGTCAATCTTAAACTTGAGATCTCCTAGATGTAAGGTGACCACTGCTTCATCTGCAGAGTGTTGTGTGTTCTGCACCGATGCAAGGTATATCTGTGAGCTGTCTGTGTCATCATCTGAATGGTTGTCCAAATCATCTATATTATATACTGGTCGTGTCTGTGGCTTCCTATAGCTCATTCCATTATGACACATTTTGGCAAAGTGCCCCTTTTTTCTGCATTTATTACATATTTGGCCTCTTGCAGGGCATAACATATCTTTGTAGTGTGTGTTTCCACAATATCCACAGGTTGTTTCTGTGTTCCTAGCTCTGTTTTCTCTTTTATTCCCTCTCCAGTCAGCCTTTTCTCTTATGTGACTTCTAGATTGCTTTTCAATGGCACTGACTTGTGGTTGTGTACCACCCAGTACCTGCAAGTCTTGACATCTCATATGCTCTTGCAATTCTGATAGCTGATAGTTTTTTCAAAGGTTAATTCTTCCTCTTGCAGTAACTTTTCCTGCACTTCTTTGAACTGACTGCCCATTAATATCCTGTCTTTTATCATATCTCTGCTATCATGAAATGCACAGTCTTTTGCAAGCAATCGTAACTGTGTGACCCACTCATCAACTGATTCACTGCCCCCTTGGTTCCTCTCATAGCTTTCTTTGCACTGTGGTGTTTTTTCGTGGATTACAATATTCATCAAACTTTGCAAATAGTACCTGTCTTTTTCTTGTCCTCTGGAGCTATGTTTCCACTTGCACACCATGTTCTGCATACATCCCGGCCTGTTTGGCCAACACTGATGAGAAAGTATGCAGCCTTTTGTTGATCAGTCCACTGTGCTGCATCAGGGCCTGCATAAACCAGCTCTATCAGCTCCTTCCACTTTGCCCAGTTTTCTGATACATTTCCAGATTCTAAATCCAGGGGAGGAATGTTTCTTGTTCTGTTTGCCATTATTCTTTAGACCCCACTTCTGGTACCATGTGTTGTATGTACAATAAAGACAGACAGATCAGGCAGAAGCTTCTTTATTCCATGCTCTCTCTTTCTCTCTCTTCTGCCAACTCAACTAGTTGCATAACAGGACTTAAGGTAAACCATATATTAGCATTTAAGGTAGAACTTTAGAGTTTGGAAATTAACAACATTAACAGTGTCACAAATCAACATAACATTACATCACACTAACAACCTCTACAGATCATCCTGACTCGACCAACTCATCCCCATCCAATGAGTCCTCTCCTACTGTTTCATTCCCCCCCAGCCACCGACTAGATTGTAAGCTCGCAAGAGCAGGCCTCTTTTCTCCTTTTGAGAATGTATGAAATGTAATAAAATTAAATGGGCTCTTGACCTCTGATCCATCACAACCACACATTTATGCCTACTAATGTGATTTCCCTAATGTGCAGAGAAAATATATCAAATATTAATGTACTGTATATACATTCTATAAAACCATTATGCTATGCACTGGCAAAGAAAATGAGATGGAAGTGGGACTAAGAAGGTGATCAACAAATACCGTGAACCTTTAAATCTAGTATTAACATATTTAATATGTTTTCATTACTTATATTTTCTTGTCAGTTGCCATTGTCCATATTGCTTAAAGATATATTCACTAAAGATCATGTAGTAGGGGAAGAGGGGACAAAAATCTGGGGGCTTGGTCAAGTTATCTTTTGTTGATTTATAGAAACCACAATCTATAGTGAATATATTCTATAGGCTATTCTCTGAGCAATTTCATGTTATTGTCCTGCATAAACTATACTAAATATCATTCTGATTTAGTAACAAAATGGTGAGTACTGTACTTTGAATCTGTTTTTATTTTGAAGGAAGAGATTCTTGTATAGCTCCCAAAATCATAGATTACAAAACAGAAGAAAGTTCCGAAATCCCAATATTAGAAGATACGTCATCATCTCCGGTAGATATTCAACAGCATTGCTGGCAGGTTTCCTTAGACATCGAAAACACAGAAAAGTATGTATTTCTTTGCATCTCACTATGAAATTATTTATTTATGTATGTATTTACTCAAGAATGCAATAACATAAAGGTTCAACACAAAAAAGCAGCTGGTAAGTTTAAAAGATAGATGAGATCACTCTGGAGTCCATAAAGAGTTGCTACTTGATGGCATAAATGGGAACTTTTTTCAGTGAGTCCAATAAAGTCTGTGCTACTGCAATGTCATAATGGGAGTTACAATACGATCCATTCATTTCACATAATGGCATGGATCCCTTTGCAGCTCTATGCCATACTAATAGGTCTTGACATTCACAGATAAGACAGTTTGCTTTTTAAGAAAAAAAACCCCTCTTATTTTGTTGCCATATCTATATAAAAATTAAATAAAGCATCTTTCCATCCAGCCTCACACGTTTAACACGGTTAGCATTTATTACTAGACATTAAAGAAACAAAGCCTATATAATCTTTCCAGAAATCCTATAATTCTCTTCCAATATATGGTTCCCTTATTTTCTTTTGTGATTGAAGCTTTCTATAATGTTTAGATTTTTTCATGTATCATTTTATTAACCGTTATATATTCACACCAGGGGATCTATACACTTCTGTAAACTGTAGAGTCTGTAGATGTCCAACTTTGTTGGCGTGGAGGGCCAGATTTTGTCAGACTAACAAACTGAGGAGCCAGATTTATTACACAATCTTGTGTTGTGACCCGACTATTCTCATGCCTCCATGATATTTGTTTGCACCAACCAACCCTTGCTGCCTATCCTGTTGTTTGCCGCGGACCACAAACAAGTTCTTGGTGGGCTGAATGCAGCCTGCAGAGATGTACATCATACTCTAGGAGAGGTCTGACCAGAAATCTGTAAAGAGGCCTAACCACCTCTTTTTACAGTAGGTAAGAAACAGTGGAAATAAACTTGTAGCTCACCTAACATAAATTAGAGCTAAAAATGTAAGAGGGAGGCTGAGGGAGGAGGATATGTGTTAACTGCATACATCTTCAGAGAGAGTGGCTGTGTGTATGTAAGTGCATGGTTTTAGAGTGTGCGTGCGTGCTTGTGTGCATGTATGTTTATATGTTTTGTCATACAGCATCAGCGCAGTGGAGTGTTTGAGAAGGCAAAGTCACCCAAAATATCACAACTGACAACAATGCCGACTCCAGGTCTTTAGATAAATGGGGTTTATTGAAACAAAATGAGATAAAGCAGTACAAAAAATAAATAAACCATGTTTTTGTCAATGCTAATCCTAAAAAGGACATAAACGACTGTAACGGATTCACCAAGAGAGCTGTAGTCACTCCCAGAGATCACCCATTTGTATCCTCCTGTTGTCCCCAAAATCACTTCCAGCACCAGTCAGCATGCACAATTTGGAACCCTGCCAAGTATACCCAATTAGTAGACACACAACTACCTTCAATTGAGTACAGCAAGAATGAACATTTTATTGTTGTAAAACATAGCCTGATATATCCACAGACCTGCATTAACATAGATAAACAGATACATGTATACAACTCAACCTTTAATTCCGCTGGCAGTAATCCTATTGATGGGATCAATTAAACAATGGAGTTCCTACCTGTGCTTTCTTTGTCTGACAGCCAGGCTGGAGCCATCTATGAGTACAGTGGGGGCCCTGTATGACAGGTCATTCTTAAAAAGAAGACTGAACTGGGACCAGACCCCAACCAGGTCTGAAACCAGTTCTGTCGGGGAGCACAGTGCCGTCGCTCCTAGAGTTGTGGATGCAGGGGAGCTGGCAAGATGCACCTGTCCCACTAACCAGTACTGGGGTGCACTTGAAGACTGGGGAGTTGGAGTCCCACGCGAGGACAACAGTCCCACTCACCAGGGCAGGGAGACAGGGTCCATAATCTGTGGGTAGCAGGCTTGTTTTCAGTCCTCTCCAGGGGCCCCAGTGACGGACAGTTCCCACAATGCTTATATTACATACCGGCCAACAGTTAAAAGTGTCAGCCCCAAAATATTTAAATCATAAAGGCACATTATAAGCGGCATGTAACACCTGTTATAAAGCGTGTAATAATAAATAGATAACAATAAAACACCACAACATCCCTGTAGAACATAAGCACAATATATAGATTTACACTAGCAGGGCCCCTCATACACTTCTGTACCAGTGTCTATTATTACGTTTGTGATTTAATGTTACATTTTTGTGATATAACAATGAAATCAGGTTCTCTATAAATAACATTATAGATGCTTACCCCTTTTCAGCAGTACATAGTAGGTAACAGGATAATTATGAAGTATAAGGTAGCAAGACAAACATGTTCACACAGCAATAAAATGGATTTAGGATTAAAATCTAAACATTCATTTTGATAAACACAGACTAAGTCCATCAGCCCCTGCTATGCCCCCTCCACAATTCTTCCCATGCTCCGCATCAGCCCCTGCCATACTGCCATGCTATAACCCTGGTTACTCAATTCTAGGTATGTCATATCCTAGCCCAGTGCTGCCCTCTTCTGGCTTTTATTTGAAGTGAAGGGGCAGGCTTTTGTAAGATTCCATTGAAAGCATTTCAACTTATTAGTGCCCCCATTCTGTCAAATGACCATGGGTGTAGGAACCGGGGGGACGGGGGGGATAGATCCCCCCCAGTAACTCATGCGGGGTCGACCGTTAATGAAGAAATCCCCCCAGGGCCGTAGGAACCCCCCCCAAGAAGAGAGAGGGGGGCCGAGCGGTCGTTTTCAGCAGCCGCTCGGCGTTCTTCTGTCTCCTCTGCTCCCTGCCGCAGCTGCCGCCTGCCTTAACGCTGCCCCGACTGCAGTGGTGGGATTGTGAGGCGTCTGTCTTGGTGCCGATGCTTCACGCTTCACGCTGGCATTTGACGTCATATGCCGTCGCTCAGCAGTGAAGCCACGCGCATCGCGGCAGAGCAGCGAGACAGAGGCCTCGCGCTCCCACCACAGGACTACACGGTAAGTAACCTACAAGGGGGTAGGGAGAGGGTAGCTAGCGAGAAGAGGGGTAGGAAGAGGGTAGCTAGTGAGAAGGGGGCAGGAAGAGGGTAGCTAGTGAGAAGGGGGGAAGATAGTATGAGGAGGGGGTAGATAGTATGAGGAGGGGGTAGATAGTGTGAGAAGGGGGTGAAGTGGGGATAAAAGTAACAAAAGGGGGTACTAAGTATATTGAAATAAAGAGTTAGAATGAATGAATTAATATGTGGATGGATTGTGTGAATGAGTAAGAGAATGAATTAATCCACGTGTGGATGAATTGTGTGAATGAGTGAAATAATGAATTCATGTGTGGATGAATTGCTTTAATTATTTGTGAGCTGGGCTGTTTGGGGACAAAGTTGGCTCACGCTGGGCTGTTTGGGGACAAAGTTGGCTCATGCTGGGCTTTTTGGGGAAAGTTGTCTCACTCTGGACTGTAATTTGTTTGTGTAATCAGAGCGCTGGTCAGGTTATATGTAGGGAATGTGGATGCCAGGGCTGGCCTTTGGGTTGTGCAACCTGTGATCTATGCCTGTAATTTATGGGGTTTCTATCTTTAATGCTGAGTTTATATGTGATTTCCAGTTGATTTATACCTGCAAAGCTGGGTTTATGTGTTGTTCTGTTGATCCATGTTTCCATACATTATTTATATATACCTGCAAATATAGGGTTTGTATGTCTTATTCAGTTAATCTATACATGCATGTGGGGATCTGATGGGGGAAAATGATCCCCCCCCCAGATTTTTAGGGGTTCCTATGCCCATGCAAATGACTGCAAACTAGCATGAATCTGTCCCAACAAAAGTTAAAATTGATCAAAAAAGTATATTAAAGCAGGAATTCACAGAAATGTTGTAGTTTAACTCATTAAATTTAGTATGCATTATAAAGGGCAATAATTGGTAAATGTATTTGCAAGAATGTCTGAGTCATATGTACTTTGTACAAAATATTTTTGTATACAGTTATTGTCAGTTATGTCCACATTATTTTTCCCCCTGTCTTTTAAATTCTAAAGTATTTAAATTCATGGTATAGGACTATGCATGTTTTTACTTCCCACATAGAACATTTAGGACATATACATTGTATTTTACCCAAAGTGAACGCAAGTGCCATTTTATGTAATAACCATGTCGTGTTCATGGACGTTTTAACACATTGTTTGGGACATTTAAGATATGGACAGTGTTTGAGTTAATTTCGTTTTCATTTTTTTTCAGAGACATGAAAGAAATGAAAAACCTTTTAAGCAAACTCAGGGAGACCATGCCTTTGCCATTAAAAAACCAAGGTAAGTCATGTACATGCACATCCTGGTGTTCCATATGAGGACATGTGGCATGGGAGAAGATGTATTGTGGAGGTGTGCGCTGGCTAGCCAGCATTCCTGTGAATTTCCAGGGTGTGACTATTCATGGTTGAGTACAATAAGTAACAGTAACAGTTCATCAATAGCTGTATGTTGTCTATTGCTTCTATAAACAAATAGTCTAATGGAGATGTAACATACTGTATGTATATAGTACCATAACCAGAATAGGTCATTGTTCTGCATAATTCCTATCCAACCTAGTACTTTAGGGCCAAAATCCTCCTACTTTAGAGTTTAGGATTAGCTCACAATGCAGAACAATGGAGTGGGGTCTGGTATAGCTGAGTAAATGGTATACAAGAGTTGGCTAGTGTCATTACACCTGTTAGCAATAGGTTTAGATGAAACACCTAAACTCAATAAATTAGGAGGGATCTCCACATACTTTTGGCTTGATAGTTTTATGTTAAAATCACAGTTTTAAATGTGATTTTTAAAGTAAAAAGAAGCCAGTGAGTTGAGCAGTGGGTGATGATCCCCCTGGCAGCAGAATTTGGAATTGATTGAAATACAGAGTCCATTTAGAAGAAGGCATCAGATATCATGACAGATGAGATCTCCTTGTGTTATAAATGTAATATCACTATCTTTTTCAATTCCAGATGATAGCAGCCTTTTAAATTTAACACCATATCCACTTGTCAGAAGAAGAAAGAGAAGATTCTTTGGACTGTGTTGCCTCATCTCAAGCTAAAAATGCAATTTAAAAAGCCATTCTTTCAGTAAATGTATTCTAATTTGACCTTTGGAATCATAATCCATAGAGGTTGGTTATTCATTATGTATTCCTTGTTGCCTAAATGCCATCACTGCTCTTCCTCTGTTGAAGATGAATGCTGTTCCTATACCAGAACAGGACTGGAAATAGGTTTTTAAGGAAAATTTGAATGCCTCACTTAAAGCTTGAAACAAGCAGAGATTTGGTCAAAAGGTTCTTATATGAGACCTATGGCATCCACAGAGGTAAAAAAAAAATATGCAAAAATGCGTTTTGTCCTATTATTGTACTTTAAGGGAGAAATTCCACAGTAACAAGGCTCCGTATGGAGAAGTTAGAGTGAAGCACTGACTTTATCATCATCTAAAGTGGTATAGATGTTGAACCATAAGTGATGGCCAATAACAGAACTTTATTTTGTATCATTTTTTTCTTCTACCAATCATACTTAGTCTTCCACGATGCACCAGGATTATTCCAAGACCTCAGCCAAGATCCTAACTTATTTATGGATTGTATATATTGTAATCTTGATTACGAGCAGTATTTTCCTTTAAATCAAATGGTATGATCTCTTTATGATGTTTGAAAATGTAAACTGCATATATGTGTACGTGTATATTTATCTATATTTATGTATGTGTGTATGTATGTATAAACATGTATGTATATAAACAGATATGTATATATATGTATGTATTAACATATGTATGTGTGTACGTATGTGTGTATGTGTGTATATATATATTGCACATTACATACATATATGTATATACATATATGTATTTCCTGAAATATAGATAAACATAAAATAACCTTAAAATTGCGTGTTGCATTATACCCCTTCTGCAGAATTCCTGATTACTTTAAAAAAAAAAAAATGTTCTAAAGGCTTGTTTCATAACGAGATGTGTCTTATATCCCCCCAAAAAATATATATATAATGTACATGTGTGAATGCGCAACCATGCAAACTTGCATAATATGTATGTGTTGAAATTTCCCTATGTATATCCTCATAAACCCATAGATAAAATAAATAATTTTTCTTGTTACTATAGAAATCTGAAGCATGGTTTGTGCACATCGGCATAGTGCAGTGTTAAATCGAATGAGGCATGCTGGAATTAGCTCAGATTGTAATATACTACACATTTTACATTGTTAATAAACTTTTTTTGTTTAAATTGTGTGAATTTTATTTTACACTAAAGGGTGTCTAAGGAAGCGCAAAAGATGTTTCTCCAACCTTTCCGTTTTGTTCTCTCATAATTATTTATTGGAAAGGCCTGGCATTCATTAGTAGTAGGAATGATGTATAAAAACTGCTTCTAGTGAAAAATTTAAAAAGTGCTCTTATTGCCATGGAACGGAACGTTCCTACCGATTGGACCATTCCGTTAGCTGGTATTGTTATAAGGTAACTTTTTAAACTTTACATCATACTAATGTTTAATGTTACAATGTTACACATATGTTAAAGTCAGCAGAGTAGGGGGAACGCCATTTAAAAGAAGGTGTTGTTCCACTTAGACAAGAAAAGTAAATGTAGTATTTATCATGTTGAATGAAAAAACCCTAGCCGGCCTGTTATTTTAGTCTTGTTGAGGTTTAACCCCTTCAGAACTGGGTTATTTTTTACCATGTTAGCACAGTTTTTGTGCTTTTGCTATGTCTTTATTCAACTGTGATTGCCCACTAACTCATTTGATGGGGTAAATTGAATTGGCCGGTTTCAAAGATGTCCCAAATATAGGACATGGGCACAGACTGACCAGAAAGGTGGCCCTTTCCCTTCCAAATAACCCAACAAACCCATGCATGGGGTATCACTGTACTCAGGAGATGTTACTGAACACATATTGAGGTGTTGTTTGACAGGGACATATACCAGGAGTGGTAAATTCATACCTGAAGTAAAATGTGTGTGGGAAAAAAACACACAAGAAAATACTATGGCAAACTGTAACAAAGGCTGGTGGTAAAATGTGCGCATGGAAAAAGTTTAAATATGAGCATATAAAATTCCCAGGAGTGTATATTTTTCAGAAATATATGATTTGATGGGGTAAATTGAATTGGCCAGATTCAAAAGTATCACAATTGGGTATGTGGGCAGAATTTTCAACATGTCAAAATTCCAATTTGAAAAATGCACCCCTCCCAAATGTGGCCTTTTAATCCCCAAACAACACAACAAGCCCATGCATGTGGGGTATCACTGTGCTCAGGAGATGCTGAACACATATTGGGGTATTGTTTGACAGTGGCATATACCAGGAGTGGTAAATTCATACCTGAAGTACAACGTGTGTGAAGAAAAAAAAATTACAACCATAAAGTTTGACAAAGGCTGGTGTTAGAATTAGTGCATGGAAAGCGTTAAAATACTACCATTTGAGAATTTGAAATACCCTGGAGTGTCTAGTTTTCAAAAATATATGGTTTGATGGGGTAAATTGCATTGGCTGGCTTCAAAGATGTCCCAAATAGCAAATGGGGCAGAATGACCAGATTTGGAAAACGCTACTTGTAATTATTGCCCAATAAGGTTCAGAGAAAAGCAAAAACACATAAAAACATTAGGTATTTCGAAATCAGGACAAGATTTTTCAAATAAAAGTGACAAAAAGTATTTTTTTTTTAAATTAGATGATTTGATAAAAATAAATGGTATCTAAAGAAAGCTCTGCTTGTCCTGGAAAAAAACAATATATATATAATGTGTGTGGGTGCATTAAATGAGAAAGAAGAAAATTACAGCAACACAGGAAAAATGTTAAAACAGCCTTTGTCCCAAAGTAAAAAACAGTCTTGTAATTAAGGGGTTAACAGACAAAAAGTGTTCCTTAATGGTACGTTTGGCCAAAACAATAAATAAAAATAGGTGGATATTCCAAAAGTAATGTGATTGTCCTATTCTCCTCTTTTATAACTTATCTCCATCATTTGCCTATCTTAAACGTGAAGGTTTCAGGGCCTATAACCAATTATACTATGGCTAAATAACAGATATATCCGTAAAACCTAATGGAAACTTCTAATACCAAGACATTAATGAAATAGTTGCTCTAATTTAATGATACAATTACTTTGATAAATAACCACTTATTTCAGAAGTAAGAATGTCTGACGTAAATGTTGCTCAGTAACTATCAGGTGTAGTATGGAAGTTCTAACATAACATCTTGAGTAATGTTGCCTTGGGAAAAAAACCAAACAACCACTATATTTCTAGAACGTTCATCATTTAAATAAATGAGATATAAGATTATACATAATATATTATTAAATGTATGTATTAGTAAAAATGTGATCTATATTATTAAGACAGATAAAGTACTATTGTTGAGCTTTCTGCTATAGACCCCTGGTATAGTCATATTAATTGGCGAGCAGCTGCCCATGGTCTCTTTGGGTTAGCATTCTGCATACTCAAGTGTGTTCTTGCCTTCACATTCCACAGAAAGCAATTCCAATTATTGACCAGTATTTTTCAAGTATTTTATATTATTTTTATAAAAACATACCATTGTACAATCCGGAACTGAAATTGCTTTTCCAGGATTTGATGTAGCCTTATGGTTGCTGTGATACTAGAAATACCAGAGAGACCTACCAACCATATAAAACCTAACATTTTCAACTTCACATCGCTAGTCAGTTGCAATGTAGAATTCATATATTTTGATGCCCATAATACAAACCAACCAGCATTGAGTGCAATTCTTACTTTAATTGGATCTGGCAACTGTACATGTAAGTTAAACCCTTCTACCAATCCTTCCTGCTTTTTGATATTGTTTGGATTCTGCCACTTAATTCCAGAAGGCAATCCGATTTCTCCTTGGATTAAGAAACTCTAAAATTATAAATTATCATTTATAGCCTTGTATGTTCTACTCTTCTAAAACACATATCCAGATCCTTTTTGAAGGCATCCATTTTATTTGATAGCACAACCTCCCTTGACAGTGAACTCCATGCCTTTATTGCCCTTACTGTAAAGAATACTTTTCTTTGTAGTTTATGAAATCTTCACTGTCCCACTCTCAGGATGAGGATGGCCTCTGGTTCTTTGTACATTTCTTTTAATAAGCAGGTCACCGGAGAGCTCTTTATATTGACCCTGTATGTCTACAATTCTGTTTTCTGACAGCTGCTGGCTGGCATTGTGCACTCTTGCTAAATCTGTCGTCTACAATTATTCCTAAATCCTTGTTAGTAGTTTGATGCATTGTTATTATTTTTCCCACAATACATAACTTTACATTTGTCTGTATTGAACTTCATTTGCCTGCTCAGTCCACCATGTAAATGCCATCCCAGGGGAGGGCTGGCAGCCTAAGGCCTGCGGGGCAAGTCTAGTCAAGTGGCCCATTGCGCCACCAAAGCGGCTGCTAGCGACATTGAAAGCAGCCGTCGTGCTGCAGTCACTCCACCGGCGCCTAATGAAATTAAAGCGGCCAGTGTGCACGCACCGCGCGGCCCAATAGCCGTGCCTCAGCTCTTTATCCCACCCCTTTTAAGACGTGGGACGAAGAGCTGAGGAATGGCCATTGGGCCTGACTGCCGCACGACGCAAGGGCGTACCTAGAGTATTTGGCACCTGTGGCAGATCCTGTATGTGGCACCCCCACACACACACTTTAAAACTACATAGTTTCTATGGTTAGGCAAACATTGACAGGGGTACAGCAAAATTGTTATCATTATATACTGAGGCACACATTGACGGTGGTACAGCATAACTGTTATCATTATATACTTAGGGATTACGCTGTACCACCGTCAATGTGTGCATATACTTTGAGCCAGGGTAGCAAACCGAAAACGTGTTTTAAGAGGAGAATTGTTAGCGTAGATGACAGAACCAGTTCACAGAAGATCTTATCTGTGTTGGCCATGCAACCCTAATTGTAAGCATTGGTTCTGGGCAGAAATCAAAACATTTCTAAGAAATATCATGGGATGGAGGATTAAATGTAAGAAATAGTGATGGAGATGCCTGTGGTAATTGGTGGATAGAACAGTTTCAAACACTGTATTTTATTCAGTAATGGAGAATCTGTGCATATTAATCTAATTTTTCTTTTTTTTGCCTAATAATTATTCTGAAAATGTGGTCACCTTAACCATGGAAATGACAGCTAAACCCTACTAGGAGAAATGGGAGAAGTAATGGAAACAGATGCTTGTCCACTGATGAAAATTGCCTATTGAGATAACCATGAGAACAGAAAATGTCACAATAAAATATCCCTGATTATTCAAGTTATGCTGCTTCTTAACACTAGAGGGAGGCAGACAGCTAACTTTGAGGCAGCATTTTTCATGTGGCTATTAAAACATAGTTCATACCGAGAGATAAATATATATGTGTATCTATGTACACTCAAGTGTCAAATAGGGATAGGAGGGAGTAAGGGAAGAAGGGAAGAACAGCTCCACCTGGATAATAGGAGACAGCAAAGACCACTGACCCTTAGAGCATTTCTCCTTCCAGGATGAGCAGACACCTTGCAGAATCCTGTGCCAGTTACTACACTGCTAACAACACCTTTGTGGATACTTTTGGCTGCCCCAGGAAAGATGATGGTGTAGATCTTATATACTGCTGTGGGTTTGTTGACCTAAAATACTGCTGCAATGAACCAGGAAACTATTTTCCCTACAAGCATGGGTATATGTGGACACTTAGGTAAGTGAAATGAAATCAAGTTTAAATGAATGAACAGCAACAGTGCCTAATTCAATATTGCAGAAGAAAATGTATTTAATAGATCTGATTGATACAGTATGTCAAGTGCTTGACACAAAAGCATCAATCGGATCAGCATAGATATGTGAAAGATGAAATAACACAACATTAAAGTGTAAAATATTCTAGTTTAGATAATGCTGGTAAATATATTCCCCACTAAACAAAGGTCTTTCTTAAAATAATTTTAGGAGAAGACTATTTTGCCTTGGAAATAATTAAGTTATTTGCTTTATTAGTTCCCTCTGTAGTGTATGTAAGAATTAGTGAAAATGGATGGCTAAAATATTATTTGTTGTTTTTTTAATGTGTTTATATTCTTCTAACCAACTAATAGAAAATAATAATGTTGAACCTTTTTTACTAATGCAGTGCTGTGGAATATGATAATGCTATATAAATCGATAAATAATAAATACCATTAATAAAATATGCATTATAATTATTATTATTAATAGTAGTAGTAGTTATTGCATGAGTTAGTATTTTATACAGTGCCATCATTATCATCATTATTTTGTGATTTTTTTACCCTAACTTCATTTCAAGTGGACAATTAGGTACACCATTGTTTTAAAAGATGTTAGTTAGAGCATGATCGAGTACAATTTTTGGTAGATGTATTCATGACCTACACATATGTTTTTATGCAACTAATTCATTTAGAACATGATCAATTATTTTATTTGCACAGATTAACTGAAAAACATACGTATTCTACACACATATAAATGTAAGTTTTGTTACTGCATTCTAAAGAATCACTTGGATACACCACACATTCTGCACTCCAAGCATTCAATGCCAGAGGAGGCAGGATATGAAAGAAGGATTGAGGGATTTGAGTCCCAAGGCTGAACTATGCCCTTATACAACACTCCAGATACTTGGAAAATTTGCTCCCTGTAGCTATATAAACATTTATGAGATTCTGCAGTGATGATGCTATTTTTACTTTACATTTTATTAGTAGAAAGTGAAATCTGCAGTTGCAATATGTTGCAACCACACTCTTATGGGGCTATAGCCTTTGCATGGTCCATTAGAACTGACATATCACATATTTTGAATAAATCTAACACGTTAGGAACAATTGAGCCACAATCATTTTTTTTTAATTCAAGTTATGAGAGTTGGATTAAAAATCATATCTATAAAAATTCTTAATCTGCAGGTCAAGCGTTTTCAAGGGCCAGGTCTCTTCTGCCCTGCGCAGCGCTGTACCAAGGGTAGACCGGATGTAACAATTAGTATATAACATAACAAGGTGACATACAGAAGCATCAGATGGCGAGGGCCCTGCTTAAATGAGCTTACCCTCTCTACGTTATAAGCTTCTATGTGGTTTGGACAGTGCACAATTTTGTCTGCCAAATGTGTTTTGGTTTATTACTGGGCCACATGGCTGACGTTATCCTCTGGGCTGAATGATGTGAGCTTCTACAATGGAAACCTGCAGCTCTAGCTCAGACTTTGACAGGTCCCATTGAAACACATAGAACATTTCTACAAGTTGTACAAGCAATCGCATGTTTAGGGAATAATAAAAATGAAAGTTTTTTCTTCTGTTATCCTCTTTTTATCTGGCATAATCGTTTATCTAATTGAGTTGAATGTCACATATGCGTTACAATCCAATAGAACATTATAGTGCCCTGGCACATTCACTCCAATCATGAGTAGTGTCACATGGATGGAATTTATGTTCCTGGTGGTAGCCATGACTCAGAAATTTACTCAGTCCTCTTTATTATGTCTACTGCCTAGTTCTAGCAGCACTTGATATGTAGCAGGTAATATAACATACAACTAGCTACTTATGCTGTATACACATACCTGGCCGCCGTACAGCTGGATTGATAATGTCTGTGGTTTCCCCACTGAGGCTACTTTCTGGGGATCCTGGGGGAGATGAGGGAAGGTTATGCAAAATGCCATTAAACGATACCTGACAAATCAATATGTTTCTGGAGCCTAGCAATTATTTATTAAGTATGAGTCACAAACTTCTAGCAGCAATAAAATAGACTAAAACTAAATAAATAGATCCACAGCTATTTAAAGTTTCAAATCACACGCCACAGTCTGCCCATTATAAGTATAAGAACAGTACGATGAATTAACCACTCCAGCTGTCAAACACGTTGCCGCTCATGCACATTGAGGTGATGTAGCAAGCAATTTAATCTTCTCATTTGCCAATTGATTTTAGGGTAGATTGTCCAAGCGGATTGTTCCGTGTTGCAGTATGATTATTTATTTCACAAATAAGATGAATTTTTCAAATAAAAAAATAAAATTCAATTGCATGCTATATGGTGGACTTCTCTAATTAAAAGAAAACACCTTTAATATATTATTATTATTATTTATTATTATCTTATATTTATATAGCGCCAAGAATTTACACAGCGCTTAATACAATACATATATTCAAGGGGTATGACAAGACTAGAATTGACAGACTAAAGGAAACCGATACATTAGGTGGAGAGAGCCCTGCTCGCAAGCTGACAACCTTAAAACATTTTAACAAACATACCAAGCAACAAGTGTTCTGTCTGTGCTAGAAATATAACAAGTTCCTAAAATTCATGGATACCAGATTCAGTTTCCCATTGCCATTTATAGGAATCTTCTTTTTTATAGCATTTTATTTTAAGATACAGTATTTTGGTGCCTGTCAGAATGACATCTAAGATTAAAATGAAAAACTATCAAAAATAAGAGACACTTTCTGGAAAGGACTGTTTTATGTCTTTTTTTTGGATGAACGTTCCGCAATCAGCCTTCCGTGTTATATAAAACATGTATGTACATTTATATATACCATATAGTCATACTATAAGATATATGAAATTATATTAAGAAAGGTAAACAATTTCTTGTGATTAAAAATGGCAAAAAGATTAAAAAACTTTATGGAGAATCCAACTCTGGACCTCAATCAGTATTTCAACATCTCTGAAAGTAAACCCAAGTGTTCCATGTAGCCTTGTTAATGAAGAATACATTTAGCTACTTTAGAAGAAGGTGCAGCACAATGACCCCTCTGTTGTCCTATTTTCCTGCCACTGATTGGCTGTTTGAAATCAATGGGAGCCCCGCAAAACACTCCTCCTGCAAGCCAATGAGCTCAATTTCAGGGAAAAAGACAAATGGAGTGATTCTTTAGGTGTGATAAGCCAGTATATAAAATAATTAAAGTAACTAAATATTAATCAAATAAATAAAATACTGCATACGGCCCTGTACCAATTAAATACAATTTAGAATAAAAAAAAAAAGAAAAGTTAGAAAGCTATAATCACAGTTATTTCAATTTATGACATCAAGAATACAATAAACAGTGATTAGCATATATGGAAATACTTTTAAAAACATATTCCAATTTAAAAAATATCCAGTTCCTATAAATCATCTGCTCCTACAGCAAATTAAAAATAAAAGGTGTTAATTGCCTAATTGCCCACATGCAGGTCATGTGCTAGTTATTTGAATTTAACACATTTTTCTTTAATAATCTCATCCGTGACTGATGTTCCATCTATAACAGATGGATACTGTTACATTAATGACTACATGTATTAATTAATGTCCTCCATGTCCCATTGTTTCATATTGTAAAAATGTTTCATCCATAGTCATTATTTTGGATTTTTTATTTTTTAATAAGGCACATCCATCTGTCAGTGTATTTTACACAGCGCTTTTAATTTAATTGTATTTGTATGTATTTACCACATTTTCTTTAGGTCCTATGTTCTGCTCTGATCAGTACACTAAATAAATTCATTCAATAAGAAGCTTGTCTTATGTGTGTAAATATAGGCACAGATACACTATATGTGGACACCTGACCATCTCACCTATATTAGCAATTATATGGAGTTGTCCCCTCCCCTTTTGCAGTGTGGTTGTGGGAATTTGTCCATTCAAAAGTGGTCAGGCCCTGATGTTGAACAAGAAGGCCTGGCTGGCAATCAGGACAGTTAAGTTGTTCCTCACCAAACTCATCCAACCATCTCTTTATCGACCTTTCTTTCTGCAGACAGGCACATTCATGCTGAAACAGGAAAGAGCCTTCCTCAAAGTGGTGCAACAAATTTTGAAGTATAAAATTGTCTGAAATGTCTTTTTACACTGTGGTTTTAACATTACCCTTTACTGGAACTAAGGGGCCCAAACCCTGAAAAAAGCCCCACATTATCCCTCTTCCACCAAACTTTGCCATAGACACTATCTATTCCGGTAGCTAGCGTTCTGCTGGCATCTGACAAACCCAGATTTAATTAGACTTCCAAAAAGTGAAGCATGATTCATTACTCCAGAGAACACACTGCTCCGGAGTCCAGTGGCAGCGTGCTTTACACCACTCCAGCCTATGCTTGGGGTTGCGCATAGTGATCCTTGGCTTGTGTGCAGCTGCTCGGCCATGGAAACACATTTTATGAACCTTCCGATGTATGGTACTTGTGCTGATGTTGGTTCCAGAGCCAGTTTGGAACTCTGTGGTTAGTGATACTACAGAAAACAGGCGGTTCTTATGCACTTCAGTGTCCCACTCTGTGAGTTGTCTACCACTTCATGGATGAGCTGTTATGACACCGTGATGCTTCAAAATTATAGCACTTACAGTGGACTGGGGCAGATCTAGCAGGGCATATATTTCATAAACTGACTTGTGGTAAAGGTGTCATCCTATGACTGTGCCATGTTTAAAGCCATTGAGTACTTCTGTACGACCCATTCTACTACCAATGTAGTACTACCAATGTACCAATGTATACTCCTGTTAGCTTAGGATTTGTCCAAAACACATAAACTCAATAACTACCTAAGAATAATTAGTCATTGAATGTATCTTAAAGTCTAAAATTTGCATGATTAGCTACCCCCATTAATTTATTCCTCAATGTTTGTAAATGCTTCCCTCAGATCAGTGGTTCATGCAACATTTGCATTTGCATAAATTAAACGGCTTAAGGAAGTAAAGTTAATAGGTATTCTGATTTTGCAGTCTTTTGCTATCTCTCTTCTTCCAAATGGTAAAACAATTCATTTTATACATTTGAAAACAATATTATACAATTGAAGTTTACAAAATCAAAAGTATATATTTCACCCAGCATGAACACTTTATATAAAATATAAACCCCTTCTTGCAAAATTAACTATAAAGTGGCTGTAATTGTAGACTATGGGTTGCCTTGTCTGTAAAACCTAATGGTGTATCTGGTTTATCCCATGAACTCCAGGTGTATGGCGACGTATGGCTTCTCATTCCCTTTTGAAAAGCATGAGCTGTGATGATGCATACTCCTAGTCCCCTTTGATGCTTTGTTCCTTGTACGCATATAGATGCATTTGAGGACTTCCTATATCTATACTATGCATGCTGGGTTTTACACCAATGAGCATCAGCAGGCCATTTACAGGGTCTGGCTTGGCTTATGTCATACCAGAGCTGACTCATTCACCGATAATGAATTTGTCACTTATAACACTTTAATGAGTTATGTTCCACTTAGAGTCTTTTTTACAAAGGTCCCTTCTCTTTCTGAGAAGGAAAAGCCTTCCTGCAGACGTAACAGCGGTTAATCTAGAAGGAAATTTTAAACATGATTGGGATAGGTGTATGGCTCCAGAAACTATGACCAAGGACTGATTAACATTTGACTCTTTTCAGCAGAAAAACGGGAAGACTAGATAGGCTGAATAGTTCTCATCTGCCACCAAGTTCTTTGGTTTTCTATGTTTATAAATTGGATTACAATGTTCTTAATGTTCTTGTGCTGTCACTGCTACAATCATCCCTTAACATAACAAGTACCGTATTTGCTCGATTATAAGACAAGGTTTTTTTCGGGGTCGTCTTATAATCACAGTGAGAGTGGATTGGTATGTGTGGATTGGTATGTATGTGGATTGGTATGTATGTGGACTGGTATGTATGTGGATTGGTATGTGTGGATTGGTAAGTGTGGATTGATATGTGTGGATTGGTATGTGTGGATTGGTAAATGTGTGAGAGTGATGGGTGTTATGCTGTACTATTTCCAATGTCTTTTTTGATTATATAATTATGCTCTAAAAGTACATCATAACTCCCATCACTCTATACTGTTCCATACAGTGGCAGAGCTGGGAGACAGAGGCCTTGCACCCCCACCGCAGGACTCCTGAAAGGTAAGTGAACTTCAAAGAGGGGAGGGTAGATAGGGAGAAGGGGGTGAGAAGGGGTAGATAGGGCAGAAGGGGGTGAGAAGGGGGTAGATAGGGCAGAAGGGGGTAGATAGGGCAGAAAGGAGAGAGAATGGGTAGATCGAGAGAAGGGAGGAAGGAGGGTAGCAAGAATATTGAAATAAAGATTCAGAATGAGAGAGAGAAAATGAATGGATTAATGTGTGGATGAATTGTGTGAATGAGTGAGAGAATGAATTTGTGAGAATGCATCAATGAATATGTGTAAATAATTTGTGTAAAAGAATAAATGATTGTGTGAATGAATTGTGTGAATGAAAGTGAATTAGTAAGTGACTGTAAAAGTGTTTGTGTTAATCATAGGTGTATAATTGATTTGTCAAAAAAGCAAATATGGTATAAGCAGGGTGTTTATGGGACAAAAATGGCACAGGCAGGGTGTTTATGGGACAAAGATGGCACAGGTAGGGTGTTTATGGGACAAAGATGGTGTACACTCGGCTGTTTGGGAACAATGCTGACTCATGCTGGGCTGTTTGGGGGCAAAGATGGCACGTCCTATGTGTGTGTGTGTAATTTGGGTGCTGGTCAGGTTCTATGTGGGCAATGTGGACGCTGGCTTTGGGGTGTGCAATCTGTGATATATGCCTGTAATTTAGGGGGGTTTATCTATACCTTTATTGCTGAGTTTTTATGTGATTTCTAGTTGATCTATACCTGCAGTGCTATGTTTCTGTATATTGTTATTGTATACCTGCAAATATGGGATTTGTATGTCTCCAGTGCACATGTGAACAATAATAATATATTTATATATATTTATATATATATATATATATATATATATGATTGCTAACAGCAGTCACACTCCTATCATGCCCAGATAACCAGTACATGCTAGAACCTTGGTATGCCTGGGCGTGATAGGAGTGTGATTGCTGTTAACAATATATATATATATATATATATAGCTATTTTATTTTTTTGTCCAATTTTGATGTGTTACTTACTTTTAATAAAAGTGTGATTTTTTTTTTATGGTGTGGGGGGGTCATTTTGGTTTTGGCCAAGTAAATGCTGAATTTTTGGTTTCGGTCCAGAATTTTAATTTTGGTGGATCCCTACTAAGCCAGACACTGAAGTGGTAGGCCTATACCACATCAATGTTTGGCTTAGTATATAGTGATAGGGGTTATGCTGCACTATTGTCAATGTCTGGCTCAGTGTATAGTGATAGGGATTACGCTGTACCACTGTCAATTTGTGCGTCAGTATTTAGTGATAGGTGTTATGCTCTACCCCGTGAATGTCTGCCTCAGTATATAGTGATAGGTGTAATGCTGTACCCGTCAATGTCTGCCTCAGTATCTAGTGATAGGTGTTATGTTGTACCCTCATCAATGTCTGCCTCAGTATATAATGATAGGTGTTATGCTGTACCACCTTCAATGTCTGTGCCAGTATATAACGATAGAAGCTATGCCGTTTTAAAGTGTGTGTGTGGGGGGGTGCCACATACAGGATCCGCCCCAGGTGCCAAATACTCTAGGTACGCCCCTGCATCTACCTTACCTACAGCTTTTAGCCTCCTTTGATATGGATAAATTAGTAAAATAGATAAAGTTGCCTTTGGTAACAAATCTCCAAAGAACTGCTGTCTAGGAGTGTTTTGTTTTTTTATCTCGACCACCAAAAAACACAATATGGAGAATTGTAGCAAAAGATTATTACCAAAAAGCAGGATTTTTTTTTTCCTCTAACATACTGGAACTTGCTAATACTGGAACTAATACTTTTAAACAACCCCAATGTTCAGAGCTTAGATCTCCATATTTTTTAAATGTTCCTACAACGCTTTAGTTAATGAAAAAACACTAATTGAAATGAATCAAACTAAACCCGGGCATCGGTACACGCAATTGATAATAAAAATATGCAATTAATGAATGAATAAATACATTCCATTAATTTTGTATTATCTTTTATTTCTATAGCACCAGCAATTTACAGACAGCTACAAACCATTACATTATGTAAAAAGGGCCCTGCTCTTACAATCTGGAGTGGTTGGGCAGAGAAAAACAAAAAGGTATGGAGAAGGAGGGAGAGATTGTGTAATAGATGAATGTGGGAAATATTAAGAGGGAGGATGAAAGCTAGTGGTTAGGTAGAAGGGGTAGAGCAGGTGAAGTCTTGTAATTGTGAAAATGGAAACGTGAAAAGGAATAATGATATAGTCCATGAGAAGAATGTAGGGATCGAGTAGGGGAGTTTTTTTTGACCTGAGAGCAGAAATGTATGGGGAACAGCACCATGGAGGTCGTTATGTATGGGGAGCAGTACCATGGAGGGCTAAGGATGTTTAATTCTTGAGGCAATAGGGAGCCAGTGGAGGGCTTTACAAAGTGGGGAAACGGAAGAAGTGAATCTAGCAGCAGCATTTTGCATAGATAACAGTAAGGAGAAAGACCAGACAGAGGTATACCAACTTGAGTTGTCATTCTATTTATCAACAACAAGCAGATTTCATAGGGAAATGCAAAATTAACAATTACATGTGCAGAGGGAGAAGAAGACGTGCAGTTACAAGTCATCATAATCCTACATTTCATAGTTTGGCATAATTATTGTGGAGACCAACTCAAATGCAGTGCAACTCTAATGGAAATTGGCAAAATTAACAATTGATACCTCTCGATTCAACATCAAGTCAACCTTTTGTGAATGCATACACTCCTGTTTTAGTTGGATTTTGTCAAGTGTGTCATGAGTGGTTTCAAATTACCGTATTGGCTCGGATATAGACTGCACCCGAATATAGGCCGCACCCTAAAAGTTATGCTTTTTTAAAGAAAAAAGTTTCTGCCCCCCAAGATATGCTGCCACTCTGTCCCGAATATGTACCCCCCCGAGATATGCTGCCACGCTATCCCCCCCGAGATATGCTGCCACTCTATCCCCCCCCGAGATATGCTGCCACTCTACCCCCCCTGAGATATGCTGCCACACTACCCCCTCCGAGATATGCTGCCACTCTGTCCCCAAGATGCCCCCCCCCACCAGACTTACCGGTGCAGACTCCACGGGGTCTTGCGGGGCCGGCAGGGGACATCTACGCATAACGCGTATTCAACTTCCGGTGCCGGCACTTCCGCCGTGGGAAGTACCGGCAAGGAAGATTGTTCGCGCAGACATTCACCGGCAGCGGCGATGCGAGCATAAACAACCTCCGCTGCCGGCACGTCTGCAAGATGTGCTTTAAAAATCTCCCTTGCCGGGACTACCCTCGTGGGAATTCCCGGCAAGGGAGAGTGTTAAAGCACACCAAGCAGACGTGCCGGCAGCGGAGGTTGTTTATGCTCGCATCGCCGCTGCCGGTGAACATCTGCACGATGCGCTTAGACAATCTCCCGTGCCGGCACTCCCCCCGTGGGAAGTGCTGGCAGGGGAGGCTGTCTGAGCGCATCAGAGAGTAAGATACAGGTCCCCTGCACTGCTGCGGGGGATCTGTATCCTAACCCCGCTGCCTGCCCGGCAGGCCCGGGCGTCAGGCGCTAGACCCCCAATATAGGCCGCACCCCCACTTTAAAGACTTAAAGTGGGGGAAAAAAGTGCGGCCTATATTCGGGCCAATACGGTAATTTTGTTGACTAACAACAAAATCTTAACCCCTTCGCGACCTTTGCCGGTTCAGGACCGTCATAACAAGAAGGTCACTAAATGACCTTTGACGGTCCTGAACCGTCAAAAAATTAAATAAGCTTAGAAAGTGATCAAGGATCACTTTCTTCGCTTAAACGGCCTTGCTGCAATGCCTCGATGTCGAGGCATTCAGCAAGGCCGAGATCGGCATCGGGGGCCATGTCTGGCCCCTCCCCGGGGCGTCAACAGCCGCCATACATTGTATGGCGGCGGACGCCCGTTTTAAAAGCGGTTAGGAGGCGATCAACGATCGCCTCCTAAACTTAAATGGTGTCGCTGGAATGCCTCGATCAGGAGGCATCCAGCGACACCAAACACTTACCTCTGGGTGGGCTGTGACCGCTCCGGAGAGCGGTCACAGCCGCCGCTGCCGGTGATCTTCGCCATCAAGCAAGATGGCGGCGGCCCGGGAAATAAAACAATAAAGACGAAAAAGTTCGCTAGAGGGTCTCCAGACCCTCTAGAGAACTGGCTCCACTTGCTGGTTGAATACAGGTACTGCATTCAACCATGCAAGTCAATGGAGCCCAGCTTTCTAATCACTATGTGATTAGTAAAATATTCAAAAAAAATAAAAATAAATAAAAAATGGAAAAAAAATTAAAAAAAAATGTGCTAACATTTAAAAATAATTATGCAGTGATGTCACTAGATGAACCATCCAGTACCAGCAAAATGTGTAAAAAAAAAAATATAAAAAAAGTATTAAAAAAATAAAATAAAATTAAAAAATAAAGTTTATTATTTTGAGCAAGTGCTAAAATTTCTCAAAAATCTCAACAAAGAGTTAAAATAAAAGCACTTCAAATACCCAAGGGGTGTCTAATATATATAAAAAATGGCTGATGGGGTAAATTGGAGTGGCCTAGCTCAAAGATAGGGCATAGGTACAGACTGACCAAAATGGAGAAAAAAAGCGCACTTCCCAAATGTGGCATTTTAAATCTGAAACAACCCGACAAACCCATGCATGTCGGGTATCACTGCACTCAGGAGATGTTCCTGAACACACATTGGGGTGTTGTTTGACAGTGGCATATACCAGGACCTGTATATCTATAACTAAAGTACAATTTGTGTGAAAAAAAAAAAAAAAAAAATTACTATTACAAAGTTTGACAAAGTGTAGTTGTATAATTGGTGCATGGAAAGGGTTAAAATAACAGCATTTGGAATACCCTGGGGTGTCTAGTTTTCAAAAATATATGGTTTGAATGGGTTAAATTGAGTTAACCGGCTTCAAAGATATTCCAAAGAGGAGAGGGAGGCACAATGACCAAATGACCACCTGAATTACGCATGCCCCAAAAGTAGCCTTTTACCAGCCAAACAATCTGACAAACCCATGCATGTGGGGTATCGCTGTACTCAGGAGACGTTGCTGAACACATATTGGGGTGTTGTTTGACAGTGACATATACCAGCACCTGTATATCTATAACTAAAGTACAATTTGTGTGGAAAAAAAAATAAAAAAAATTACCATTACAAAGTTTGACAAAGTGTAGTTGTATAATTGGTGCATGGAAAGGGTTAAAATAACAGCATTTGGAATACCCTGGGGTGTCTAGTTTTCAAAAATATATGGTTTTGGGGGCGTGGCTTGGATGGCGGCTGAGTAAGACGTGTGGTGCGGGAGCTCCTCCAACTCCTAAGCTATATTCAACCGATTTGGCAGTTACCGGGATATTATCCACTAAGCGACTTTTCCCACTGCGGGCATTATGTCGGCGAGCAAGACCAAGTCATCGGCGGGCTCCGTTCCGGCTTTTTTTGAGCCCAAACCCAGACGTCGGGCCTCTTCCCGCGCTTTACCTACCATCCGCGACGACGCGGAAGATTCCGATGCTTCACAGGGCCCAGACGCTGGCCCCTTACCCCACTCACCTTCGCCTCCTCCGAGTGATCCAGGCGACGGCGTTCTAACCGTCACCGCCATGAAACGGCTTCTGGACGAGATGCGCTGCAATTTTAAATCGGACATGGCGGACGCTTTATCTAAACTCCACGTGGATCTCCAAGAGCTTGGCGCTCGCACGTCCCACTTAGAGGACAAAATGGAAGAATTCTCTTCGGCACATAACACAGTGGCTGATGCGTGCACCTCTCTCCGAGACGAGATTGACACGCTTAAACATAAATTGGGCGACCTGGAAGACCGCTCCAGACGTAACAATCTCCGCATTAGAGGCATCACCGAGGACATCACCATGGACAAGCTACGCACTTACACCACCACTCTTATCCAAACTATCCTGGACCTCCCGTCTTCTGAAGACGTCCGCATTGACAGAATACACAGGCTACCTCGCCCGAAAATGGTGAAGGGGTCACCACCTAGAGATGTGATACTACGCATTCACTTCTATGATTTGAAGGAACAACTCATGTTGAAGGTGCGTCGCAAGCAAGATTTACCGGCTCAATACTCACACCTGCAATTTTTTCAAGACTTGTCACAGCACACACTACATCAACGAAGGGCCTTCTCCTCCGTCACCTCCACTCTCCGGGCACACAAGATTCCCTACCGCTGGGGCTTCCCCACGCGCATCAACCTTTCCAAGGATGGAGTGGCTCTTTCCATTGCTTCACCATTGGAGGGCCTGCAGCTTCTCTCGGACTGGGGACTTGCCGTACCATCGCAGGATTCGTCATCACCACGCACCGCCAGGACCCGCTCACCTGTTCCTGCATCCTCTCCGAAACACCTCCAGCTGGAGTGGGATACAGTCCCCACCAAGTCGCCTGCTTCACTCACCTGATCTCTCCGCCGCCGGTATCCTTTTTCTGGTGACTGCCTAACTATTCGCATCACACGCCATTCGTACACGGTTGACTTTCTTTTTCACATCACGACGTACATTGACATTTTTGATTTTTATTTTTTCACATTGCTAATATAACTACGTCTCGGCTCTTTGGAGTTGGGGGTTCTCCTTCGCCGTTCCACGGGTTTCCCTTCCCCTCTCGGTGGGTACCATGTTACGGTACACCTGGACGGGGTTCCCTCCCCCTTGTGGCGCCCATACACGTCCTGGGCTGCCAATTGCTTTTCGGCTAAACAGCGTTTTTTCCTTTTTATGTTCCCATGTTATGTTTTCAGTTTTTATTGTTCATGTCCTGATGGCGGTAACTTTTTGTTTTAAATTCGCTCTACATCATACATTTATACTTCGGTTGTTATACTCTGGAGTGTCGTCTCTGCATTCTACACATGTTGTGGTCTATACACACCATTTTCTTTTTTGCAATTGTGTTTCTGGTATGTGGTCCTTACTTTTTTGTTTGTTTTGTTTTGGGCATTGGACGCGGCTCTCCCATTTTGTATTGCCTTCTCTGGGGGACTCCACCGTCTTCCAATGTACACTACACAACTTCACTTTAAGACTTCGCTTTTTTTGCTCATCCTTTTATCCTCCCCTTAATGTCATCTCTTAAGTTATTATCCATAAATGCTAATGGCCTTAACACCCCTCACAAGCGGAGGATGTTATTCTCCGAAGCAAAAAAGGCCCGCGCCCAAATTTTATGTGTGCAAGAGACCCATTTAAAACGCTCAAAGCCTGCTCACATATACTCTAAAGATTTTCCATGGCAATATCACTCCATGGCCTCATCTTGTAGGGCTGGGGTTTCGATTCTTGTCTCCCGACATGTTTCTTTTCAACTACTGGACCAGATGGTGGACCCCCAGGGACGGTTTTTATTCCTCAACTGCATCATCAACACAGTCACTTACACGTTGGTCGCTTTCTATACCCCTAATACCTCTCAATTACTTTTTTTTCAGAAGTTACTCCGCAAAGTCACTTGCTTTAAGAAAGGTTCCCTCATTTTATGTGGCGATCTCAACGCCGTATTTGACCCCAAGTTGGATGCCTCGACTCCCCCGTCGGGCACTTATGGTAAACGTATACGTTCCCTGGCTGCGGCTCTTACCTCCACCTTGCATTCCTATCAGTTATATGATGTGTGGCGTTTGTTTCACCCTTCGGAAAGGGATTACTCCTTCTTCTCTGCATTACACAAATCATACACGAGGATAGATGTTATTTTGGTTGACAAGTTTCTTTTACAATCGATTAGGGACTGCTCTTTAGACGTTATTAGTTGGTCGGACCATGCCCCTTTATGTTTATCTTTTAGTAATCCTCACCCTTTCCGGGGCAAAGGTTCCTGGCGCCTCAACAACTCTCTGCTCTCCGACCCGGCTATAGTTGCGCAAATTCATTCCCAGCTAGAATTATATTTTCAGGAAAATCAAGATTCGGTCTCTTCGATTGAATCGTTGTGGAACGCGCACAAAGCTGTTATCAGGGGCAAGTTTATATCTATAGCGTCCCATCTCAAGCGTGAGAGGGAGAAGGAGGGGGATAAACATTCCCTTCTCCTCCAGTTATATGAATTGGAAAGGCTTAACAAACAAGTTTCCTCTCCTCAATTAATTTTAGACATTCACCAGGTTAAATCTAGGTTGGCGGCAATACAAGCTCAATTGACAGCCAAAATGCTCCTTTCCCTTGGCCAACGCTTTTACTCTAAGGGCAACAAAGCTGACACGATGCTGGCGAATAAGCTCCGGCATGTGACGGCCCTGTCTCGTCCCCAATTTATTTTCTCGGCCTCGGGTTCCACTCTCAAGAATCCTTCCCATATAGCTGAGGAATTTGCTTCTTACTATGCTTCTCTTTACAATCTTTCTGACAACGCGCAGACTCCCCAACCCACTCATGACGTCATTAACCGGTATTTAGATTCATTGACTCTCCCCACACTCAACGCCGACATGATCCACACCTTAGAATCCCCATTGGATATTGATGAGATTCAGGCTACTGTCTCTCAGATCAAAGCTAAGTCTGCCCCTGGTCCGGATGGTTTTTCTAGCCATTATTACAAGGCTTTTTTTCCGATTCTGGGGCCGCACATTCTAAAACTTTTTCGTTCTTTCATGTCCACTGGCACTATCCCGACAGAAAACTTACATGCCCACATAGTGACATTACCTAAACCGGGTAAATCCCCTGACAGATGCGCACACTTTCGTCCGATTTCCCTCCTTAATACGGATGTTAAGCTTTATGCCAAAATTATTGCTAATCGACTTTCCTTACTCTTACCTTCCCTCCTCCATACTGACCAAGCAGGCTTTGTTCGACACCGGCAAGCAGTGGACAATACCCGTAAATTTTTGACATTATCTTGGGACGCAGCACGCACCTCTACTCCTGGTCTTTTTATTTCTTTTGATGCAGAAAAGGCCTTTGACCGTTTACATTGGGTTTTTCTTTCATCGGTCCTTAGTAAATTTGCTTTTCCTCCGTCTGCGATTCGCACTATCATGGCCTTGTATTCTACGCCTTCAGCGTCGGTTAATTTTTCTGGTTTTCTCTCTGCTCCTTTCTCTATTTCCAATGGGACGAGGCAGGGCTGTCCCCTTTCCCCACTGCTCTACACCCTGGCTTTGGAGCCTTTGGCCCAAAAGATCCGATCCGATCCTCTTATATCTGGTTTTTTAGGCCGCAACGGTGATTCCTCTGTTCTTGGTTTGTTTGCGGATGACATATTGGCGGCGATTACAAATCCTTCCTCCTCTCTGCCCGCACTGCTGGACCAATTTGATAGTTATGCCCGAGTTTCCTACCACAAGCTCAATCTTAGTAAAACGCAGGCTATGCCTTTATACTTACCTTCTTCACTCTCTCATTCCCTTCGCTCTTCATATGCATTCGACTGGCGGAAAGATTATATCTCTTATCTAGGGATTAAGCTCCCTAGAAATCTGGCTAAACTTAATACTTTTAATGCATTTCAGACATGGAAATCTATTCAAGGTGAGCTCCAGGCTTGGCGTTCGTTCGACCTCTCCTGGATGGGTAGGATAGCCTCAGTCAAAATGATGATCCTTCCCAGGTTGTTATATGTCTTCAGAGCAGTCCCGATCGTTATCCCGCATAGTTTTTTTACACAAGTACAACACATTTTAAACGACTTCATTAATAACGGGGGGAGGTCGAGGATTTCGAGACAAGCTTTTTTTACACCGCGTTTTAAAGGTGGTCTGGGGGCGCCCAATATTGAGGCGTACTATAGGGCCTCTATCATATCCCAGGCGGTTCTCTTTCACTCCAAGGAGGATGTTCCTAGTTGGGTGCCTCTAGAAAACTCCATGTTAGCCCCACTTTCGGTGAGTCAACTCCTATGGCTACCCTCGCGTCTTCGCCCTACACTTCCCCCTCTTCCTCCCACCACTATATGCACGTTCCATGTCTGGACCGCAGTGTCGCGGTTCCTGCCTGCCTTATCCTCCATCACGAAGGCCACTCCGCTAACTTCACTCATGTGCCTCATCCCAGACCTAGACATACACAATTGGAATTTTTCACATCCCCTTCGTATTGGAGACTTATTCCATCAACAGGACATGTGTACATTCACTGACATCCACACACGATTGTCCATTCCGTCGCGCGATTTTTATAAATATCTTCAAATTAGGCATCTACTAACCTCCCGCTGTAAATCTCCTCTAGTTGATATTGTTTCATCTCATCCTATAGTTCGATTATGCAATAGTTCCTCCCCGAAAAGAGGTATGTTGTCTATTTGCTACTCTGCACTCATCTCCCGTATGTGGGACCACAAACTTCCTCACATGTTTGCCTGGGAGAAGGAACTTGGTTCTTCCTTTCCGCTGGAAAGGTGGCTGGCATCTGAGGAGGCTATGAGGGGGGTCACACACTGCACTAACCACCTCGAACTGCAGAAAAAAATTGCTTGCAGATGGTATCTCACTCCGCTTCGCCTTTCCCATTTATTTCCTTCCAGTTCCCCTACGTGTTGGAAGGGATGCCAGGATGTTGGCTCTATGCTACATGTCTGGTGGTCATGCCCCCCTATTATGTCTACCTGGCAAAAATTATTTACGTTCATCTCCTCCTCATTGGGTGTGTGCCTTCCTCTCGAACCTGAGATAGCTATTTTACATATGTTCCCAGACTATGTGGATTCTCTCTCCCGTAAACTTATTATCCATATTTTTTTGGCCATGAAATCCCTCATAGCTCGTAATTGGAAATCTCCTACTACACTTCGCATGGCGGACATTCATGCAATACTGGAGAGAGACCGTGTTATGGAAAAATTTTCTTTTATTAATGAGCTACAGCTTCCTTTGTACGATAAAGTATGGTCCCCTTGGCTCCAACACAGGTCGGACCCTTGTTGGCATTCTTAACGTGTCATCTGTTGGGGTTTGCTGTGGAGAGGCGCGCCCAGCCCGCACTATTTTGTATAATTTCTTTATTATGTGTATTGACGAAACTGTATCATGTTTTGGTGGCCAACATCTGCCTGCCGCTGGTGCCTCTTTCGATCCGCATTTGTCATGCTCCTTTGTTGGGTGCACCTTATCTGCACATCACTCGATCACATCACCTGCCATTGGGACGTTTTATTTTATTTTATTTTTATTTTTCCTTTTTCAGTTTTTGACTGGTGTCTTATGTTTCCAACATGGTTCTATTTTCTTCATATATGTGGGATAGCGCCGTCTTCTCGTTCGTTACAATGTACCGATTATTTTTATGTACTCGCAATATCTGCTTGATTTCACCGATCTGTTCCATCGACCTTGTGTCGCGAGTGCTATGTTGTAACCACTTCGCTTTCCATGCATTTTGGTATGAAACTAAAACAACTATAAAATAATAAAAATTTTAAGTTCAAAAAAAAAAATATATGGTTTGAATGGGTTAAATTGAGTTAACCGGCTTCAAAGATGTTCCAAAGAGGAGATGGAGGCAGACTGACCAGATTTGTTAAAAAAGATTTGGAAATCATAAAACGCTGCTTGTACTTATTGCCCTATAACTTACAAAAAACAGCAAAAAAACATAAAAACATTGGGTATTTCTAAACTCAGGACAAGTAGTAGAATCTATTTAGCTAGTTTTTTTACTTGCTTTTTTAGGTGAGTAAAAGATTTTTCAAATAAAAGTCATAAAATGTGGGTTTTTTTCAATTTTTCACCATGTTTTTTTAATTTTTTTTATAGTAAATAAGATGATACGATCAAAATAATGGTATCTGAAGAAAGCCCATCTTGTCCTGAAAAAAACAATATATAACTTATGTGGGTACACTAAATGGGTGAGGAGAAAATTACAGCTGAACACAAGCACCACAAAAGTGTCAAAACAGCCTCGGTCCCACAGGGTACAAAACGAAAAATGAGCCCGGTCCTTAAGGGGTTAATGAACAGAATTACATTGTGTTCTTTTTTATTAATCTACTTTTAGAAATAGATATTTGTTAATAGATGTGCCTCATGTTATTCAATAAAGTTTTAGACAAATTATGAAGACAAAACCGAACAGTTCAGAACCAATTTGTAAAATTGCCAAAGCAGGTACCATGATATATTATTTCTGATTATTATTATACTTATTTTGTGTGAATTGGCTTATTACATTTATATGATCTTAGTTTTTTTTAGGTTTTTGGACCACTACCTTAAGTTTTTTAAGATACAAAATGTTATTGGTTCCACGAAAAGAGAACACATACAACCAATAACATTGAGTGATACCTTCACTTAGAGGCTAAACAACCATATTCAGTATTGACTACAGTAATATTAAACATCATCAGGAAACAAATATAAGAAAGAAAACATGATAATTGTTCAAGGTCAGTTTCTACAACATGTAAGTCATTAACAGAATCCCTAAAACACTTAAATGCTCATAGACCTTAAAGACATCCATACATTAAGTAATAGAATTTGACCAACAAATAGTTCAAACAGTACCAATGAGAACAAGTTCAGAAACTGTATGATATTTGGTATTTCAGTTATTTGTGAACAGCTTACCAATGGAGTGACCTTACCACAAAAAGTAAGACTTTTTTTTTTCAATTACTGCACAATAACCAATTTAATGGATCTCTGCTGCCCCTTATCAAGCACTATATAGTCAATTCCATGGGTACGTTTAGTTGTCTATGGACCTTGAGAGCAAAAGGCTGAATTTCCTGTGACATCAATATACTGAAACCAATCCAGAGTTTCTTCTGCTACTGTATTTGGTAAAAGTAGATCAGTTCCTAGAAAGACAGATTTGCTTGATTGACTCTTTAACCTTTAGGTATTAAATATAGAATTTGTTTTCTACCCCGGGGGACTGCAACTCTGGTTCCGCCACTGCAGGACAACATGGTACTAAGCAACAGCAACTATAATTTTATATTGTAAAATACTTGCAGTTTCATTTCAGAAAAAATAAGGTCAACTCTTTGAGATACTGATTTGTAATGCATTGCATACCCTTTTTGCACCCAAAGAGTTAATTAAAGCAACATGATGGCATTCTTGCTGTCATGGAGACAGAGCATAGGCTGTAGCGACAGGATCATTGTTTAGCACGATTTGAAGAAGGTGCTATTAACAGCAGATGCGTTTTGGAATGGATTACCTACATTTCATTTTACAGCCTACTACTTATATAAAACAAAGCACTATTATTTGGAAAAGTGAGACAATCCAACAGTTCTAATGGCATCATCTTATAGAATGTCAGTATCTAGTGCTTTGGGAAGCAGAATAAATTTGATGTTTCACCCCAGGGAGTAGATTTTTATTGTGTAGTGCTAATTGATGTTGCATTGATTCGTGGTTCTTTTTCAGCACTTTCAGTAACTGACTGTCAAGTGCTTTATTATTAAAAACCTAGGCAGCTGGATATTGTTATTGAGCAAAACCAGGCTGTAAGAGATTAAACATGTAATAAATCATTCTCTGTTGGGGAACACATGTTAAATAAAGCTTTTGCTCACTTATTCCTGTGGGAAAACGAGCATGTCAAATAAAATAAATTTTTAAGGACTGCCCAGATCCATTGTTTTAAAAGAATATGAATATTCTGTTCACAAATAAACAAAGGTGAATATGACTTAATTTTCAACCTTTTCACAGGAACACTAACTTCTTTGGAAGAAGTACACGAACACACATTTGTCAAAAACATCCATACTTTCTATACAAAGGCAATTATTCTTACCACACAGTGTGGTTTATGGGCTGCTTGGATACACAGTTGCTATAAAACTGTTGTTACACACCTCTGCTTAACAAAGCCACCTGTCTGCACACAAGAACTATTTTTTTCAAACTGAAGATTTCATGTGAAGGTTTACACAATAATTAATACTTTATGTAGGCACAAGACAGACATTCTGAGGTGGGGAAAAGGTTGTATTGTGTAGTTTTGTGTGTTTGGAACTCCCCCAACATGATAATGATGACATGTTGTACAAGCCTTTGTTGTTATGGTACTGATGGATTTGCTTGATATAGCAGTGGTGATTAAAGATGCAAGATTCTGTGACCATACTGCTAACCCCATCCTCTCTATGATCAGATTCAACAGCAACACTGTTAATAAAAGTTTTTCTTGTCAAAATACAGTGTTTTCTTCGTGACTACCTATTTTACAATGGATGGAAACTAGCTGGTTAACCCCTTCAATCCCAGGGGTTTTTGGTACCTCAAAGCCAGAGTAATTTTGCCATTTTTGCGCTGTCGGTTCAGAGATGATTCTCTTTCCTGTGAATAGTGTACCCATGTAAACTATATATTGTTTTTTCTAGGAGAGATAGAGCTTTCTTTTGATACCATAGTTGGATGATTAGCTGAAAATTTAGAATGATAAATTTTAGGGCTGAAACAACTAATTGATAAAATCGATAATAATCGATAATGAAAATCGTTGTCAACGATTTTCATTATCGATTAATCGAATCGATTTTTATCGATTATAAAAAGAGTTTTTTTTCAGAGCTGAAAAACTCCTCTCCTTTATATAATCCGACCTCAGAGATCGGATTATAACACTAGAATCCAGATCCCCCGCAATGCTGCAGGGGACCTGGATTCCCCTCACTGTCGGCCGGTCTCTCACTTCCGTCTCTCTCCCTCCTCCCATACACCCCTTCTGACTCCTCCCCCTCCCATACATCACTCTGCCTCTCTCCCGACTCCGTTACTGACAAGCACTTTCACTGCAGCTTCATAGAAGCCTCAGCGTAAGTGAAGGGCAGTAACGGAGGCTGTCCGTGCGCATCGCGCAGACCCCCACCGGCTGACAGAGAATCATCCTCTCTGTCAGCCGGTGGGGGTCTGCATCGCACAGACAGCCTCCGTTACTGCCCTTCACTTACGCTGAGGCTTCTATGAAGCTGCAGTGAAAGTGCCTGCCAGCAACGGACCCGGGTAGAGAGGCAGACCGGTGTATGGGAGGGGGGGAGGAGTCAGAGGGGTTTATGGGAGCCACCCTCCCATACACCACTCTGGCTCCAGAGTGGTGTATGGGAGGGGGAGGAGCCAGAGTGGTGTCTGGGAGGGGGAGGAGCCAGAGTGGTGTCTGGGAGGGGGAGGAGCCAGAGTGGTGTATGGGTGAGTTATAGTGGTGTATGGGGGTATTATGAATTTCAGGGCATATAGGGGGTATAAGGCATATCGATATTAGGCATATCAGGGGGGCATAAAACACATCTGGGGGTAAAAGGTATATCAGGGGGCTCAGTTGCATATCACTGGCATATAAGGCGTATAAGGCATATCAGGGGCACAGTGGCATATCAGGGGGCACAGTGGAATCTGGCATATAAGAGGTATAAGGCATATATGGGGGCAGAGTGGCAAGCTGGGGGCCAGATGTGCATAACCGGGGCAGTTTGGTAAATAAAAGAAAATTTAAACAAGGCTTTTTTCTCATAGTTTTTATTAAATATGAAAAATAGTTAACATATGAATTAATATTTACTAATAACTTTGTATTAAGACCTAGTTTGAGAAACACTGTGTTTGGGTTCTTGTAGCTCTTATTATTATGTCAGTAAAATAAGAAGGTGAATAGAGAGAGGCTATTGCAATAAAGAGATGAAAGTGTAAATTGTACGTTTTTTATTACATTATTTTAAATTGAAAAAAAATTGCATTTTTTTTATCCGATTAATCGATTAATCGAAAAAATTATCGGCCAACTAATCGATTATTAAAATAATCGTTAGTTGCAGCCCTAATAAATTTAGTAAAAACTAGCGAAATTTCTCCCTCTGAATCCTCAGGTGTCCTGATTTCAGAAATACCTAATTTATATAGGATTTTCCATACTTTCCCAGCACCAGGGAACATACTATAAGGTGTAAATTTTTTTGTATAATTTTTATATCTTTTTTATATATATTTTCTTTTAATACAGACGTGCATAGAGATCACAGCGTCTGTGCCTCATCGGAGGATGCAGGGGATATCCTGTCCTCCAATGAACTTCCGGGTTACGTCAGCAGTGACGCAACCCGGAAGGGAATGCCTGATCGTGCGATCGGGCATTTGAAACTGCCCGATCGCGCGATCGGGCAGTTTGAAACGTAACAGCTTTCCGGCTTTCATGCCGGGAGCTGTTACAGCAAATCGGACAGCAGAAAGCCGGCGATGGCAGCTTCTGCTGTTAGTGGGGAGTCCAGGCTGACCAGCGACTCTATTGGTCGTTCGTACAGACTTTTAACTCCCGGACGGGGAGGCCAGTGGTCTCCCCAGGCCGAGTTTCGACACTAGGTGCACTTCATTGGTTGATGGCAACCCTTGCCGGCGACCAATAGAGTTGCTCATACGGACCTTTAAAATCCTGGCGCCAAAGCTGCTGCGTAGTGTGTACCGTGCTAACCCTGTATTAACCCCTTATAAAAAAAACGAAGAAAAAACGAACACGAAGAATGTACACGAATATTTGCCCAAACCCAACACAGGAACGGGCGGATATTCGTGCAATACGAAGATTTTTTTCCCTACAAATACAAACACGAAAAGTTGTCCGGCACCCAAGTCTAATGGAAACATAGTGTAAAAAATGCACAAATGGGCACAATACAAAGGTGTCAACATGCTTTTTACATTTTTATAAATTTGGTCCTCATTGGGAACTAACTCCAGAAAGAGCACTACTCCACCTAAGTTTACCTAAAATAAAAAAAGGTACACACTTTTTGTTACATTTATTGACAGCAATAAAGATAGTTATTGCCAGAAATTGGAGATCTTCAGAATTAATTCCATGGGCAAAGATAAAATCACAATCAATACATCAATGTCATATGAAGAAAGGGATTTTGGCCCAAACTACTTGGAACAGTAAAACCTATACCATCTGGGAATACTGGTTAAAATATCTCTCTGATGGTAATCTTGACTGCTAAAATCTGAAATCTCACTTCCCACAAATCGGACCACAAAGATCAAATAGGGTAGAGACAGTAACTCCACCGGGCACGGATAGCTAAATAATAGCATTGTAAAGACTAATGGAATCCTAGTATGTCATGTATGTCAATGGTTTGTTTTAAATGTATTAAGCAAGTATTAATCCAACGATTATTATGTTGACTGGTGGACGGTGATTAACCCACAATTTTGTTTGTCTTTGATTGTTACTATGTGATTGTTGTTAGGGGAGAGGTCTGTTCACTATTTGATGATGAATTCTGGGTTATGAACTTACCTGGGGACTTTCCAGGAGAGGCTACCTGAAGCTCCCCTTCTTCTGGCAAAGTGGCAATGTGTGTAGCCACGTCTAAGGGTGGGGATAGACCCAGACAGCCTTTAGTGGTAGGGAACTGGGCAAAAAAAGAAGAAATCTGGGGAAGCAGAGCTTTACTCAGAGACTCTGGGTCAAACCCAGGGAGTTTTCAGGTCACCAATGTTGGCACTCAGTAAGTACACGCATAGTGTAAAGGAGCATTGTAGCACAAAAAAAAATCATAGAGAAGTGACACTCCTCTCTGACTTAAACATATTCCAGATAGGTTGCAAAATATATTTACAAAAGTGGGGCATAAAATGCTTAATGCACATAAGAGTACAACAATAAGGCAACAAATAGGGTACTAGAAACAGGGAGAAAATGATTCTGCACAAAAATGCGGAGAAACAGCTGTGCACAAAAAAGAAAGAAGTTAACTAGAATTTTTTTTAAAAATTGGATAGATATGGGTAGAATATTTTCTCAGAATTTACAAAAGAAAAAACATACATGTATCTCTATAATTGAAATTGATGAGTTCTATAAATCATTTTCCAACAAAACATCACCCCAGTGTTCCTGAATTCCCAAAAAAGAAATGTGGTAACCCTAAAAAAGAGCACAGTAGGTACTGAAACAAAAGACTGTTTTATGTATTTACTTTTGAAGGGAATTACAAGTTTTCAAATATGTGTTGTGTCGTTTGCTTTTCTTCCTGATATTTGTCATGTTTGAATGGCCATGCATTCTTTTGTTAACTAAAAAAATATATAATTCCCAAATAGCATAGCAACAAAATGAAATTACAAATAATAGAGGTAAGAAAGGAATGAAACAAGCAATTACTTCCGCAAATCAAAGTCAAGGAAATTAAGTTCATTTAAAATTATCTGCTACATTCAATGCACTGAATATATTTAATGAGGTGTAACAAGATTACATCAGAGGCTGTCTTCGAAAAACAAAAATTTCTGAAAATTGGTAATCTGAAGTAATCTTTGTTCCTAGTATTCCACTGCTTCTAGGTGTCATGTGAGATCAAATAATTTTGCAAAACATCAATTTTATCTTGTTTTTCCCACATGTTAATTATGTGTCATAATATTATTAAATCATACGCTGTTCTTGATGCAACAACAATCCAGTGACCATTACTAGCACACAATATGAGCATAATAGAACCACATGACAGACTTAGAGGACAGTGTTATAGCAAGACATGGCTGAAACATTAACCAAACATTAGTCTTGCTGTATTCAAAGATAACAGTATCCATGTACTGATTTACCTGCTGTGCTGAAAATAAAACTTAATGTGGAACCAAGCTGCAGGATGGAGGTAGCCTAGATCCAAGTGTTATACCAATAATCAAAGACAGAAGATGAGGCAGAGGTTGGAACAACGTGCCAAAGAAGAGGTTTAGGTCATGATAAAGGTCAAGATGAAAATTCCATCAGGATTCAAGACATGAAAGTCAGAGAGCATCTAGGAAAATAATTAGGAGCCAAATTAATAATATATTATTATAGCCAGTGGAAGTTTGGAACTCTTCAGCTATGGAATCAGCAGATCATTGGTGACTTTTACACACCCCACTCTATGATTTTTAGATTCTGCCATGTCACTGCTGTTCCTAAACACTTTCACTTTCCAATAATATGTTATTATAGGCAGCAATCGAATGTTTCATCCTCAAGGCTGATGTGTTAGAAGCAGTAAAAAAGGACATGCATAAGGTTGTGAGCGACTTTGACAAGGGCCAAATTGTGATTGCTAGACGACTGGGTAAGAGCATCTTCTAAACTGCAGCTCTTCTAGGCTGTTCCCGTTCTGCAGTAGTCAGTAGCTATCAAAAGTGGTCCAAGGAAGGGAAAGTGGTGAACCAGCGACAGGGTCATGGGCAGTCACTGTACTACTGTAGCTCTAATTGCTGAAAAAGTTAATGCTCGTTCTGATAGAAAAGTGTCAGAACACACAGTGCATCGTAGTTTGTTGCATATGGGGCTGCGTACCGCGGACCAGTCAAGGTGCCCGTGCTGACCCCTGTCCACTGCCGAAAACTCCTACAATGGGCACGTGACTATAAGAACTGGGGGACCTACACAATATTAGACAGGTGCAGTGGCGGCTGGTGGGTAATTCCAATTGGGGTTCACAATATATACATTTTGAAAATGAAATGTACATTTATGACACAATGTACAGGTTAAAATACATTTCCCTAAATTAACCCTAAACACCCCATCAACCATAACTGACCCTAAATTAACCCTAAACACCCCATCAACCATAACTGCCCCTATATTAACCCCCACCTCCCCTAACTTTCAGCAGCCCAAATAATAATGTTATACTTATTGTTAGATGAGTGGCTGAGCAGTGTGGACACCAATTGGTTGATGCCAGAGGAGGCCCCTGCAGGCAACCAATAGAGTCACTTGCACGGCCCCTTTTAACTCCTGACGGCAAACCTACGGATCCCCGCTCCCGTTATGTATGCAGCATCGTAGGGGTTAACCGGAGAGGAAATCCGTAGGTTCGCCGCTAGGAGTTAAAGGGCCATAAGAACGACTTTATTGGTCGCCTGCAGGGGCCTCCTCCATCATCAATCAATTGGTTGATGTCAGAGTTTCTGAAATACTCAGAATAGCCAGTCTGGTACCAACAACAATGCAACTTTTAAGTCACTTAAATCCCCTTTCTTCCCCATTCTGATGCTCGGTTTGAACTTCAGCAAGTTGTCTTGACCACGTCTACATGCCTAAATGCATTGAGTTGCTGCCATGTGATTGGCTGATTAGCTATTTGTGTTAACAAGCAATTGAATAGGTGTAGCTAATAAAGTGGTCAGCTAGTGTACACAGTCCTTACACATGCCTGCCAATACACACATACACTGCCAATACATTCACATATACACACATATACACTTCCCTTAAACACGCCTACGCATACACACACACATATACACTGCACATACACACACACACATTCATCTCCTTTACAAAATTGTAATAGTTTGCAAGTTTAATGACAAATTACAAGTATCTATAGATGCTTGGGTACAATGCCCCTGACTGCAGTACATGGGAATAGATAGATTGGAGAGTGGACAGCAGGCACGGCGCTCAGAGCTGTGGGACCCAGGATACATTCCACAGCTAATAGCAGGATTTATGGAAAATTGACACTCTCCACCTCAGGGTACTCACAAAACTTTAAAGTGTGTTTCTGTATTCCTGTGGCCACTCCTGCGGGGTCCTTCTTCAACACTTTATTGAAGCATTCTTGCGTTCTCTTCTAGTTGCCCACAGCCTGCTCCCAAAAACCCCTGGAAGATTCTTACTGCCCCCTCATCAATATTTAAGTTCACATGTCCCAGCACCAAAAGGGGATGGGAGGAACAGCCGACTTCTCCATTAGAACGCTGGTGGTTGCTATGCAACCAACCTGTGGCAGAGGAGACAATGCAAATAGAAGGGTTACATTGCAAATAGATGGGATACCTACAGATTATTCGGGTCAGTGCAAAGGTTAATGTCTGTTTCCTCTTTTATCCAAACTATAATATTGGATAGTTAATACAAAAGAAGACCACAAAAATATTATTATATTTCTGCATTACAGAAGTTTGTTCTTACATTATTGTGTCAAGTACCAAGATTCCACAACAATCCAAATGATTTAAAGTTACATTGCATAATAAATCTTACTAGACGGCTGTGTAAAATATGTATATGCTTTACAAAAACGTTTCAAGTGTAACATTCATTTCAAAATACTGCGAACACTGAGACATGACAGTGCTTAAAGGTACCTATGAATTTGAGCAAATTGCCTCATGCTATGCATGGCTGTAGTTTGATGCTACATATATTCAGTGGTAGAGAGAAACAATAGATTAGAGCGCAACACACACCTTCCAGCTATCCTGTTAAGCCAGATGGGATCATAGGTGTCAAGCTAACCTTGCAAAGATCTAGAACAATGGCCCCTCCAGATATGCGATTAAAATTAAGGTACAGTTTGTAGTCACAAATAGAACTTTAATACACAACCAGGAAATCTAATTAAACCTAGGATCAGTAACTGTCATTTTCTGCTTAGCAGGGAAATAAACACTGGTAGTTCTGATCCCTAAACCCTGATGGAAAAGGACGCCTTGATAAATCCTTGATGCATCATGTAAAACTGAGAAACTAATTTACTTGCAATGTATTTCATATAGGTAGCTATTGTGGTATATAACAAATATATTTCTGAGTGTACCTGTCAGTACAGTGCAATATACTCCGGATCTCCTTTCAAATATAGTAATTGAATGCTATAGTATCAGGTCTATCCTGTACCCCAGCATTCAGTCACTCAGCAAATCCTGTTGAATTTGACCTTTCCTCATATGAGACAATAAAATATTAATCCATTGTCTCCCCCTTCCTGCTTATTACCACTTTGACCATTCCAAACACCTCTTCCAGACCAAGCTTCTTATCCCATCACTCTTCATCTGCTTTTCCACAATGCCTAAATACAGGTCACAGCCTTCCTTGTCTCCTTCCCACTCAGACATCCAGGATTCTACCCATGCTGTTCTCTAGAATTTCCTACTCTATTCTGTCAGACACTCCCTCATTTTCGAATGTTAAATTCTCACTAAAACTCAGCCTATTTAGGGAAGCATACAATCTATGCTTTTATTACTCAAAACCCACATTCTAAAATGAATTATCTTTTCCTCATTTGAGATCTCCAAACCACTGTTTTTGACGTTATTGTTAATTTTATTCACTCTTTAAAAAGAAAAACAGCTATAGGATCTGTTGGCTCAGTTTTACTAAAATGTACTTTTGGGTATACCATTAATTGGTTTGTTGACCGAGATCAGGAGACATTACGCGTACTTGAAGCCTTAACTAAAATGCCTAATGGATGGAAATTGAGGTAAATATTGCTAATTACCGTATTTGCTCGATTATAAGACGACCCCCCAAATCTGAATATTAATTTAGGAAAAAAAGAAAAATCCTGAATATAAGACGAACCTATAGGAAAAAAGTTTTACCAGTAAATGTTAATTCATCTAAACTATTTTTTTTTTAATAAAAGCTATGATTGAGAAAAATATTTTGGTTTTATTTCCTTCTATTTTCCAACCTGCCCCCCAGTTATGCACATCTGCCCCAGAAATGCCTTATACCCCCTATATGCCACTGTGCCCCATGATATGCCTTTTAACCCTATATGCCACTGTGCCCCATGATATGCCTTTTGACCCCCTATGTGCCACTCTGCCTCCAGAAATGCCTTATACCCCTATATGCCACTCTGGCATTTAGAGGGTTAAAAGGCATATTATGGGGAAGAGTGGCATATAGGGAGGTTTAAGGTATTCAGGAGGCAGAGTGGCGTATAGAGGGTTAAAAAGGCATTTCTGGAGGCAGAGTGGCATTAAGGGGGTTAAAAGGTATTTCCCAGAGCACTCTGCCTCCAGAAATGCCTTATGCCCCCCATTTATAACTCCCCCCCCAAACTTACCGGTGCTTCTGACTTCCCTGTCATGTAGCCAGGGCAGCGTGTAGATCCCACGCGCTTACTCTGCAGCCGGAAGGAGGCGTGGCTAGCAGCGGGGATTGTCTGCGTCCATCGCGCAGGCCTTCCCCGACTGTCAGAGATCAGAGTTCCCGGTGCGGGAACTCTGATCTCTGACAGCCGGGGAAGGTCTGCGCGATGGACGCAGACCACCCCCGCTGCTAGCCACGCCTCCTTCCTGCTGCAGCGGAAGTTGTCTACACGAATCGCGTAGACATCTACACGCTGCCCCAGCTACACACCGGGGACTCAGAAGTACCGGTAAGTGGGGCGGGGGGGAGACAGGAGGATCCAGGTCCCCTGCAGACCTATTTGAGGTCTGATTATAAGACGACCCCGATTATAAGACGAGGGGTATTTTTCAGAGCATTTGCAAATCGAGCAAATACGGTATATATTTTTGCAATGCGACCTATAACTTCTCTGCATCTCACATGTACAGCTCTGTATGCAGTATCTCTGAGATATTACCGTAAATTATTCCTCTACACCTCCTATATTATTAGAATTATTTTTTTCCAGATATTCTTGCCTATTTATTGTCAATTAGGCTGTCAAAATCAAATGCATTTGATGAAGTTATTGAAAGATATGGATTGTTGGAACCAACAAATTGCACTTTTTGTATGAATGATGTCCATTGAATGCTGATAATAGCTAAGTAACAATATAGATCTCAACTACATAATGTGTTTAAATTCAACCTGTGTCAAAATGACTTGTTTCACATCAAGTTTATTTAACTAACTAGAGGGTGTACTATCTCTATGTGAATGTGTGTTACTCTTTGAGAGGCATAATAATGAACTAGGTACTAGTAGCTTTTGATGAAACATATGAATTGAACAGTTCTGGAACACAAGACTCCCACTCTGAGCCATGGAGAATTGGCTAAAAAGACCGGGCCCTACCTATGGGCAACAATGACATTGAAGCTCTAGAAGATCATCAACTCCCTGTATCACATTGAACATGGCAAAGGCAATTTATAATTTCTATTCAAAAAGTTCTATGACAAAAAATCTGTTTCTCCTACTGGATAGTTGTATGCATGTTACCTGTACTCCAGTGCACACTAATACATGTGACAGACATGCCCCACAATATGTGGGTGCATCTATTTAATCAACCCAGACGTGTACACAAAAACTAACTGATACATGCCAAAGATGCACAAAAACCTTCAGCCAAAACAATTTAGTTCTAAGTTGTTCCTTTGTGTTATTGTACGTACTTGATCTTCAGGTTTCCAAGATTTGCTTGTGTTCCTTGTCACTCTTACTTCTTGCCTGTTCTTGGATGCTTTCAGTTTTCTCTACATTCAGGAGCATCGTCTCAGTCCTACACCATTGTGTACTAGCTCTACTTCAGTACAAGTCCACTCCTTTAGTGCCTGGGTTACATTATTCTTCCACAGGACAAATCCTTCTTCCCCAGCTGGCACCAGCATAATTTCAGAGAAAGTTTTAAGTCTTTTGTAGTTATGCTCATTAGATGCTAGGACCACACTTTTAAATAACTGGGTGAAGACTTCAGTTAGGGACAGTGGCGTCTCCAGCTTTCATATTTAGGGGGGGCACATGGGGGGCCAGGGACCAAAGTAGGGGGGCCAATTATAAAACGGTACATATACACTATATATATATATATATATATATATATATACACACACACACATATATACACACAGACACGTTAGGCAGTTATTTCTCATTCTTTAGTATTAGCCCCTGCTGACAATATATATAAATATTAGACCCTGCTGCCGATATATAGAAATATTACACCCTGCTTCTGATATATATTAATATTAACCCCTGCTGCGGATATATACTTATATTATACCCTGCTGCCGATATACATAAAAATTATACCCTGCTGCCGATATATATATTAATATTTGACCCTGCTACCAGTATATATTAATATTAGCCCCTACTGCCAATATGTATTATTAGTCCCTGCAGCCAATATAGATAAAATTAGCCCCTGCAGCCAATATATATTAATATTAGCCCCTGCTGCCGATATATACCGTATTGGCTCGGATATAGGCCGCCCCCGTATATAGGCCGCACCCTAAAAGTTTGGTGCTTTTTTAAAGAAAACGTTTTTTTCTTTAAAAAAGCCCCCAAAAAACATGCTGCCACTCTGTCCTCCCTCCACGAGATATGCTACCACTGTCCTCCTTGCCCGAGATATGCTACCACTGTCCTCCTCCCTGCCCGAGATATGCTTCCACTGTCCTCCTCACTGGATGTGCCGGCACCGGAAGTTGTATACGCATATTGCGTAGATGTCCCCCGCCGGCCCCGCAAGACACCCGGGAGTCTGCTCCGGTAAGTCGGGGGGGGAGAGGTAAAACGCATCGTGCGGACGGTCCGCACGATGCACCTAGACAACCTCCCGTGCCGGCACCCCCCCCCCGTGGGAAGTGCTGGCAGGGGAGGCTGTCTGAGCGTATCGGGGATTAGGATGCAGGTCCCCTGCACTGCTGCGGGGGATCTGTATCCAAACCCCGCTGCCTGCCCGGCGCCCGGGACTGCATGTCCCGGGCGTCGGGCGCTAGACCCCGAATATAGGCCGCACCCCCACTTTAAAAACTTAAAGTGGGGGAAAAAAGTGCGGCCTATATTCGAGCCAATACGGTATATATAAATACTAGACCCTGCTGCCAATATGAATATAAATACTAGACCCTGCTGCCAATAAATATTAATATTAGCCCCTGCTGCCAATATATGTTAATATCTCCATCTCCCTCCCTATCTATCCTATCTATCCCCTCTCCCTCCCAATCTATCCCCTCTCCTTCCCAATCTATCCTATCTAACCCCTCTCCCTCCCAATCTATCCTATCTATCCCCTCTCCCTCCCAATCTATCCTATCTACCCCCTCTCCCTCCTAATCTATCCTAACTACCCCCCCTCTCCCTCCCAATCTATCCCTATCTACCTCTTCTCACTTTCTATCTACCTCTTTTCACTCTCTAACCCCTCCCCCTCCCTTTGAAGTTCACTTACCTTGGGCTTGTAGAAGTCCAGCGGCGGGATCGCGAGGTCTCTGTCTTCCTGGTTCTGCCGCAGTGTGCGCGGCTTCATTGCTGAGCGCCGGATATGACATCATATACCGGCGCTCGGCTTGAAATGCCGGCACTGCGACCAAGGCAGAGGCCTCGCGGTCGCGGAGAAGAGTGAGAGGCGCCAAACGGTCGCTGAGAACTTATTCCTCAGCAACCGCTCGGCGCCTCTCTCTCTCCTCCGGATCTATTAAAAAAAAAAAACGGCGTTTCAATTGGGGGGGGCACACCGGGGGGCACAGCATGATGTAGGGGGGGCCATGGCCCCCTCTGCCCCCCCCCTGCCGACGCCACTGGTTAGGGAGAGGCTCTCTGTCTTCTGACTTGTGGGAACATTAGGAAGCCTCTTATGGGTCCTGCTCCTTCTGGGCAGTTCCAAACACTTTTGTGCTTGTTCATCACTGTCTTCTGTTTCAGTGTCAGTTATAATTACTCTCCTAGGCGGAATACAAAATATGTGATCACTGTCCCCATCATTGGGGTCACTTTCATCTTCTGACTCATCTTGAGCAAAAATCAAAGGAGTACACATATAACAGCAGAAATAACCATGCAGTTCCTGGCTAATGTGCAATGATGATAAAGTCCCTGGTATAGGAATAAAACAGTCACAAGAGTCTTTAGCAGCAGGAATGCAGCCAATAAACTTCCTTTAATAAGATGAAAAAACTATGTTTAACCCCTTCGTGACAAAGGCAGATTTTACTTTTTGTACCCTTTGTGACAATGGCCGTTTTAACATTTCTGCGCTGCTCGTGTTTAGCTGTAATTTTCTTCTTTCCCGTTTACTGAACCCACACACATTAGATATTGTTTTTTTCAGGACAAGAAGGGCTTTCTTTAGATGACATTGTTTTGATTGTATCATATTATTTACTATTAAAAAAAAGTATAAAATATGGTGAAAAATTTAGAAAAAAATGACTGTTTCTAACTTTTAGTTGAAAAATCTTTTACTCATCTATAAAAGGTAATAAAAAAACCTCCTAAATATATTCTACTATTTGTCCTGAGTTTAGAAATACCCAATGTTTTTATGTTTTTTTGCTTTTTTCTGCACGTTATGGAGCAATGAGTACAGGTAGCGTTTTGCTATTTCAAAGCCATTTTTTCCAAATCTGGTAATTCTTCCCCGCCATGTGCCATTTCGGGTATCTTTGAACCCGGCCAATGCAATTTACCCCATCAAATTATATATTTTTGAAAACTAGACACCCCAGGGTATTCCACATGCTGGTATTTTAACCCTTTCCAAGCACTTATTCTACCATCAGCCTTTGTCAAACTTTATGGTAGTAATTTTTTTGCATTTGTTTTTTCACACACATTTTACTTTAGGTATGAATACACAGGTTCTGGTATATGTCACTATCATAAAACACCCCAATATGTGTTAAGCAACATCTCCTGAGTACAGCGATACCTCACATGAATGATTTTGCCTGGCTGTTTGGGGGCAAAAGGGCCACATTTGGGGCATGCACATTTTTCAATGTTGAACTTTGGCATTTGGGGATCCACTGCACATGCCCTATTTGGTACATATTTGAGCCGGGCCATTTCAGTGTGCCCAATAAAGCCATATATTTTTGAAAACTAGACACCCCAGGGTATTTCAAATGCTAGTATTTTAACTCTTTCCATGCACCATAACTACCACCAGTCTTTGTCAAACTTTGTGGTAGTCATTTTTTTGCATTTGTTTTGTCACACACATTTTACTTCAGGTATGAATTAAAAATTTCTTGTATATGTCACTATCACAAAACACCCCAATATGTGTTCAGCAACATCTCCAGAGCACAGTGATACCCCACATGAATGATTTTGCCTGGCTGTTCGGGGGCAAAAGGGCCACATTTGGGGCATGCACATTTTTCAATGTTGAACTTTGGCATTTGGGGATCCACTGCCCATCCCCTATTTGGTACATCTTTGAGCCGGGCCATTTCAGTGTGCCCAACAAAACCATATATTTTTGAAAACTAGACACCACAGGGTATTTTAAATGCTGGTATTTTAACTCTTTGAATGCACACATTTTACCACCAGCATTTTTTCAAAGTTTGCAGTAGTATTTTTGTGTGTGTATTTTTCCCACACACACCTACTTTATGTATGAATTTACAGCTCCTGGTATATGCCGCTGTCACACGACACCCCAATATGTGTTCAGCAACATCTCCTGAGTACAGTGATACATTTTTGGGGGGAACTAAAAGGCCACATTTGGTACGTGTGCATTTTTCTAACTGGAAATTAGATGTGTGGCCATCCTTCCCCCCCGTGTTAATTGGGACCTTGTTGAACCCGGGCAATTCAATTTACCCCATCAAATCATACATACCCCATGGGCATTTAATATGCCAGTATTTTAACTCTTTCCATGCGAGAATTGTTTTAAGCTAATATGCTAATTTTAGGACTTGCTCACAAAAATATATTTTTTTATATATATTTTTTTTTTATTTTTTTTTTTAACATTTTTTTTCAACTTGAAGGTTCCCCTGATAATGACATCAGTGGGAAATTATTTTTACATTTTACTGTTTTTTTACTATTTTTTTTCTAATTATTATTAATTTTATTTTATTTTTAATTTATTTTTTCTAATCACACTGTGATTAGAAAGCTGAGCTCCATTGACTTGCATGGTTGAATGCAGTACCTATATTCAACCTGCAAGTGGAGCCAGAGTTCTCTAGAGGGTCTGCAGACCATCTAGCGAACTTTTTAGTCTTTATTGGGTTTTTTTCCCGGGCCGCCGCCATCTCCGGAGCGGTCACAGTTCATCCCCGGGTAAGTGTTTGGTGTCGCTGGATGCCTCCTGATCGAGGCATTCCAGCGACACCATTTAAGTTTAGGAGGCGATCGTTGATCGCCTCCTAAACGCTTTTAAAACGGGCGTCCGCCGCCATACAAAGTATGGCGGATGTTGACGCCCCGGGGAGGGGCCAGAGATGGCCCCTTTGTGCCGATAATGGCGTTGCTGAATGCCTCGAGGTCAAGGCATTACAGCAACGCCGTTTCGGTGCAGAAAGCGAAAATAGATCGCTTTCTGCACCCATTTAAAGACGTGCCGGTCCTGGCACGTAATTTGTCGTTATCAGTGGCGTCTCCAGCTTTCATATTTAGGGGGGGCACATGGGGGGCCAGGAACCAAAGTATGGGGGCCAATTATAAAACGGTACATATACACTATATATATATATATATATATATATATATATATATATATACACACACATATACACACACACGTTAGGCAGTTATTTCTCATTCTTTAATATTAGCCCCTGCTGATGACAATATATAGAAATATTACACCCTGCTTCTGATATATATTAATATTAACCCCTGCTGCGGATATATATTGATATTAGCCCCTGCTGCGGATATATACTTATATTATACCCTGCTGCCGATATACATAAAAATTATACCCTGCTGCCGATATATATTAATATTTGACCCTGCTACCAGTATATATTAATATTAGCCCCTACTGCCAATATATATTATTAGTCCCTGCAGCCAATATATATTAATATTAGCCCCTGCTGCCGATATATATATAAATACTAGACCCTGCTGCCAATATGAATATAAATACTAGACCCTGCTGCCAATTAATATTAATATTAGCCCCTGCTGCCAATATATGTTAATATCTCCCTCTCCCTCCCAAACTATCCTAACTACCCCCTCTCCCTCCCAATCTATCCTAACTACCCCCTCTCCCTCCCAATCTATCCTAACTACCCCCTCTCCCTCCCAATCTATCCTATCTACCCCCTCTCTCCCTCCCAATGTATCCCTATCTACCTCTTCTCACTTCCTATCTACCTCTTTTCACTCTCTAACCCCCTCCTAACTTTCTACCCTCCTCCCCCCCCTTTGAAGTTCACTTACCTTGGGCTTGTAGAAGTCCAGCGGCGGGATCGCGAGGTCTCTGTCTTCCTGGTTCTGCCGCAGTGTGCGCGGCTTCATTGCTGAGCGCCGGATATGACATCATATACCGGCGCTCGGCTTGAAATGCCGGCACTGCGACCAAGGCAGAGGCCTCGCGGTCGCGGAAAAGAGTGAGAGGCGCCGAACGGTCGCTGAGAACTTATTCCTCAGCGACCGCTCGGCGCCTCTCTCTCTCTCCTCCGGATCTATTAAAAAAAAAAAAAAAAAAAGACGGCGTTTCAATTGGGGGGGCACACCGGGGGGCACAGCATGATTTAGGGGGGGCCATGGCCCCCTCTGGCCCCCCCCTGCCGACGCCACTGGTCGTTATCGACTTGAATTTCCATGACGTGCCCGGACCGGCAATTGTCATCAAGGGGTTAAACAGTTATAAACTCATGGGTACCTGCAGGTAATTTATGTGCACAACGTTGGGGCCCTTAGATGTTGGTAGCGCTACCCAGATACAATCAGAAAAAAGTCTGAAGTAATCTCTGAAGTACCTTTGAATGACACCTGTAACTGTAGACATCTCCACTTCTAACAAAAAAGGAAAACTGGCTAGGTGCAGATTCCCCTGGTCCTTGACAAGGCTGTGAGTGCACCTTACCAGAAAGATCCAGAAGTTCAGCAAAATAGAGGGCAGGAGTAGGATAGCAATCCTTTCTCTTCCTTTTGCTGACAGGCTGTGAAAACTGCAGAAAGTTCCAGAATCTGCAGGGAGCTGAACATAAAATGACAGTCTTCTAACTCTTGTGCATTAGACCTCCCTTGCTTTTATTTCAATGTCCCAGCAGAAGTGGATAATCAGAAAAAACCCAGTAGGAATACACTTTCTTTCTGCAGAGCCAGAGAACATGGCTTCACCCCTGTCCTCTTCTTCTTGCCACTCTAGCCCCTCCTTACATGACATGGAAAAAGGGCAAAGTTCAAAATCTCAAACTTAAAGCAAACAGCAAAATATAGCAGTTTGTTGCAATGACAACTAGCTTTTTCTGCTTACTGGCTCACTAGAACATTTGACAGACTAGTGGGTTGGCTCTAGGTTTCAGAGGCCCAAACATGAGGTGTAGTAGATACATATATAATCCAAGCAATGCATTAAACAAAACTATATATGTATGTCAGGGACCCCAACCGGAGCACCCGCGCATCCTCAACTAATATATATGTATAGAGAGTGGCAAAGTTAGAGAGGATTTCTATGTCAGCAGCAGGTTGGAGCGCTCTCTATTCCCAGCCTGAAAGGGCTGACTTTCATCTATTAACCCTTTCATGTTGGGAATATATATATATATATATATATAGTGTGCAAACGCTTTAGGCAGGAGTGAAAAAATGCTATAAAGTTTCATTATATAATTTAGCTTTTATCATTTAACAAAATGCAAAGTGAGTGAAGAGATGAATAATCTAAACCAAATCCATATTTGGTATGACCACCATTTGCCTTCAAAACCCGTGTACGCTTGCACACAGATTTATAAGGAACTCGATAGATCACATCCGCCCTTCTCTCGGGTGTCACACTGTGACAACATCATTCAATGAGCAGTCAGTATTCCAATTTATTGCTCTTTGTCATCATTCCAAAAGTGTATCATAACTAATATAACTAATTGATATAACTAATTTTCAATTTGGTTCTCAATGTCGAGGTTATGCATTGTAAAACTTCTTAAAGTAAAAATTTGCCTATCCTTCTTACATTTTAGAACCCGGGGATTAAAAGAAACTTTATTGCCCCTCCAATTATAAAAGAGTATATCTTTGCATTTTTAGAGAATGAAAACCCATACTAATTACTAAGTGTCAAGAATGTAAGTGTTTCTAACACAAGCATGAATGTCAGATCTAATAGGTTTTTGCTAGAGTATGCTAATTACGCTCCTAAGTATCTTTTTGATGAAAGTATCTCGAAAATGTGTAAGTAATATTGTAAATAGACCAATATAAAAGATACAAAGTAAGGTAGAACATCTTGTTCACACATAACAAACATCTAAACGTCTTAATATTTCATCCATTTTCTTGTCCTGCTATATTCCCTTTTATAAGCAACTAAAGGGACAGAATTCCCTAAGACACAGTGCACACATTTTCTGTGTGCTAGGTTACATTTATTATACTGCTTTAGGTGGATATATTTTAGCATGAGTGTGTGTAAGTATGTCTTACAAGGAGTGTATGCTAGCATGAGTGTGTATGTGTAAAATAAAAGTGCAAAGATATTTGCAAAATACTCATAGTATCTAAAAGGACAGTTTAATATCCCTGACAGCCTCACAAAAGTAAAATGCATACTATTAAGTACTTTGTAGGTACATTAAAGTATATGGCTGGGTTTGAAATAAAGCAATACTAGAACTTTTGGAAGCCCAATGGAAAAGTGAATATGTTTCTTGTAGTAGTATGTTGTACAGCATTAACAAATAATGATGTTCTCTTTCTTATTAATACATTAACCGTTTAAAGACTAAATGTAATTTTGTACTTAAGGACTAAAGGCTTTTTTTAGTATGTTTAGTACAGTATTTAGTTTATAATTATATATTATTTCATTCCGGACAAGTAGGGCCTTTTTTTTTTAAACTTTACCTAAAGAAAATCAGAAACATTTAAAAAGAAATCCCACAATTGTACAGTTTTATATAAAAAATTATTTATAGCCAGAACATATTAAAAATATATATTTCAAATAGTATTAATTACATCCACTTTAAAAATTTTTGTTTTACCTTTTTTTATGATTTTTTCCTTAAATCTATTGATCTTACCCTCACAGCTCCAACTATAGAGAAACTGCTGACAACTTGCAGCTGTGGTCTCGGGGAGGCGGCCCACCCTCTTAATATAGGTTCAATATAGAGAAATGCAAAGTTATGCATTATGGTAAAAATAATAAAAATGCAACCTATTCTTTAAATAAAATATCCTTGGGGGAAAACTACCAATGAGAAGGATTTAGGAATAACGGTTGACAACAGAGTTGACAACAGTGCACAATGCCAGCAAGCAGCTGTGAGGGCCAATAAGGTTTTGGGATGCATAAAAAGAGGTATCGATTCAAGGGAGGAGGATATTATCTCGCCTCTTTACAGGGCATTGGTAAGACCTCACCTTGAATATGCGGTACAATTCTGGGCACCGGTCCTTAAAAAGGACATTATGGAATTAGAAAAAGTGCAAAGGAGGGCTATGAAATTTATAAGGGGATTGGGTGATACTAGTTATGAAGAGAGACTAAAAAAGTTTAAATTATATACGCTAGAAAAATGGCGTCTCAGAGGGGATATGATAACATTATATAAATATATGCAGGGCCAATTTAAAGAGCTCTTCAGTGACGTTCATTAACAGATATTGTCACGGAGCTGGCTAGTCCGACCGACTACCTCCGCTGTCTTGTGCTCCCTTAGCCTGGGACAACACACTTTCCCCGGTTCCCCAGTCACTAGCCGAGACTCAGTGTCGGGTAAAAACAAACCAAGACTGATTTATTTTAGACACACAGAGCTGGATATATCCAGCAAAACACACATTAACATAAAACAAGATATTGGGACACAAACCGCCCCCTGAATCTGCCTCTCAGAGACAACAGGGGCAGTAACGGGATTAACAATACAATAGGGGGGAGACTGATTTATATAACATTAAACATCAAAGAATGGTGGTCACTCCCTGGTGGCAGATCCTGGCTGTCTGCTGGAGATAATCCCCTCAGCCAGTGATGAGATGATATTGCTGGGGGTAGCCACAGAAGTCTTTACAAACTCAGGGCCCATAGTCAATAGGGAGGAGGCTGGCAGTCAGGCTTCTCCAGTGGCCCCAGTGATGGAGGCTTCCGTCACAGATATATACAAAGAACAAGAGGTCACCCTCTGAAACCAATAAAGTCGCTCGTACGGACATTTAACTGATAGAACAGGGAGACCAGTGGGATCTGCAGGGTAAGTTGCAGCATTGGGGTTTTAAAAGTCTGTACGAGCGACCAACAGAGTCGCTCGTACAGACTTTAATAAACCCCAATGCTTCAATTTACCCGGCAGATCCCACTGGTCTCCCTGTTCTATCAGTTAAATGCCCGTACGAACGACCAATAAAGTCGCTTATATGGACATTTAACTGATAGAACAGGGAGACCAGTGGGATCTGCAGGGTAAGTTGCAGCATTGGGGTTTTAAAAGTCTGTACGAGCGACTCTGTTGGTCGCTCGTACAGACATTTAGGCTCCTGGTGCACTTGTTGCACCTTAAGGGGTTAAGGGGCCATGTGAGTGAGCTCCGCTCCTGTTATCTAACGCAGCATCGAAGGGGTTAACGGGAGCGGAAATCCATAGGTTCGCTGTCAGGGGTAACAAAGGCCGTGCGAGTTAGCCTATTGGTCACCTGCAGTAGGCGACCAATAGGCTCATTCGCACTGCCCTGTAACCCGTGACGGCGAACCTGCGGATTTCCACTTCCGTGAACTGCCTATGAATAAGGTATGGGAAAGTATGAGAAATCAGCAGGAAATAACATTTTATTTTAGATTAAAATGGCACAAATGTAGCATATTAATTAAATTATCAGTATTTCTGTTACTCTTTTTTTTTTTTTTTTTTGTTACATTATTTAAATTATTTAAAATATCCTTCTTTTACCCAAATATCACTTCCTAAGGTGACTGTGATTTCAAAGTCTTTAATCCTGGTTATTAGGAAACAATTAAATCAGGATAAAATGTTCTAACACTTACAGCTTTATTTATCATCCAGAATGCTTAATCAGATGTATATATCAGCTCTCTTCACAAACAATTCTTCAGTGCATGCATAACCAGCTTGGTTCTTTGAGAAAAGAGGTATTAAATATTCATGCTAAACCTTTTCCTTGTGCTAGAATAGGCAAAATGTAGTATTACCTGATAACTCTTTGGTCTTTGTTTACCCCTGTTTAGCTATTTCTTAGGTAGGGTCCAAATGTTGTACAATTTATTGTACTACCTCAGCAATATGCAGTGGGTTGCGAGATGGCCAGTTTTAAATTGAGCTTTCCAATATTTTTGTACTCTGTCTTGGAAAATGATACTTGAAATGTCCAGGATTTGAGAATCCTGCCTAAATATAAAAAATGTTGCATGTAAGCATGGAAAAATCTCCTATAGTACAAATGGGCCAATTGGGGAGATCAGAGATGTCCCTTGTAATGGTGCAAAAGGCGCTCTGCTGCTTCAGGCCTAGTGAATACAGCACTATATTTGTGAATATAGGTAAGGGGTGAGAGAGTCAGGGAGGAAGAGAGCGGGTAAGGGAGGAGAGAGAGGGCATTGGAGGAAATATGTGTATTAGAGTGAATATATAAGTGTGTGTGTGAGCATGAATGTGTGTGAGCATGAATGTATATGTGTAAGAGTATGTGTGTGTGTGTGTGTGACAGAATGTATGTGATAATAAATGTGTAAGTGTGTGTTTGTCAGGCTCATCATATCTCAGCCTTTACTGGATGTTGGAGTGTAAGAACACACACAGTGATAGAAACGCACTAAACTAATGAAACAAAAGCTGAATGTTTGAATATATGTATATTAAACAAAACAGATACATCTCACCATAAGTAACAGAGTAGAATGAATATCAAGTATACAGACTGCTGAGGAGTAGAATAGTCCAGGTAAAAATACAAAAGGGTTTAGGACAGGTATCAAAGAAAAGGGGTAAATCCAGTAGGCATACCTCTTAAAGGGGCGGCCACACCTGGCAGTTTGTAGGGCTGAGGCCGAATCATGACAGTGTTAGCATGAGTGTGTATGTGTAAAAAAGGGTGTGTGTAAATATTTGTGCCAGTGTCTATTTTGAGTTACTGGAGCACAAGGTGGGTACAAGGGCCAGAGGGTGCCAGACTTCCTCGGTATATGTTATTTATTGACTGCTGAGTGCAAAGGCAGCCTGGTCTGTAGGTGGCGGCATTTTGAAACTGTGACTACTTTTTGCTATCTTGTCATGTTTTATCTATATTGTGTTGAAAATCTCTCTGGTTTTTAAGATGGAAAAGAAGTTCCTGTTTGTAGACAGGCGTTTGTAGTGTTTGTAAATGTATTCACTAAACATATCATGTTCATATGATGGGGATTCATATGCTGAACAGGTGAGTTTGTTCATGGACGTTAACAAGATAACTAATTTCTTCACAAGAGAGTTGTGTTGCTGAGTGCCATTGGCTCTAAGACTTTTGATATTGTCCGCTTACTGATATCCCCTGCTAAACCAAGTGTCAGGGACGGGGTCCATACAGATGACTGTAATGACCCAGAGAGCTCAATGATGGTATACAGGAGTTATTGTGCGGTAGCGGAGTCGGACAGGGCCTGTTGCAGGGGACTGCACTCTCCCGAGTATTGAGCCCCATAGGGTTGTGCGACCACAACCAGGGCCCTGACATAGCAGCAGATGTTGTTCAGTTCAAACCAAAACTTGGTGATATCCTACAGGCACCCTGGAGCAGGCACGAGACATAGCTCTACAGAGAAATGTGCAGGATGTCACAGGCTGGGATTAGGGAACCTAAACAGAGTAATAGCAGAGGGTATAGAGAAACATAACAAGCAAGGGGACCCAGCGAGCACGGGGGACAGACCAAGCAAGAATCGGCAGCCGCTGGTGCGGAGGAGACCCCCCCTCTGGCAGCCGGCAGTCTCATCTGCCGCCATGGAGGAGAGGGAGACCCCCTCCGTCAGTCAGCAGCCTCAACTGCCGGTACCGAGGAGAAGGAGACCCCCCTCCATCAATCAGGAACTGTAGCCGCTGCCACGGAGGAGAGGGAGACCCCCCTCCGCCAGCCAACAGCCGTAGCAACTGGCACGGAGAAGAGAAAGGCCTCCATCCACCTCCGTGTGCCCTAGGGTCTTGCCAAAACCTCTATTGGTACCTAGTCACTTCCCATCCTTTATAAACTCTCAGTGGACATCAAGACCTTGCCCTCTGATGGTTATGCCTATGTTTCATAGTGCTACTCCTCAGTGTGGGTTCTGGTTTTCATCTTCAGTGTTTGACCTTGGCGTGTTCCTGTTTATTCTGACCTCTGGATTCCTGGCCTCGGCTTGTTTATCGTATTTCCTGACCTCTGGTACCACGACCTCGGCATGACCTTGAACCAGTCCTTGTGTCCTACCTGCATCAGTGTCTCCAACCTCACTGTGCGTGACAGTATCAGAGGGCCACTATGAGACCCACATCGGTAGGACATCAGGGTTCCTGTAAGCCTCGCAGCATACCGATCCAGCTCAACAGGTGGCGCAGCTCATTATGGAGGAGATCCTGCAACATGCTGGGGTTTTTTGAATCAATGCGAAATTCATTTCGAACTGTCTCCGTACGCATTTCCTACTAACCGGGCCAAGGTGGGATATGTTATTTCATTGCTCTTGGATAAGGCCTTGGCTTGGGCCTCTTCACTCTGGGAAAGAGACAATCCTGTCATTCATTCCTACTCCGAATTTGTGGCAGCTCTACGCTCGGTGTTTGATCTTCCTGGAAGAAGGACCACAGCTTCGTCATTTGACAGGGGTCTTTCCCTCTTTTAGATTATGCCATAGAAAGCCGCACTCTTATGGCCAAAGTAAACTGGACTAATGAGGCACTGGTGGCTGCATTTCTAAATGGCCTTTCCGAGGCTCTAAAAGATGAGACTGTGGCTAGAGACTTACCTGCCGAGTTGGAAAATGTGATTGTGTACGTCTCCCAGATTGATCTTCGACTGTGCGAAAGACAAACATAGAGGGATGAGCAGAGAATCATAGAGAGAGAGACAGACGACCCAATATATGCCTAGCCCCATGCTTCGTTCCTCCAGCTGTTTCTACCTTTAGTCCTGAGGAACCTATGCAAGTGGGAGCAACCAGATTTACAGAGCAGGAGAGAAATCAAAGGAGACAGGAAGGACTCTGTATGTACTGCGGTCAGACAGGACACCAAGTTGTCCCAAGAAGCTGGGAAACTCTCGCACCTAATCCAGCTCAGAAGTCCTGCTATAGGTGTATTAGATGTTTCCCCCGATCTATCCGTTCCCTGCATGACTGTTCCCGTTTGCCTGTCCTGGTTATCAGGTCATGTTACCACTGAGGCCTTCCTAGATTCTGGAACCTCAGGAAATTTTGTAGACTCTACCGTTTGCCAACAATTGGGCATTCCCACTGAATCCAGAGCAGTTCCTCTGATTGTGGAGGCCAATACGGGAGACCTCCTTGACCGGCCACAGTGACTCATTCTGCCTCACAACTCACGCTATCTGTTGGAGTATTACATGAGGAGCAGTTAGCATGTCACAAAATCCGTTCTCCCATGATTTCCCTCATCCTGGGGTTTCCATGGTTACGGTCCCACAACGGTCACAGCTTGGGATAAAGCGTGTGCCCAGCATTGCCACAGACCTCTTCACCTCGCCTTGTTTGCTATGGCTCCTAAACCTCTTGCATTTCTACCAGAACCGTACAAGCAGTTGGCCGATGTTTTTGACAAGAAAGAGGCAGAGAAGTTACCACCTCACAGGCCTAATGATTGTCCCATCGACTTACTACCAGGCCGTGTCTTTCCACTATCCGTTCCTGAGACACGTGCAATGGAGTCATATATTGAGGAGAACCTTAAACGAGAGTTTATTCGACGATCTATGTCACCTGCATGGGCAGGTGACTCACGTCCCTGTATAGACTATCGGGGCCTCAACAAGATCACTCGACATAATACGTACCCGATACCTCTGATCACAGAACTTTTTCACAGGCTGCGAGGGGCCACATTATTTACCAAATTGGACCTGCGAGGGGCGTACAACCTCATCAGGATTCGACGTAACGATGAATGGAAGACCACCTTGAACACTCGGTCCAGTCCTTACGAGTATATAGTTATGTCCTTCGGCCTGTGTAATGTCCCTTCCAAGAGTTCATCAATGACTGCATTCGAAATTTCATTCCACAATTCGTGGTTGTATACCTGGACGATATCCTAATTTACTCTCCTGATCTCAAGACTCATCGTAGACACGTGTGCAGTGTCTTAGCTTCTCTTTGACTTCATGGACTTTATGCAAAATTAGAGAAATGCTCTTTTGAGGTCAGCAAAGTAATGTTCCTGTGGTCATAACCAGAAGGGGTTATGAACCATATTTGTGAAAACTCCAAATCATTTTTTTTTACTTTTTGTATTACAACAAACACTGAAAAATTAGATATTTTGAATTATATCCACAAGGGAGGGGCTTAACCAGGAAGAGGTGGGGTCATAATAAGGCCCCTACTTACAAGAGATGTAAGGGTTGTTAATATTTTACTTTTTAGACAATAGAATGTTACCACTAGACAGGGAATAGTAACAACCCTTTGGAACGTCAAATTGAGAGATAGATTTGTAGTTTTAACCTGTTCCTTGCCACTTAGGCTTTTTGCACTGCTCTACATACAGAAATAGGAATAATCTTAATGAAAATAATTAAAAGTTACCTTTTTAATTCAACTTCATTTTCTTTTGGATCTCTAGAATATTGTTAGGGACAAACATAAAGTCCAAAACATCTTTTTTTGTAATTACCAAGCAAACAAAGCCAAATCATGATCCATGAGCATATACCAAAAGACAACCAAGGTTGGTCAGGAACCAAGACGTGCACTAAGACAAACTTCTTTCAGGAATACGTAGATCAGTGATGTCAGGAACAAGCCAGGAATCACGAGCCAGGAGGGACATCAGGGAAAGCCAGGTTATGCCCAGATAATCAGGAACAGAGTAGAATGCACTTGCAGCCAGAAACACCACAGGGCAAAAGGTGTGGGTGAAACTTTGCTGCTTAAATAGCCTGAAGGGGCTGACTGGGGGTTGGATAATGGGCTGGTCCAAAGGTGAGGAGGCATGGTAACTAAGGAGGGAACTCCAACAAAACAAATGAAAACAACATTAAATGCTTTTTTCTGTGCTCACTCTCTGTCACAATCCATCTCTCTCTTTCACACTTCTTGTCTTTCACACTCCAGAGGCTCCACCATGATGTGGAAGTGCTCCAGGAGGCCTGAATAATCTAGATGGGTCCATGGAGAAAGAAAAGTGTTTCTGTGCTTTATAGGTCACTCTGCTCAGGCTGAAAATGTATCCTGTCTCTCTAGCTGGTGCTGTGCTTCTGTGTAGATTAATACTGGAGTGCAAGCTCTCCTATTACATTCAGCAGCATCAGACAGTGACATTCTCTGTTTCTTCTGTTATGTTCCAGGATGCTAGAATAAACCATTCTCTGTAAAGGACATTTAGTCTGGGTCTGCTCCCAACTCCAGAGAATGGTGTCAACAAACAGAAGAGCATTTGATCCCCTTCATTCTCTCTCACTACAGCTACCCCATAAGCAAGCTGGATGTAGATTGTGGGGGCTATGTTGTATACATACATATATATAAATCCACAGACACATAATACAACATATCTGCACCAAATGGTTTAACTATTGAGCTATAGCATTCTTACAAAGTATTGTTACCACTGACAATGCATGTATTTTATATTTCAAGGACATTAGCACTCATTCGATTCAGTTTTATTACTTCAAGGATGAAACACTAGTCTTTTCTGCCTTATAATTTTTTATTGTTAAGTAGCGCACAACTCCGGTTAACTCTTCATGCATAAAGTATTATGTTTTTACCAGATTACTAAACTTTTCAGCCTCCCTGTTTATGTGCTGCCAGAGCTTGCTGATGGGTGGGGGTGCTTTTGCTGGGCAGGGGTGGATATGTGTGTAAGTATGTTAGTGTGTGTAAATACATTGCGTATGTTAGTCTATGTGTCTAAGTATGTTTGTGTGTGCAAATGGAGATATGTTTTTGTGTATGTAAGTGTGTTCATTTGTGTGCATGGAAGTATGTTATAGTATGTGAACATAGAAGTATGTTAATGTGTAAAATAAAAATCTCAATCACATACATATAAATATAGAGAGTATATAGATTCAAATGTCCACCATGCAAACTGGACTAAAGATGTCTTTGTATACATGTGTATACTTGTCAGTGTGTGTAAATGGTAATTTGAGGATGTATATTTTTGTGTATATTTTAATGCATGTGTGTGTTTATGTATATACATAAATTTGTGAAATGCCACGGCTTCAAATGCATTGTAGTGTTTAGAAGCATCAGTTTTGCTGGAAGTGTAATATTTAGAATGTTGCAAATATTGCCAGTGGCCACTGGTGCCACCCCTGGGGGTAGGGAGATGATCTGCCCCCTAAACTGCCTGATTTAAAGATCTTGGTTTACTATTTGAACCTTTTTCCAAGTGTTTTTATAGCAATTCTACATATAGCCACCAGGATGTCTAGAGTAAGAAGGGCTTTAGGCGGCCTATGCAATAAGTCAAAAACATAGTTTTCTATTGTTTTAACTGTTACACTGTTGCAGGTTTTCATGCAAATGACATTTTGTAATTATATGTCTTCTTTTTCAGTATAGGGGCTCTGATTGGCTTGGCAATTGCAGCACTGGTTTTGTTAGCGTTTGTCATCAGCGTCTGCGTACTTTGCTATTTATTTCTATACACAAAGCCACAAAGAATAAATTCTGGTTTGAAGCTACAGCATGCTGGGTCTGCATCTTCACACAAAGGTAAGGTTGGAATGCTAATGTATCAAAAAGTTGTTATATATGAAATCCCCATTGAGTTCACATGAGGTGACCAATCTATTTTATACAGGCTTTTGACAGGCTGAGATCATGAAGTCACCTAAAACGTTATTATTAAAACGAATTATTTATTAAGCTATTTCGTGTGGATAGACTGTAATAATGATTTATGTACTTTTCTAAGTTGAACTTCTAGATTTCTCTGATTAAATAAAAAATACACTAATTATACTCATTAATTAAAAGAGAAGCATAAACTGTGACTTGTCTCAGGTGGCAGAGGCAAGATACTGCATACCCACACATAATGAACTTGCGGGACATACAGTATTTAATAAAAAGAAGTAGAAGATAAAGTTAAGATGGAAGATATTGGCTTTAAGTCCTTCCGAACTAAATTCTTTAGATATTCATGTAAACTATCACAAAAGCAAAATTCTGCATTTTGTATTCCAAGTAAATTGGGAGCGCTTTTAGTATTTGTCATTATTCAAAGCGCCATATTAAAGAGCGAATCATTATGTTGGATGAGTTGTAATGCAATAGACAATGCTGATGTCTAAAAATGGATACAACAAAAGAACAGTTTTCTCTTTATGTATTAACCTACTTTTGTCATTAATTGGCAACTTCCAGTGAACTGCTTGACCTAGGTGAGAGCAAAGCTTTGTATGACTTGAATAAGCTGGATACATTCAATGTTTTGTGCTTCTGCAATTATTTTTTTAATGCACCCAGCTTGACAATCCATGCTATTAAGGTGCCACTACTTAGGGCACCACATTTCACATGTACCTTCTGCAAGCTTATTTACTAATTATATATAGGTGAAACATTAAGTTATAGAAAAAAACTGTACCAGTATATTGTATGGCATCTGGCACTGATGGCATAGAGACTAAAAACTACAAATAGGGCTAATGGGTACTATGAAAGAGCAGAGCTTGCCCAGTAATCCATAAACACACTTGCAGTAGACTAGGTTATAAAGGTTTGGACTGCATTGAATAAAGGGAAGCCAAAAAGATTGATCACCTTATGAGCAGATGGTGCCGCAAAATAAAATTATACAGGCTACGCTTGGGTCAGTATATAAAAAATCAATATAAGCAATGATTGAGGACCTGAATGAATGTTAATATGACTGTGTTCTAATCTAATCATATCAGAAGGCTTCTGAAACTTCCCAAAATGACCATATTATTAATTCATATTTGCTCATTTGAGTACTGTATATTCAGAAGAAATGCACTATATGTAAAGTGTTTTCTGGTTCTGTATAAGGTGCAGCAAAAAGCACCCAAGACAAACTTCACAATTGCCTCAATAAAACCAAATAATATAACCCTAAATGGATACTCCAGTAAATATCAATGGACAGTCCAGATGTAATTATATGAAAGAACAATAAAATAAACAAACAAATATGGTGTAATATGTAGTGGTAGAAGTAAAATACTTCACATATTGTCGCTTGTGCCCAAGCAATTGCTTTGTGTTTAATAGTATTGAATATTTAAGAATCAATTGTTAAAATTGATTCTATAACATTAAAAAATAATTCAGCAAACTGTTAGTATAGTCAATGTTTAATCAGCTATCTCAACAACTGGAAACAAATATTGATAATGCTATAATAGCATTTTATTTGCCTACGATACAATGGTTAAAATGTAATCATTTTTTTTATTACATAAAGAATCAGCAGTGCTCCATTATTTTAGAAAATATCTGCAGAAAGTAACTATTGTATGCATTCATATTGTTTCTCTCTTCATTGCAGAAATAGTAAAAAAAAAATTATATATATATATATATATATATCTGTATATCTAATGTACATGTTTTTACATTATACAGATAGTTGCTAGATGATATTTTTTTCCATTTTACACTTTTTTCTGATGTAAATTGCCATGTTCGCGGTACACATTAATTAGCACATATCCAACAAGCATAACAGAAAATAAACCATTGAGTCCAAATGAACAACATGAATGGAAATAATATTCTCTATACAAATTTGAACTGCTATTGTCTTCAAAAATGGTAAAATGGAAAAATCTAATAACAATGATACATAATAACAGAAACCCCTTATCTGGAAAAATACAATTCTACCTTGGTGAGAATATAACATAAATAATGGACTATTGTTGCTATAACCTGCAGATAAAGAAAATGCATGGTGACATTACCACTGTAATATCACCTTATTATTAGCATGATCTATGAAACAAAAAAAATAATAACCCACTCTTTATGAGAGCCTTAGATTGATATTGCAATAGAGAACCTTTTATGTTTTTCTCCGTTTTCTTAAAGAAAAATTAAATATTATGGTCAATGATTTACTTGAAATATAGTTAAAACCAGATTCTAATAAAAGAACAAGGTAGTGAGCCTGTAATGAAAATTTAATGAATGGGAAAGACATTTCTAACTAATTAAACAATCGTCATTTTATTTCCACATACATAACAATATAAAAACAAAAAAATGTGTGCTGTAACCTGGAAATGTTCATGGTATAACATCATTAAAATCGCTCACTGTATTAGCCTCTACCATTTCTGATAGGAAACAACATACATAGAAATATTTTCTATCATTCGCTATGATTTATTTGTTTATATACATTTCTTAGAAACAAACATTATGTTTTACAATAAAAAATGAGTTACTGATATAAATGAAAACGGGCATATTGAAATGTGAATGAATAGTGGGAAATCACCTACAAATTGGTCATGAACAAAGATGGCATGTGTTATTTTTATCATCACTTGTTTCTTCTTATGTAAGTTCAGAGAAATAATAAAAACACTTTATATTTGCAGGAAAATTGAAGAAACAGATTCAAGCTAATTGCTCCACTAGAACCACTAATTCTACAGTCGACACATTCTCCGAACCAGATGTGGCTGTTCAAGAGAAACTTGCAGATGTTGAACAGATTAATATGACTAAACTGTAAACTGAGAAAAGATTATTGCTTATTTTCTGTTTTGGTTATTTTGTTTTTTCTTACTTTTATACATTTCTTTAAAATGTTTAGAATTAAATAAACTTAAATAGCAAAAATATGCATCTGCAGTCATTTAAACGTGAATCTTGCGCTGGGGCTGGATTTAAAAATGTCCATACCTGGGTGGGTGGCGTCACAAAGGCTCTCCCGTGACCCTGAGTTTTTCGGTGGCGACCAGATACCAAAACCCTTCCCATGTATGTTTGTATGCCTCCATGCCTGCCATTTCTTTCCCTTGCCTTATATTCCCTCCATGCTTGCTATCTCTTTCCTCCTATATGTTTTATATTCCCCAATGAGTGCCATCTCTTTCTTCCTTTGTGTTTTCTTTTCCCCTATGCCTGCCATCTCTTTCCCTCTTTATGTCTTATATTCCTTCATGGAATATAATTAATTTGTGCAGGTTAACACTAAATGCAGATACTATAAGTTTTGTTTTTTCATGATTGAGTTGTAGTGCCTTGATCATGTGTGTATGAACAATGTGGTACATTCAATAGTGTTAACATAAAAAACATTAGACATTGGAACACTCAAATCAGACAATAACACCTTGATCATTCTAATAGGTTTTTGCATCAGGCTTATGCGATAATGACTATTGCGATAATGACTATGCACCTCCCCTTCATGTCAAAAAAGGGAGGAGCATGATGAAATTAAAATAATGCCTCACCGCTGACGCCCATGCACCAGATAAAGTATTCACTATTCATTGAGCAAGACCACTGAAGAACAAGGAGTATCTTTATCTTACTGCATAACACACAAATCCAGTATAAAATCTAGGACACTGTCAAGCTATGTCCCTTATTGCTGGTCGCAGTTGGTGTCAGGTTCTCTCCCACACGTGGCAAAGTATTGTGTGTGTCTAGGATTTTGCCTTTTACTGTTTAATCCTGATTTGTGAGCTTTATGCGTACTTTGGTTTGGTTTCTTGAGTTTGACTTTGGCTTAAATATGGACATTGGTCAAACTCTATATGTACTGCGTTTCTGCCTGATCGTTGATCTTAAACTCTGTCTGCAGCAATGCTCTGGAGTGTCTCTGGATTCCAAGTAGGTTTGCTACTTAGTCTTTTGCTAGAGTGAAGCAACTTAAGATGGTGAAGTGTCTACCCTGTAAAAACAGACCTATCATTTCAGCCAGTCCAAATTGCAATTGATTGGCCACTATCTTGGACAGAGGTTTTAGATATTGATTAAACACGGATGTGGGTCAATAAGATGTTATCAAAGTTGGGTCTCAGCAAACATGGCAGTGGACTGTGGAGCTATTAGAGGTGGATTTATTCAGAACTGATTTTGTTCTTAAAGTAAAGTCTCCTCCTATGATGAGGTTATGAGTGTTATACAATACCTCATACAAATTTGCCAAAAAAGTATGTTGACCAGAGTTGCGACATAAACACAAATTAATGTGGATATTTCTTTTTTTAAAGAAAATGTATTCGATTTTTTATCTTTTTTAACTAATAAATCCACTAAAGCTGCAAACATTTCTAATTTTATTTTTGACAAGTGGGTTTCAAAATAGAAAAATGTGGCTGGTTTAAGATCTACTTTAGAAAATAAAATTATAATATATTTGAAAACCACATTTAGTGCTTCACACAATTCTGTTTATAAACAGAAGTGATTGTATATACTTTAGCTAGTTCTTCCATCATTATCATACATTATCATTATACATCATTTAAGTCAAGTCAAATCAGCATATTTAAAACTATATTTTACTATTATGTATATATATATATATATATGCATATTTAAATACACACATTCAGGGTAGGGCTGGCAGCCTAAGGCCTGGGGGGCAAGTCAAGTGAAGTGGCTCCGCCCCCTCGCACTCACCTTTCACCCCTCACGCTGCTCCCATCACTATGCGGCCATCAGACTGCTGGAAAACTTATCTAAACTACTTTAATCATTTTTTTTATTTATTTAATATGCCGGATCGGCTTGCCATATTAAAAATAATTAAATAAAGTATTAAAGTAGCGCCGGCCGGCAGCATCAGCACCCAGCGGCCTTTTAGATTCGATTTCCAACAATCTGATGGCCGCATAGTGATGGGAGCAGCGTGAGGGGTGAAAGGTGAGTGTGAGGGGGCGGAGCTTTCACCCCTCATGCTGCTCCCATCACTTGGCGGCCATCGCATACGGCCGCTGGGTGCTGATGCCGCCGGCCGGCGCTGCTTTAATACTATTTTTTTTTCACTTAATAGCCGATCCGGTTTGCCATATTCAATTTTAAAAAAAAGTATTAAAGTAGCTCCGGCCGGCGGCATCAGCACCCAGCGGCCGTTTAGATTAGATTTTCGGGCGGCCTGGGGGGAAATTGCCCCCCTGCCCCCCGGCCCAGCCCACCCCTGCACACATTACAGATTCGTTTGGCCTTATGCTGAATCTATTCTAAAGTACATCATCACAACAGGAACCAAATGTACTCCTTGGAGAACATAAATTATGTAGGTTGGATGTTCCCGTGATTAAAATGTACACAAGTTGTTCAGTTATGTGATTCAAGGACAGTACCAACAAAATCATATTATTCATTTTCTAGTTTATTTCAATATTTTAAATAATATAAATATATTTAATATATATTACATTTACAGTTGAAACTGGCCGAGGACAGAGGACAAAACCAAGCTGGGATTTATAGTCTCTGATAGAGATTAAAAGGCGATCACGACGATAGCTGGATCCCTTTCACAATCATCGATGGTAGGCCTCAGCAGGTACAGGAAGCATGGCTGCCAATCATGGGCGTAGGAACCCCTAAAATTCTGGGGGGGATAGCATTTTTACTGGTAGGGTATACCTGACCATTTCACCAACAGGGACTTTTATGACATTGCATTATAAATACATAGACATTAATATGTAGTTGGTCCCCCTTTGCAGCTATAACGGCTTCCACTCTTCTGGGAACGATTTCCACAAGATTTTGGAGAGTTTCTGTGGGGAATTTTTGCAACCATGCCTTTATGGACCTTGTTTTGTACACTGGGGCACAAAGTTAGAAGCATAGTGTTGTCCATAATGTCTTGGTATATCACCTTCGGCTCATAAAACGTTCTACTAGATGAATGAGAGAAAATTCCCACAGAAACAGAAAAATCTTACAACCACAGATGGACCGCACTGGACACGGCCACAGAGACTACTATGATGTATTGAAGGAACCATCTAAGACTCCTAAAACGTCATGCACACAGGAACATATCCACACACTTAAACACTTGAATAACATACATACACATGCACACACTAACAAACACACACACACACACACGCAATAATATACCCCAAAACAATCCCACCCTAATATACCTAGACACATGCCCACTATAACACACCTGGAAACATACTAACATATCCATAAAAACAGATGTGCACAAAAACATACCCACAAACATACGCTATCACACCCAGACACACATTCAAACACATCCTTCACTTACTCAGCCTACCCCTAGATTTAACACGTGGCGCTTTGTATTAGTGATGCCCTAGACCAAGTAGCACACCGCAATATTCTCTTGTGTCCAAATGCTACATACAGTGACACACACACTCATTTTAACCAGAAATAGGCCTGGATTTAACCCTAGGTGCCCCTGAGTTAAACATGTGTTACAGGGAATCATTCTCTTTCCTTTAAGTACGACATGCCTGCTCATACACACACATATGCACTGCTCTTACGCATGCCTGCCCACAAAAACACATATATACGCTGCAATTGCCTGCACATACACACTTGCCAGTACTCACACATATGCACTACCCTTATACACGCCTGCCTAAACATACATAAACTGCTCACACACACATGCCTCCCCATAAATATACACTGCCCTTGCACATACTTACACAGACGTATACACTATAAGACAAATACACTCCTTATATACACACATATACACTGCCCATACAGACGTACACATATACACTGCCCATACAGACGTACACATATACACTACCCATACACACGTATGCACATACACTGCCCTTATATAAGCGTGCCCATACAGGCACATATACACACCTGCCCTATACACACACACATATGCCTGCCCAAGTGCTCATACACATTCATAAACATTGCCCATATACATGCCTTACCATTTGTATATTGTCAGGAACCAATTTTTCACTGCCTGAACCATGGCTTTTTTTATACCTGTGGCGTTTACATCTGCGACCACTAGTGGCCACCCTCCGCCCTCTGGAGCACTCAGAACTCAGGTGTGCCTTGTTACCTGGGTTGAGCCCTAGTCCATACATCCAGCTGGGCCTTGTTATCTGGATTACCCTGCCTTTATGAACCTGCCCTGCCCTTCAGTCAGGGCCTTTGTATTGAAGTCTATGGACCTTCCTGCTGTGGCTCTGCACCTGTACTGTTCCTGGTTCCCTGCTTTGTGTCCTGGTCAAGTGGACTCCCTGCTTTGTGTCCTTCCAAGTGGACTCCCTGCATTGTGTCCTTCCAAGTGGACTCCCTGCATTGTGTCCTTCCAAGTGGACTCCCTGCATTGTGTCCTTCCAAGTGGACTCCCTGCTTTGTGTCCTTCCAAGTGGACTCCCTGCTTTGTGTCCTTCCAAGTGGACTCCCTGCTTTGTGTCCTTCCAAGTGGACTCCCTGCTTTGTGTCCTTCCAAGTGGACTCCCTGCTTTGTGTCCTTCCAAGTGGACTCCCTGCTTTGTGTCCTTCCAAGTGGACTCCCTGCTTTGTGTCCTTCCAAGTGGACTCCCTGCTTTGTGTCCTTCCAAGTGGACTCCCTGCTTTGTGTCCTTCCAAGTGGACTCCCTGCTTTGTGTCCTTCCAAGCGGGCTGTGTGCCTTTCGTACCCTTCCAAGCGGGCTGTGTGCCTTTCGTACCCTTCCAAGCGGGCTGTGTGCCTTTCGTACCCTTCCAAGCGGGCTGTGTGCCTTTCGTGCCCTTCCAAGCGGGCTGTGTGCCTTTCGTGCCCTTCCAAGCGGGCTGTGTGCCTTTCGTGCCCTTCCAAGCGGGCTGTGTGCCTTTCGTGCCCTTCCAAGCGGGCTGTGTGCCTTTCGTGCCCCTCCAAGCGGGCTGTGTGCCTTTCGTGCCCTTCCAAGCGGGCTCTCTGTCTGTCGTGCCCTTCCAAGCGGGCTCTCTGTCTGTCGCGCCCTTCCAAGCGGGCTCCCTGCCAAAATACTTATTACCTGTATTTTATTTTGCCATATGTCCGGTTACTTGCTTAGACTATATTACCCTTATTTGCTGGTCCTGTTATATACATGAAATACACTGCATTACCTGGATTTCTGTTTGTGGTGTCTTTGTTTGCATAATCATGCACCGTGGGTTACATACTGAACCCCAAGTATCCCCTGCGCATGGGCTCCTACCTGACCTGATCACCCGAGTCCTGACATATATACACACACACACATATCTACCATCAGACCCCCCCTTTGTTTTGCACATCAGACCCCCCCTCGTTTTGCACATCAGACCCCCCCTCGTTTTGCACATCAGACCCCCCTCGTTTTGCACATCAGACCCCCCTCATTTTCCACTTCAAACCCCCTCATTTTCCACTTCAAACCCCCCTCATTTTCCACTTCAAACACCCCCCCTCGTTTTCCACTTCAAACACCCCCCCCTCGTTCTTCACATTTCTTACCTTTCTCTTCTTCCTTTCTGATTTCTCTTCATCCTCTCCTTCTGGTTTGCCGCTCACTCTCAGTGCAGTGCGGCTGTGCACAGCTGTTTATGCTGAACGCCGGGGCTGGGATATAAACGTCATATCCCATCGCCCGGTCCTCAGTGACAGAGAGCACACTGATCTCCCTAACCAGTGCTGCACGCTGCAGCTGCTGATCGGGCAGCTGTGCACCACTTACAGCCCTGGGGGTATTTCTCTATTATCGGTCCCCCCCCCATGATTTCCTAGAGGGGATCCATCCCCCCCGTCCCCCCCGGTTCCTACGCCCGTGCTGCCAATACCTTTCAGTGTCAGTACCCTCCAGTGACCTGAGCAACAGAATACAACGCGAACACTGCATGGGCAGCTTAAAAAATCAGGAGTGGGCTAAAAAATTTTAACATTAGATGAATGCACAGAGTCTGCTATAAGCAATATACATCCACACAGATCAAGGGCAAAACTGAGCTGCCAGTCAACATTGCAGTCAGATAGACTGACATAATACTCAAATAATCTTCAATTAATAAAGGCCCTGTGTCAACAATGAAACCGCCCTGAATCGGGGCCGGCGATCTGGCCGGGCGGCCGGCAGACGAACATTCATGGCAGCCGCAAAGTTAAAAACTAAGCGGCTGCCACCGGGACTGGCCGCCGTGCCGGTAGCGTACCTGGTGGGGGGCGGTCCGTCTGGAGTGCCACTCACTGAGGGGTGCCGGCACGCCTCCAAAAACGATGCGCGCGGCAACTGTGGCTGTGCGTCGGGACTTGATGTCAAATCCCGGCGCACAACACTGAAGCCACGCCCACCGTCTTCCGCACTCTCTGCACCGGAAGGACGGGACACAGAAGAGGAAGAATGAAGAGGAGGAGGAAAAGTGACAGTGCCAGAGGAAAGGTAGGAAAATATTAGTAAGTGTGTGAGAGTGATGGGTGTTATGCTGTAGTTTATGTAGTTTATGATGAATGTTTGTGAATGAGGGTTTCAGATTGCATGGAAGTGTGGGGGGATAGCATGGCATGATAGGAGTGTGATTGCTGTTATCAATTTTTTTTTTGTCCAACTGTGGTGTGTTAACAACATTTTTATTAAAAGTAAATTACATACCAAAATTGGACAGAAAAATTCAATAACAGTATTAATAGATATATATGATTGCAATCACACGCCTATCATGCTAAGTCAGTCAGTACATGCTAGAACCTGGGCATGATAGGATTGTGATTGCCATTAATTATATATATGTATATATATGTATATATATTAATATTGTTATTGATTTTTTTTGTCTAATTTTGGTGTGTTACTTTTAATAAAGTATTTTAAAAGTTGTGTTTTTTTTCGGTTTTGGCCAAATGAATGCTGAATTTTCAGTTTCGGTCCAGAATTTTCATTTCAGTGCATCCCTACTATGTACTAAGCCAGTCACTGAAGTGTTAGGCCTACACCACATCAATGTTTGGCTTAGTCTATAGTGATAGGGGTTGTAGTGCAGTATTGTCAGTGTCTGGCTCAAAGTATAGGCACACATTGACGGTGGTACAGCGTAATCCCTAAGTATATAATGTTAGCAGTTATGCTGTACCACCGTCAATGTGTGCCTCAGTATATAATGATAACAATTTTGCTGTACCCCTGCCAATGTTTGCCTAACCATAGAAACTATGCAGTTTTAAAGTGTGTGTGTGTGGGGGGTGCCACATACAGGATCTGCCACAGGTGCCAAATACTCTAGGTACGCTCTTGCGTCGTGCGGCAGTCAGGCCCAATGGCCTTTCCTCAGCTCTTCGTCCCACGTCTTAAAAGGGGTGGGATAAAGAGCTGAGGCACGGCTATTAGGCGTCGGTAGAGTGACTGCCGCACGACGGCTGCTTTCAATGTCGCTAGCAGCCGCTTTGGTGGCGCAATGGGCCACTTGACTAGACTTGCCCCCCAGTCTTTAGGCTGCCAGCCCACCCCTGCTCAGAACCATATTCAAAACATAACCAAAACACACAAAAAAGGATTATGCAACCCTCGATCATATTGTATGTCTCCGCAACAATGCACAAATAAAAACAACAAGAGAATAATAAATAAACAAAAATATCAAAAGAATACAATTTTCCATAATACTAAATGAAATAAAATATAGGCATCCTGCCAAAGGAAAACTATATTGTCAATGTAACGTATCCAAATCTGTATGTATAATTAGAAAAATTCATGCATATAGACAAAAGAGTGTCACTGTATGCTGTATTAGTGGTTGAAGATGTAAATCCAGGAAAATATCCAGTACATGCTAGAACCTGGGCATGATAGGATTGTGATTGCCATTAATTATATATATGTATATATATGTATATATATTAATATTTAATATTTGAAAAAGAAAAGCACCTTTTCTCACTTTTATTTGACATTTTTTTACTCATCTATAAAAGCTAAATAGATTCTACTATTTGTCCTGAGTTTAGAAATTTGTGGGATGTTTTTCACATAAATTTCATTTCAGGTATAAATATATAGCTCCTCAAATATGTCACTTCAGAAAAAACACCCCAATTTGTGTTCAGCCTCATCTCATGAGTACATCGATACAAACCATGCATTGGTTTGTTAGGTTATTTGGGGGCTAAAAGGCCACATTGGGACATGGGCAATTCAGGTTTTCAACAACAACTTTTGAGATCTGGTCCTTTTGTCCCGATGTCCTAATTAGGCTATCTTTGAAGCTGCCCAATTTAATTCACCCATCAAACCATATATTTTTGAAAACTAGATACCCCAAAGTATTTAACCCTTTCAATGCACACATTCTACCACTAGTCCTTGCCAAAGTTTTTTTGTTTTTTTTTAAATTGTACTTCAGGTTTGAATTTATAGTTCCTGGTACATATCACTGTCAAACTCCTCAATGTGTTTTCAGCAACATCTCCTGAGTACAGTGATTCCACCCATGCATTGGTTTGTTGGGTTGTTTGGGAGGTAAAACATCACATTTAGGAAGAGCACATTTTTCAACTTGGAACTTTGACATCTGATCCTTCTGCTCCCATGTCCTAATTGGGCCATGTTTGAAGCTGCTCAATTCAATTTACCCCATCAAACCATATATTTTTGAAAACTAGATACCCCAAAGTATTTACAATGCTGGCATCTGAATTCTTTATATGCACTAATTCTACTACCAGCCTTTGTCAAAGTTTGCGGTAGTCGTTTTTGTGTGCTTTTTTTGACACAAATATGTCACTGCCAAACAACACCGCTATATGTGTTAAGCAAAATCAGTGATACCACCCATGCATGAGTTTGTCCGGTTGTTTGGGAGGAGTGCATTTTTAAATTTAGAATTATACCATTCTGCCCCATGTCCTATTTGGGACATCTTTGAACCATGCCAATTAAATTTATCCCATCAAACACACATTGTACTTTAGGTATGAATTTACAGCCCTTGGTATGGGTCACTGTCAAACAACACCGCAATATGTGTTCAGTAACATCCCCTGAGTACAGTGATACTCCCTGTGCATGAGTTTGTAGGTTGTTTCGGGAATAAAAGGCCACATTTGGGAGGTGTGCTATTTTCTCTTCATTTGGACATCTGGTCAGGCTGAGCCTGTGGGACATCTTTGAACCTGGCCAATTCAATTTGCCCAATCAAACCATACATTTTTTTAAAAACTAGACACCCCATGTGTATTTGAAATGCTAGTATTTTAAACGATTTCCATGGATTTCTGGATTAGGATACTAATTTTAGCACTTGCTCATAAAAAAAAACTTAATTTTTTATTTTATTTTTTATATTTTTGGACTTTTTTAAATTTTGTTTTGTACTCTGATGGCAACGTCACTGCAAAATTGTTTTTAAATGTTACCAAACCCTCTATTTTTTTAAAGGATGCCGCCATCTTGCGAGAGCCAAAATCTCTCGCAGTGGAGCTTGTGACTGCTCTCTGGAGCAGTTACAGGAGGTCCTACAGTGAGTTTTTGGTGTCTTTGGATTCCTCGCTATACTAAGCTCTTTTAAATCAGGCATCCACCGCCATATAAAGTATAGTGGACATTGACACACCAGGGAGGGGTCACACAGGGCCCCTGCAATATACGTTGGTGTTGCTGAATGCCTTGACATTACAGTCACACTGTTTAACCCCTTAATGACAATTGCCGGTTCTGGCACGACAGGGAAAAACAAGTCGTTTACGACAAATGACGTGCCAGAACAGGCACGTCTTTAAACGGGTGCAGAAAGCGATCTATGTTCGCTTTCTGCACCCAAACCGCGTTGCTGTAATGCCTCGACCTCGAGGCATTCAGCAACGCCACGATCGGCACCAGGGGCCATGTCTGGCCCCTCCCCGGGGCGTCAACAACCGCCATACATTGTATGGCGGCGGACACCCGTTTTAAAAGCGTTTAGGAGGCGATCAACGATCACCTCCTAAACTTAAATGGTGTCGCTGGAATGCCTCGATCAGGAGGCATCCAGCGACACCAAACACTTACCTCTAGATGGACTGTGACCGATCCGGAGAGCGGTCACAGCCGCAGCTGCCGGTGATCTTCGCCATCAGCAAGATGGCGGCGGCCCGGGAAAAAAAATAATAAAGATGAAAAAGTTCGCTAGTCTCTAGAGAACTCTGGCTCCACTTGCAGGTTGAATACAGGTACTGCATTCAACCATGCAAGTCAATGGAGCCCAGCTTTCTAATCACAGTGTGATTAGTAAAAATAAATGAAAAAATAAAATTAATAAAAATTAGAAAAAAATAGTAAAAAAACCAGTAAAATGTAAAAATTATTTCCCACTGATGTCACTATCAGGGGAACCTTCAAGTTGAAAAAAATGTTTACATTTTTTTTTTAAAAAAGGCAAAAAAAATAAAATATATATATAAAAAATATATTTTTGTGAGCAAGTCCTAAAATTAGCACAATTCTTGCATGGAAAGAGTTAAAATATTGGCATATTAAATGCCCATGGGGTGTCTAAATGTATGATTTGATGGGGTAAATTGAATTGGCCGGGTTCAACAATGTCCCAATTAACACGGGGGGAAGGATGGCCACACATCTAATTTCCAATTAGAAAAATGCACACGTACCAAATGTGGCCTTTTAGTTCCCCCAAAAAATGACAAACCCATGCATGTGGGGTATCACTGTACTCGTGAGATGTTGCTGAACACATATTGGGGTGTGTGATAGCGGCATATACCATGAGCTGTAAATTCATACATTACATAGGTGTGTGGGGGAAAAATACACACAAAAGAATACTACTGCAAACTTTGAAAAAATGCTGGTGGTAAAATGTGTGCATGCAAAGAGTTAAAATACCAGCATTTAAAATACCCTGGGGTGTCTAGTTTTCAAAAATATATGGTTTTGTTGGGCATACTGAAATGGCCCGGCTCAAAGATGTACCAAATAGGGCATGGGCAGTGGATCCCCATATGCCAAAGTTCAACATTGAAAAATGCGCATGTCCCAAATGTGGCCCTTTTACCCCCAAACAGCCAGGCAAAATCATTCATGTGAGGTATCGCTGTACTCAGGAGATGTTGCCGAACACATATTGGGGTGTTTTGTGATAGTGACATATACGAGAACCTTTTAATTCATACCTGAATTAAAATGTGTGTGACAAAACAAACGCAAAAAAATTACTACCACAAAGTTTGACAAAGACTGGTGGTAGATATGGTGCATGGAAAGAGTTAAAATACTAGCATTTGAAATACCCTGGGGTGTCTAGTTTTCAAAAATATATGGCTTTATTGGGCATACTGAAATGGCCCGGCTCAAAGATGTACCAAATAGGGCATGGGCAGTGGATCCCCATATGCCAAAGTTCAACATTGAAAAATGCGCATGTCCCAAATGTGGCCCTTTTGCCCCCAAACAGCCAGGCAAAATCATTCATGTGAGGTATCGCTGTACTCAGGAGATGTTTCTAAACACATATTGAGGTTTTATGATACTGACATATACCAGAACCTGTTTATTCATACCTGAAGTAAAATATGTGTGAAAAAACAAATGCAAAAAGAATTACTACCATAAAGTTTGACAAAGGCTGATGGTAGAATTAGAGCTTGGAAAGGGTTAAAATACTAGCATTTGGAATACCCTGGGCTGTCTAGTTTTCAAAAATATATGACTTGATGGGGTAAATTGCATTGGCCGGCTTCAAATATACCCGAAATGGCACATGGGGGGAAGAATTACCAGATTTGGAAAAAATGGCTTTGAAATAGCAAGACGCTACCTGTACTTATTGCCCCATAATGTGTAGAAAAAAGCAAAAAAACATAAAAACATTGGGTATTTCTAAACTCAGGACAAATAGTAGAATCTATTTAGCAGGTTTTTTCATTACCTTATTTTTTCTAAATTTTTCACCATATTTTATACTTTTTTTAATAGTAAATAATATGATACAATCAAAACAATGTCATCTAAAGAAAGCCCTTCTTGTCCTGAAAAAAACAATATATAATGTGTGTGGGTTCAGTAAACGGGAAAGAAGAAAATTACAGCTAAACACGAGCAGCGCAGAAATGTTAAAACTGCCATTGTCACGAAGGGTACAAAAAGTAAAATCAGCCTTTGTCACGAAGTGGTTAAGCAAAGAAAGCTATCTTAGATCACTTTCTAAGCTTACTTAATGCCATGACACGTCAGGCAGGTCATTGGTTGTTAAGTGACAATTTTTTGCGTGACGTGGTTATAAACTGCAGTCTCATAAGCCATTCAAATGTAATAACGAAACATAATATTTTTCCCTAAAAAGGATTAAAATATTCTAGATGTTGAAGTCAAAACTCACTACAATTAAGAATTATATTATACCATTATTTTTACCACCTCTTGTTCCTGATATCCAACTGGTCCCTATTTATAAGGAATTATAAATCCAGGTTCAGTGGAAAAATTAACTGAAAATTGTGAATTCTTACCTGGAATTCCATTTACTTGTCCATTTTCATGGTGCTACAGGACAAGACAAAAAAGTGAGCCTACCCCTTCCTTCACAGTGTAATTAAAAAGACGTATTCAAAAATGTAAATGCAAAAAGCAATTAATTGGGTGGGAAAAAAACTAATTCACAGGTAAGAATTCACAATTTTCTTGCCATTCCAGGTGTCACCAGAAGAGAATTAGCAAGAAAGAGAGGACGACCAAATTTGAAATCCTCTGAAGAAAGGAGGTCTAGCCTGTAGTGCCTGGCAAAGGAATGCCCACTCTTGCAAGTAGCTACTTTGCCGATGAGAGTCACACAAGTTAGTTCAACCCAAAAGGTAGAGATTGCTCTTGTTGAATGTGCCTTCAGACCAGCAGCCCATAGAAGCCATTGAACCCTTCATTCCTTCCCTGATCCCTGCAAATGAGAGAAAAACGTTCGATTTACGCCAAGGTACTGAACGCTTGAGATCCAGCGAATGTAAGTCTCCTTCCTTGGGATGTCTGGGGTTAGGGCAGAACACAATTAGGATGATGATCTGTTTGGCATGAAAGTTGGAAACTACCTTAGGCAGGGACTCTGGAGTTAGTTGTATAACAACCCTGTCATTGACTAATCTGATAAAAGGTTCCTAAATGGAGATTGCTTGAAGCTTACACAATCTTCTGGCAGATGTAATTGCCACCAATACATTTCCTCCAGTGGTTTAAAATACACAGAAGACAATTGCTGAAGGAACAGATTCAGATCCCAAGTGGCTATTAGGGCTGGAGTCTCTTACCATGAAAGATGGAATCTGGTATCAGGAAACAGTTCACACACACACGTGCAATAGGAACCAAACCTACTCACTGGAGATGGGAACTGTCAGGAACTGGGTCCATACAGACGACTGTAAAGACCCAGAGCGCCCAAAGATGGAGTTCAGGAGGTATTGCGCAGGAGTGGAGTTGGACAGGGCCTGGTGCAGGGCGACCGCACTCACCTGGGTGTTGAGCACCTAGGGTTGTGCAGCCACATACCAGAGCCCTGACATAGCAGCGGATGTAGTCCAGAACAGAGCAGAACGAAACTTGGCTGGATGCGGAAATCCACACTAAACTTGGATCTGACAAAACGAACAGAACTTGGAGATATCCTGCAGGCACCCTGGAGCAGGCATGAAACGTAGCACTGGAATCATGTGAAGGATGCTGCAGGCAGGGAGTATGGAAGCTAAGCAGAGGTTATAGAAGAAACATAACAAGCAAGGGATAGGGAGACCAGGCAAGGAACATAACCAGACAAGACATACATGATACAGGCACAAGAAAGGACAGGGAACAAGGCAAGGAACACAGGGGAAGGAGTGAGGAGCCAGAATCCTCGGACACTTCTCCTTTAAGCAAGGATAGGTCATCTTAACTGGGACGTGGGGAGAGGAGAGAGGAACCAGAATACTCAGATGATTCAGGGAAGGAGGGTAAGGGTACATAAGAGACAAACAAGAATACAGGAACTAGCCTAGGACTATGAGATAACAATTGGAGATTCCGTCACATCATATGGCCATAGTATGCTTAGCCCACCACTACGCCAAAGTACTCCAATGACGGTGGGTCCTAACACTAAGCCCTGCATACGAAACTAAACATTGAATCCAAACACAGAACCGAGAAGGACATACCTTTAGACTGCAGACTGAGACAAACAGAACATACAGGTGGGGCACACCTTATAAAGGAAACAGAGCTGAAGCAAAGAGCAGAACTAGAATCCAGGAATCAGAGGTACAGAACAGAGCATACGGAAATCCAGGAATGGATCACAGCAAAACATGGGAACTGAGGCAAAGCAGGGAAAAACAGAGATATGCAGCTCCGCAGCCTGGATGGACCCTGACAGGAACAGTAAGAATTTCAAGACTTGTCGCTATGTGCATCAGTTCCAGAAACCAAATTCTCTTGACCCAGGAGGGAGCAGTTCCAATTACTAGGGGAGCTTCTTTTTTTCTTTTTGAGAAAATCGGGAGATGGAGGGGCAGAAGGGTGAAGATATAAGCCAGATAAAAAATTCAAATTTTTGGCGAATGCATCCAGACCTAGGTCTATTTCACAAACTCCCCATTTGTGAGTGATGAGACGAAATACATCCTCGTGTAAACTCCATTCTCCTGGCACAATGAGCTGACTGCTGAGAAAACTGCCTCTATGTTGGTGGAATCTAGGATGTGGATAGCTGGAGCAGGTGGTTCTTTGCCTAGAGTCAAATCCTCAACATCATAGGCTGCAGTTTCTTGCTCATGGTTCCTCCTTGTTTGTTGATAAAGGCTACCACTAAATCCAGGATTATGTCCATATTTTAATTTTGCCTGCATGGAAGTAACTGGGATTTCACTGTGTTCACCAACTATACCAGGTTTTCAATAAGGGACAAGATCTTGTCGAGATAAGACAGCAGAACCTGAATGAGCAGCTTGTCATCAAGATAGGGAGCCACTTTTATGCTTCTTGTCCGAAGAATGCTGTAACTGCTGACATCACCTTCGTAAATATGTGAGGAGCAGAGGAAATGCCAAAGGCAATAGCTTGTAACTGGAGGTGCTAAACGCCAGACTTGATGGGAAACCTTTTTGATAGAAACCTTTTGTGATTGATTAGCAGTCTCAGCTTCCCCGAAGCCTTCAGAGAATAAAGACATGTGAATAAGTCCTCAACTCAAACAAGGATCTCCTTGCGGATACATTCTTTTGTGATAGTAGAGAGACCTGTTTGCTTTAGAGGAACTTGTGCAGAAGAACTTCAGTCTGCCTTCCACCAGTGGTAATCTTTTGTCAGAACTTCCTTGGGTACTTATACTTCTTACCCTGTCCTTTTCTCCTCTGGGGTTGTAAGGCTTCTCTTGAAAGGATTGACCCATATCCCTCTTTATCCCTTAATGAACGAAAGTTGTTGAACTTGTGGGTAGGAGGAGTTCTTCTCTAAGGAACCCAATTTTTATCACCCATAGTTCCTCCTAGAATGGACTCAAGCTTAACCACCAAGCAGATATCCGAAATATTTTTAGCCACCTGTTCTGGCCCTGGGATAGATATCAGATCTTCAAGAGCCTGTTGAAGATGGCCACTGAGAGGGAAAATTCTGGAGCCTTCTCAAAAACCAGACATTGTCTCCTGCCTGTCCTAGGGAACCCTCCCAAGGGCTATGGGTAATGAAAAGTAAGCTGGAGGTCCCCCCCCCCAAGGGCCTTAGAAACCCCTGGGAGTTGGTAGATTGGTTCCCCAAAAACACCATCCTCCATAACACACCCAGGTTGCACATAGCAACATAAATGGATGAAGGGGGAACACTAGGACCCCCTAGAAATAAAAGAACAGAAGGGTGCAGAAGAGATGACCCTACCTAAGTAGGGCAGGAAGCACACTGTGGAGGTTTGCTATTTTATCTTGTTCCTGCCCTTTCTCCTGGTGCCACCTGGAATGGTAATTTAATAATTATAAAACTAATGCTTATTATTATTTCCTCCCCATTGAAATCCTCCAGACTCAAGGGTGTAATTAGAAACTTAATAGCACACTTCTAGATGTTTTCCCCATTACACACTGCTCAGAGGCATGCTTGTCTAAAGAATAATGTTAATGGAAATGTACTAGACCATCTGGAAGTTCAAACGTTGTTTTTCTCTCTAACATATTTGACCATTAAATGAACTTACTTTTCCTGAAAAGAATAGGGATATATCTAGAACTTCCCTTACTCTCTAAGACACATTTATACATTATATTATTGGTATAAAACACACTTGCCAAAACATATATTTCCCATATTACATGAACGACAAAGACAATAGCATATATGATAGATAATGTACAAAAAACTAATCTTTTGTATATACGATATGTAAAATAAAGTGTCTAGGTACACTGTACCATATTAGTCTTTCTAAAAATGTATATAATTGCAAAACCAAAATTCTAAGTTGCTTTAACATACAATACCCACTCGATATTTATTTTAGAGGTCTAGCAAAAGTAACAAATCTGTGGAATTCATGCTGTACATTCGCGGAGATATGCATTTCGTCCTGAAATGTTCCCGTCACTAGAGCAACTGGGACATAAATTTAATCAGGACATACTTGATGAGGCAGCTAGTTTCATAAAGATATATTTTCTCTTAATAAAATACTCTCGTTCTTGTGTGATTTTGTTTTCTATAACAATTTATAAAATTAAGTTTAAATGTAAAGTAAACATCTGTTAAACTGCATTTATAGGCTCACATGTACCGTAAATCGGATTCATTTAATTTTCATTTTTACTCTTCTCAACAGTAAGACAAAAAAGTCCTGAAGTAGCATGTGGTGAATCCTTTATTTACATTTGTCTATCTCTAAAGAACTGAATAAAAAATAAAATTCAGGATATCAAAGACCATCTATGAACCAACGTAAATATAAAAAATGATAAAGATCATAATTTTTTATTGCGTTTCAAAGTATAAAGTTTACATAATTACATTCAGCTGATAAAAAAAAAAATCAGATTTCCACGGCTAGTTGGGTTATTAATGTCGCAGAATGTGATAGAACACAAGCCATTTAAGGAACGTGTCAGTCACTGCTAGAAGAGTCTGAGCTGCTGGAAGAAGAAGATGAAGAAGAGGAGGAAGAATGCCTTTCACATTTCCCTTTTTTCCTGTCCTTTTTGTGATGTTTACTCTTTTTTGATTTACTTTTTCCTTTTTTTTCTTTCTTTCGGCTTTTCCTTTTCTTTGGTTTTGGACTGTCCTCCGAGTCACTTGATGAATTTGACCTACAATAAGATAATGCAAGGTCGATAATAATAGTGTATTAAAAGTGAAAGGTTAACATAAAGGCACATCGTATTCGGCCTTATTATGTCTGCTTTACTACTTAAGGCCTTATTTTATGTAAAAATCAAAGCAATTCACATTTACATCATGCCTCCTTTTACACCTGACCACATGTTGCATGGTGGCCTAGACTGGCTATCACGCACATGGAGAAAATTCAGCGGGTGGCTGCACGCATATGATTTAATTTCCACTTAAAGTGCAAGGGATGATTTCTCATTCCAGGCCCATTACTAATAATGGCGGAGCGTCTTACATCATAATGTTTTATCATTACTGTGGTTTGAGCACTGAACAAAATGCCGCCACATGTTCCCTTTTAATATATATCATCTATCATTCCACCATGTTTAACAGTCTTATGTAACACAGTACAATGCAGGTAATGGTACTGACGAATATCAGTGTTAGAATGGCCAAGAAAGCCACTGTATCTGTACACTAGTGATGACTACAAAAACAACATTGTCACATGATTTGCTGACCTCTTGGCTTAAATTTAGTACACTCCCAAACCACAAAAACAAGGAAGCAAAATCACAAAAAGCACTGAGGGTAGCTAAACCTGACTCCTGATGTTTATGTCGCTTTACATTGATCCCTATGGGTCTTTTTTGTCTGGTTTACATACTATAAGGTTTCCACCAAATTACCTTTTCCTGTGTTTTTTGGTTTTCACTTTTTCCTTTTTTCTCTTTAGCTTCTTCTTTCCAGAATCCACAGTATCTGTTAAAATATAGAAGTTTATACTTAGAAAAAAACCTGAATTGAATAGGTCATTCAAAGTGTAAATTGGAAAAAGTATGTTAACCCCTAGGCTAATCAATTCAACAAAAGCTTCACCTGAAGTCTAATCAACGAAACAGGGTTGGAGTGTGTGTTTTACAGCTACTTTGACATAACACACAAAAAACCTCAAACATTTTGAGTTTGCTTTTTTCAAGAAACATCTGCTGATGTGAACCATGCCTCACAAAAATAAATCTCAAAAAACCTACAATCAAGAATTGGTAATTTGCATAAAACGGGAAAGGGTTTCAAAGGTAATCTCAAAGAGTTCACATATTCATCATTCCACAGTTAGACAAACTGTTTATAAATGGAAACAATTTAGTTCTGTGGCTACTCTCCCTAGAAGTGGGCGCTCAGCCAAGATGACTCCAAGAGCACAATGCAGAATGCTTAATGAGGAAAAACAAAGAACCCTAGAGTAAGAGCTAAATGCTTGAAGCAATCATTGAAACTGGTTAAAATTTAAGGATCATAAGTCTACCACATGCAAAACATCGCAGAGGCATGGATTCCATGGCAGGACACCACACTGCTGCTCCCTAATTTAACATCACTGTCCGCCTGAAGTTTGCTAAAGAGCACCTTCACACTCCATAACACTACTGGGAAAATATGTAGACGGAATAAACTAAGGTTGAATTGCTCAGGAAGAACACGCAGCACTATGTATGGGGTAAAAAGGAAACTCAGATAAAAACATTATCACAACGGTGAAGTATGGTGGCTGGAGCACCATGATTTGGTGCTGCTTTGCTGCCTCGGGCCTGGACAGCTTGCCATCAACGAGGGGAAAACGGAGTCTGAAGTTTATCCAGGTATCATGCAAGATAACGTCAGGATGACAGCCGAAGCGCCATAGAAATTTAATTATGCAGCAGGACAATGGCCCTAAACATTTAAGTAAATCTACTACAGAATGGTTTCAAAAAAAGAAAAACTGCCTTTTGGAGTGGACCATCAATGATGCTGTGGAATGACTTCAAAGAGCCATTCTGATCCACAGCTACCTGAAGCTCTTGTTTGAGGTTATCGCTGCCAAAAGGAGTTTCAGACAGTTATTAAATATAATGGCTCACTTGCTTTTTCCACAAGCGCTGTGAATGGTAAATGGGTGTGTTCGATAAAGACATGACAGATTATCATGGTTTGTGTGTTATTAGCTTAAGCACATTGTGTTTGTCTATACTTGTGACTTGGATGTAGATCCAATTTGATGAACAATTCATGCAGAAAACCAAGTCATTTTAAAGGGTTTATTTACTTTTTCTTGCTACTGTACCATTCATAACATGAGCACACCGTATCTTTATACAAATGTCCACATCTTTTAAAAATAATTAGAAGGCAGATGTCTTTTTTTTTAATACTTGGGCAACCTTAATTCAAGGTTACAGCAAATACAGATATTCAGTGTGACTATGAATTCACAAAATAAAATGATTTATTCAAGCAACCATGCATTATTTTGAGGTTCATTAACAGTGAATTTCAATGTATTGTTAGCTTTTATTTAGAAAGTTTTTTAGAAACACTAGTACTAGCACTACCAAATCACTATTCCTCAACAGTGAAAAGACCTAGGAGGACATACATTGGTAATGCCCGACAGATAAGAGATTAAATCAGGAGGCATCCTTCAGGTTTGTAACAGCAAGAAGACAGGAGTAAGTAAAACCAATGGTGGCTGTTGCACTGTTCACATGTTTCACACACACTATATATATATATATACACACACACACACACACACACACACACACACACGTGTATAGCAGTTCTCAGATCTCCTTTTTTTCCCTTTTGGGGAAAAAAAAAATCTAGTAACACATATTTTAGAATAATGTGTATCTGGTTCAGGCAGGTGTGAAATGCATTTATTCTGCTTTGGCGAATTACAGAATGTCTAAAGCCTTTTCGACAAAGAAGAAACTCAGTAGGAAATCGGAAAACCCTACAGAGACCCAAAAAGGCACTAATTCTGTTAAGGGTTAGGGCAGTTTATCTAGGTTGTCATTACACTGGGATTAAAAGATTTTAAACTTCCCTCCCCATTACCCATTATTTTTCTTCCCACTAGGGAGTATTCTATAATTGGGCAAAAGGCCAGTTTCATGTGTTGAACTTAATTGCAGATCTCAAACTTTGCCTATAATATTACTTCGTAAATCACCATTGGTAATTTATATGTTGATCGCTGATTCTGGTGCAGAATTGTGGAATTTCAAGGGCATAACTATGCTTTAATTATACTTTCATTAATTTATTCCTCCATCTTATTTTGTAATTTCAAAATCAATACAAATCAGACCTGACCAAAAGAACTGGCCTCTGATACTTGTTCCGTGCGTACACTAAATTATAAAGGAAACTACAATCTAATTTTTTATTGCATTATTAGATTAAAAATACATTTTCAAAAGACTTTATTCTCCTCTGGAATTCCCTTTGGATTACACATTCCAAGTATGATACTTGGAATGTATACTCCTTATAATACTGTTTTTGGTATTAAAAACAAAAAGTTTAATTTTGGTCTGACACTGGAATAAGGAATCAGCTCAGTCTGGCGTTTGAGCAGGGGAAGCCACCTAACATATCAAATGACAACCGCTGCCTTTAGGTCTTCATATAAAAAGGAAGTTTATTGGAACAAAATAAAAACAAAACAAAAAGGTTTTTGTTAATGCTAACCTATATTACTGTATATGGCGCTGTGTTTTGTGCTCACAGAAATGGTTTATGCATGGGGCTTGCCCTTTAAATGTCAGCTCAAAGCATAGGTTAGTCATCAGAGATTTCTCACAATGCATAATGAAGGGCAAATCCTTGATGTCGCCTCATTAGAAGAATTTAGCTGGCCCTGGATAATGCATAGTTTAACTACACTTTAAATGGATACCTTCTTACATTAAAAGCACAGCAGGGTTGGTTCCTAATAATGTAAAATTAAAATACATCAACTTGCCTTCAAAGTCCAGATTTAGTGGCAATAATAAAAGAGTTATTTGGACCATCTAGCCTGCCTACTCTAGTTTAATTTGTAAAGCATCCCGAGTCCTGGCTTTGCTTATAATCCGATACTTATATTTAAGTTAGATATAAACAAACTGTATTAGGAATCATTTTATGATCCTGTTATATTGTACGACAACCTGCCATCTCTAGAAAAAAACCTTTATCGTGAACAAAGGCATATTTGTATTTTTCCCCCCCAATATATTAGTAGCACTCATTGCATAACAAATTGTCCCAAACAACTATCACCAGTTCTCGGTCTGTCTCAGCAGCAGAGTTACGCAAAGCATCAGACTTTTCCAACGTATATCTGGAAGTCTTAAGTATGACATGTGGCAACCTTTCACTCTCTTCTGTGGCAACCTTTCACTCTCTTCTGTGGCAACCTTTCACTCTCTTCTGAAGGTAATGTTTTGAGATGCTGTGTTTTGGGACATTTAACTCACAATGTACTTTACGCATCACAGGATGCGACACCTCTGTATTTTGTTACAGTCATGGCAGAACATCCATCTTGAAGGGGTTAAAATTCTGATTTATTTTAATCATATATTTTTTTTAAACCGTGATGACTGTGCTGCAATAAGTACAGGAAATAACTACACATTACGCCGTCGTCTTTCTGTGTGAAATTACATTTTACAGATTGTAGCAGTAGTATGCATAGGAATACTTAGAAACATACAATGAGCATGTTTTCCTTTGAATGTATATAGAAGACATAAATAACACATTATTGTACCAATCTAGCTCTGCTTTGCTTTTCTATAGTCTGTAGCATGACAACGATCATGCACTTAGCTGACTGCTGGGGCATCAGACCAATCTTCTACTCCATAATTAAAGTAAACAAGCATGCGGACATCTACCAGAACAAAAGCCATATGGTAAACGATTGCTGAAAAACAAAAAAATAGGTGCGAGTAATAAAATTCTACGGGGCACTCCTACCGGGCTACCAGGATTTGTCAGAGTGTCACATTTTATGACTATACATCCAAGCCTAATGTCAAACTAACACATAATAGTGGTTGCCAGGCAGCATATGACTATGATTTGTATGATGGACATGAACCAATAAGTACCAGTCTATAGATTATTTAAAATGGTACTTTGTTCTATTTTTGAGACAATTCCTTACTAAGATTACATCCAGCCATTTAAATCACCTACAGTACTATGTAGTTTTAAGCATGTGTGAAGAATGCTTTCATAAATAGAAGCGTTATTGGTTTATTTATTATCATTTAGCGAAATGCAAAAGTGAGAGAACAGAAGAAACATCTAAAAAAAAAGCACCAATTCTTCTTGGTACAGCGGCACAAAGCGGAGAGCTGTGGCTTCACACCTTCACTTCACCGTGAGTTATAAAAGTCCAAGTGAGCTTATGCTAGAGGAGAAGCTTGGCTGGCCCTGTGTAATGGATAGGTAAATTGGTAAGATTTCTTCTTAATCATTGAATTGTTCATTATATAGGGCCACCGCAGCCCTTTTTGCTAGAGTTGGCGCTTCATAATGAACAGCGAAGCAAGAGAGATGAAATCATGCGCTCTTAAATCTTCCTTTATTTTTGACAACCGCAAAATTAAATCAACTGTCAATTTAATGTTTGGAAATAAATTTCTGTTTTAAAAGAACATTTGTTTGGGGGAAATATATATATATTTTTAATAGCTATCCATTTTGGACGGCAGCCTGCTCTGTACAGCGTTGACCTTCAGAAGTCTTTTATAGAATAAGTAGAAATCACATTTAGAGCTTTTGAACAGACTCAGCCATTAGAAAGAAATCTAATGGAGCTTCCTATTTAAGATCAGTCAATTCTGTTATTGACGAAATGCAATGCACATAGTGCACCGCTAATCTTTCAAATGGAAGTTGAAACAATGTTTAGAAATGAACAAGCACTTGTGCGATGATATTACAAATAGCTTTTTTTTTCTGCCGTTACAACACAAGAAGATTTTCCAGTTTTGCTGATTTTCATTAATCCAATTCATATGAACAGCTGGTTGAATTCGAGGACATATTATTCTTTGAATTTCTCAAGTGTGGTTGGACTATTCACCAAGAAGTGTGCTAGCCAGAATCCCTCCATTATCGTATAATTGTTTGCTGCGGTCTACAAATTAACCTTTTTTTTTTTTTTTAAACTAGGTCTCTACCTTGAACTCAGCACAGACTCACCGCCAGCTCTGTTGCTTTAAGGGGTCTATTAATTTTTCACAAGAGTCGAGCATTTGAATTGTCAAATATCGCTATGCATTATCAAGGACAAACATCATAATTTCTCCTGCTAGTAACACCGTGCTGGCCATGTATATTGTTCAGCTCTCTCGTTAGTGAACTTGCTTGAAGTTTGCTGTACCATGATACGCTATCTTTACCAACGGAGGTAAAAAAAACCCAAAAAACTGTGAGGGTACACTCAGCTTTCATATGAATTAAGTGGAGTGTTTTTTTTATAGTACGTTTTTGATACTTTATCGCATTATTTTGGTCACTAAATAGTCCCTTCTTTCTAACGATGAACCGAGTTGTACAAGACAATAGTAGCTCAGAGAGCATTTTCATAAAGTTTAAAGGTTACTAAGAATGTGTTAAAAAACATTCCTTGCCAATGAATGTCATTGGATGTTGCCGACATCCAGCAACACCCCCCTGATCACTTCCAAAGTTCTTGCCAGGAGAGGAGCAATGCCATATTTAAAAAAACATGCTGCCCTCCACTATGGTGAATGATCACTCCAGAGTTTTCATTTGTGTTGCTGAATGCCTCAATATTTCAGCAAAGGAAGTGATCCATTTCTAAGCTCATATCACCGCATGACATGCCAAGCACGTCAATTGTCAGGAAGGGGTTAAGATAGTAATTCCATTCCTACTGTATGAACACAGAACAGAACAGTCAAACATTTCAAGGACACAGGAGTGGTTTCTGTTGAGTGGATTTTTCGAGTTGTTGATTCCTGTCTGCAAGGTCCCGTTGACCTGGGTGTACGGCATGCAGTAAACACTTACAGTATCATGGATGTAGCTTTCAAATACTTCACCTATAGTGCATATTCAAAACTAATTAGAAACAAGTATTTATTTATTTTTTATATATCTGACATCCCGCAGCCTTCAACATCTTACTCTGGGCAATATATTTCTCATTGTTCAGCCCCATCGTTCATGTGGCACTTTTGCCTGCCTAGCATGTGGTTGCAGCTGCGTTCAATCCTAAACCAAACCTAACAGACAATCCATTAGAAACACAATAAATCTAGCTACCAGTGTCTGTGCATGTGGGCTCAGAAAACCCAGTGACGATGGGTGACAAACGTCAGTTAGCCCTTTCATCGCAGCTTACAGGAAAAAATGAGCCATTACTGGACTTTTTTAAAATACTTACTCTTCTTGTCTGCAGAAACGGTAGCTTTTTCCACAAGTTCATTTTCTTCTTCTGACTCTTCGCTGCTTGTACTACTGACATCTAAAACAATGTCTCTTTGTGGATCCACACGAAGGAAGTTTCGGCATTCAAATGTTAGGTGGCCAGCTGAAAATAAGAGAAATATATAGAAGTTACAAGAAATAGTCCAGGGTTGATTTACTAAATAGAGAAATGCTGGAAAATACAAAACACTCATGGTATTTTATAAAGCCTGAAATTTAATCAAGTGAAAAGGCTCCTCACATTAAGCATTGATACAAATGGGGAATGTTAGTATTTTAGCTCCCCTATTCACAAAGCAAACTCCAAAAAAAACATGCCACCAACAACTAACTACTAACCGACTTGCCACTAAACAAATATTTTAAAAAGAAAACAAGATATATGAATAGATTTTAAGGATTATGGATATTTGACAGCATATGGTTAGACAATAGTAAAAATGTAATAGTAAGAATGTCTACTTATCCCCACATAACCATAATTGCCATTTCTCAGTTATTGTAATGCATAAGTTTACATTCGAGAACTATTTAAGTTGTTTCGCCATATTTTGCACATAGCCCTTAGGCGTAATATATTAATCTATTTTATCTGGCTAAGCAACAGTTAATTTTAGATCAACAGAAGCTGGACAACCACCTAGCTTCTTTTCCAGATTTACAGTGTTCGGCCACAATTTGATAAGGAAGAATACAAAATTGCTAAACCAGGGCTTCAAGCAGCCGATCAGCGCCAAGACTCATCAGACCACAGAGCAGTCTGCCATGAAAACGTTTATCTTATGAACCGTTCATGTAACAGGTCATCTTTAGGGCTATCTCCAGAATATAAAAACTAAATGAGGAACACTCACTTTGCATCAAAAAAAGGTACTCCAAGGTTTCTATACCTATACTTTATTTCTATATATGCTTACACCAAAAATGTCTAAATTAATGATTACTTACGATATCCACACTTCTTACACCCTGCTCTGATATTATCCTTGTTTACACCTAGGAGCAAAAGAATATAATTAGTCATTAAAATACAAATCTATATATTTATCAAGGCAACTAGAGCATGTCTATATTGTATGACCCACAACGAAAAACATATATTAAAGTAGCGGTTTCAGGATCTGCTTTTGGACACTTGGAGCAGCCAACCAGCGGCCGGAAGAAGGCACCCCACTGACGGCAGGAGGAGGAGGGCACCCCACTGACGGCAGGAGGAGGAGGGCACCCCACTGACGGCAGGAGGAGGAGGGCACCCCACTGACGGCAGGAGGAGGAGGGCATCCCACTGACAGCTTGTGCTGTAAGTCTGGCCTGCAGAGAAACACAGCCAGCCTCATCTCTATAACCTGAAGCCTGGGTGGATAATTCTTAGCACACAGGGACGGTAATGGTGCTTTAATCTTCCTGAACAGAAGACCCTGCAAGGTCTGCACACAGTGGCGTCTCCAGGTTTCATATTTAGGGGGGGCACATGGGGGGCCAGGGACCAAAGTAGGGGGGCCAATTATAAAACGGTACATATACACTATATATATATATATATATATATATATATACACACACACACACGTTAGACGTGCATTTTTAACTACATAATATGCACTTATCTCTTTGAAGTAAAGACTGTGATTAAAATATGATTTCAAAATAACAGCTAAAGTGACAGTTATTTTTCATTCTTTAATATTAGTCCCTGCTGACAATATATATAAATATTAGACCCTGCTTCCGATATATATTAATATTAACCCCTGCTGCGGATATATATTAATATTAGCCCCTGCTGCGGATACATACTTATATTATACCCTGCTGCCGATATACATAGAAATTATACCCTGCTGCCAACATATATTAATATTAGCCCCTACTGCCGATATATAGTATTAGTCCCTGCAGCCAATATATATAAATATTAGCCCCTGCAGCCAATATTTATGGATAATAGGCCCTGCAGACAATATATATTAATATTAGCCCCTGCTGCTGATATATATAAACATTAGTCCCAGCTTCCGATATATATTAATATTAGCCCCTGCAGCCAATATATATTAATATTAGACCCTGCTGCCAATATATTTGCCACACTGACTGCAGATCAGGGGAAGACAGTGAGAGTCAGTGCAGTGTTCCCTCCTTCTGACTGCACCGTGACATTGAGAGGTCCTCTCCCCTGTAATCATCCCCAGAGTCCCCTCATTCACTAAACCATAGCGCTCTTTTACTTACACCCTGTAGTTCAGGTATAGATCAAATAAACAACACATGGAAACAGCACATGCAACTGAATGAGATTAAAAAAAAAACTTGTATTTGCAGGTATACATAAATAATGTATGGAAACATAGCATTGCAGGTATAAACCAACAGAACACACAAACCCAGCATTGCAGGTATATATCAACTGGAAATCACATGTACACTCAGCACTGAAGGTTTAGATCAAATAATCAACACATGGAAACAGCACTCCAGGTATTGATCAACTCAATAAGACATGCAAATCCTATATTTGCAGGTAAACATTAATAATGTATGGAAATATAGCCGATACAGATGAACAGAATGACACAAAACCCAGCTTTGCAGATATAAATCAATTGGAAATTACATATAAACTCTGCATTAAAGGTATAGATAAACCCCCCTAAATTACAGGCATAGATCACTGGTCACACACCCCAAAGCCAACCCTGGTGTCCACACTGCCCACATAGAACCTGACCAGCACCTAAGTTACACATTATGTCAACTTTGTCCCCAAACAGCTGAACGTACGCCGTTTTTGTCCCATAAAGACCTCTCCCTCCCAATCTATCCTATCTACCCCCTCTCCCTCCCAATCTATCCTATCTACCCCCTCTCCCTCCCAATCTATCCTATCTACCACATCTGCCTCTCTATCCTATGTACCCCCCTCTCCCTCCCAATCTATCCTATCTACCCCCTCTCCCTCCCAATCAATCCTAACTATCTCCTCTCCCTCCCAATGTATCCCATCCACCCCCATCTCCCTCCCAATCTACCCCCTCTCCCTCCCAATCTATCCTTATCTACCCCTTCTCACTTCCTATCTACCTCTTCTCTCTAACCCCCTCCTAACTTTCTAACCCCCCCTTTGAAGTTCACTTACCTTGGGCTTGTCCAGCGGTGAGATCGCGAGGTCTCTGTATCCCTGGTTCTGCCGGCTTCACTGCTGGGCGCCGGATATGACGACATATACCGGCGCTCTGCTTGAAATGCCGGCACTGCGAACCAGGAAGAGGCCTCGCGGTCGCGGAGAAGAGTGAGAGGCGCCGAACGGTTGCTGAGAACTTATTCCTCAGCAACCGCTCGGCGCCTCTCACTCTCTCCTCCGGGTCTATTAAAAAAAAAAAAAAAAAAGACGGCGTTTCAATTGGGGGGGCACACCGGGGGGCACAGCATGATGTAGGGGGGCCATGGCCCCCTCTGGCCCCCCCCCTGCCGACGCCACTGTCTGCACACCAAAGACATAGAAAAGGTGCTTTAAAAACAGCATTGTTCAACCCAGAATGGTTTTTTACATAAATAACCCAAAATTGCAAATAAAGTTAAAATGTTAATATGAAAAACTGGCAATACTAAAAAGGGGCATTAAAATGTAGGAATCTATCCACTAAACCAGGGGCGTCCAACATGCGGCCCGCGGGACCTTTAGGTGCGGCCCGCGGGACCTTGAGGTGTGGCCCGCGGGACCTTGAGGTGCGGCCCGCGTGAGATCGGCAGCCAGGATCACAAGAGCCCTGCTGCTTACTTGTGGGAGGTCTTATTGTCCTGCACAGAGGAAGCGGGAGGCCACGCCCCCTGCTGAAGTCTGTGAGCGGCATCAAGAGCTGTAGTGCAGGTAAGGGGGTGGGTGTTTGAATGAGTATGCCTGATTGAGGGAATGAATCTGTGAATGAATTTGTGTGTGTGTGTGATAGCATGGATGTGTAAGTGCTGGAATCTAGGCATGATGGGACTGTGATTGCTGTTAGCAATCACACTCCTATCATGCCAAGTCAGCCAGTACATGCTGAAACCTGGCTAGCTGCCCCCTTGTGTATTGATGCTGCCAGCAGTATGGGGTCTGCACATCACTTACAGCCACCCTGTACCAGCATGTCCTGGCTGACTTGGGATGATAGGAGTGTGATTGCTAACAGCTAACAGCAATCTGCTAACAGCAGTCACAGTCCCATCATGCCTAGGTTCTAGCATTTACTGGTTGCCTGGGTATAAAAAGAGTGTGTTTGCTGTTAGCAATCACACTCCTATCATGCGAGGTCAGCCAGTACATGCTGAAACCTGGCTAGCTGCCCCCCTTGTGTATTGATGCTGCCAGCAGTATGGGGTCTGCACTTACAGCCACCATGTACTGGCTGACTTGGGATGGTAGGAGTGTGATTGCTAACAGCAATCTGCTAACAGCAGTCACAGTCCCATCATGCCTAGGTTCTAGCATTTACTGGTTGCCTGGTATAAAAAGAGTGTGTTTGCTGTTAGCAATCACACTCCTATCATGCCAAGTCATATTGTTGATTTTTTTTTTGTCCAATTGTGGTGTTACTTTTAACAAGTGTGGTTAACGCACTAAAATTGGACAACAAAATACAATAACCATTAATTTATATATGATTGTTGACAGCAATCACACTCATATCATGCCCAGCCAACCAGGTTTTGTGTCGTTTACTTTATTTTAATCTGCATATTTTATTAAAGGCTATATTTTCTCACAGTGAAAAATGAGTGCGGCCCTCGCACGTATACAATTCTGATGAAGTGGCCCACTGCAGAAAAAACTTGGACACCCCTGCACTTAACCATTATAGGGTGCTCAGCTTTCAAATGCATTTGTAGTTGCTCCTTTCCCCACTCCCCACCTATAAATGAGAACCTAAAACTTAGCTCAATAATTCCCCTCTATGAATGCTGTGCCTGTGGTTGTGAGGGTTCAACAACACTATGCATAAAGATAACTAATTATTAAATAAAACGTTTACAATGTAGTAAATGTATCATATTAATACCCAAAAAAAAACTTGGGCTGTCTTTAGCAAACTAGATAACCGTTTTCCCTCTCTCATCAGAACATACATCTGAATGTCTCAAGTGTATTTATTCCCCCTGTTTTGTTTCTATACACCTTATTGTGTATAAACGCTGTTATAAAATCATTATACACGAATACCCAGGACTGTCCCTCTTGAGCAGAGTTACTCGGGTATAATAGAAGGGCTACATTTTGTCTAAGCACCAGAACTACTTTATGATTTATTATTGATTAGTATTTTAATAAAACAAAAAAATTGCCCCATAATTATTATTTTTAATTGTATGCCACTGTTCTTTTAGAGCATTAGGACTGCTTTAGAAAATGGTATATTTTGTCAGTTTCTATGATTCTCTGGATAATGCCCTTCAATTACAAGAAAAAGCTTTTGACTGCACAATGAAATACGAATGTCATGGCAATACAGCGTTCCAGAGTTTATATTATCACCGCTCCAGATTCAATTTATAGTTTAATAAATTGAACCAATTCACTTCAGTTTCCTGGAAAAGGCCATTAAATGCCATCATACGTCAAATTATTTATAAATCTTGTTTTGCTTTGATATTATTGTCAATTTCAACTAAAGCTAAAGGTTTCATGATAATGCAGAAATGTATTGACTAGTGTGGAAGTTGAAGAATTTTGCTGATTCTGGATGTCAGTACAATGATCTTTACCTCATTGCTTATTCTGCTGATAGCAGATAAGATAACACTACAATCACCTGTCTACCTCATTTCTTAGTTTACTTATGTCTTGTTTGTGTCTCGGAAGAATGTGTACGTATGGTATGTTTTCGTATGTTTTCTTTGCTCTAAGTGCCTTGTTGCAGAAGAATCAGAGTCCGCCACGACAAAGGACAAGTTGTCCCTTTATTGACCTTCTGTAAGTAAAGATTGCACATGTCTGGGGGGGGGGCTATTTTTTCTTCACCTCTTTAACCCCTTCGCGACCTTTGCCGGTTCAGGACCGTCATAACAAGAAGGTCACTAAATGACGTTTGACGGTCCTGAACCGTCAAAAAATTAAATAAGCTTAGAAAGTGATCAAGGATCACTTTCTTCGCTTAAACGGCCTTGCTGCAATGCCTCGATGTCGAGGCATTCAGCAAGGCCGAGATCGGCATCGGGGGCCATGTCTGGCCCCTCCCCGGGGCGTCAACAGCCGCCATACATTGTATGGCGGCGGACGCCCGTTTTAAAAGCGTTTAGGAGGCGATCAACGATCGCCTCCTAAACTTAAATGGTGTCGCTGGAATGCCTCGATCAGGAGGCATCCAGCGACACCAAACACTTACCTCTGGGTGGGCTGTGACCGCTCCGGAGAGCGGTCACAGCCGCCGCTGCCGGTGATCTTCGCCATCAAGCAAGATGGCGGCGGCCCGGGAAATAAAACAATAAAGACGAAAAAGTTCGCTAGAGGGTCTCCAGACCCTCTAGAGAACTGGCTCCACTTGCTGGTTGAATACAGGTACTGCATTCAACCATGCAAGTCAATGGAGCCCAGCTTTCTAATCACTATGTGATTAGTAAAATATTAAAAAAAAAATAAAAATAAATAAAAAATGGAAAAAAAAATTAAAAAAAAAATGTGCTAACATTTAAAAATAATTATGCAGTGATGTCACTAGATAAACCATCCAGTACCAGCAAAATGTGTAAAAAAAAATATAAAAAAAGTATTAAAAAAATAAAATAAAATTAAAAAATAAAGTTTATTATTTTGAGCAAGTGCTAAAAATTCTCAAAAATCTCAACAAAGAGTTAAAATAAAAGCACTTCAAATACCCAAGGGGTGTCTAATATATAAAAAAAATGGCTGATGGGGTAAATTGGAGTGGCCTAGCTCAAATATAGGGCATAGGTACAGACTGACCAAAATGGAGAAAATAAGCGCACTTCCCAAATGTGGCATTTTAAATCTGAAACAACCCGACAAACCCATGCATGTCGGGTATCACTGTACTCAGGAGATGTTCCTGAACACACATTGGCGTGTTGTTTGACAGTGGCATATACCAGGACCTGTATATCTATAACTAAAGTACAATTTGTGTGAAAAAAAAAAAAAAAATACTATTACAAAGTTTGACAAAGTGTAGTTCTATAATTGGTGCATGGAAAGGGTTAAAATAACAGCATTTGGAATACCCTGGGGTGTCTAGTTTTCAAAAATATATGGTTTGAATGGGTTAAATTGAGTTAACCGGCTTCAAAGATATTCCAAAGAGGAGAGGGAGGCACAATGACCAAATGACCACCTGAATTACGCATGCCCCAAAAGTAGCCTTTTACCAGCCAAACAATCTGACAAACCCATGCATGTGGGGTATCGCTGTACTCAGGAGATGTTGCTGAACACATATTGGGGTGTTGTTTGACAGTGACATATACCAGCACCTGTATATCTATAACTAAAGTACAATTTGTGTGGAAAAAAAAATAAAAAAAATTACTATTACAAAGTTTGACAAAGTGTAGTTGTATAATTGGTGCATGGAAAGGGTTAAAATAACAGCATTTGGAATACCCTGGGGTGTCTAGTTTTCAAAAATATATGGTTTGAATGGGTTAAATTGAGTTAACCGGCTCCAAAGATGTTCCAAAGAGGAGATGGAGGCAGACTGACCAGATTTGTTAAAAAAGATTTGGAAATCATAAAACGCTGCTTGTACTTATTGCCCTATAACTTACAAAAAACAGCAAAAAAACATAAAAACATTGGGTATTTCTAAACTCAGGACAAGTAGTAGAATCTATTTAGCTAGTTTTTTTACTTGCTTTTTTAGGTGAGTAAAAGATTTTTCAAATAAAAGTCATAAAATGTGTTATTTTTTCAATTTTTCACCATGTTTTTTTTATTTTTTTTATAGTAAATAAGATGATACGATCAAAATAATGGTATCTGAAGAAAGCCCATCTTGTCCTGAAAAAAACAATATATAACTTATGTGGGTACACTAAATGGGTGAGGAGAAAATTACAGCTGAACACAAGCACCACAAAAGTGTCAAAACAGCCTCGGTCCCACAGGGTACAAAACGAAAAATGAGCCCGGTCCTTAAGGGGTTAAACCGTGTGTGTCAGCAAATCAAAGTAAATATACCAACAGATGGCTAGACAATATGCTAATAACTGTTTGCGCTTCTTTGCCTATATATTGTTAGAAAATTAAGGAGGAGGGAGAAGTCTGCGAACTGGACTCTCCCCTGTGCGCACTTGAATAAAGAAGCTCTTGCTTACTCAACTCATTGAACTGGTGTCGTCAGATTTCTTGCCGACATTCACACTAGTAACGTACAAACTTGAAGTAGAAGCTGCAGCTCAGGTGCTTTAGCTGCCATCCTCCTCTGATTATTTTTGCCCCTGAAATAAGTATATCACATACAGGGGGATGGAACACATTAGCTGGGGGGCGGGGAGAGGTCAAAGCACCAAATGGATATGGAGGATTCTGTAGAAGAATAATGCACAAAATCCAGTTAAAGAAATCAGGGGCAGAGAAAGAGGCAACGCATTTGTGGTTGGGATTCCGTAGAATACCCCATGTGCTTACAAGGGGGACAGAACAATATTTTAAAGAGGTGATGACTTAAAGTCCATGTGAAAAAAACCTAATCCTTAATTAAAATATTCTATTCTCAAAGAATTTTCAGTAAAACCCCAGTGCTTTTCTAATTTATTATAAATACTAAATAGCCATTCTTCAGTATTTGAAGCATGGAGCCCATGCACACTAGCCTGATTCCAGCGCAACCCCCCCCCCCGCAAAAAAAAACAACAAAAAACCACATTGCACTATTTGTATTAATAGTTTTCAAACCATAGTTGAAATTTGCAACTCCAATAAATAATCTGCAATGTACAGCAGCATGTGAGTCAATACGGAGACGTCTTAAGAGGAGGACCGTGCAAACCGTACTTGTAGTAGACATAAGGTCTGCTTAAACATTTCTGTAGAAGAAAAAAATGGATGATTCCCACAAAACGCCCTTCTGCCTACCAACAGGATTGATATCTGTAATACATGTGAAAAGTGAGTGACAAAGTAATGGAATATAAGCAGTGTGTCTACTGAGCATTCGTATAAGTGTAAACATATCAAATTATTTAATCATAAAAAAATTGTATATGCATAACGCACCACATAATGGCTTCAGAAAATCACATTAAAACACTTTGACAGTACAGCAAATGTAAATTCTAATCTGGAAAAATGAGGATGAATATTTTATATGCCTATCAATGGCCTTTAATAAGACCGGCTGCTGATAATTCTGTAATGCATTTTGAAGAGAATTGTTCTTCTATTAAATATGTATGGATTCAAATGCAGTTTTTGATGCTCTTGATGAATATTTATGATTTAGAAAGTGGAAAAGCTGACGATTACCTTACATTCAAACGATATATGTAGTCCCCCGGGTAGAGGAATAATTGCGTAACAACATGTATACACACAATGATACCGTGTGAATAAAAAAGCTGTACAAACTGTAAGAAGCACACCACTCTCAGGAGGATAAAAACAATAGGAAAGGGGGGGGGGGGGACACACCCCATCACAATACAGCCTTTTAAAAAGGACATTCCAACAATCACATGCACTTTAATGCATAGAACAGTTTATTGGTCCTTTAAGATTTCTGTGTTACTCCCCCATAGGCATTTGCCCCTTTCTACTTCCCATCCAGGAGGTGTGTTCAGCCAACGATCTTCTGGCAAGTGAGATCTTACTGCCAAACATGGCTGGGGTGTCCAATGAGACTACCTGTGTGCATGGCCAGAAAGTGTTCACAAGATGCCTGCCACTGATTGGCTGCTTCAAGCAGGCAATCGGTACATAGAATCGTCAGACCCCAGGGGAGGTGTGGAGCTGCAGCTTCTCCTTTAGGCGAGTGATTTATTTATTTCACACTTCTTTGGTGAGGCTGTCAAGAACATTAGGATTTAACTTTTTTTTTTAAGAATTGCTTAATGATGACTCTGCCTTCTGTTTTTTTTGTTTTGGCCCGAAACTATGCAGCATTGCATGATCTCAGATTACAGTGTCATGTAAAAAGATTGTATATAATTCACTCAGCAGTTTTAGAGTCCTTTTGTTTACACAAAAAAAAAAAAAAAAAATCTCCATTCTAGCCCCCTGAAAAGACAGCATTAGGGTTTCCCTGGCTTATTTAGGGCGCTTAACTGTGAAATCTAGAATTCTGTAGTATCAGTGTGTGTGCGCGCAAATATATAGTGACAAAATTAGTATGTCTACTGTATTGTAGTGTCTCCATAGTGTTCCGGTGTGTATTTTTATATATGTGTATTGTTAGCCTGTGTTTGTGTCTGCTCGCATGTATGTGTCTACGTTACAGCATTGCATTAGTGTGTGCATGTATGTCAGCATATAGCGTTAGAGTGTGTGTATTAGTATAGGGTGTTAGCATGTGTGTACATGAACATAGAATGTTACTGTGTTTGTTTCTGTCATGTGTTTACGCATTAGATGTAAGCGTGTGTCCGTTTCTGTATGGCAGTGATGGCAAACGTTTTTGGGCCCGAGTGCACAATTTTCTGCATCAAACCAAGTTGCAGACCTGAAAGTGCCAATGCTGCATATTAAACATGGAGAGGAAGGTTTTTTTTCCGGTACAAAATTACTATACACAACAGTGTGCATCAATTTGCACATATAAATTATGTTTGTTGTTTAAGCATAGAAACATAGAATGTGTCAGCAAATACCGTATTTGCTCGATTATAAGACGAGGTTTTTTTCAGAGCAAATGCTCTGAAAAATACCCCTCGTCTTGTAATCGGGGTCGTCTTCTAATCAGACCTCAAATGAGGTCTGACTATTAGACTAAGATCCAGATCCCCCGCATCGCTGCAGGGGACCTGGATCCTCCTGTATGGTAACCTCAGCTGCTGCCGGCGTCTATCACCGAGCGCCGGCGAAAGTGCCGGCAGCAGCCGAGGTTGCATGCGCGCATACCTTCCTGCTCCCAGGATAGCCCGCCCACTGCGGGGAAGCAGAGCCGGTTGGGGAGACCTCTTCAATTTTCTGGAGGAGGCGGGGCCTAGCGGGGTCACACAGCGTCATGCTGAAATCCCGTGGGAGCTGCAGCAAGCGCCTGCTGAGGCATCGCGGTGAGTGAAGTGTCTGAGTATATTAGTGCCTGGGTAGGTAGGTAAGTGTCAGAGTGGGTAGGTAAGTGTAAGTGTCTGGGTGGGTATATTAGTGTCTGGGTATGTAAGTGTCCCCCTATATGCCACTCTGTCCCATGATATGCCTTTTAAAAGGTTAAAAGGCATAACATGGGGCAGAGTGGCATATAGGAGGGTATAAGGCATGCCTGGGGCAGATGTGCATAACTGGGGGCAGATGAGCATAACTGGGGGCAGGTTGGTAAATAAAAGGAAATTAAAAACAAAACAAAAAAAATAGACATGAATTATTATTTACTAGTAAAACTTTTTTCCTATAGGGTAGTCTTATAATCAGACTCTTTTTTTCCTAAATTAATATTCAGATTTTGGGGGGTTGTCTTATAATCAGGGTCGTCTTATAATCGAGCAAATACGGTAATAACTATTTGGCCAATCTATCTGCCCAAGCACAAAAACACATGAAAAGAGGGTTTATTTGAGAAAAGGATTTTATTAAATAAACAAAAATTCTTCCAACCATTCATTCACACAATCATTCTCTCACTCATTCACACATTCATGAATGCATTTTCAAAAATCATTCAAGCAATTCACCCACACATTAATTCATTCATTCACAATTCACCCACATATTAATTCAGGGCTCGACAAATCCCAGGCGCCAGATCGCCATGGCGACAGGGAATTTTGTCCTGGCGCCTAGGTTTTGTCAGCCTCTTACATCCATAAAAAAATGTGGATGTAAGAGGCTGAGTCACCACACGGGGGCGCTGCTGCTGCTGCTGTCTGCCCAGAGGTCTGGGCAGACAGTACAGCCACTCAGAGCCCGCCCCCGAGCCTGAGATCCCTCCCACGGAGTGATCCTGTAGGCTGAAACCGCGGTTGCTGCAAAACCAGCAATCGTGTTATCAGCTGCCACAGGCAGCTTCAGGGAAGAGGGTTGTGTGTTGATTGGGCCCCCACACAAGTGTGGGGACCTGACCCAACACCCCCCTGCTGCCTGATCGCTCCATGAGAGCGACAGTGCAGCGTTAACCCCTTCAATGCCGCGAACGCGGCATTTAGGGGTTAATTCCCATTTTGTACGGGGCTCTGCTGCTGGTGGTCTGCCTGGAAGCCCAGGCAGACCAGCAACAGCAAAAACCAGCCCCCACAAGCCCTTTGATGATTCCTGTAGGCATGGAAGCCTACAGCAGTCATCAAAGACTCCCCTCCCTGCAATGGCTGGTCTATAGACCAGCAATTGAGTCCCAGCTGCCAGAGGCAGCTTCAGGGACAGGGGAGAAGGTTCTTTGGTCTCCACATGAGTGTGGACACCAGCCCCAACACCCCCCTGCTGCCTGATCGCTCCATGAGAGCGACAGTGCAGCGTTAACCCCTTCAATGCCACACTTGTGTATGACACATTCGTGGCATTGCAGGAGTTAACATTTTTCCCCACAAGCTTGTGGGGACTAAATATCAGTCAATGCTGTGCTCCAATGGAACATCAGCATCGAAAGAGTTAAAAAAAAAATTTAATTAATAAAAAAAAACTAGCACTGACCTGAAAGTCCAGGGTGCTTCCAGGTCAAACGCTGTGAGTTTAGTAAGTGGGCTGATGATGATCCGATCACTCCTAACCAACTGTTAGTTTAAAAAAATCCTGGCTCCTAACTTTTTTACCTGGCGCCTGGATTCACAACAAATTTGTCAAGCCCTTATTAATTAATTATCTCGCTCTTTATTTCAATATTTTAACTATCTCCCCTTCTCACCATCTATTGTTCCTTCCTTTGTAGTTCACTTACCCTGCTGAAGTCCTGGGGTGGGAGCCCATGGCCTCTGCCTTGCTGCTGTGCCGCGGTGGGAGCTGCTTCACTGCTGAGCGCCGTAATAGGATGTCATATTCCAGTGCTCAGCATATATTCCAGCACTGCAACCAAGATAGAGGCCTTGCAGAGGAAACAGAAAGGTGCCGAGCGCTTGCTTAAAACTTTTTCAGCGCCCCTCTCTCTCTTCCCTCACCACCCAAAGATCGACGTCAGTCGGCAGCATGGCCACATGCCACAACTGAAGGCTTTGCGTGCCTGATGTGGTACACGTGCCCTAGGTTCGCCATCGCTGCTGTATGGTGTAAGAGTGTGTAAATGTATGTTAGCATGTGGCAAGTCTTGACAAACCCAGGTACTAGGTTGGTTAAAATATAAAAATAAGAACATGAATGAGAGAAGAAAAAAAGCGGGCTCCTACACTTTTTGTCTGGCTTTTTTGGGGATTTAAACATACATAGAACAGGCAAGAATATTTGTCTCTTTAAATTGATTATGGCAATGCTATAGATGGGCTTAATAGTTATATTTAGCAAACTATAACATTAAATAGAATAGGCCAACGGTTGCCATTGCGCGAAATTATTTATCCTGAATCCAAGACTAGATCAAGGACTGATAAAGGTCAGAGCCTTGCATCAGGAAAAATGGGTAGACTAGATCTGAATTAGGGCTGAATGGTTCCTGCAGTCAAATTCTATGTCTATATATCATTCTAGACAGTTTATATATCCTAATGTGTCACTTGCAAATAAGAACTCCACATACAAAATAAATAAAATATTCTGCCAGTATTCATCCCGTATAAATTATATGGGGTGTGTTAAATTTATAATATGTATCATTTAGAGAGAAGAGGCAATATAAGGGCTATAGAATCTGTATTTCCCCCAGATGAATACAATGATGTTTGCAAACTCTGAGTAAGCCTCCTACGCATTAACGCCTTAATTCACCAGAGAACAAGACAAATTCTAGATATAAATTAAAGTCTTAATACAGAAATATGGATATCTAACACTTTGTTAATGTACACATTTATATCTTATTAACCTGACTGTTAACAATCATTCTAATGTTTATTTTCATATAAATAATTCCAGGTAATTTGAATGGCTAATGCAGGAGATTTTTTATCATAACAGAAATTCATTAGTAGTTTGCTTTCGCATGTCTAATTAGAAGAAATGTGGAAAGTAATTAATGTATAAAATAATTAACGTAGAGAGAGATACAAGACATATCAAATTTAAGAATGGGAAATACCGTACATTCAAAAATACTGTAGTGTTAGATGAAAGACTTGTGCAAAACACACATAATAATACATTAATATTAAAAATATAACTACATTGCTTATCATCGCCTCCTAACAGTGGTATCATTAGGAAACATAATAACAACGTTATACAGCCAATAACGCATTATTTCATGAATAATTATAATAAACAATTAGTAGCCCAAACTCCTATGCCAGGGGCGTCCAACATGCGAAACCTCGAGGTGCGGCCCGCGTGAGATCGGCAGCCAGGATCACAAGAGCCCTGCTGTTTACTTGTGGGAGGGTCTATTCTCTGCTCCAGTCCTGCCTCCTCTGTGGGGAGAACGAGGGAGGCCGCGCCCCCTGCTGAAGTCTGTGAGCGGCATCGAGAGATGTAGACCAGGTAAGGGGGCGGGGGAGGTTGTGTGAATGAGTATGCCTTATTGAGGGAATTAATCTGAATGAATGAATTTGTGTGTGTGTGATAGCATGGATGTGTAAGTGCTGGAACCTAGGCATGATGGGACTGTGATTGCTATTAGTTAGCAATCACACTCCTATCATGCCAAGCCAGCCAGTACATGCTGAAACCTGGCTAGCTGCCCCCCTTGTGTATTGATGCTGCCAGCAGTATGGGGTCTGCACTTACAGCCACCCTGTACCAGCATGTATTGGCTGACTTGGGATGATAGGAGTGTGATTGCTAACAGCAATCACAGTCCCATCATGCCTAGGTTCCAGCATTCACTGGTTGCCTAGGTATAAAAAGAGTGTGTTTGCTGTTAGCAATCACACTCCTATCATGCCAAGTCATATTGTTGATTTTTTTTTGTCCAATTGTGGTGTGTTACTTTTAATAAAAGTGTGGTTACACACTAAAATTGGACAAAAATTACTGGTACAATGCCCAGCCAACCAGTACATGCTGGAATCTGGGTATGCATGAGATTGCTGTTAACAATCATAATATATCATTTTTTTGTACAATTTTGGTGTGTAACTTACTTTTATTAAAAGTGTGTGTGTGGGGGGGTCAGTTTCAGTTTTGGCTAAGTGAACCCTGAATTTTCGGTTTTGGTCCAGAATTTTCATTTTAGTGCATCCCTAAAATAAATAGAACTATTTTATTTTTACTTTTCCAGAATCCTGAATTTGTAGGCCCAGAATTCAGTGAGAGGAAAAGTAAAGGTTTTGTGTCATTTAATTTATTTTAATCTGCATATCTTATTAAAGGCTATATTTTCTCTCAGTGAAAAATGAGTGCGGCCCTCGCACGTATACAATTCTGATGAAGTGGCCCACTGCAGAAAAAACTTGGACACCCCTGTCCTATACTTATCTTTTGGAGATATAGTTGTGTAGTCAGTAGGGTACCAAGTTTTAGGGATAGATGAAGCAGAGTGTTAGGGCAATGCTTGGGTAGTAAGAGTTCCCCTGCAAATGTGCAATCCAGCCTTCATATGCACTTTCATCAGAATACCCTTTATACAGTTTGTATGTTTCCCAAGCTAATATGCCTTGCAGGAGAATGTACCTCCTACTCAGCAGTGTGCATGAAGGAGCTGTCTACAGTGTCTGGCACTGGCTTGCAGAAGAGTCCAAAGCAAAAATAACTGGTGTGTGTGTGTGTGTGTGTGAATGGGCAGGTTAAGTATTATGTTAGTCCAATAGCCAAGGCATCATTGCATACCACATTGCTCTGGTATTTTGGCATCTTATTTATACGTGTATTCGTTTTTTCAGTGGTATGATCTAGTGACGGAAGTTATAAGTGCCCCCCTTCCCCCCCCATTTTGACTATGGTATCTTATGTGGCCCCCCTTATATATTGTTCCTAGAGTCACCACTGCCCAAATTGTTCACTCAAAGTTTGAAGCATGGTACTGTCCAAAAAGTCTTGGTATGCTGAAGCATTAAGATGTCCATTCACTGGAAGTATGTGACCAAACCCCTGAAAAACAGCCCCAGACTGTTATTCCTCCTCCACCAAACTGCATATCTTTATTACATGAGTGCATCTAGGCGAGTGTCAAATCCAAGGTTGTTCTATATTCCCAACAGAGAAATAACTTCACTAATCCATAAGTGGGGGGTGGGAAAGAGAGGTCCCTTTAAATTTGCATTGTGTCCCTTTTGCAAATGCATATAGGGATTCCGCAGAAACACCCCATATGCACCCCCCAAGCTACTTTCTATGCAGACGAGAGCAATGTGGAAGGGGGGGGGGTCTATTCAGATACCCATGTGCCTTATCGGAAAACTCTCCCATTGATTTCAATAAGAGCAGTTTCCTGCCACTGACTGGCTGCTTCAAGCAGCCAATCAGGGCAGGAATTGTCAGATATCAGGGAAGGGTAGCTGCAGGTAAGTAGTAAAATCTACAGGGACAGTTAGTTATATGTTTTACATGTTTGTTCCAGCCTGGCCCCGCACCAATCTGGCTACTCTATCCTTTAAAAAAGTTATTATTAGGGGGGGTGCATTGTGTGCTACACCCCTGCCTTAGCAAAGAAGGAAAAAAGGTTTTATATATATATATATATATATATATATATATATACACACACAATAGAATACGGAAATACATAAACATTACAAAAAACAGCAGCGGTTGTGAATACTACATATCCATGTGTTTGCGTATATTAGACCATTTACACATGTAAAGGAATAATCTCTCACTTGGAAGTAAAAATATCGACGTTAAGAGGAACCGGAACTAACAATACGTTTTCAACCAAGGGGCACTGCTAATGTAGCACTGTACGGAAAATGTCTCGGACACCTATCTCCAATGTACACTCACCTGGAACAGCCATAGGAAAACAACAGCTTTCCGACCAAGAAAATACCACAGCCACCAACACCTCGGCGGAACACAACACACACGCAGAAGTTTCTAGAGGCTTGTTTTAGGGAGCGCGCCGTGGAACACACCAAGATAAAGGAAGTCATAATTATTTTATCTAGGGTACAGAAACTATCTTATGAACAGCTACCCCGAGTGTTTCGTTTTATTAAAATAGGTGTATTCTAATTGTAGGCAACTAGAATTTACTTTTATCTTGTTGAGCTGATATCTTTAGTTTTATCCCCCCCCGGCTCTCTCATGGTATGTTCTGGTGTGCCAGGCTGCACGCGGAGGTTTGTTTTGGTGAAGCTGAGAGACCATGAGTAACATCTACATCCAGGAGCCTCCTACAAGCGGCAAGGTGTGGGGTCAGGGGCAACAAAGCGCGCACCGTTGGGTGCTACATAGAGTGGGGCTGGCGAGAGTCTTTACATAAAGGGCTTGGAATGTATGTGTGTCTCCTGTATGTATTCTTAGGTTTTCCACATGACTCTCAGGGCATTACTGGGCTCCTGTATAATGCCGCTCAGCAGGCACATGGTTTATAACATTATTGTATCTCATGCATTTTATTCATTGACTAGCACTGGGCAGAGGAGAGGAATGTTCGAAGTAGATGCTTAGATGTAAAGGCGTTTTACTGTGATGAAAAAGGTGGTAGATATGAGGAACGGCCTCCCAGCAGAAGTGGTAGAGGCCAGTACAGTGGGGGAACCTAAACATGCATGTGGTAGGCATAAAGCCATCCCGAATCTAAGACGAGTCCAAAGAGAGATTAAGGGTTTTACTTTAGAAAACGGGCAGACTAGATGAGCCAAATGGCTCTTATCTTCCATCAAGTGATATGTTTATAAATGATATCCAAGTAACACTTTCTGCATTTAGTTACTTAACGGTAACTAGGGATCTGGGCATCATGTTTAAACCGGTCTTTTTACAACAAGATTATTACACCTGTGCGCAACACGCATAACTCGCCCATATATCAGCGTTTAGTGAATACATCTGGCAGTAGAATACTGGACTGAACGCTTTGAAAGCAGGCATCTGGCTTCTCGTTCCATTCCATTTTTTAAATAAAATGTATGTTGAAGGTGATTTTTGTGTGGAATCCAGTGCATTTTACTTTAACCCTTCCAACTTCACTTTTCATGTACCCCTAATTGTTAGGTGCCATTCTTACTGCGATTCCACAATGACCCCTGAAAATATTGGTTTGCAGCAGCCAATCACATGTTTGCTATCTGAACACTGATATACTTTTGCCATACATGTGATTGGCTGCTGCAGTTCCCACCTTGGAGCAATGCACTGACTTCAACAGGGGTGCTACTGAGCATGTGCGAGATGCGTACACACCAATGCTTCCTGGTTTCAGTAGAGGCGACTGGGGGAGGGGTTAAATGAGACAAATGTTTACTTTTGTAACAATAATTACTAGAGAATGCATGGAAACATAGCAGGCTTTCTGCTGTACAGATGAATATAAATATTTTCAGTATGTGTATTTTTATTTACTATACGTGTTTGTGGGTAGAGTGCATGCAGGGCTTGCCCAAGATATTGTGCTGGCTGGGTTCAAGGATAAAAAGCTGGCCTCCCCCAGCAAAACCATGCCCAAACTCAGACAAGCACACACATACCCAGACGGGCACACACTCACCGACACACAATCACCAACACACACATACATATTGCCAGGCAAATATGTTAGCCCAGACTCGCATGCCAACATACCTAGAGACACACTCATACAAATCCAGGCAAACACATGCAACTAACTTACCCTGTATTCAGCCTGCCTTCAATTTAGCTCGCTGCTGCGCTACTCCCGCAAGATTACGCAATGGTACATGATCCGCACCTCCCCAGTTCAGGACTTACCTCTTTATGAAACTAGGGGAATAGAGAGCTAAGTCCAGGACTCAGGACTTACCTCTTTATCCCTACTTGAGAAGCATGCTGTCGGCTTGCCCATTGAACCCCCCCGATCCGCCCCAGGCTTCTGGGGCTGGGGAACCCATGTTAATGTTTTTCTACCATGAGTAAACTTTTTCACAATTTACTGTATCCCTTTATTTTAAGGTTTTGCTAAAAACAACTGCTGGCGAAATAGATATAGAATTATGGTCAAAAGAAGCACCAAAAGCAAGCAGAAACTTTGTCCAGTTGTGTTTAGAAGGTAATGTCTCTCATTTGCAGATGTTTTGTTTAGAAGTTAAGGGCTACCATTTATGGATACTGGAAATGAATGAAATACATGGAATAAAAAAGCTTTAAAATAGCAACTGTTTTTAGTAATCTGGTCAGTAAATGCTATTTGCCCCCTGATTTATGACTTAATATGAGATATATTCAGCTATATGTGTTTTATTTATCTTCCTGAAATTTCATCATAATCCACTGTATATGTTGGTTAGGTGCTATTATTGAACAACATTGCCTAGTTTTACTCATGCCAGCGTACATAAAGCATTTTCACTAGACTTGGGCACCAGGGGGCTCTTCGTGTTCCTCTTCGTGCTCGTCTTCGGGAAAAAAAAATCTTCGTATTCCGCGAATATTCGCCTGTTCCTGTCTTCTCTTCGGGCGAATATTCGTGGACATTCTTTGTGTTCGGTTTTTCTTCGTTTTTTCCGGTTAAGGGGTTAATACGGGGTTAACGCGTACCGCAGCAGCTCTGGCGCCAGGAGTTTAAATGTCTGTATGAGCAACTCTATTGGTCGTCAGCAGGGGGCTCGTCTGCCAATGGTTGATGACAGACGAGCCCCCTGCTGGCGACCAATAGGGTCGCTCGTACAGACTGTTACACTCTTGGTGTCGTAACTTGTCCGGCAGATACCATTGGTCTCCCTGTTCTATCGTTTATTAACTGATAGAACAAGGAGACCAGTGGGATCTGCCGGGTAAGTTGCAGCATTGTTGGTCGCTCGTACAGACTTTATAGGCTCCTGGTGCCGTAACTTGTCCGGCAGATCCCATTGGTCTCCCTGTTCTATCAGTTAAATGTCCGTACGAACGACCAATAAAGTCGCTTGTACGGACGTTTAACTGATAGAACAGGGAGACCAGTGGGATCTGCTGGGTAAGTTGCAGCATTGGGGTTTTAAAGTCTGTACGAGCGACTCTGTTGGTCGCTCGTACAGACTTTTAAAACCCCAATGCTGCAACTTACCCGGCAGATCCTACTGGTCTCCCTGTTCTATCAGTTAATAAATGATAGAACAGGGAGACCGGTGGGATCTGCCGGACAAGTTGCTTCATTAGGGGTTAACTTTTTTAAGTCTGTACGCGCGACTCTATGAGTGACTCTACGAGCAGCATCGAAGGGGTTAACGGGAGCGGAAATCCATAGGTTTGCTGTCAGGGGTAACAAAGGCCGTGCGAGTGAGCCTATTGGTCACCTGCAATTGGTTGATGCCAGAGGAGGTCCCTGTAGTCGACCAATAGGCTCATTCGCACTGCCCTGTAACCCGTGACGGCGAACCTGCGGATTTCCACTTCCGTGAACTGCCGCGATGCCAAGGTAAGTTAGAAGGGGGGGAGACTGGTAGACGAAGACGATCACGAAGATCTTCGTGGTGTGTGTCTTCGTCTTCGCCTACGTTTTACCGCCGCCGTCTTCTCCTCGGCGTGTCTTCGTGTTCGTTTTCATGTTCGCCCGAAGACGAATGCACAAGTCTAATTTTCACTGTAAGAAGAAAATTCTACTCTCTGTAAATGCTTTCTCTACTTTATGTTTTTAGGTTATTATGATAACACAATATTTCACCGAGTCGTTCCAGATTTTATTGTTCAGGGAGGTGATCCGACGGGCACTGGTTCTGGAGGTGAATCAATTTATGGAAAGCCTTTTAAGGTAATATTTCTCCATTGTGGAAGTGTCTTTTATGCCAGAAAAAATACGTATCTATGTTTTAAAATGAGTATATACAGTCACTTTATTAGGCACATCTGTTTAATTGCTTGTTAACACAAATAGCTAATCAGCCAATTACATGGCAGCAACTCAATGCATTTAGGCATGTAGACGTGGTCAAGACAACTTGCTGAAGTTCAATACACAAGATTCTGTTTTATTCCCATCCTGGGTAGAACTTGAGTGAGATTATCTCTTTCTGTCTTCAGATAATGTCAGTGATATATAACATGGACCAAAAATATTTCTTTTGTTTTGGGTCTATTAGTTTTCAAATAAAATTCGGAGGGTTATTCCAAAATTTGTTGTCGCTCCCCCTTCGCACGCTCCTTCTCACTGTCTCTGCTTCTCCTTCGCAATGCTTCTTTTTCTTGTTTTCTTCTGTGTTCTCCAGTGGCCCGCTTGTCCTGGCTCTCTGCAGCGCAATCATGGCCTGATGTAGTAGTTCTGCGTCAGGAAGGAAACCCTTTCACCCGACTGAAGGGATGGGAAAGCGACTCAAGCAGTGTTGGGAGTGAGAGGCTCTGCTTTGTTGCAGAAGTACTACACCAGGCCAGAATAATGCAGACGGTTCTGCAGAGAAAGAGAAGCGCTTCATTCTTTCTGCGAATCCATGTGTGTTATTCTGACATAGTGTAGTAGTCAAACTGATATATAGTATACTGCTGACTGCTAAGATGTATTGCTTAACATGGTTCAAAGCTTAACGCAAGTGGAACAGTGCCTTTAACATATGCCACTCATTCCTATTATGTCAAATTTGGTATGGTGGCCGGATAACACTGTCTGTGTCTGCTTGCGGTGCAATAGGTTGATTTTAATGAACTGATGTGTTCGCCAAATCCAATCGTTCCGTATGAAAATCGGTTTGCATTTAGTTACTGTGTTCCATATTTGAATTCTCATCTTCAGCTATAGCATATGATGAGTTATGCCGATATAGTTTTTAAGTGGTGAAGATTATCATGTATTTAGGACATCAGGCATACTAAGCTTGTTGTTTGGCATTCATTGTAAAAATAATCTGTTCGCTGCCAATTCTGTCTTTGTTTCAGATATTGATATTTGTGTGTAAAATAGTATGTGGTTGATTGTTTTGTTGTTTTTCAGGATGAATTCCATTCACGTCTTAGGTTTATTCGAAGAGGACTGGTTGCCATGGCAAATGCTGGACCACACGATAATGGAAGCCAGTTTTTCTTTACACTGGGCCGTGCTGATGAGCTTAATGGCAAACACACAGTCTTTGGAAAGGTTAAGTGATATCCCTTGAGTTGGTATTTCTTTAAAGCAAACAATTAAACTCAGGATGATAATCTTTAGTTTCATTATTTTTAAATAAACTGAACTTTTTCTTTAAAAAATATTATGTTATGTTATACAGACATAGTTATAGCATGTAAGGCGATTTTAATTTTATCTGCTCTTCTTTTTGAGCCAACATTTTAGTAAATAATTATGTATTGTTATTTATTGTATGTGGGATTTCACTTGTGCAGAAACCAAGATTTCGTAAGATAGTTGAATGCACGATGCTAAGTTATTTTTCAATCTACAGATTTATTTAAAACGGTCACTACTTATCGAACAATTTTCAATTAACTGAATACTACAAACTAGAGCTGTAACTAGTTTCATCAGCCTTGGTTATTACTGACCAGCACTTCTTTGCTTCTGGCAAAACAAATAGTATTCTATTGAATGTTGGTGTAACCTGGGATTTCAACACTGCTAATTAAAAATAATAGCGACGTGTATGAGTATAAACTACAAAAAGATCCTGGGCCCTAAATACACCATCTGTACGTGTAAAATGCCTATTGGGGCCCATTTTATTATGCGCGTGCATTTTTGAAAATAAAGACTTCTGCCCCATACTTATCCAACCCCCTGCCAGCATCGGACAGACAACATTTCTAAAAGGTTACTGTCACAGCTTCTACAATAATTTATTTATCAAAACCTAATGTTGTGGAGATATTTAGCTACAATGGATGCTGAGATTGATTGCAAGTGACAACAGTGAAGCGAGCTAGCATGTAAATTTCCAGTGCTGGGATTATCTCTTGCTCCCAAAATAAAATGTTTTTCTTATTTTAATGTGTAAACACTATCATGTACTTTTGTGTAGTGTACTGAAATGAAAAATATAATATTTCGAGAAAAGAATCTGATTTGTTCCATCAGTCTTTGGTTTGGGCTAATTTCCTTTAGCGCATACATTCTAATCTTCGATACAATTTCAATCAGTTGGTTATCTGATTTAGTAGCGGCTATCTTGCCACATTTCTCATTCCATAGTTTAATTATGAAATATCTCTGTTTTAAACAAACCTTTACAAAATGTTGTTACAAAGAAACAGTAGTGCGTGTATGTGTGTGTGTATATATATATATATATATATATATATATATATATAAATCTCTTTAGTTATAATAGTATATTTTCCCTTAATCTACATCAGTAATATTTGGGGTATTCTTATCTTTTTTATTATTATTATCCTCACATTTCTGGAAACCGCTTTAGAGAAGCTACATATTGAGATCATGTAAGGGCTTAACTCCTTAATACAGTTTACCAGGTAAATAACTGGAATGATTGTTTCAGGTCACTGGCGATACCATATACAACTTGCTGAGACTGACAGAAGTGGATATTGGCGAAAATGAGAGGCCCGTTAATCCACATAAAATAAAAAGCACTGAGGTATGTAGAGCAAATATCAAATTGTACTTTGTGTTATTTTCTTAGATACAGAATTAAAAAAAATCTACTCGTCCACCTTCTGCGATGAGTAAAAATGAATGCACAAGCAGGACATATCCCGCTAGCTTCCAAAGTCTGTAAAGCAGCAATCCTGCTGAAGTTTCATCTTTTCGTTGTGTCATTTTTACTGTTGCAACTGGAGCACCTGTAATTGTTAAATTTAGCACCTGTTGCTTGTTGATTTTAATGGTTATGATGACGTCACAGTATATGCATTGTAATTGCAGGTTTTGTTTAACCCCTTTGATGACATCGTTCCCAGAGTGCTTAAAAAGACAAAAAAGGAAAAGCAAGAAGAGGACACCAAAAAGCCAAAAGTCAAAGGAACTAAGTCAGTATGCATTATATTTCTGTGGGTTTTTCCCCTGTTTTGTAACAGAAATTTGTTATGTTTCACACCTCCGCATAATGCATTAGATGACCACTAATTTTGTACCATTGTGTGTAAGAGGAAGCTACACAGGGTTGTTAACGGTTATTCAGTGTACTTAGAGACATAAAATCAGTAGTTTACACAAATTGGTGTACAATTATCTCCTAAGTGAGGATGCAGTCTGATTTTTACATTTACACTTTCACATAACTACCCAGAAGCAATATTTAAAAAAAACCCCCATAATTTAAACGTCAAATGAGCTCTACTAGAAAACATACTGTGGATATTTGGTTTATTCATCTGGATCCCTCATCATATACTACGGAGTCATTTTGCTTTTAATGGTTTAATCTTTTCTGCTGTTTAAAATGGAAAATTCCCTCAAAAAGCTTGCTGTGATCGGGTCTACACATACTGAAAGAACGACAGAATAGTTATTGCTTTTGTGTTGACAACTAAACAAAAGACTTACATTGAAGGCAGTTTTTCTTTGTCTTTTACAGTGTATTGAGTTTTGCCACCTTTTGCTACACTCCCACTGCTTCTATAATGTAAAAATTGTCCCTTGCTTCTAACTAAATAGCTTGGAAACAATTATATTGTTCGCAAAACAAAAAGGCTTAGGCTGAAGGTAGTATAAAGTGGATGTCATGGTGTTTTTTAACATTTTGCAGCCAGGGGAGGATATAAATGGGACAGAAGTCTCTATTTCTAACTCCGTTAACTACAATGCATGATCCAATGTACATGCTGTAAAAGTCATTGGCGTCAACGCAACATGTGTTAAAACGAATAAAACTTTGGGTATCAGACTGTTCTTTTAAATTATGCATTTAATTTTGGTGCTAGTGTCACAGTCACTATAGATGTGTTTCTGGGTTATATTAAGCAGCATGACAAAGTTAAGTTAAACTGCCTTTCAAATAGAGAAATATTTGTATTTTCTTATAGGAACTTCAATTTACTTTCTTTTGGAGAAGAAGCTGAAGAAGAGGAGGAGGAAGTGAATAAAGTCAGTGAGGTACAGTGTTTTGTTTCTTACTTGAATTAAGCATCCTATAAGTTCAAATTGTCGAAAAAGGGACACTTGTTTAGAGAGTGTAGTTAGAAGCGTGGCAGTGAATCAGGGCTTTAGAATATAAATAATGTATAGAGACTGCCGCATGTAGTTATTGGTATATAACAATGAAAGTTCTAATGTTTATTAATATGTAAATGTCTTGTGCAAGCTCAGTAATGCCCTCATTAAAATCAGTGGGAGTACAAGCAGCCAATCGCCTCATTGGGGTTAGTACAGGTAATTAAAGAATGCATGAACTGAATAGCAAGCAATAAAATACTTTGGAGTCTATGGAAAATGAACTAAAATATCCTAAATACACTGAAAGCTTCAACTTGTTCTTTTTTCTTTGTCTGAGAAAACATTACTTTGAATACATGTGCATTCCATATAGGATTAGCAAAATGTAAAATGTAATTTATGGACCCTCAAATATGAGCATATACTTGTACGTGCCTGCAAACTTTTGTAGCATTTGGCTAAAGGGGTAGCCTGAGATGCTCTATAGCGCAATACTTTATTGGATGTGTAGAACGCTAATAAGGTAGTAGCATAGATCTCTGTAATACAGGCTGCTTTGCGTTGTACAGGGCTCTGAAAGTGATTGTCCGTCTTCTGTCTACTTCAGCTCCTTCCCACCATAGTGGCCAACAGGAAATGTAGGCGAATTGGAGAAGGGTTGTGTTAAAAAAAAAAAAAATAGAGAGGTGTGGAATTGGATTGAAACATCAACTGGTACAATTTAGATTCTTGCATTAAGTCGAATCCTGAATGAACACAGGTTAATATCCTTTGGCCATACTTGTTTTGCTGAAACAATTGTTTTTTGTAACATTTTGTATGCGTGTGCATGAAAGAGCTTTTGCATTACCTCTCTTATAGTGTGTGCCTTAAAGAGAGCTTGTTGCATTTGACAATCTTTAGGTACTGTTCATATTAAGTAATCTATTACAGACAATGAAAGGGAAGAGTAAAAGTAGCCACGATCTTCTGAAGGATGACCCTCGCCTTAGTTCAGTTCCAGCTATAGACGGGTGAGAGTAATTTGCTTAAAATAATTATACAAATGTCACTTTAATCCAGAGCTTTGAGATATGCAATCATGCTATTTAAAAATTATATTTTTGCAATTTGAAAAATTCTTACATTTTAGTATGTATTGGATTGTTGTTTTTCCATATTAGCCGGAAACTATGTTGGTTCATTTTCAGAAATGTCAAAAATGTCAAAATCACTTTGGTGGAAACATATGTTTTTTCCCATAGTCTTCTCCTTTGGATTGGATACGATGGGTGCTTCATAGTGTAGTGACCTTTATAGGTACCTAGCTTTTATTGAACTAATCAACAATACAATTTTTAGCCAAGAAAAGTGGAAGTAGTCGGCTGAAGTCTCAGAAGTTTTGTTTTCTAACTTTTAGTAATTCTCCATTTTGCACTCTGTTTTTCCTGTGTTTTATTTTTTGAAAACAAAAACTTTAACATATAGTTTCATTTGGGGTAGCTGCTATTATTATCATAGCAAACTGAAAATTTACATCTGGCTCATGGACTATAAATCCAGTATTTATTTGTTGATAATTTAATATCTCATTTATTATTTCAAATATTATTGTTTAATATAGGACAAAAGACAGCAGGGAATCCAGCAGTAACACAGACGAGGTAAGATGTATAGCACTCATTAAATGTCCTCTCCAATGATATGATAATAATATGATAAAATCTCTTAAATTCCCTTTCCATGCACCGTATATTGGTTTTATTATTTATTATTATTTTTTTTGTTACTGTTAACTGTTATCTGTAGGTAGTATTTAGTTGAGCATCACAAAATGATCTTTCTTCTTTTGATGTAACCTGGTATATTTTGCAGTAGGGTTTTAATAACAAACGTCATAGGGTTAGAAAATGTCACTACCCTGCTGAATATAAATACCAGGTATTTTGTGCTTCTGGTGCTGTGTACACACACACACACACACACACACACACACACACCACTGTATTAGGTACACCTGTTCAATTGCTTGTTGACTCAATGCGTTTAATGCACTCAATGCAACTTGCTGAAGTTCAAACTGAGCATCAGAATGGGGAAGAAAGGGGATTTAAGTGACTTTGAATGTGGCATGGTAGTTGGTGCCAAACTGCTGATCTACTGGGATTTATACAAACAACCATCTCTAGGGTTTACAGAGAATGGTCTGAAAATGCCTTGTTGATGTCAGAGGAGAATGGTAGACTGAGTTACTGTTGCCTTTCTCGAACCAAATAACCACTCCTTACAACCAAGGAATGCAGAATACCATTTCTGAATGCATGTCAAACCTTGAAGCAGATGAGCTACAGCAGCAGACCACACTGGGGGCCACTCCTGTCAGCTAAGAACAGGAAACTGAGGCTACAATTCGCACAGGCTCACCAAAATTGGACAATTGAAGACTGGAAGAACGTTGCCTTGTCTGATGAGTCTCGATTCCAGATGCAACATTTAGGTGGCAGGGTCAGACTTTGGTGTAACCAACATGAAAGCATGGATCTATCCTGCCTTGTATCGAAGGTCCAGGCTGGTGGTGTAATGGTGTGGGGGACATTTTCTTGGCACACTTTGGGCCCCTTAGTACCAATTGAGCATTGTTTAAATGTGACAGCCTACCTGAGTATCATGTCCACCCCTTTATGACCAATGTATACCCATCTACTATCAGCAGGATAATGCACCATATCACAAAGCTCACATCATCTCAAAATGGTTTCTTGAGCATTACAATGAGTTCACTGAACTTCAGTGGCCTCCACAGTTGCCAGATCTCACATTTTTAATCCAGAAGTGAAATTCGTTGCCTGGTGCCCACATTCATTCACGCTTTCTCACATTTCGTTCACTCTCACACTCTCTAAATGTTTCCCTACCTTCTCAGCTAACCATTTTTGCATCTACATCTTCTATCTTCTCTATTATATCTGCAATCATTAATCTTCTTTCTTGTCCACATCTCTGCGGACACAACCTGGCGTCTTCCACCAAAATGACAGCGCTTGCCGTGACGTCTTCTCCTGATCCTACTTTCTAATCCTAATTTCTGCTGCTTTTGAAACCATGGGCCACCCGCTTCTCTTTCACACTCTGCACGATCTTGTTCTCTGTTACACTACCGTCTTCTGGTTCACATCCTACCTTTCTGATTGTACCTTCATGGTCTCCCTCTCGAGTGACACTTCCCATGCCCCCTCAATCGGGGTACCCCAAGGCTCAGTTCTAGGACCCCTTCTGTTCTCCCTTTAGATTACCTTACTTGGCAAACTCATCTCAAACTTTGGCTTTCAATACCACCAATGTCTACCTACCCTCTTCTGATCGTGTAATTAACTGCCTTGCCTCTGTCTCTAACTGCATGTCTGCACGTTTCCTAAAACTTAATCTCTCAAAAAGTGAACTCATATTTCTTCCAGCGCTAGCATTCCCTCCAGCGCTAGCATTCCCTCATCAGTTTTCCTCAATGTCAATGGTGCAATCATCTCTCCATCGCCTCAAGCTCGCTGCCTTTGTGTCACCCTTGACTCTGACCTATCGTTCACTCTTAGCTGGTCTCCCTCATACCCGTCTCTCACCTCTACAGTCCACCATGAATGGTGCTGTCACACTTATTTTCCTTTCCCTTCGCCTAACCTAACACCTCTCCCCTTTGGCCATCTCTTCACAAGCTGAATGTGATCTTCATAGTGTTTCCCCTACTTAAATCTTCTCACTCATTTGTAATACACTCCTAACTGGTCTCTTTGCTCATCCAATGATCTAAGTCTGTCCTCTCCTCTGATTTCTAGCTCTCACGCACGCTTACAAGACTTGTCACGGACTGCCTGAATGTCCTCCCCAGCCTATCCGTCTTTTCCCCTGCCTTTGGTCCCTGAAGACCCTTTTTTTTTTTTTTTTTTTTTTTTTTTTTTTTTAGGACGCCTACACACTTACGCTTTTCCACCTTTTTTTTCTCCACCTTTCCTAGTCCCTCTCTGCAGTACTGACTGTTCCATCCCTAACAACGGCACTTTTACCTATTGTATAATACACCCTAACCCCCTCAAGATTGTTGGCTCTTTTCAGTGGTGCCCTCCTCAACTGTTTCTGTATGTCATCTTGTTATGTTATACGCTAATTGTTATGTCCTGTCTACCCTTTATACATGGAATTGGTCAATATGTAGCAAAAGTGCTAGAACCTGTAAGGGTCTTTGGGGTTATATCCTTTAAAATGAACCGTTGCCCACTTATCAACATGTATTCATATTTTCAAGGCCAGGACAAAACTACAAAGCAAGAAGCGCAGATGGTTTATTTTGAATATATTTTAAGGGCTCTTGCCAGTGGATTCATAGCTACAAGGATTCTCAGAGATTTCATAAATGGCTCTTTCGAAATTAAAAACCAGATATTGAGTGAGTGTTTTCTAAAATATATATAATGCTGGGATTATGTATCATATTAGAAATCAGCAGTATAATGTAAGAAATACTTTTTGTTTCTGGAAAAAAAGTTTTATTGATTTATATTTTTTAATGTTCATGATGCTAGTACATTTGTAATATATGAAAATTAGTGCATGCATTTAACTGAAGTTGCATATATGAGACTTGAGCTTCCGTTGCAATTGTAGCTTAAGTTAAATGTATTATCTAGTAAACGCAGGTTGCTCTTTAGGGCGGTAGACGTTTAGTTCATATTCTCCAGCAAGCAGGGATTTCCACAAACATCTGTTTCAGCTTCCATGATTTTCTTCTAGATGCTTCTTCCATAAGACATGGCACAAGCACCATTTTAATATAATTAAAAAAAAAACTCACAAAAACATGGAATTTAACATGTATTTTGTGATGGCATGGGGAAGTGGAACAAGCTATAAACAGAGCAATAAATCTTTTTCCTCATGGTTTTTAGTCAAAGTTTCCATCTTCAAAAAGAAATTGAATTCTGGAACAGACCTGTCACCAAGGATGATGAGTGTGCCAACACTCTAAAATTTGAATTTGAAAATGCTTTCAAACATTTAAATGCCAAATCTTCACTATGCATTATTTTAGGCCATCCTAGTAAATTTCTTGTGTAAGACTTGCATACTTAATGTACTTTGCAGATCAGACTACTTGTTTTGGGGATGACCCGTCATAATGAATAGTTAAGTCAGGGGTCGACAACGTTTGTTTGGATCTTGGAGCTAGCCAAAAAAGTTTGGTGCCAGCTTTTTTCTTTTTCTTTCCTAATCATGTTTTGTTTATGTGGCGCCCGGGGTTTGTAGAATCTTGCCTCTAAAATACATTTACGCACTCTTAACATCTTACAGTAACACACACTTGCTAACATTCTACACCCTAATACACACACTAAATGTTGACATACACACTCATGCTAATGCCATGCTGTAACAAACACCATCATGCACGGTATCACCACACTCCTATACACGTGCACCATACATTCATACACACTGACTCCAGCACTATACATTTACACAATGACTGACACTACAGTATACCCACACTGATTCTGACACTACAGTATACCCACATACACTGACTCCAGCACTATACATATACACAACAACATACTGACCCTGATACTATAATATATATACACTCACACACACACTACTCCCCCTCTGACCTCGTGGAGACCTGGTGCCCGGGGTTTGTCTAGCCCTAAGTTAAGTCAGTAAGTTGCATGCACTTGCCTTTTTTCTTTGTTTTCTTTTTTGAAGCATAAAACCTTAATTCTTCAGTTATGCTTTAATGTTCATCCTAGGAAGATGCAAGTGATGAAGAGGAAATGGACAGTGATGAGAGACATCAGATGAAAAATCGTATATCCAGCAAACTCAAAAAAGATTTTGGCAATACCAAAAAAAACCTTGCTCAACCATCAGAAAATATGCTTGAGAAAAAAACTAGTCGCAGGTAAGTAATATGATAAACGGTCTCTTCAGAGAATGGTGTACATTTTTTTTTAATTGCATTATAGATATTAACAGAAAGGCAGCATGTCTTTCCCAAGATGGTGGCACAATGAATGAATGTTTATTTCATATAAAAATACGTTACATTTAAAACATGCGGTTTCCAAATTATAAGATCCAGGCTGGAAACTAGATCAAAATAAGTCCAGAAAATAAAGTAAAAAACAATAATAATAAAGTCCAGAAAATAAAAATAATCAGCTCATGAGTTTTTAAGGCTAATAGATGTGTAATTTGTGTGGGTATGAGGAGAAAATGACAGCTAAACACAAACACTGCAGACATGTTAAAACAGCCATTGTCATGAAAGGTACATTTCTAAAACAGGTCATGAAGGAGTTAGTTATTGTTTGTTTTGTGTATTGTAATTTTGTAATGCTATGGTTGATTTTACTCTCTGATATTGTAATGGTGGTATGGGCTCTGCTGGCTGTTTTTCTATCTAAAAGTTAAGTAACTTGGTGAATATTCTGCTTTACGGTAACCTATATTCAGTTGTTGCCCATTTATTACCACTAGATGTCTCTCTCTTACTAAAATGTTTTAACTTTAACCCCTTAAGGACCGGGCTCGCTTTTTCTTTTTGTACACTGTGGGACCGAGGCTGTTTTAATACTTTTGTGGTGCTTGTGTTCAGCTGTAATTTTCTCCTCACCCATTTAGTGTACCCACATAAGTTATATATTGTTTTTTTCAGGACAAGATGGGCTTTCTTCAGATAAAATAAAACATGGTGAAAAATTGAAAAAAACACACATTTTATGACTTTTATTTGAAAAATCTTTTACTCACCTAAAAAAGCAAGTAAAAAAACTAGCTAAATATATTCCACTACTTGTCCTGAGTTTAGAAATACCCAATGTTTTTATGTTTTTTTGCTGTTTTTTGTAAGTTATAGGGCAATAAGTACAAGCAGCGTTTTATGGTTTCCAAACCTTTTTTTAACAAATCTGGTCAGTCTGCCTCCATCTCCTCTTTGGAACATCTTTGAAGCCGGTTAACTCAATTTAACCCCGTCAAACCATATATTTTTGAAAACTAGACACCCCAGGGTATTTCAAATGCTGTTATTTTAACCCTTTCCATGCAACAGTTATACAACCACACTTTGTCAAACTTTGTAATAGTAATTTTTTTTATTTTTTTTTCACACAAATTATACTTTAGTTATAGATATACAGGTTCTGGTATATGTCACTGTCTAACAATACCCCAATAGGTGTTCAGGAACATCTCCTGAGTACAGCGATACCCCACATGCATGCGTTTGTCAGATTGTTTGGCTGGTAAAGGGCTACTTTTGGGGCATGCGTAATTCAGGTTGGCTGCAAGGAGGGACAGGGAGAAAGGGGCGGGGCCAATCGGCAGTGACTGCAGGGAGGGACAGGGAGAAAGAAAGGGGCGGGGCTCAAGAACTCATCTAACTGGTGAGTATAAACTTAATATTTGGCCTGCTGAAAGTTAGGGGCAGTTATAGTTAGTGGGGTGTTTAGGGTTAATTTAGGGGCAGTTATAGTTAGTGGGGTGTTTAGGGTTAATTTAGGGGCAGTTATAGTTAGGGGGACGTTTAGGGTTAATTTAGGGGAAGTTATAGTTAGTGGGGTGTTTAGGGTTAATTGTGGTTGATGGGGTCTTCAGGGTTAATTTAGGGGCAGTTGTGGTTGATGGGGTATTTAGGGTTAATTTAGGGGCAGTTGTGGTTGATGGGGTGATTAGGGTTAAGTTAGGGGCGGTTATAGTGAGTGGGTTGTTTAGGGTTAATTTAGGGGCAGTTGTGGTTGGTGGGGTGTTTAGGGTTAATTTAGGGGCAGTTGGTGGGGTGTTCAGGGTTAATTTAGGGGCAGTTGGGGTTGATGGGGTCTTTAGGGTTAATTTAGGGGCAGTTGTGGTTAATGGGGTCTTCTCTTCAGGGTTTATTTAATGCTGAGGACTGAGGGTTAATTTAATTAATTAAATAAAGTTAACTTAAGGTGCAGTTAGAGGTAAAGGGGGGCAAACTGAGGGGAATCTAAATCCTGGGGGCAGTGAAGATTAACCATGTATTTATTTCTAAAAGTATTGTGTCTGTGAACGAGTCTGCAAACCTATGAGTGCACTATGGCATAGGGGGGGTATACGGCATACCTTGGGAGGACGGAGTGACATATCTGGGGGTATAAGGCATATGTGGGAGGCAGTGTGGCATGCCTGGCTCAAATGTGCATAACTGGGAGGTGGCAGGTTGGGAAATAAAAATCAGTTTTTTTATTCTGCTGTTTGTTTGTTACGTTACTTTATTAAATTATTTTAAATGAAACATTTTCATTTTTTATCCGATTAATCGAAAAAATAATCGGCCAACTAATCGATTATGAAAACAATCGTTAGTTGCAGCCCTAGTTCAATGTTTTTTTTTATTATCTTAAAGAGAGACATAATCCACAATAAATGTTATTTGCAAAGCTCTGGAAGTTTTGATATAAAAGAGATTGATTCTGGTTTTGAAAAGTGGTCTTGTCACCTTTGCGAAAAACAGAATGGTCCAATGAGCAATCGGTGTGTTTGCTACTTCTACCCTTATGTGAGTTTATAGATACCAGTTATGAGCAACATCAGATGCAGAATAGTGCTTGTCAGCAACATGCAAAAGGTATATGTGCGCTACATACAATGGCCGATGTAATAACCCTAGTGAAAGCAGGAATCTACTCCCTATTTCCCTTGGGATTCGGGTTGGGGTTGAATCTAGGTTGGTGTGTTTTTGTTTTTTTTTCTTTTCTCCTCCTCTCACTTATTTCCCTCCTTAGAGGTCTCTGATTGCTGTTGTGTTTTCTAGTGCTAAATTTTGCACCTATAATTGTTGTTACTGGATGGGCATCCACGTTTCCTTTTATATTCTTTATTCCCCATAAGGTGTTCACATTGTTTTATTGTAAATAGACTATACAGCTTGAATGAATGATAGAAAAGAAAGTTTACAGAATGTAGAACTGCTTATTTACATATTATACATTTTGTAACTTGCCATTTTTAAAACGGGTGTGAAATTTCAAGTCGTGGACACGTTGCTACGAAACAGTTTTCTTGTCTTTTGTATCTTATCCTGTAGAGGGCGATGAGTGATCATGAATTAAATAAAAAAATATATAAATGACAAAAAAAGTGATAGGAAAAGTGATTTCTTTTTAATAGCTATTCCAGAAATGCTAACCATGAAAAGTAAAATTTATGGCTCTCCAGAAGGTAGTCCCCTTGTTAGCTCTTCAATCGAATTGTCCTACTTGTACAAGCTGGGACAAGTATTGTGATGCTGCATGTTCTTTAGACATGTCTCCTTCTTGTTTGTTTTACCTTCTTCTAAAGTATTCTGGACTACAACTTTAATGCTTTTTCTTTTTTATTGATTACATATAGGGAAATGTTAGATTTAGTTAATTCCTATTATGGGGCTGAGTTTACTGCAGCCAATAGTTAATAACTTACGGTCTGCTTTGTTTATGGGCATGATTTATAAATATATGATTTATCATATTATATCTTTATATCAATTCAGTTAAAATGGTAAAGGAGGTCTGGTAACAGTTGGAGAACAGTCTGTTAGACCGTATTTCACACAAAATTGCTTTATAAGTATTCGTTTATGTTTTGGCTAAATCACTATGGTCTTTCTGTGTTGAATACATCTGTTGGTGTCTTGTCTGGCTATTGACATATGCATGCAAGCAAAATTAAGTGAACCCTTTGAAATTATCAGCATTTATGAATAAATCTATCCTAAAATATGATCTTCACATGTGTTTGTTCATTACTGTACTATTGTACAGTAATGAACAAACATATTTAACTAACGCAGAATTACAAATTATTGTATTGTTTTTGTCCATATTAAATGCATCATTCACATTCACGGTGTAGGTTGGAAACAGTATGTGAGCCCCTAGGCTTATCACTTCCACAAAAGCTAATGGGAGTCAGGAGTTGGAATACCTGGAGTCCAATCAATGAAATGGAATTAGAGGTGTGTTCAAGAGCTACTCAGACCAAAAAAAACACCTAAACGTTTTATGTTTGCAATTCTCAAGAAGCTATTGCTAAACCATGCTTCGCAAAAAAAACCAATATCAATAGAATATACATTCTAGGGGTTCACTTAATTTTTCCACCAGCTCTGTGAATGGTTACTGTGTTTGACGTAAAAGAGTATAACTGTTTGCTTTTTATTGGCTTAAGCACAATGTGTTTGTCTATACTATGTAGATCAGACCGCATTTCATGAACAATGAATGCAGAAAACCAGGAAATTCTAAAGGATTCACTTTTTCTTGCCATAACATTATGACCACCTGCTCAATTTTGTATAGGGTCCCCCCTTCTGCCAACAAAACAGTCCTGACCCATTGATACATGGACTCCGCTAGACCTCACTGTATCTGTTACAATCACTGTATCTGTAACAGACAGCAAAAATGCTTGATAGCGCTGATGTTAAGCATGTAAGACTTGTGCGTTATTGCCACTGTTGTGGTATCAAAAACAGACCTTATTCCTTTGAATATTCCATAAATATATAACATTATTACGTTTTATTTATGAAATGAGAGGAGAACAAAGATTGTCTTGACGCACATCTCCTGCATGGAAAATAGTCTGGGGAGGGGAAAGGGGCACCTGTATATCGGGGGATTCTGCAGAACCATTTGGGATACCATGAACATTTAAATGGACCCACGCAGCTATCTTATGCATTAAAATTTTGCCTTTAACAAAGGGTCGTAAGAAATGAAGGAACATCTGCGTGAAATGTCCTGGATATATCTTTGGGGGAATATCACAGGTGGAAAACAGAAATGTGAAAAATTAATATTTAAAACATTAAGTCTAAATAATAGGAACACAGCTGCGGTGGCTTTCCTTGCTTGATTTACTCGTGGTTTTATCTCTGTCTACACCATGTGGAAAAACAAACAGACATGATTGCTTCTTTTAGACAGAAAGGGTTAAAATATGTTTTCAGCTCGTTCCTTGTTCTGTACTACTACTACCTCAAATAAGTAGAGCAGTTTTAATTATTTAGACACATAATACATTAAAAAGGTCTTTGAAAAGTTCTTGTGGTGTCATTAGAGGAGATTAAAAACACATTGATACAATTTTTGTAACGAAGAAGCTTTTCCTTCCCCTTGAAGCTGGATAATGAATCTGTTTAAAAATACACCGTTACCTCCAGAATGTAAGCAAGACATATTTTTTGGGTCCACAAGGTGGCAAATTAGTGAATAAGTCATTGTAGTAAACGTTCACTTGAGTGCCTGAAAAATAATTTCAGTTTGTGAGCAGAAACAGCTCCCTGTCAGAAGTCAGACGTACTATGCGCTGCACACATGGCATATTGCTCCAGACTTGGACTGCAGCCCAGTTCACCCCATACACTCTCCCCTAACAGGCCTACTGTCTGCAAATAGCAGGATTAAGGCCCTACAAGAACCATTCCATTTGTTGAAAGGAAACACTGCGACATATGGATAATTAAGAACTTCTGGAGTCGTACCGACAAGAAGTGTTTAGGAGAAAAAAAATCGTCTAACTAGATTAATCTGTTCATTAACTTTTGTTCTAAGGTTCTAGAAAAAGGAACCTCTTGGTGTTTAGACTTCTATTTTCTGGATGTAGTATACCATATAAAAAAGGAGGAAGTTAAATAAGTACTTCTTTTAATAATAATTCACTATTAAAATAAATTATGACAAACGTAAATTGTCTGTTTTTGGAAATTTTGCAGTTTCTTCATAAAGTATTTTGGGGCAAACAAAAGTGTGCGTGTGTGTGTGTGTGTGTGTGTGTATATATATATAATATAGTGTATATGTGTGTGTGTATATATATATATATATATAGTGTATGTATGACGTACTTGAAATGCTCCTAATGTTTAGACATTCAGGTATTTTTTCTATTCATATTTTTGACAGATGCTGCCCAAATGCACAACTTTTGTTGATGTTTTAAACATTAGTACTTCATTTAAAATGTTTGGCAGTTAATCAGATCCTAGGCAGTGTATAAAATGTCTGAAAAGGAATTGTATTGATTACCAGGGCCAGACTGGGAGTGACTAGGTCAGGGGAGGGCTAGCAGCCTAAGGCCTGGGGGGCAAGTCTAGTCAAGTGGTCCGTTGCGCCACCGAATCAGCCCACCATCCATGCCCATCTTCTGATTTTCTAACGCATATTGATGTAATGTGATGGGACTGGGAGTAATCAGTACACTTTAAAAAAAAAAGTCATCTTACATGGGATGCCTGAACCCACAATTTAATGCAACAAATCCTTTTCAATAAATATGTAGATTGAAATAGAGTAAATAACACAAAACCTTCACTTTTCCTCTCACTGATTTCTGGGCCTTGAAAGTTTTGTCCTCTGAACTGACTACAAATTCAGGAGGGCGTTTTATCTCTGGGTAACTAAAAATTAAATTTGTTCAATGTATTCCTACAGAAATTAAAGTGCCAGGAAACAGATGACCAAACACACGCACCAGGACAGGCTCTGCTATACACACACACACACACACACACGGACAGGCTCTGCCACACGGACACCCGCATCAGTATGGGTTAATCTACACAAAGCATAAAAAAATGCTTTCCATACTGGTTTGTTTTTTGTGTGCTCCCCCCTTGTGTATTGATGCCCCAGCCAGCCCCCCCGCCCTTTGGTTTTAATGTATTCCCCCCCCAGACCCTTGTGTATTGCCCCAAGTGCATTTGTACCCCCAGCCAGCACAACACCCTTGTGCAGGGCTCGACAAATTTGTTGTGAATCTAGGCGCCAGCTAAAAAAATTAGGAGCCCAGATTTTTAAAAACTAGATCTGATCATCATCAGCCCACTTACTAAACTCACAGCATTTGACCTGGAAGCACCCTGGACTTTCAGGTCAGTGCTGTTTTTTGTTTTTTATTATTATTATAATTTTTATTTTTTTTTAACTCTTTCAATGCTGATGTTCCATTGGAGCACAACATTGACTGTTATTTAGTCCCCACAAGCTTGTGGGGACAAATGTTAACCCCTGCAATGCCACGAATGTGTCATACACAATTGTGGCATTGAAGGGGTTAACGCTGCACTGTCGCTCTCATGGAGCGATCAGGAAGCAGGGGGGAGGGTTGGTATGGTCTCCACACTCATATGGTGGCCGAAGAACCCTCTCCCCCTGTCCCTGAAGCGGCCTCTGGCAGCTGGGACGCAATTGCTGGAGTCTCTTTGATGACTCCTATAGGCTTCCATGCCTACAGGAGTCATCAAAGGGCTTGTGGGGGCTCGTTTTTGCTGTTGCAGCAGAGCCCCGTACAAAACGGGAATTAACCCCTAAAATGCCACGATCGCGGCATTGAAGGGGTTAAGGCTGCACTTTTGCTCTCATGGAGCGATCAGGCAGCACGGGGATGTTGTGTCAGGTCCCCACACTTGTCAACACACAACCCCCTTCCCTGAAGATGTCTGTGGCAGCTGAAAACGCAATTGCTGGTTTGCCGGCAATCGTGTTTTCAGCCTACAGAATCACTCCGTGGGAGTGATCACAGGCTCGGGGGTGGGCTCGGGGTGGCTGTGCTGTTCTGCCCAGACACCTGGGCAGACAGAATCGGCGCCCCTGCAATCACCACGATTGTGGCGACGTGGAGGCATTTTTGGGGGAGTTAACAGGCTGACAAACACCTAGGCGCCTGGGATTTGTCGAGCCCTGCCCTTGTGTATTGATTTATGTGATGTCCCCAGCCAACCTCCCTCCCTATTGATGCCCCCTTTTGTACTGGTTAATGTACCCTTTTGTGATGCCCCAACCACCCTGTTGTGTACTTATACCCCCAGCCACCCCTCTTTTGTATTTAATTGTTGTCCCAAGGCAGCCCCCCTTTGAATATGGGTCCCCTTTCACCTATCACCCCAACAATTTTTTTTTTTTTTAATACTTTTTTGCTGCCTTCCTTCTCTGCAGACCGCTCTCCTCCAACTTTCTCGCCCCCTTGAGCTATAAAGGGGCTGGGCGAAGAGCCTTACTGAGGGACTGAGCGTCATGGTGCAGGCACGCCGGCTGCTTAATGATTTTAAAGCGGCCGGCGTGTCTTACGGCTGCTTTAAAACTCGCAACCGCATCGGTTGCAATGGCATCTTGGTGTGCCGGCCCACCGCGGGTGCTGCAGGCTTTTGCCGCGCATTACAGACGGCCCTAGCACGGCCGAATTGGCCACTTCAGTGAACGCCCACACGGCTGTTTAACTTAGATTCAGGGCGGCCTTGGGGAGCAATTGTCTCCCCAGCCCACCCCTGGACTAGGTGGCCCTGGGACTTTAAGGCCAGTGTCCATCAAATGAGGTTTGTTTGTCCCCCTGCTGGATAAGTGCAGCGGGTGCGTACTGCTGGAGTGGCAGATTGGGTAAATGTGCCAGATGGCCAGTCTGGGACTGTTTGCTACTGTTTTTGATATAGAGCCTTAGTGTTCTTTATCACACTTTTATTGCTCCACATTAATGTCCAATTATGAAACTACATTAAGTTAATATATATGTTTACCCCTGTAAAGCGCTTTGAGTCCCACTGGGAGCAAAGTGCTATATAAATGCCTGTTCTGTTTAAAGTGTTTTTATGGCATGTTTGTGAAAGGAAAGGTTCTAAATCTAACACACCACCATTGGGGATGAATATTAATGGGAGGGCCTTCACCTTTTGGCCTCAGGGCCAAATACAGCCGAGTGGCCCCTGTACATACACAACCACACTCCTTCCAGTACCTATATCCAGTTACGTGACCATACCAAGCTCCTGCTTCCCAGAGTGGGGTGGCCCTGTTTAAAAACGTTAGACTGGTCTGTGGGGTGATTGCCACTCTGCCCTCTAGGCCAGTTCTCTATGGTCTATTTTGTGCTGCACCAAATAAATGTATACGTGCAGTTAGCGCTATCACAGTAATTTAGAAGGCCTGATGGAAGGTAAGAGTGTGGAAGACTGAAGTCAATGTGGAAAAAAAATGTATTTTACAGAAAGGGTAGCAGATACCTGGAATAAACTTCCAGTGTAACTAGTACAGGGAAACACCGTAAATGTATTCAAGAAATCTTAGTATGTATTAAAAAGTGGAGAGGGCAGACTGGTTCCTTCCTGCTGTGAATCTGTTTTTCCCCCACATAGAACCACTAGAGGTAGCTTTGCTTCGTAATACCAACGACTTTATCAGTAACCTTTTCCATACATCAGTGCAGCCAAATCACAGAAGCCCATAAAACAGGGTTTGCATATAAATGTACAGCCTGAAAATTAATAAAGGCTTAGGCATTATACTCTAGTGGACGACTGGCAGTGTTTTAAAGTGAGGCCTGCTCTACTACATTAGACACAATCACACATTGTCTAGGCACAAAACTGTATCCCAGCTGAGGTTTTTCTTGGCTCTGCATCAAAGCATATTGTAAGGTATAGTGTTGGGCAGTACAATGGCTGGATTGTTAGTGTGGTGAACTCCATCCTGCTGCTACCTGGCATGATTCAATGTGGGTTTTTTTGGTGTTTTTTGTTTGGGTTTTTTTTTTTTTAATTATTATTTTTTCCGCAAGCATTTGTCTAGTCGCTTGGGAAAAAATGATGCTTAGACGACCCGTGAAAATGCATTTGGGGTGATGGAAGTTGAGAAAGTGTAATCCCTATTGCATTGAATTATTAACACGACCCAAAGTGCAAGATATCGTTTCAAAGTCATAGAAAACCTTGAATTGTTAGACAGCGCATGCGGTTTTATGCAGTATCTGAATTACAAAAGTGTATTCTCCATTACTTGTATGTAAGAAATACAGAGCACCGTGCTAAGACTGAAAGCGCCATTTTAATATTTCTCCGTTGTCTTCTACCAAATGTTAAATTGTCTGTTTTTCTAAATACATAATATTTACAGATGATTTTAGGAGCCCCAACATAAGCTGCGTTCCTAAACCATCCTACTCCCAAGTATATATTTTCCATGACTGTGGAAGATACTTAAGGTTTCTGGCATCTAATATGAGACTGCTGGCTGTCTACTCTTTCAGTAATACCCACCAGTCTTCTCACTGTGGCTCTGCTGTATTAGTGTCTGAGGGCTGTCAGGAGCACTTTTCACCTCTCCCTCCCCGATGTAGGAGCACAGAGCCCCTGTTGACTATGGGTATACAGTGGATATAAAAAGTCTACACACCCCTGTTAAAATTCCAGGCTCTTATTGTGATTTTAAAGAATGAGACAAAGATAAATAATTTCATAACTTTTTCCACCTTTAATGTGACCTATAACGTGAACAATTCAATTGCAAAACAAGCTGAAATCTTTGAGGGGGAATTTAAAAAAAAACCCCAAAAACTGGTTGCGTAAGTGTGCACACCCTTAAACTAATACTTTGTTGAAGCACCTTTTGATTTTATTGCTGCAATCAGTCTTTTTGGGTGGGAGTCTATAAGCATGACACATCTTGACGTGGCAATATTTGCCCACTCTTCTTTGCAAAAGCAGTCCAAATCTGTCAGATTGTGAGGACATCTCCTGTGCACAGCCCTCTTCAGATCACCTCACAGATGTTCAATTGGATTCAGCTCTGGGCTCTGGCTGGGCCATTCCAAAACTTTTAATCTTCTTCTGGTGATGCTTTTGTGGATTTGGATGTGTGCTTTGGGTCGTTGTCATGCTGAAAGGTGAACTTCCTCTTCATCTTCAGCTTCCTAACGGACGCCTGAAAGTTTTGTGCCAAAATTGCCTGGTATTTGGAACTGCTCATAATTCCCTCCACTCTGACTAAGGTCCCCGGTTCCAGCTGAAGAAAAACAGCCCCAAAGCATGATGCTGCCACCACCATGCTTTACTGTGGGTCTGGTGTTCTTTGGGTGATGTGGAGCGTTGTTTTTGCGCCAAACATGCCTTTTGGAATTATGGCCAAAAAGTTCAACCTTGGTTTCATCAGACCATAACACATTTTTTTTGTAAGAAAAGACTTCTATCTTGCCACCCTACCCCATAGTCCATTCATATGAAGAATACGGGAGATTGTTGTCACATGCAGCCAGTACTTGTCAGAAATTCCTGCAGTTCCTTTAATGTTGCAGTAGGCCTCTTGTAAGCCTCCCTGACCCGTTTTCTTCTCGTCTTTTCATCAATTTTGGAGTAACGTCCAGTTCTTGGTAATGTCTCTGTTGTGCCATATTGTCTACACTTGATGATGACTGTCTTCACTGTGTTCCATGGTATATCTTTGGAAATTCTTTTGTACCCTTCTCCTGACTGATATCTTTCAACAATGAGATCCCTCTGATTCTTTGGAAGCTCTCTGCAGACCATGCCATCTGCTCTGAGATGAAACTAAGCAAATGTCAGGTAAATTCTACTAGAACAGCTGAACTTTGTGATTAATGAGGGTGTGCACACTTATGCAACCAGGTTATTGTGAGTCTCCCCCCCCCTCAAAGATTTCAGCTTGTTTTGCAATTGAATTGTTCACGTTATAGGTCACATTAAAGGTGGAAAAAGTTATGAAATTATTTATCCTTGCATCACAAGAGCCTGGCATTTTAACAGGGTTGTGTAGACTTTTTATATCCACTGTAGATGCAGATTCACATTTTGTTTTTTTAGTTTATGCCACAGCATAGCTCTGCTTTAAACTAATCTCCTTATAAAAGCGTCCTTCGTTTCATTAGACTGCAATTTTAACTGTGATGCTCAGCCTTTAGTTGTCTTGCACTTTTACTGGGAACATCGGTTACTGCTTTTTTTTTTTAAGGAAAGGGATTAGATACTGTATACATGTTCCTGTTGTTTATGGCATGGCTGAAGCTTGTAATCCTAAATATCTTTTGGTGATATCTTTTAGGTTGTTTGAAGAGTAAAATCTGCACACAGGCTTTATACTCCGTTAATTGCAACCAGTCTATGTGGTTGCATGCTTTTGGATAGATTTAGGCGTTTAAAAACTGCAAAGCAAAAGCATACAGCTGTCACGGCTGATTAATTTTACACCAAAATTATTTTTAATGAGGAATAAATCAGCGGTAGAGAATGTTTGAAGTTCCCTTTAAGTCGTTTTGATAAGCAGCCATACTGTGCTCTTTGATGGAAAGGAACCACTTTAGAAGAACGCCCCACGTTAAACGCTGTTAAACAGTGAATGTCAGCGTCACGTCATTATTCTACTAATTGGATACACCTGTCACTTGTTAATTTCAGTAATCCAGTAGTCTTTTGAACCATGTGTTAAAAGGTCAGCAGGATGAGAGAAGAGCTCATTTTCCGAATAGAGTTGTTTTGTTTACCATGGTATATGGCTCATTAAGCCAAAATCTTCACCTTGGTGATTTTTTTAATTTTTTTAATTTTTTTCTTATGACTAATATGGCCAGATAGTTAATTGGATTCCAGTTTTTTGTTTCATTTAGCTTGAAATATAGTGTGAGGTTGTTTTTAAGCTTTCTTTCAAGTTTGTTTCCATAATCCTGAGCATTACCTCTAATGGAGATGGCACTGAGGGCACAAACACGTAGACTTTTCACAGCTCTCGTTTCAGTGAATGTAGTGTTGGTGTCCCTAATGTCTGACCAAACGTTAGACATTACTGTTCCTAGAATATATATAACAGGCAAACTGGGCTCAAGGTGCCAGATAAATACAGAGCATCACTTTGGTTGTGCAGACTGGATGGGCAGAATGGTTCTTATCTGCTGTCACTTTCTATGTTTCTTTATGCCCTCTTCTAAGACTTTTCTGTGGTTTAATGGGGCGGTAGCAACTTGTGTAACATAAAAAACAACCATACATGCTAGCAACCCCACTCTTATACACATGCACACACTAGGTAACACTATCCATATATAAATACACAGTTGTGTGAAAAAGAAAGCATCCTCTCTTTTAATTCTATGGTTTTATAAATCAGGACATACCAACAATCATCTGTTCCTTAGCAGGCCAACAAATTAGGTAAATACAACATCAGAACAACACATGACATATTACACTGACATGATTTATTCATCAAAATGCATATATATATATATATGCATTAAAAATAGATTTCCATACAGCACCATACATATACACACTGACTTTGGCACTACAGTATACACTTATACACACTGACTCCACCACTATACATTAACACATATACACACTGGCTCTAACTGCAATAAATACACACTGACTCCAGCACTAAAGATATACACAGAAACACACTGACTCTGACACTACAGTATACTCCATTTTATGGATAAGCATACAAACCTCCCTTTATCAAGTCAAAAGCAATACTCAAAGTAAGCATTTTCCCCCAATTTACACTACTATCACAAACTATTCTAAATGACCAAAAGTATGTGGACACCCATCCTAATTAATAATTTTATATATTTCAGCCACATCCATTTCTTAAAAGCACATAGGTATGTCATCTCCATACACAAACATTGGCAATACGATGGGTCGTACTTTAAACTGGCACATGCCACCTTTGCCACAAGTCAATTTGTGAAATTTCTGCCCTGCTAGATCTGCCTAGGCGCTATTATTGTGAAGAAGAGGTGTCTAGGAGTAACAAAAGCTTAGCAAGTAAGCGATCGACCACACTTTTGTAGAGTGGGGCTGCTGAGTGAAAAAGGGTCCATTACATAAAAATCGCCTGTCCTCTATAGCATGATTCACTACAGAGTGCCTTTGGAAGCAACATCGGCAAAAGCACTGTGTGTCCCAGCTTCATGAGATTAGTTTCCTTGACCAAGCTGCACACAAGCCAAAGATCACTATGTGCAATGGCAAGCGCTGGCTGGAATGGTTTAAAGCACACTGGAGCAGTGGAAACGTGTTTTCTGGGTGGATGAAATGCACCTCACTTTCTAAAGACAAGAAAGACGAATCCGAGTTTGGCGGACACGAGGAGCACTCTACCTACCAGTAGAGTGCCTGTTGTAAAGTTTGGTGAAGGAAGGATAAAAGTGTGGGGCTGTTTTTCAGGGGTTGGACCACTTAGTTCCAAGGAAGAGTAATGTTAAAGCTACAACTTACAAATACATTATAGATAATTGTATGTTTCCAAGCTTGTGCCACCGTTTTGGGGAAGACCCTTTCTTGTTCCAGCGTATCGTTGAACACCTTTGGGGTAAAGTGGAATTCCAACTATGAGCTCATCCAACATCAGTGTCTATCCTCACAAATGTTCCCTTGGCTGAATGGGCACAAATTCCCACAGAAACACTCCATCTTGTGGAAAGTCTTCTTAGATGAGTGTAGGTTGTTATAGCTGCAAAAAGGGGGGAGGGTACTTCATATTAATGCCTATGGTTTTGGAATGGGATGTTCAGCCAGCTCACATGTGTTATATTCAGGTGTGCACATACTTTTGGCCATATATTTGTATATCTATAGGTGGGTAAAGTAAGAATGCTTTCAATAGTAGACCCGTTATTAATTCATCTTAAATATAAATAAATATTTGATGTGAACACCCATTGCCTTCAAAACAGCAACGATTCTTCAAGTAGTAGTCTGGTAGCTTTTATAAATACATTGTGTAGTTTCTGCTTGGATAGTTCCAGTTAAAAATGTCCATTTAACAGATTGCAAGCAGAATAAGTAAAATACTTTCTGTGCAGTGATACCCTTTGGGGATTCTTAAGAAGGTTAAGAAATAACCTGTAAAGTGAAGCTAATTGGAGAGTACCAACAGAAAGGTAAATTGGAGCTTTTAAGCAGAGGGTAAGGGGGGCCGTAAGCCCAAGAGTCCAATTTCCCATTCATTACTAAGGCATCCTAGGTTATAAATTGGTTACCCTTGTTTTCCTTACAAAATAACACACAAGTTGGGTTGGATTTTAACCAATTGTTTATTTTCCTCATAGATGTCCGCTGTTTAAAGAGACAGTTTAGTGTCCCTGATACACCACTATAAAATAATGCACTTTAAAGTACTCTGTGAGTACTTAAGTATACATTTGTATAAATAGCAGCTGACCTCCTTCTACGTGGTCCGAAGCAATCGGTGGCAGGAAAGTCCTTCCATTGAAGTCAATGACCACACTTTTCATGCATGCGCACGCAGAGTTGAATATAGCTCACTGAATCTGCGCTGGAGCTGACTGGAGGTAAGTATATCACATGCAGGGAGATATGTTTGGCTGGACACATCTCCTATACCCCATTTAGCAGGGGTATTGGGAAAGGGGCAAATGCATATTGGGCCCCATGCATTTGCAAAATGGACAACATGAAAATGTAAAGGGAGAACGCACATATATATATTAAAGTGAATATGATGGCTGGAGTGTCCCTCTTAAGTTTACAAAATAACTTTTAAAGATAATTCCCTAACACTTAAGTGTTGTAGTCTTATGTTGAGCTGATAAATGAAAACTTTGATTTGACTGTCAGTTAAAGCATTTTATAGGGACTACCCTTTTTATTTGATTCATTCTATGTGTAGCCGCATCAATCTCTATTTGCTCTTTCTCACTTGTGTGAAGTTAAAAATACATTTTGTCTCAATTTTCTTTTCTGGGCTTACTCTGTTGTTATACTCCATTGATCGCTGAAATGACATTTCCTGTCTGTTGGCAGAACAGAAGCGCTTTCAATGGTAGTTATTGTTCAAATCTTACAAAAGCCCTTTGGCTAATGGCTCGGTAAGAGTGACAAAATGAACAAAAGTGACAATGCTGTCATCAGTTTAAAGGGAAAAAATATCCGTGGAATACAGTCAGACAACTGAAAACAGTCTATGAAAAATCCTACATTTCTTAAAGCTAGACTAGCAAGAGCGGGACCCTCTTCTCCTTCTGTACCAGTGTGTCTCAACGTGTGTTAATGTTGTGGAATAACTGCTACAATGATATGGAAATTACTGCTACAATATGAATACAATGTATCGTGAGCTTTTAACAAATCTATCACCTGTTGTGCAGGCCAAGCTCTTAATTTGTCCTAAATACCTGAATTTTACAGTTCTTTATACAAAGTAACCTTATAGAATTGTGTTAAACAGTTGAGATGAAACTGACCCACCTACCTTTCTGTCCTTAAGATCTGTATGATTAATCTTCTCCATTAGTTCAGACCGCCATGAAAGGGTAGAATAACTAGCAGTTGGAGAATTTCAGGACAGGAAAGTGATGTAATCTGACATCGATTCTAGTCTCCTTCATGGACGTCCGCCAGATTTTTTTCTGGTGGGAGGGGGCAAAATATCCACCCCGGCGCCTTTCCCCTCTCCCACCCCATAACTGCCTTACCTCCTGCCCATTGGCTACCTTTATGGATAAGGAGAGGGGTTTTGTGGTGGGAGGCAAATGTTACCCATTAATAGGACAAATTATAAGACCATGGTCATTGTAGCTAAGAGACCAATAGCTAGGGGGTAAAGATTAGCCCTACCTATTCTGCAATTCCTATGGTGAGAGAAGAAGAGGGAGAGAACAGAGCAAACCACCCTGACAGCAGGGAGTGTACATAATTAAATAACAGTTTTGGTCCTGACTACCAGGTGTTTTTTTCTGCTTTCGGTGTCTAATTAACCTACTCTAAACTGTCTACTGTTTCTCCCTCCCCGATTCCCTTGGCCTCCTTAGTTCTTCCTCACCAAACTCATCCAACCATGTCCTCATGGACCTTGCTTTGTGCACTGGGGCACAGTCATGCTGAAATAGAACAGGGCCTTCCCCAAACCGTTCCCACAAAGTTGAAAGTATAGGATTGTCCAAAATGTCTTGGTATGGCCCCTTCAAAATATACCTATAAGGGAAGAAAACAGAGACAAGAAATAGTGAAAAATATTTGGGATTTTATAGTACAAAAATGGCTAAACTCACAAATGAGATGGTTCTTTATAAAGACGATCATTTACCGACGAAACGCGTTAAGTAGATTTATTGTTCTAATTGTGAGGAGTGTTCCTGTCCGCCGATCTCATGAAGAGGAAATTTTCTTCTGCCGCCTGCTTTCCGGTATTTGTTCCTAGGACTGTTTTATGGACTCATTCATTGAAGTAGATGTCTGCGTTTGAAGTTCAAAAAAATAACATCTAACTTTTACAAAACATCTACGGTTGAATATCAGGGACTCCTCTCGATATTTCCAATACATTGTATTGGAGACATTTAGTGTCATCTTGTGAAAAATCGACAAATGATTTTTTAACATACATAGTTTTATTAATCCAATTGCATGGGGGGGATCTTGCAGAAAATATATATAATTTCTGGATCTTCAGTATTTACGTGACAAATTAGGTTATTCCATATTGGTAATTTACAAGTCAAGAATCAGAATATGTTTTTCACAGTCTTTGCCTGATTCTAACCTCGTCTATGAATATTTAAAAGCGGTTTACACTCGGTGTGCATATTGATCAACAAAACACTATTGTAAAATGTATTTCAAACTGCTATCCTGAAATGACCTGAGATTTCCTTGGTATTTTTCTACACACATGGTTCATAAAACGAAATGAATTTCATAAACCTCAGAAGTGCTTTTATAAGCATGCTAAAATATTCCAGACTGCACTGTCTTATATATAAAATTCTGGATTTTTATAATTGTGCAGTCACTGTTGAACAGATAAAAAGGATTATAATTAAGTAAAATTTTGTCCAAAATTTGGGTGTTTTTTTATTATTTTTGTGCGGGGTTCCTCCTTCCTGTCTAGCAGCCTAGCACCGATACAGCAATTTGCCTGCACAAAATCCATCTATTGTATGTGTAACACAACCTGGTCCTGTTAGCGTGTTGTTGCTATTGAGCTATTCCTGTTGTATTATTGCTGTATGTTTATTTTTATTTTTTTAACAATTCCCTGTACTCCTACGAGTCTCCGCGATGCCGATATCCAGAATTACGTTTATCTTTGCGCCCACAGTCATCCCTGACTCTGTGGTCGGATCTCAGGTACACTAAAATACACTGCAGGCCTTTTAAGAAACGGAGTGCTGGTATATGATGTCATAGAGAAAATAGGAGGCACAGCCTCCATAGCGTATATAAGTCTATTATTTGGTAGAACGCTAATCTGCCCTCCTCCTTCCTTGTAGCAGACTGAGAGCAGACACCGACACTAGTGTGACTACATGTCCCGTATTGCCCGGAGCGGGGGTAGATTTGTGTAAATGATTCTGTGAATGAATTATGTAAATGAAAGTGTGGATGAGTGACTGTAAATGTGTATCATAGATGTATAATTGATTTGTAGAAAGGCATAGATGGCACAAGTAGGGTATTTGAGCTTTGGGGACCAAGATGGCACAGGAAGGATGTTTGGGGACAGCTGACTCATGCTGGGCTGTTTGGGGATAAGATGGCAAGTCCTATGTGTGTAATTTGGGTGCTGGTCAGGTTCTATGTGGGCAGTGTGGATGCCAGGGCTGGGTTTGGGGTGTGTAACATGTGATCTATGCCTGTAATTTAGGGGGTTTTATCTATACCTTTTAATGTTGTGTTTTTATGTGAATTCCAATTGATCTATACCTGGGTTTTTGTGTTTTTCTGTTGATCCATATCTGCTATGCTATGTTTCCATACATTATTTATGTATACGGGGCAAAAACAGGGTTAGTATGTCTTATTCAGTTGATCAATATCTGCAATGCTGTTTCCATGTGTTGTTTATTTGATCTATACCCACAGTGCTGAGTTTACATGTGATTTCCAGTTGGTCTATGCCTGCAATGCTGGCTTTGTGTGTTATTCTGTTGTTCTATACCTGCAATGCTATGTTTCTATACATTATTATTGTATACCTGCAAATATGGGGTTTGTATGTATTATTCAGTTGATCTCTACATTAAAGTGCTGTTTTTTGTGTTTGTTTGATCTATACCTGTACTACAGGGAGGAAGTAAAAGAAGAAGTATGGCTTAGTGAATGAGGGGACAAATGGACTCTGGGGATGATTACGGGGGAGAGGGCTTTTCAATGTCACAGTAGGCTGAGAAGGAGGGAAGATTGCACTGACACTCAGTCAACCCCTAATCTGCAGTCAGTGTGGCAAATATTTTTTTGGTGCGGGAACGAAGGGAGTGATTGCATGCTAGGGAGCATGGAGCGGGTCCCAAGGAAGTGATTGCGTAGGGTCCAATTTTTTCGATATAAAATTTATTGGCAGCAGGGGCTGATATTAAAGAATGAAAACTAAGTGCCAGTTCAGCTGTTTTTGTTTTTTTTAATCGTATTTCAATCATGGTCTTTACTTCAAAGAACATATTATGTAGTTAAAAATGCATGTCTAGCGCATATATATATATATATATATATATATATATATATATATATATATATACAATCTCTAAATCAGCGCACTCACATCAAATAGGTTATAACCTCTCATGACTGTAGTCCTTGTTAAAGCTGCTTAAAAACACTAAGATCTAAGATGACAAGATTGGAGTTTTAGTCACATCATATGGCCATATTATGCTAAGCCCACCACTACGCCAAAGTACTCCAATGTAGGTGGGTCCTAACGCTAAATACTGTTGCTGATATGGAGCTAAATCTTTGCAAGTATTTGTGTATATATATATATATATATATATATATATATATATATACACACATGTATATGTATATATACATACCTGTGTGTGTAATCTCATCCACTCACATAGTGTGTCCCTGAATGGCAGAAATAAAATGTGGTCACCCTGTGTTTTTACAGTAGGAATACAAACCTAAATAATTATTGTGAGATCAATCTAAAGGTCAAATGGGGAATAGCAGTAGTAATGTATTGTTTTTGGTGCTGTATTCTTTCAGCACCTTGCGCCTTCTTTAACCATAGACCATTTGGAAAAATTACTCCAAAGCTCCAGAGTTTTAGAGTCATTATTTCAAGTCTCACTATTAGGCACCAATCCCACAGTGTAGTTTCTCAACTGAAATGTACATCAATGGGTTGGGAGAGATGGGTAGTCAGAACATGTAGTCACGAAGGAGGGAGGAAAGGGGGTGCCCGATTATGACTGTGTTGTGTGTTTTGAAGGGGGAAGGTTTCTTCCTGTAAGTGTTTTGTACTTAGGGTTGCAAGAGAGTATTTTGTGTGGGCATAGGGCCCACCAGATTTAGCTTTGTAAGTTTACCATTAAGGTTATCCTACAATAGAAAATATGTTTTTAAGAGTAGTTTACTTACTTTCAGCTGAGACCACAATAGTTTTTATATTCGTATTTTGGATGCTGTTTTTGTTGCTTCATTTGAAATGGTTAATATGGCTCATTTCCAGGCTTTACCTCTGCCTGCCCCAACATTGGAACAAAGCGTGGGAAATTTTATTCGAATGGCCATGAAGGTCCTTTTAGCAACATTCTAAACCTCAGGAACCAGCTGTTCCCATATCTCAGAATAAATGACATGAAAACTCCACATTATGCTATATAAAACTGTAGTGCATTCAGCCTGTGAATATATTAAAATACCGAATTTTCCATGTTGTACAAAACGCCCTATAAGCTAAATTAGGTATCTTTTTATTTAGAAGGCAGTTTGGGGAAAAAAATGACTATTGTGTATATATAATTCTTGGGAATAAATATAATTGCAGCGTAAAAAAGGATGTACACCAGTGAAAATTGTTAAGAAAATCTAGAACTTTTTTATATATTATTTACTGCTCTTGATTTTTATGTTGTGTGATATTGTATTTACATTACAAACTTCCCAAATAGGTGAATAAGACACAGAAAGAGCTTGTAAGCGGTGTAAGTGCAAATGTGTGCTGTATATCTGTTTAATTCTGTACATCTGTTTAATTCTGTATGTTCCCCCTGTGAATGCGGATACAATATACCTGTATCCAATAGATATATGCAGTTTCTAGACATCCATTTTCTACCATAAAGTAGAGAGAGAACGCTGTAACATTTCCACACAGGGCCCCTATTCCCTTTAGTTACAATATGTTTGATATAAATATTGTGTGCTTTTAACTGAATGTACAAAATTATACATAACTGTCTATTACAAATGATAACATTGCCTGTCATCAATAGCAAGTTTCTACTCTTTTTGTACTGTTAAGTTTTAGTGAAAATAAAAACATTTTCTGGTTCGCAGAAATTGCATTTCAAATTAAAGGTTTGTCATAAACCTGTTTTTCCATTATTTCACCTCGGTTTTGTCCTTGGTCTGTATTTCATTTATTTTTTTATTAATTTCTTTCTGTTTCCAGTGAAGAGTTGCGCAAAGAAGCCCGGCAGATAAAACGAGAACTCAAGGCAGCAAAACAGAAGAAGGAGGATGATGAAAAGGAATTAAAGAAGCCAGAAGAGGGTAAATGTAATATTAGAGTAATATATATGTAATATAGAGTTGAGTGACCATAAAGCCCATTTTTCCCCCAGTTCTCTGGCACATGTTAAGTGCAACCGTCGCTTATTTATACAAACCATAGTGTAACACTATGCACGGCCTGGCTAAAAATACACTCACAAGAGTGTATCACAAGAGCCGGGCTGCTTACCTGTGGGAGGGTCTTTTGTACTGCACAGAGGAAGCGGAACCCAGCAGAGTCACGTGAATGTACATGATATCACATCACTCTGCTCCAGTCCTGCTTCCTCTGTGCAGTACAAGAGAACGCAAAGTGAGGCCGCGCCCCCTACTGAAGTCTCTGAGCGACATCGAGAGAGCTGCCGTGCAGGTAAGGGGGTGGGGGAGGTTGTGATTGAGGGAATGAATCTGTGAATGAATCACACTCCTATCATGCCAAGTCAGCCAGTACATGCTGAAACCTGGCTAGCTGCCCCCCTTGTGTATTGATGCTGCCAGCAGTATGGGGTCTGCACATCACTTAAGCCACCCTGTACCAGCATGTACTGGCTGACTTGGCATGATAGGAGTGTGATTGCTAACAGCAATCACAGTCCCATCATGCCTAGGTTCCAGCATTTACTGGAACAAGTCATATTGTTGAATGTTTTATCTAATTGTGGTGTGTTACTAACTTTTATTAAAAGTGCGTGTTTTTTAAAATTATTTTTAAAGGTGGGGGATCATTTTCGCTTTGGCTAAGTGAACCCTGAATTTTCGGTTTTGGTCCAGAATTTTCATCTTGGTGCATCCCTAGAATAAATAAAACTATTTCATTTTTAATTATCCTGAATTTGTAGTCACAAAACTTTCTAGGCCCAGAAATCAGTGAGAGGAAGAGTAAAGGTTTTGTGTCATTTACTTTATTTTAATCTGCATATCTTATTAAAGGCCATATTTTCTCACAGTGAAAAATAAGTGTGGCCCTCGCACGTATACAATTCTGATGAAGTGGCCCACTGCAGAAAAAACTTGGACACCCCTGATCTAAAGGCAAACCTTACACAATGGTGCTTTAATTATGATGTCTGTATTCAAAAGTTCTCCAGATGTACATATGCATATTTATATTGTGCACATGCGATGCTCTGATGGGGCTTCAACTACCTGCTCTTTGAAAGTCATAGTTGACTCGTTACTTTCAATTTAATCTAAATCTGTCAGAGCGGTATAATTAATCTTAACCAACCCAGAGAAGGAATACGTGCGGCCCCCGAATTAGCTAGAACTAATCAATGTTGTTCCGTTAAAACAATCAGATTCAAACAGTGCACAGTTTTCTGCATGCTAAACTGGCTGTTAGAATTCAGCACGGCAATTAATCATAAGATGCCTCGAGTCAATTAAATTGCACCGTATTCACAGATTTACAATCGAAAGTTGTGAAAAAGTTGCTAGTAAAGAATTATCTTCTTTAGTGTTCGATTAAGTGCTGCAAGATGTTGAGGAAATTTGGTGCTTAAATGGATAGTGTGATTGAAGTAAGGTCTGGCATTGCAAAAAAGTTACTTAAAAGAGAAACCTTTGATTTAAAGAATGACAGCAGTTTGGCAAAGGCCAAAACCACCCACTCCAACAAAGAGCTTCATAATCTAGATTGTAAGATTGTTTGTGCCGGACCCTCCTCACCTGTTGTTTCTGTAAATCAAATTATGTTATATACTTCTTGTTTTGTCCTGTCTACCCATTGTACAGCGCTCTGGAATATGATGGTGCTATATGCATGCAAAATATACTTATTGTCAGCCAGCTTCAGCACTCCAGTGGGTCTGACAAGACACCCCCAGCATTATAATCACCCTTTTCTGCTTTTTGTAGCCTAGAGTGGTCACATACAGCTGGACGATGAGGGCCAAAACATATGTCCAAAACATTTCTAACTCTGTATGAACTCCTAAACACTACCCTGTAACTTCATGCTTAAAATATGAAGTGTTTAACCTTTTCCCCCCTTACCATCTGATGTTTTCCCTTTTTAGTGAGTGAAGTATATTCACATGTTTTGATATTAACAGCTTAAGTGGATTAGGAATCGAAGCTGTTTTTTAAAATGTAATTGCTTGAGTATCAGCATGAACATTGCTTTCCTAGTATTATTTTTATAGTTAAAAGAGGGTATTTAACCAGTGTTTACATTTTTTAGATGGTGAGTTCATGGCATGTAGCAGGTGCCGTTAAGATCTTTTTTCTCCTCTGAGACGGGATCTCTTTTAATAACCAGTTGGGACTATGTTAGATGTTTTTTGTATAATTTGAAGGCATTTTAAAATTTCTAAACAATATTCTTAAGATTTTTTTCATCAAAACATCAAGGGGTCAATGTCCAAAAAAGCACAATTCAGCCTTTAAGCGATTAAGCACTTTCTTAGCATTAGGAAACATACACTGGGGGACTGGATGCCATTATATTCATGGGATAATACAATCCAAGTTATGAAAGCCCTAAGGACAACAGTCTTCCTAAAGACAACACTCCGCTTCCACTGGACATACAAATCATACACTTTGTCAATGTATTCCCACTAAACCGATGGATCAAGAGAATACTTGAAAAAGCTCTCATCTGCATCAGTAGAATGTCGATGCCGCCATTAGTTACCAGCGTAGCATAACAATACACATCTAACTAGAATTCATAGTGCGGCCATATCTTTAAAATAAAGCTCCCGATACACGCTGCTCTTAACTAAATTTGTATAGGGCATCATAATGCATCATAATGCAGCCATAACATATTTACTGTGGTGAATATAGACTTAAACAGTCAGCTCAACAAGTCAACAGTCAAGCCTTGTTTAGGATTACCAGTAGAAAGAAAAAATCTAGAGAACGCATAAGCCATACAAATACCTAGTCCAAGGATGCCATAAGACTACTCAGCTGTAAATAAGCTTTATTACATACGTTTTGACAATGAGGGGATACAGACAGAAAGGTGACTACCTTGTGGGTTTATTTAGGATTATTGCACCCATACTTATAATATATAGAGTGTACACTTTTAATTGATCCAGACAACAGTTTTGCAGCATTCATAAACAACTTTGATAGATCCCAACAAAATATTGAAAAAAAATAGTGAGAAAATGCCTTATTACACCCATATATCAATGAAACAAAAAAAGGGAATATATGAAAAAAAGAAGGCCCAGCTTACTTTACATACATGTCTGTGTGCATCACATGACATATATGGATCACGTGATCACAAAACACGAAATAAAATACACACTTTTCTGGGATGCCAGTAGTATTGTGTTGCATTGTTTTTCACTAGTGTGTAACGGCAAGTGTGGCTCTTTAGTCTTGTTTCATTTGTTTTTAGTTGAATAAAAGGGTAATGATGCGGGTTCATTTGCCTTCATTCTTGATATGCATCTGTTGCTTGTTTTAGTTTTTTTTTATTCTTCTACAACCTAAATTCCAAAAAAGCCGAAATATGAATGAAACATAATTTACACTTCAATGAATATATTCTGTAAGCTTTATGACAGTAAGTTGCCCTAAGCAACACTAATTAAGATTTATCTCTTTCTTTAGTGATCTTGATTATTGGCAAGGGAAGACAAGTTGAGATTTTGTGCATATTTACATGTTGCCACAACACGCAAGATATGATTACCAGCTAGCGCAACCTGAGTGACAGGATAAGACATGACTGTTTTAAAAATGGTTATCTGACAAGAGCATAGCAACTCATTACAACAGCTGGAACACAAAAAAAAGAATTCCCTTCACCAAAGCCTACAGGCAAAAATAATTCAAGGACCCTTAAATTGAAGGCTTGGCTGACCAAACCCGCACAAATTACAGAATATACCTGTCAAAAGCAGATTTAACAAAAACCAAACATTTTTCCCCTACAAATGACTTCAACACCAGTCCAGCAATGAGGCTAATATTACTTACTGATGTTTAAAAAAAATGCTATTATCTTAATACAGTTTAAGAAAAAAATTTACTCGAGCTTGTCTAAGTGGGAAAGTATTATTTTCAGGAAAAAACAAACTTTAAAAAAAAACCAAACATTTAATTAAGTTACTTCTTTTCTTTTCTATACACGGTTCTTACCAAGTCTATACATTCAGTAGTAATTTATTTTTTTTTGTTCATTAGCATGTTGTATATTTTCCTTAAGAAATAGTGTTTGTATTTGTAAAAATAGTTTCCAAGAATAAATAATTTACTTCTACTAAATATTCCAGTTAAAAATAAGTTTTACCAAGTCAATTAAAATAGATTTCCATTACGGGTCTCTTTTGATATCATGAAAAAAAGATAAATCAGTTGCCGGTAAAGTATGTCTGATGCTGAATCGTATATATATTACGCTGTGAAGTAGCGCGTTACTAACTAAAACTACTACGAAAGTAGGAAAAAACCAAAAGTACAAGAAAAAGAAAAAAGTGTTTGCATATAGATAGTTATTCCAACAGTTATATTAATACATGTAAGCAAGTTGGTTTTTTTTCTTGTTTCAAACATAATCTTACAAACTGCTTGATAACCTTTCAGTTGTCTGTCTGTGTACTGCCAGGTTTATTCACTAACAGCAGATGTTTGCAGAAGAGTTGAACATTTCGACTGCCTGATAGTACTATGCATTATGGCCAACCCCAGTGAGCTTCCCCTGAAAGAAGAGCTTACTTGGCTCCGTATAATTCACAATTAGTCCATAGTCCATAAGAGTTCTTGGTGGTTATTTGTTGATTAACTTATGCACTATGCAGGGCCAGCTCAGCTCCCTTGGAAGGATTGGCCTTTTGTAATACGCAGTGAAGGTGATGATCTGAAGCTGCAGCTCTGCTTCAGACTTCCACTTAATACATAAGTCAAAATTACATTAAAATAGATATAACAGATGACATGTAATATCTTTACAGCTTCCCATGGTGAAACATATTATGTAATCAACTCCAAAAGTGACTACTGCCTAAACTAAATTCTTACTATATTTTTTGTTTACATTTAAAAAAAAAAAAAATTAATTAAAGGGCACCTTTTTTGCAATGCCTGCAGGAGAAGATATGGCCTTAATTGCATACAGAAATTGTATTTTTGTTCTTGGGTATTAGTGATAAGTTCTTTTATTGCAGTGCATCCGATCTCTTTAAAAGCCATTGCGTCCTATAATTATTTTGTGAACATATTTAATCACTTGGAGTGTTATCAGTTTGAAAAATGAACCAAGTGTTGATGTTTATCTCGGTGCCACTCTTCTTACCTCACCACGCTACATGTTCCTTTCTAAGCCTTTAGGCGATTCTGAATTGTCTTTGATGTTCCATAACAGAAAAAATGTGCTTTGTTTCTAGAAAATATTTTTTTTTTTGCCCTGGCTTTTCACTGGATTATATGTTGGGTAAAAATGGTGACCTGTCAATGTTTTGACTACAGTACTAGGTTTATAGAGCATTTTATTTCTTTATATTTCTATTGGCACGATGCCTCAATACCTTTTTGACACATTTATACACATTCATCGTGACTTCCGTTTTAACTGCTACCTGTGCAACCCTAAAACACAACCCTGAGTTTGTGGACAAAATAATATGCTATACCTATAAGGCTCCAATGATTACTTTGGCATAAATCAAATTCTTGTCATGTATGATACATATCCATATGTATTAGGCATGCTCAGTTTAAAACTTTATTTTGCAAAAATTCAATGCATAGAGAAGTCATGCTATTTTGAGATTGTGTATCGTATGTGACTACTAAAAAGTCGAGTCCTAGTTTGAAAAAAAATAGTATTATACAGGAGTTTGGACCATAAGTTACTGCTGGTGCATTTTTTATGTAAAAATAGGTATACATGTTTAAGACCTGTATGTATGGGAATCTCGTTTAATTTAAAGAACTGCTCCAAATATTGGTCCTCAAAATAATATATATAATTTATCCTCAAAATAATATATTTTTAATGCATGTTGGAGTCCGTTATGCATGGTCACTAATGCATTTTACTGCTTGCGAATTGGTGCAGGCATTCTTTAGGTAATGGAATTATGTTATTTATGTTAACACATTCAGTAATCAAAATAGAATCTAACCTCAAGATATATGACAGACGTCTCATCTTTACCCTCCACTAACTAGAGAATGCATCATCCATGCCAAATAGATTTCATTATGCGTTTAGGATGACAAAATAGGGCTAGAGTGTGCCTTTAAATCCACCCCAAACTATAAAAGCCGGTGGCTATTGTAATACACCAAGGAAGGTATAAAGAAATGATGCTTATCACAGCATGATATTTGTATCTTATGCAATGTTTTAATGGTTTAACATATATTTTAAACTTTAACATATATTTCTGAGTGAAAGTTTGTTTTTTTCATACTAGATATAAATAATTGTCTATTTAAAAGAAAACTGTTACATAGTGTCCATGCTTCCTAAATGGTGCACAAAAGCACCCAAACATCCACCTCGCTGAATAAAACCAGACATTGTTGAACGTGAAGTTCTAGTAAATGGCTGCTTCCAGACACCTGCTTTTTCCAGACTCCTGCTGTCTCAAAAGCCTCACTACTTCTGCCCATCTACACCTCCAGCTTAAGTAGATCTTGGAATAATAACTATTTAATAAAGGCCACAATGGCATAACATACTAAACGTGGGCTGACTTTGTTCAGCTAGCGCAGGATATGTAAAGAATAAAATAACTAAGACTTAGGTCACGCAAGATTTCAATGCTTCCTTCCTTATTTCTTTTAAAGTGGACCTGGCACAAAAAGAAGCACTTGAATTGATTTTGAACAGGATTTTTTTTTCTTTTCTCTTAACATGCACAAAGTCCATTCTTTTTTGAACAGGTTAGAATTTAAAAAGTGCACCGATTTTAAAAAAATGAAAGAAAAAAGGGGGGAGCCAATGTTACAATAAACCAGGGATAGGAGGTTAAATGCATAATGGTAATTATGTTCTAAGCGTAATAGCATCTGAAAAATTATATACACACAGAGATTTAACATCTGTGGTTTTTGCCAGGTCTTTTAAAGCCTGACACTCTTTTCTGGTACGCTTCAATAGTGCTCAGTGCGGTTTACTATAATGTGGGAGTTTAGGCATGCCCAGGGTAGACATAACACTAACCTGGATATAAGACAATGCAAAGTACAATTTGAGGTCTTGCAGCAGATAGAAAGCATGGCCAGAGTAGATGGGCCAAATGGCATTTAACTGTCATCACTTTTTATGTTTTTATTTTTCTGCAGATGTAGCGAGTCGTATACCATTTTACTGGATACCCAAGTACTCCCCATCTTTACTCTCCTCCCATTCTCCAATGGATTGGGGCAGAATGATGGCAGCTATTTTTAAGTTCATAACATAAATGTAAAAAATATATATCTTTCCAAGTTTTAGTTGCTAATGTTCTTTTCTTGATTTCTTTTAGTTGAAAAACCCATTGACAGTGCAGTAGAACAATATCTCAAAGAAAAAGAAAAGTATGAAGAACGCAAGAAGAAAAACACAAAGAAGGGAGCCTCCAGGGAGGAACAGGTAATCAAAACTCAGAGGTTTAAATAATGAATGATGTACAGGGCTACTCTTTTTGGAATTGGATAGCCAGGACATGAACCATGCTTAGGTGAGGGTGCTTTCATGTTTCAAATTTCTTAATGGTATTTTGCATTCTTATATAATGTATACTACCTGCATTTCTACTCATTTTGACTTTGGAACATAACCTAAAGGTGTTTTATCCACTGTTTCTTTAGTCCTCCCTTAAGATATTAACTCCAGACCATCATTTGTAATCTGTTTATAAATTTATATTGATTATGAACATTTCATACTGCCATCCATGAAACAAATTGATTCATGTAAAATATACAACTTTTGAGCATGATAAACTATGAACTACTTTGTTTCTGCCTTATGTATATTGTCATGTACATCACTTTGCTATAAGGCCGTTCCTAAAGCGATTATTATTATTATATATAAGGAAACTGGAGGTCTACAATGCAGATTATCCCTTAGTTACACTAGGCATGTGGCGAAGGGCCCCAAACCCATTTGCCCAGGAGATCTTAATCTACAACTTTATACAGGACCTCCTTTAGCTTTCTTAATTTCTTATAGAGTCACCATGAAAATACTTATCTGCTATTGATGAGTTGGATTTCCATCATTAGATTAGATTATTTATTATGTTTTGATGCAAACAAGAAACCTAATAATAAAAAAAAAAAATGAACAGTAAAACTAAGCTAATGATGCATAATTCTATATAGATAAAAGAGCCCTATTGACAAATAGTCAGGTCTACTGTGATGTAATCTGCCTTTACATAATTGTATTCCACTCAATTTACCAATAACCAGCAATAAATTGATCTGTAAAATAACCATTGTTCTTTTTCAGACATTAGCTATGTTGGACCGTTTTAAATCCAAGCTTACACAAGCCATATCAGAAACACCGAAAGAAGATGCACCAGATGCAGAAGTGGAAGATGACGAAGGCTGGTAAGGAGTGTATTTAAACCTTCTATTGAAGATCAAAATTTAAAAAGGCACTGAGTATATTTTAACACTCACCATTTAAACCCTTAGTGACCTCAGGATGTTCTATTATATAGCTACAGTTACATAGTACATAAGGCCTAAGCCCATCAAGTTCTTTTTTTTTGTGAATCAAAGTTTTTATTGAGTTTTGGTGTAAGTTTATCAACAGAGGAGGGAACAAAAATAGGGGCGGGGACATATACACAAGAGGGAGTCCTGACACAGCAGGGGAAGATGTGGTACACAGAACACAAAAATAAAATCAAATAAGAAATAATATTAATACAGTAGACGACGCAAATTAATGACAATAAAGAAAGAAATATACAGAGACCCATACAGGAAAAAAAAAAGGGAAAAGGGGGGGGGTACATGGCTTGGCAAACCCCACAACACCTTCCAGGACCCAGCGGCTACTCTATGCGTCAGCCAGACGCACCCTTGCAGAGGGGTCCGCCACAAAACGGGACCAATAGAACCACTTCCTCCCATGACGCGCCTCCTGCCCCGCATGCCCAGCCACCAACTCCTCAAGAACTCGTACATTCTCCACCCGCAATATCCACTCATGAACAGAAGGTGTAGACACCTTATTCCAGTGCAGGGGGATCAAGGCCTTAGCCTCATCGAGTAGGAGTATGGTGCAACAAGTAAGACAGAGGTTGGAAGGGAGGTGGGGAATCAGTGAAAAGACCGAGAGTATCACGAATCTCCCTCCAGAAGGGGACAATAAGGTGGCACTCCCACCATATATGCAGAACCGAGCCCCCCGGGTTACCACAGCGACAACACACATCGGGATAGTCAGGAAATATGGCATGCAAGCGTGCTGGGGTATGATACCACATCGTAAGGAATTTGTAAGAAAGCTCCTGAGTCTTGGCACTAATGGAATAAACATGAGTCAACTGAAAGATTTTTTCCCATTCTGGCTGGGACAGCGAAACCCCAGGACACTCTCCCACTTCCCAGCGAAGGCAGGCAGAGGGTCCCCCAGCCCCAGGACGACAACCCTATATAAAAGAGAAATCCCGTGCGCCGGGAGAGCATCCCGCCTGTGCAACGCCTCAAAGAGAGTAACCTCCCGTATAAGATTGTGTTTTTGCGGGATGGAGTTAAAGAAGTTACGCAATTGCAAGTATTGGAGGGAGTGCAGGGCAGAGGCGGCCACCCCTCGAAACAGATCAGAGAAGGAACGAAGCACACGTCCGCACATATAGGCACTCAATGGCAATGAGTCCTCAGACCGCAGCAATAGAAAGTTCCCGCCACCCAAGCCCAGGGGGTAAATCTGGATTATGGCGCACAGGGGTCAAGGGCGAGGGGTAAATCGTCAGATTATGTTTACGGTGCACGACGTGCAAAACAGCAAGAGTAGCCAGCACAAACGGATTACCCCCAGCTGCCCGCCGAGCCGCCCCAGGGACCAACCACGGCAGGACACAAAGAGGGACAGAGGCAGTAAAAGCCTCCAGAGCGATCCACAATTTGTGGGACGGATGGTAACTCCATTCCAACGTCCATAGTAAATGACAAGCAAGATAGTAGGAGTGGAGGCACAGCAAACCGAGACCACCCTCAACCTTCGGCCTTTGCAACAAAGAGAGCGCCAACCGCGGAGTCTTCCCGGCCCAAATAAAAGAAATTAAGAGCGATCGAATCGAGGAGAAAAAGGCTCAAGGCACCGTAATAGGCAACGCCTGTAACAAATACAACACCCTAGGGAGCACATTCATTTTAAGTGCATTAATCCTCCCGACCCACGAAATATAGAGCGAACCCCACGACAAAACATCCTTCCGGATCGCCTCAAGAAGGGGGGGAAAGTTAAGACTATACAAAAGGGAAACATCAGCAGCCAACCACACACCCAAGTGCCGCATCCGCAGAGAGCACCACCTAAAAGCAAACGCGGAGGACAGGGAGTCCACCACAACCCGGGAGAGGGACACATTTAACCCCTTAAGGACCGGGCTCGTTTTTTCTTTTTGTACCCTGTGGGAAAAATTGAAAAAATACACATTTTATGACTTTTATTTTAAAAATCTTTTACTCACCTAAAAAAAAGCAAGTAAAAAAACTAGCCAAATAGATTCTACTACTTGTCCTGAGTTTAGAAATACCCAATGTTTTTATGTTTTTTTTGCTGTTTTTTGTAAGTTATAGGGCAATAAGTACAAGCAGCGTTTTATGATTTCCCAACCTTTTTTAAAAAATCTGGTCAGTCTGCCTCCATCTCCTCTTTGGAACATCTTTGAAGCCGGTTAACTCAATTTAACCCATTCAAACCATATATTTTAAAAAACTAGACACCCCAGGGTATTTCAAATGCTGTTATGTTAACCCTTTCCATGTAACAGTTATACAACTACACTTTGTCAAACTTTGTAATAGTAATTTGTTTTATTTTTTTTTCACACAAATTGTACTTTAGTTATAGATATACAGGTTCTGGTATATGTCACTGTCAAACAACACCCCAATGTGTGTTCAGGAACATCTCCTGAGTACAGCGATACCCCACATGCATGGGTTTGTCAGATTGTTTGGCTGGTAAAGGGCTACTTTTGGGGCATGCGTAATTCAGGTGGTCATTTGGTCATTCTGCCTCCATCTCCTCTTTGGAATATCTGTGAAGCCGGTTAACTCAATTTAACCCCGTCAAACCATATATTTTTGAAAACTAGACACCCCAGGGTATTCCAAATGCTGTTAATTTAACCCTTTCCATGCACCAATTATACAACTACACTTTGTCAAACTTTGTAATAGTAATTTGTTTTATTTTTTTTTCACACAAATTGTACTTTAGGTATAGATATACAGGTCCTGGTATATGTCACTGTCAAACAACCCCCCAATATGTGTTCAGGAACATCTCCTGAGTACAGCGATACCCCACATGCATGGGTTTGTTAGATTGTTTGGCTGGTAAAGGGCTACTTTTGAGGCAACACAGACTTTTAGTATCTGGTCATTCTGCCTCCATCTCCTCTTTGGAATATCTTTGAATCTAGTTAACTCAATTTAACCCCGTCAAACCATATATTTTTGAAAACTAGACACCCCAGGGTATTCAAATTGCTGTTATTTTAACCCTTTCCATGCACCAATTATACAACTACACTTTGTCAAACTTTGTAATAGTAATTTGTTTTATTTATTTTTTTCACACAAATTGTACTTTAGTTATAGATATACAGGTTCTGGTATATGTCACTGTCAAACAACACCCCAATGTGTGTTCAGGAACATCTCCTGAGTGCAGTGATACCCGACATGCATGGGTTTGTCGTGTTGTTTGAGATTTAAAATGCCACATTTGGGAAGTGCGCTTTTTTTCTCCATTTTGGTCAGTCTGTACCTATGCCCTATCTTTGAGCTCTGCCACTCCAATTTACCCCATCAGCCATTTTTTTTTTATTAGACACCCCTTGGGTATTTGAAGTGCTTTTATTTTAACTCTTTGTTGAGATTTTTGAGAAATTTTAGCACTTGCTCAAAATAATAAACTTTATTTTTATTTTATTTTTTAATACTTTTTTTTATATTTTTTATACACATTTTGCTGGTACTGGATGGTTCATCTAGTGACATCACTGCATAATTATTTTTAAATGTTAGCACATTTTTTTTTTATATATTTTCCCATATTTTTTTTTATTTTTTTATTATTTTTTGAATATTTTACTAATCACATTGTGATTAGAAAGCTGGGCTCCATTGACTTGCATGGTTGAGTGCAGTACCTGTATTCAACCTGCAAGTGGAGCCAGAGTTCTCTAGAGGGTCTGGAGACCATCTAGCGAACTCTTTCATCTTTATTGTTTTTTTTTCCCGGGCTGCCGCCATCTTGCTGATGGCGAAGATCACCGGCAGCTGCGGCTGTGACCGCTCTCCGGAGCAGTCACAGCCCATCCAGAGGTAAGTGTTTGGTGTCGCTGGCATTCCAGCGACACCATTTAAGTTTAGGAGGCGATCGTTGATCGCCTCCTAAACGCTTTTAAAACGGGCGTCCACCGCCATACAATGTATGGCGGCTGTTGACGCCCCAGGGAGGGGCCAGACATGGCACCTGATGCCGATCTCGGCCTTGCTGAATGCCTCGACATCGAGGCATTAAAGTAACGCTGTTTAAGCGAAGAAAGTGATCGTTTTTGACGGTTCAGGACCGTCAAAGGTCGTTAAGCGACCGTTTTTTCCATGACGGTCCTGGACCGGCAAAGGTCGTTAAGGGGTTAACAACTCAGATTTAGAGAAATTGATCCTCAGATTCGACAGGCGACCATATTTATGAAATTCATCCATGAGCACCGGCAAGGTGACCCGAGGAGAGGTAAGGGCAAAGAGCAGATCATCTGCAAAGGCCACAACCTTGTGATGAACATCGCCGCACCGAACACCCCGAATATCAGGATGAAGCTGGACAGCCTCTAAAAAGGGTTCCAAGGAGAGGACGAAGAGCATAGGGGACAAGGGGCAGCCCTGCCTAGTACCATTAGTAATGGGAAAGGAGGCGGAGAGCGCCCCATTAATCCGAAGGGTTAGAGTAGAGGGAAGCAACCCATTGAAGCATGTGAGGGCCAAAGCCTAAACCGCGCAAAACAGCAAGCATAAATGACCAGTCAAGGCGGTTAAACACCTTTTCCGCGTCTGTAGAGAGAAGCACAGCTTCAGAGCCCGAGTGATGAATCAAATGAATCAGATTCAGAGCCCGAATAGTCCCATCTCTACACTCCCTGCCGGGGACAAAGCCAGATTGATCCGGATGTATCAATACCGGCAGAAACCGACCCACCCGTAAAGCCAAAATCTTAGCAAACAATTTAAGATCAACATTTAAGAGGGATATGGGCCTATAACTACCGCACACCTCGGCATCCTTCCCCTCCTTAGGGATCACCGCTATCGTGGCCGCAAGGGTATGCGGATGAAAAGCGGCACCCCCCAAGATAGAATTGTAGACTTCCAGCAAACGAGCACCCAAAGGAACAAAAAACTTTTTATAGTAGGCCAAAGACAACCCATCCAGCCCCGGACATCTTCCCGTTTTAGAGAGCTTAAGAGCTGCCTCCAGCTCCTGAAGGGACATTGGGGACACCAACGACTCGGAAGCCTCCAGGGACAACTTACAGGTTAAATGCTGGGACAGGTATCTAGCCAAAGCAGAACGTCGAGCATCGGTACCCTCAGGACACGCCTGCGTGGGGGGAACAGTTATAAAGATTGGAGTAGTAGGAAACAAACATAGTGGCAATATCAGAGGGAAGATGAAGAGCGACCCCATCAGACCCACGAATCGCGGGGATATACGTCTGGCGACGCCTCGCTCGTAAAGCCGTAGCCAAAAACTTCCCTGGCTTATTACCATGCTCGTGATAGAGAGCCTTAAGTTTAGTGTAATGTTTCCGAGCCTGAGCATTAAGGAGGGAGGCAAGCTCCCGGCGGAGAACCAACAACTTGGCAAAGACATCATCCTGCAACGTGTCCCTTTCCAATTGCCCTATCTGAAGTTAGAGGTCACTCAACTGACGAGCAGCGACTCGCTTCCTTTCGGAACCCAACCTAATCAGGTGTCCCCGGATTACGCATTTATGCGCCTCCCAGACTGTAGGAAGGGGCACGCCAGGTGTCAAATTCGTATCAAAATAATCCCTGAGGACAGAGTCAATAGAGTCACATTACGTAGCGTCCGGGAGTAAGGACTCATTCAAACGCCAGGCAAGCTGAGTAGGTCTATGTAATGCAGATCGAAGGGACACAACGAGAGAGGCATGATCCGACCAAGTGATCGAGCCATAACAAGCCTTCGTCAGGGAGGACAGATGGTAGTGCGGAAGGAACAGACAATCTATACGGGAGTAACGATTATGAGGAGCAGATAAAAAGCTAAAGTCCCTATCTGAGGGGTGCAGAGCCCTCCAGCAGTCCACCAACTGGTTGTCTCGCAACACAGCCCGTATCCGCCGAAGCACGGTTGCCGGGGTCTGGGATAGGCCCGTAGAAGAGTCAAGTTTCGGGTCGAGGACAACATTAAGGTCGCCCCCAAAAACCAAAACCCCCTCCTGGAACTCCCGCAGCCGCCGCAAGGTTTTAGAAAGCCACACATGTTGCCGAACATTGGGAACATAGACATTGGCAAACGTATACATAACTCCAGCCACGTGCCCCTTAACAAAGAGGAACCGACCGTCCTCATCAGAGATATGGGCGACTTCCGTCCAAGGGAAGTGTTTAGAAATCAAAACAGCCACCCCCTTCGATTTAGCTAAAGGGTTTGTACTGTAATATGCAAAAGGAAAATCCCGAGATTTCAAACCCGGGTGTATTGCACCACGAAAGTGAGTTTCTTGAAGGAATGCCACAGACACATGGCAATGTCTCAGGTCTCTAAACAGGGCAGAGCATTTCTCCGGGACATTGAGGCCCCTAGCATTAAGAGAAAACCGCACTAGATCAGCCGGCCGAAAAGCCATCGCCACCAAGCCAAAAGGGACCAAGAAAACGAAGAACAAACAATCAAACAAAACCAGACAAGACACCACAGGACGACACAAGACAAAGCAAGGCTAAACAGGACAAAACAAGACAAGGCAGGACCAAACAACACGGGGGAGGGACGGAACGAAAGGGAAGAGAAAAGGAAAGGAACCAAAAACAAGTACCTACGGCGTCAGCCGAGGGCAAAAAGAACGTCCCAGAGATCAAAAGATCTCGCAACATCGCCCTGGCGAAACAATGACACCTACGGAGAGAGGACTAAGGCTGCTCCGAGAAACCGAACGGTCCGGCCAGAGCAACAGCACCGGCAACAGAACAACAAAACAAGCGAACGGGTGAGTCTACTCCCCGGCAACCTAACATCGGAAATCAAGAAAAAGAGGGAAGGGAAAGTGCAAAATCGTGTGGACTATGGCCGTAGATGGCCAGGGAAAAAAAAACAAAAAAAAAAAACCCCCCCATTGGTGTCGACGGCCGGAACACCCTAACCACCCAGTACCCTCCCTGAAACCGACACCCCGGGAGCCCCAACCACCCCCCCTGAAAGCCCCCCCAAATTAACCCCCCACATCAAATAAACAGCAAAACAAAACCAACCCATAGCGGTAGGAGAAGCCATAGACAGTAGTCAATGGTGGAGGACAATAAGAACAGGTCTCGAGCGCACAAGGGGACCATGACGCCGCGAGATAAAAAAGCAATGCATACATCAGAGGTGACATAAACGACAGGAGTTGCACCAATGACGCGAACAGCAGGCACTCCCCACGGGCAGATAAATAAGAGCAATGACAGAGGGAAATAAATGAAAACAAAATTATTTTTTTTAATACCCAATGCAACACAACCCCCCCTCCCCCCAGAGACAGCGCACAGAAGCATAACCCCCGCACACGAGGTACATATGGCACCCAGCTGAGCACCAGCACCAGCCATGGGGAAAACAAAGGGAGAAAAGAAATGAGCGATGAATACCATAAACCCCCCCCAGACCCCCAAATAACGAAAAAGTAAAGGGAAAAATGAAAATAAGGCACACATGTCCAATCGCATAGTCAAATCGCAAGGTCCCGGAACAGCATAGGGACAATGCCCCCACTACGGTGCCATAGAACGCCGACTCCTCAAGGCCACAACAGCGCAGCAAAAAAGCAAGGCATTGCGAAAGTCCAGTACCGAGCAACGGCAGACGGGTCCACACTGGAGGCAATAAATCATTCCTCAGCCACTACAGCAAGTGCAGCACCGATGGCGGGGGGGGGAGGCACGGAGCTCGGCTCCGCGAGCGGGTATCCTCGCCGGAGAGACACCATCCCGGCGTGCGGCGCCCGAGCCCCGGGCAGAGGCACCACGACGCGGCGGAAGAGCAGGGAGGTTCCAGTCGTCCACAGAGACATCAGGCAGACGGAGGTCTCTCAAAAAAGCAGGGAGCTCGTGATGGTATCGGAGGGAGATTGTGGCCCCCCCAGATCGAGCATTAAGACTAAAGGGATATCCCCAATAGTATTGTAGGCCCCTCCTCCGCAGCTCCGAGGTAAGCAGACGAAGTGCTCTGCGAGCCTGGAGGGTGAGGTCAGAAAGGTCCTGAAAAAAGGTGACCCTCGAAGCGCCAGGAGCCCACGTCCCGGGCCCGACGCATAATCTGCTCCTTGACTTGGAAATCGGTGACACAACATATCACATCCCGGGGGTGGAGTGATGACAGGGGACCCCGAGGTCTCAGTGCCCTATGGGCACGATCCAGGCGAAGGACAGCGTCCGCAGGTAAGCCCAGCAGGTCCCAAAAGAGGCGCACCACCAGGTCCTCGACATCCTCCTGCATCCGGGGATCAGCTTCGGGCAGGCCGCGAATACGGATGTTATGGCGGCGGCCCCTATTATCGAGGTCCTCCAGACGCCGCTGGTAGTCCGCCAGGTAAGCCGAGTGATTGGAGGTGATGACGGACAGATCAGCTGTCTGCCGAGCCTGTCGTGTCAATTCCGCCTCCTGTCTGGAGATCTTGCCCTCCACCCGTGCCAAATCCGATCTGAGGCCCGTAATGGCGTCGGTCACCAGCAACTCCGAGACCAACGTGCTAAAGTCCGCCTTCCAAGGAGCTGAAGAAAAGAAGCGGAGCACATCGTCCGAGCAGGTAGGCAGGTCAACCGCCGCAGGCGGACGTTCAGGGCTCGGATCAGCAGACCCCCGCGAATTCGACGGCGAGGAGGCCTCGTGGTCGTCAGGCCCTGGGGGATCCAACACCACCGTAGTACGAAAATACGCACGAAGAGACGGCGGCATTGATGAAGCTCCATCCCGAGAGGACGATTGAGAAGAGGACTGGCGTTTATTACGTCTCATGGTAGGGGATGAAAGCGGATTATGGCTAAATTAGTCAGGTTGCCAGCGGAGCTCTGGTCTCATGCGTCCATGTCTCTTGGCGGTCAGCCACGCCCCCCAGTCCTAAACCCATCAAGTTTAATCCTTCTACCTAACCTTCCTACTCTTGATCCGAAAGAAGGCAAAATTAATTAAGCTACTTCTAATTCTGCCAGAGGGGGGGTGATTCCTTCTTGACTCCATGAGGCAATCGGATTTCTCCTTGGATCAAGAAGCTCTAAAATATTCTATTTATAACCCGTATGTCATGCCTGTGTAAAAAAAATAAAAAAAAAATAATCTCCCTCTGCAGTGAATTCCATAGCTTTATTGTCCTTACTGTAAAGAATCCCTTCCTTTGTCGTCTATGAAATCTCCGCTCTTCCAGTCTCAGAGGGTGACCTCTTGTTCTTTGTACATTTCTGTTAATGAACAGGTCACTCAAGGTCACTGAAGAGCTCTTTATATTAGCCCTGCATATATTTATATAATGTTATCATATCCCCTCCTGCAAAGAAGAAACATCAAGATTAGTCTGAATTACCCTGCCTAATTTTGTGTCCAAATGATGTCCTGTGTCTGAGTGAGCTGTGCCAGTCATAATTAGCTAGGTCAGCCTTTAGCAGACTTGTATTCAGGTACGGATCAAAGTCCCTGGGGCAATGCTATTAATTGAGCCCCCTCAGTATGTATGTGTATGTATAATATGTGTGTGCGTTTGTGTATACATGGCCTTGCCAGGATGATCTTTGGGTATAGGGAGTGATTCCACCGTGCACCTTTTGGGTTGGACTATGCACCATCCCTGCATAGCGAGTCCCTGTTTAAACACATGAAACGCTGGTTAGTATATACACACACGCATGCTGCATAAGAGGCATAACCTCATGCATTCATACAGTGACATCCCTGCAAAAAGATTCCAAACTTTAGGCAGAGGATGCTTTGTTAAAAAATTGCTTTAAAGACCTATTTATTAGTAACATATTAAAGTACATAATAAAATCATATCCTTATTAGATGAACCCTATTTTTGTATGTTAGATTTTTTCACTGCAGTCTGCTTGATACTAGAATACCTCGGTGTGCTAGATAGCGAGTCCAGGACAAGTGCCTGGTGGGCTGATGGCCGATCAGGCTGCATACTTCCAGATACTTTCGCACTTGCCTGCATTGTGCGGCCACTAGCCTGATACCTGCAGCCAAACGCTGCCAGTGTAAAAACGTAGCATTCCAAGGCCGCTTATTCATCCCCAGTCTGGCCCTTTACGAGGGTTGAGTGATAATTTGCTTGTTTTTACTAAAGGATTCTCTATAAGCTAGTTTTATTTGCTGTTTTAACATATTCACAAGCCCTGACATCATGATACATGATAAGTGTTATATATACAGTTTGTGTGTTTTTTTTTTTATTTTATTAAATAAAAAACCTAATGGCTAGTTGGCCTTAAAAGACATTTGCATGTGTATATATAATATTTCCGACTCGAGAAAAAACAATAAACTGAGCCAAACTGTGTAGTCTACTGTCAGTATATGCTGTCTGAACTAAAGTGATTTGTCTACAATAAACCATTATGTCCTAAAATGGACATCCACTCCTGAAAGTTAATGTTTGTTTTGTTTAGAAATATAAACAATTACCAATATGCTTTTCTCTAATTGGCTGAGCCCTTTCCTCCTACGTCGTTGGCTTGTTTTGTAGTTTCTGCCTGTGTCATGTCAGACATTCATGATAAATGCATGCATGTACACACACAATAGGATCTAAAAGTTTGACTTTGCCACCACAATCTGCTCTTTATTATCTGCTCAAAATAATAAAGGGAACACTTAAACAACACAATGTAACTCAGTCAATCACACTTCTGTGAAATCACACTGTCCACTCAGGAAGCAACACTGATGGGCAATCAATTTTACATGCTGTTGTGCAAATGGAACAGACAACAGGTGGAAATTATAGGCAATTAGCAAGACACCCCCAATAAAGGAGTGGTTCTGCAGGTGGTGACCACAGACCACTTCTCAGTTCCTATGCTTCCTGGCTGATGTTTTGTTCACTTTTGAATGCTGGCGGTGCTTTCACTCTAGTGGTAGCATGAGACGGAGTCTACAACCCTCACAAGTGGCTCAGGTAGTGCAGCTCATCCAGGATGGCACATCAATGCGAGCTGTGGCAAGAAGGTTTGCTGTGTCTGTCAGCGTAGTGTCCAGAGCATGGAGGCGCTACCAGGAGACAGGCCAGTACATCAGGAGACGTGGAGGAGGCCGTAGGAGTGCAACAACCCAGCAGCAGGACTGCTACTTCCACCTTTGTGCAAGGAGGAGCACTGCTAGAGCCCTGCAAAATGACCTCCAGCAGGCCACAAATGTGCATTTGTCCACTCAAACAGTCAGACACAGACTCCATGAGGGTGGTATGAGGGCCCGACGTCCACAGGTGGGGGTTGTGCTTACAGCCCAACGCCAGAGAACATCAGGATTGGCATATTCGCCACTGGCGCCCTGTGCTCTTCACAGATGAAAGCAGGTTCACACTGAGCACATGTGACAGAGTCTGGAGACGCCGTGGAGAACGTTCTGCTGCCTGCAACATCCTCCAGCATGACCAGTTTGGCGGTGGGTCAGTAATGGTGTGGGGTGGCATTTCTTTGGGGGGCCGCACAGCCCTCCATGTGCTTGCCAGAGGTATCCTGGCTGCCATTAGGTACTGAGATGAGATCCTCAGACCCCTTGTGAGACCATATGCTGGTGCGGTTGGCCCTGGGTTCCTCCTAATGCAAGACAATGCTAGACCTCATGTGGCTGGAGTGTGTCAGCAATTCCTGCAAGAGGAAGGCATTGATGCTATGGACTGGCTCGCCCGTTCCCCAGACCTGAATCCGATTGAGCACATCTGGGACATCATGTCTCGCTCCATCCACCAACGCCACGTTGCGCCACAGACTGTCCAGGAGTTGGCGGATGCTTTAGTCCAGGTCTGGGAGGACATCCCTCAGGAGACCATCCGCAACCTCATCAGGAGCATGCCCAGGCGTTGTTGGCAGGTCATACGGGCACGTGGAGGCCACACACACACTACTGAGCCTCATTGTGACTTGTTTTAAGGACATTACATCAAAGTTGGATCAGCCTGTAGTGTGGTTTTCCATTTTGATTTTGAGTGCGACTCCAAATCCAGACCTCCATGGGTTGATTAATTTGATTTCCATTGAGAATTTTTGTGTGATTTTGTTGTCAGCACATTCAACTATGTAAAGACGAAGTATTTCATACGATTAGTTCATTCATTCAGTTCTAGGATGTATAATCTTAGTGTTCCCTGTTATTATTTTGAGCAGTGTATATATATCAATATTTGGTACAACCACCATTTGCCCTTAATGACTCTTTAAACGCTGTCTGGAATTGATTCTCAAGGTCTATGCACCCTATATTCCTTTGTAGCACTAATTTAGAGCATACCTGAGTAAGGATGTAACCATGTATTCGTCTTTTATTTTTTCAAATGTTCCCAAAGATGTTCAGTGGGGTTGAGGTATGGTTATTGCGGTGGGAAAGCCATGAAAGTTAGCACCTCTTGCTCATCTTCAGATCTAAATTCTCTTCCACGCAACTTTAAGCCGAAAGGAATGGCATGCCTCTGCAGACGTGAATGATCGTTCTCTTTGGTCAAATTATAAATGAGTAGTTCACAAGGGGGTTAGTGGCTGCGCTCTCACGGATGTATATGAAATATATAGAAGAAAGAAAAATACAATAGTACAATATGTCTCAAAGCTTATTTTTGTTTGAAATGAAGGCCACAAAGGGCTACTTACATTTGGTGGGGGCTTCTTCAGTTAGCCCCAAAGTATACGCTTGGGCGATATAATCCTCGCCTTAAAGATTTCTTTGGCAGCACTATGTAATATGGGCTTCTTCAGTTAGCCTCAAGATGTGCATTTAAGTGGTATAGTCCTTGCCTTGGAATATCTTTAGCCTCAGCCTTTGAAGCAGTCTGGAGTGTCCACTGTTCCTTTTTGGTGAGCAATGATAGAATTGCTTACTCCTCAGCGCATAGGTGGTAAAATCCCCACCAAGGATATAGTGGTGGTTGACAAGGTATTTTGTCTTATAAATTAAAAAAGGTCCAGGAGCAAGATAAAAAAGTTTTTAAAAAAACGTATTTATTTTAAACTTTTGGTAATAAAAAAACAATAAAAACCAACAAAGGGTTAATATAAAATAATACACAAATGCGTTTCGCCTAGCACAGGCTTCCTCAGAGTGTAAATTATAAATGATCTTGTAGAAGTCCACAACCCTACCATTGGCAAAGTATCCTCACGCCTGAATGTTTCCTGCACCATTGTTTGTAGATTTTACATGTGGTGATACTGCTTATGTGGCAGTCTCCTTACACGAAGTTTGTACTTGCTACCAAAAATTAGAAATTTTGATTTGTCATTAAACAGAATCTTTCCTGTCTTCCAGTGCGATATTTCAGTATTGGTTGGTCCATGTTACACCTTTAGACTATTATTCTCTGATGAAGGCTGCACTTTGCCAGTCATCTTTTGACTATACTTTTTCTTACTGGGGTGGGGCATTCATTAACTCCTGATGTTACCCCTGGTATAAAATACAGTCACAACCATTTTAAAAATGTGAACGCAAATGGTGTGAAGAAGACACTCATATAAATCATTTTAAATAAAAATTTAACAGGTAAGAACATTATTTCCCTTAGTGTTAAATACTCCTGAATAAGTATGATTTTTTTTGTATTTTTAATACATTATTAAATAAAAGCAGTTGGCAATGGTGAACCGAGACATTTGGTCCCTATTGTATATATAATTTGTAGTGCACACGAGTTGGAAACATGATTCTTTTGTAAATATTGTGTATAGTGCTTGATAATCATTAGCAGATTTTGCTCTCCAACAAGGCATTTAAGGAAATGTTATTAGCTGATTCAGAGTAGGATACAGAACAGTTTTCCTCATTTGAAAGTCTTAAGAATCCTTATAAGGCTCCTTGCCAGATGCTGTGGAATTTTGTGGCAGTTGCACAGAAGTGATAACATGTACCTGTCTGCGAGTCTCGCAGCCGCAGAATCAGCTGTCAGCCACAAACATCCTGTCTTCTCAGGTTTCTTTAACCATGGAATCTCCCCATAGGGTTCAATATTACCATAGCTTGTTGGGGGTCTCTGTAGACATTTCATGCATGCATAGATTACATAAAATGGACATTCATTCGCTAGCGTTGTAATCGTAAATTGCTTCTTATGTGGAAAGGCAAAAGCACATCTAAGTGTTTAATACACCATGACACAACAGGGAAGTTTAAGTAGACGTGAATAAAAGTCTGTAAGTAGAAACTAAGCATTGAATGAATTTTATTATTTCTGCAATGGCACCAGCCGCTTTAATTTTTCTGTTATAAGTAATTCAACTTCATGTGAGGGAAAATTATTTACATCACGCCATAGTTACTTAGGCATGCTGCAAAGCCAATGGGAAAACATTTCTCTGTTTGATCATGGGCTGCTAGATGCACGGAGGAACTTCTTGCTTACGTCAACATTTTTGAAGGAGATGCCATTTTTCCGGGGATCTGTGGTTGGGATTCGCTTCTGTTGGGATAAATTATGTTTCAATGAGAGATGTCATTGTCAGGCGGCAACCCCAGGTATGTTACATATGTGCACAGTAAAAGTCTAATTGTAACAAGAACACAGTCCCAGTGGAGGCGTGAGTACCCAGTCCAGTCCTACCTGCAACATTTCAGAGAAGAAAAGAGATGCCGAACATTGCCCCATCTTTCAAAGAAATCACAATGATGAATAGTCCAAAACCATAAAAGATGAGATTTTTTAGAGCTTATGTTCAGATATATTCTATAAACGTGCTTGGTGCATCATAGCATTTATGCCTAGAGCCATTTATGTATATTCTAGTATGTTTCTATGGTAAAATAACAAGGGAAAACAAGGAAGTGGAGGAAAATCACTTGTTATCTAAACAGCTTGCATCATCCTTAAATGAACTCTACATATAGTGTTTTCTGTGTGGTTTTTAATTTTACGTATATATATTTCTTAAATATTTGGCTCAAAATAAGGTATCTTAGTGTACCTTCAGTTTAGTGCCAGCTAGAGAACCTGTATAAATAATTATTTCCTTGTCCTGACCTCACCTCCCTTCTCATCTCTCCCACCAGGGCTGCTCCCAAAACTAGTTAAGTGAGGAAAAATAATTGTACAAATCCTTAGGGACATTTTTAACACCAATATTAATATATTATGCTTTTATTGTATATTCAGAAAATAGCTTCATTTATTAGATCTCCGATTAAGGTGAGGCGATTACCTTTCCAACGGTATATGTTGGGGTCTGTAGCTGCTTAGATGCCTGAGATACAGGCATCTAAGCAGCATGCCCCCATACCGCTTTAACTAACAATTGTCAGTTGTAAATAAAGTTGCACGGTGACATCATCGCGTCATTGCTCGTGACGTCACCGGGCGGATCAGGTGGATCACACTGAAGGGCATCACCGGGGTAGGTGGTGATGGAGATCCACAGACCTCCATCAAGGTAGGGTAGTGCTAGCAACAGCATGGTGCCGCCGTTAGCAGTCAAGGGGTTAAAAAATAAACCCCCCTCAGAACAGGCTATATTAATTGAATTACAGATATTACCAATCAATACAATTTATTTTAAATATATGACACTTAACTATAACGTGTAAAGGAATTGGTGTGCATGTTGTACACATTTGACACAATCATTTTTCTGATAGCACACAGGTCACCCTTAGTTTAGCGCTGAAATATGTCCAGTATCGGGTAAGCATTTGAGGTGTCGGGTAAAATGCTTAACAAGCTGACTGAAAAATGCCTGGCAGTGGCAGACAGGATTACAATGACATTAACAGGTTTTTAACATTTCATTTCACTTAATTCTCTGAGTTCCAAGACTTGCGTCAATACGAACGCTGTGGCAATGCACCATTATATTTAGCTTGTGATTACAAAACCTACAGCCAGAAGTCATGGCAAACAAAGATTACCTTCAAGAATCATATGATGGACAAACAGCATACGTTATAAAGTATTTGTTGGGAAGTTTGCCTTGTCACCTTCAGTGAAACCTGTTTAATGAGACAGGTATAAATTTTAAGACTTAAATTATTGATTTTATTTGATTTTATTTTTTTTTCTGGATGTTATAGATATAATCTTTGTCAGCTTTTTGAGCACCGAGTGAAAACCAGAAAGGGATGTAGCACAAAGTAAAATATGCAAAACTGTAGAAATATTTCATAAAATCGGGAACAAAAAAGGTGTATCAAATTCCAGATAATGGGCACAGATATTCTTGCGTATTGTGGCAGGTTGGATATTTTTGGGCCAATACAAACATACAGTGTCCATTTCTGCCATGCTGCTGAAGCTGTATATATTTATATTGGTACCAAATAATACGATGTTGAAGACCACTGTCAAAGTTGTCACAGATGTTATTGTACATGGACACTGTTGATTGGTCCTGGGGGACTCTCCCTTGCTTCTGTTTCAGTGGCATTCTCTATGTATCAGAGGTGCACCACTAGATTTCATTATGTAAAATGTATTTATTTATATATGTGTGTGTGTATATATATATATATATATATATATTCTACATGTAGCTTGTTATGTTTCGTTGGCATTCTCTATGTATCAGAGCTGCACCACTAGATGTAATTCTGTAAATTAGATTTATATATATATATATATATGTGTGTGTATATATATATATATATATATATATATATATATATATATATTTTCTACGTGTAGCTTGTTATGTTTTGGTAGCGTGATTGAGAAATACTGGGACATAAGTCTCCCATCTAGACTCACATAATGTAAAGGTCATGTTATTTACTTCAAAAAATCTTACCTGACAAAAATGACCATTCATAACATTTGTCTTGATTAGTAAAGAGTCTGAGTCCCTTTCAATTAGTTAATTCTGTGGTTTTTTTCTTGTGGAGGGATACGTGGCTAAGCATTCAAATAGAACTGTATAAATGTATAAAACATGCATGCCTAGTTTAGCTTATTGATATATATGTGGTCTTCCGCTTCTTGGCTGAGTTTCTGCTGCTCCTAAACGCTTCCACTTTCCAGTAAAGCCACTTACAGCTGACCGTGGAATATCTGGTAGGGGTGAAATTTCACAAACTGAGGCTTCTATCACAGTACCACGCTTAAACTTAATGAGCTCTTCAGAACGACCCATTCTTTTCACAAATGTTTGTAAATGCAGACTGCACGGCTAGGTGCTTGGGTCTTATTCAGTATTTAAGAATTGTGTCCCAATATGTCTGCTCATAACATTGCTGTGTTTGGTATTTTACTTTTAAAGGAAACAAAGTATCCTAGTTCTTGTCATTTTATTATAAGAAAAAAAGTTTCAAAAAACTGTTATATTAAAACAAGGAACTGTATTTTGAGAGGTTGCCTGCATGGTATCAAGCAGTCATAAAAACAGGACAGCTTTTGGCATTATAGTTATATTTTATAGTTTACCTACAGTCTCCCCCCATATAATATGTATATCTCTTTTTTGTCCCAGAGAAGAAGAAGAAAGTGAAAAATAGATTTGAATATTCTACTGACACAACTTTCATGCCAATTTCTCCATATCCATTTCTTACATTTGTGAATTTTACTGTAAAATAGCGTGCTTGTCTTTGTTATACACAAATTCTGGTTAGTAGTAATACTTTTTGGGCATTAAGGCTAGCAATATATAATACTAATAAGTACATTGGAAAAATAAGGGGCTAAAAATAGAAACTTTCTGTGCCCTATCCGGAATAACTAGTTCCCCTGTGATATGACAGTCCTTGCTTAGGTTTATTTTCATTGCCTTGGCTTCACTCATTTTCCTTACTCATCACTCACCCTTTTATCAGTGTTAGGTATGCCTGTTGGAGTATAGTGCATGACTCTTACTGGTGTAGCGTGCAAAAAAAATTATATAAATATATATAATAAACTTGTTGAGTTTGTATCCTCAACAGTTAATGGTTAATCCACAAGCTCATATAATACCATACGCTTTCTAACTATTTGAGACAGACCTCCATAACCATGTGGCCCACACAAATTCTTTAATTGGTCTGGATCTGTAAAATTGAACTTCCACTTCGATCAGTGTCTGACTGCCGTGTTCTGTCATTTGAAGGTTTAAAAACGACTCAAATTGTGAGCATGTAATTGAATTAGGAAAATGCAGCTTAAAGTTTTATGTGCTTTCTGTGATTTGTAATAGGCAAAAAAAAGCTTGTCTGAAAAAGAGATGCATATATTGCAGACTGTTAATCCTGGAACATATGGCTTTAGTTTTCTCTTTAGTGACTAAAGTGCATGGAAACTATTGCCTGATACACTATGAAGGCTACTTTACTCAAAAAAAACATTCTGCAAAAAATAGTATTATTGGGTAGCAGTGTAGTTAGCTGCATTTTGTATACCATTTATAATATGCATTTATATATTTCAAGCATAGGGCTACACCTTTAAATTACCGTTTTCATACATTTGACACTCAGATCATTAAATGTATATGCATATATGATTATGAACATATTTCCCATTATTTTGAGAATGTGTAAAGGAACCGGGAAGCCCACAACTTCCTACCCCTTATACCACAGCGTTGAGAAAAGATATGCTTTACCCTTACGCCTTCCGTTTCCATACATCAGCATCCTAGAGGTTGTGAGGGGCAGCGTTGACGACAGGAACAAAGCGGTGTCACTTTTATTACTGTATTACAGCCACAAATACAATAGAAGTGCATGCACTAGTTACTTTTTCTAATTCTCTTCTTGGATGTTGATTTTTTTTTCTTTTTGTAGAAAATTCTGGGGGTTTTTTTATATTTTTTTAACTTTTTGTTTTGTTAGGACCAGTAAGCAGAAATCAGAAACTACAGACCCTCTTTTCCTACAATTATAGTGTGGTAGAAAATGGGGTCAGTGAGAAAACATCACCCACTGGGGGTTGTCTGCTTTCAGTTTTAAAAGCAGTTCTTAACAAAAGAAAAGTCTCCTTAGCCTAATCCCTTTCGCCATGCCTAACTATGGAGTGATGACAATGTGGTTAGCTTTACTGCGTTTTGAAAAAGAAAAGCCAATGAGTGATGGAGAAACTTGCACAGAAAGGGCTTTGAGTTCTCTCAAAATCCTTAAATTATTTTAATGATAAATAACTATAGATATATCCCGCTAACATTTTAGCGGGATATTAATTTACATGGCATAACTAAGAATCTTCCCGAGAAAGTGGCCTTTATTGTTGTGTTTTACATACTATACCAAGATAGCTCAAATCATATAAAACAAAAACATAGAGAACATATAATTTATCTTAACACAAGCATATCTTGTAAGGATGAGTATGAACGAATGCTAACCCTTTGTGTAATTTTAGTTGGGTTTTTTTTTGCATATTTAAAGGAATACACTTTTATGGTTTGAATTGTAAAATATACATTACAAAAAAAAACCAAAAAACTTTTTGCATCTTAAAATTAGATACCCAAAAGTGATGTCGTTAGTACTCGGATAAATCATAAAATAAGGTGTAGTCAAATAAATGTCAGTGTTCTATTAAGTTTACCTTTTATTTATGATTCTCACAATTTCTACACACCTATGGTGTAATCTGTTGTGATATATTTTTCCCTCCTTGAATAGTTTTCTAAAAACCACCTTAAAAACACAACTGTCTGGTTAATGCTGAGATAAAATTCTCCTGGTGCATTTTGTAGTCACTCATTTATCACATTTACAAGTTGAGCTCCATCACAGTCGGCATCCCCTCTCTCCTCCCCAGACTGTCAGAAAACCCAAACACGGTGAAGAATGTGAACTAAAGCTGTCCACAAAGAGCTGCTATAAAACCGGAAAATAAAATATGATATATTAAGTAGCTGGTGAGCCTCACTCAGGGAACTTGGGTCACAACAGGTCAGACGCTGGAAATCGAGTCTGGACCAAAAATGTGAGCTATTCAGTCTGCATCTAAACCCTACCTCAAAGGAACTGACTCCTTACCCTCAGCAAGTCTAACTATATAACATATATATATATATATGTATATATATGTGTATATATATATGTGCATATATATATGTGTGTGTATATATATATGTGTATATATATATATATATATATATATATAGAAAATTGGTCAAAACTGTGCCTGAAGAAAGGTGACATTAATAATCCAGGCGTCTTCTTTTGTAGCAGAAGATGCATTTAGAGCAGGAAAGCCGTATTATTCTGGAGCACTGCAGAGTGCCTGTCATTTATATACATCCAGGGGGCTATTAAAATATTTTTTCCGAGTGTCCAGCAAAAACAAATCATATTATGCTTATGCCACATCACTCAAGTCAATGGGAAGCACACAGCGGGTTTTAAAAAATTGTTTATGGCTAAAATATTGAAATTGTGGGAAGGGGGGGGTTCGGCAAGAGGAGCTGTATTGAAAACCGAGCATAATTCATTACTTTGTATATCTACATGATAATTGCGTGTTTGCGTAATTGTGTTTGCTCACTTTGTACTCCTTTGTAAGTATTTTCTTACCATCCAATATTTTAAGCATCTTTTCAGATGCAATGCACAGTCAAGTAGCTGTTGAACAAATTGTCACTTGCTTTTGAAGATTTATTAATAGGGCTGAAAAAACATATATAAAAATGATTTAAGGAACCAGCATTAAACACTTAGGCTTCACCATCTATACGGGCACAGTTAATAACTTATCATTCTGTCTTTTAAGAACGGCTGTGCCCCAGAACATCTCAGTTCTCCTCCTCCTCTGCCTAGCGTTTTGTGCCTCTCATGCGCTTCATTATTTTTTGGAATGAGAATCTATATCTGGTAACGCGATATTTGGAGCATGAGGTCCTCTGATACGGGCCGATATAATGTAGCTCCATAGCAGTTGTTGTTCTCCACAATATTTGAGTCTTAGCCCCACATTCTCAATGTTTTTGGGGGGATTTTTGACTGTATAAACCTCTGCATATAATCTTATGTGCATGCAGAGCTTACAAGCTCCTGATGCGTCTGTCACCACCAAAACCATTGGTATGCTTCCTATTTCAAAATACAAGAAAATGTATAGATACTTAAGTTCTGACAAGACTGTTCAATACGATAGATACTCTTGTTTTTATGAGATGTCTGATCTAGGCTGGGTTTTAATTTATTTATAGAGAACTGTAGATCACAATAGCTGCTTTAACAGTCTAGTGAGTCACACATTGAAAGACAAACAGATGAAGAATTTATAAAAATATAAATAAAAAAAGCTTTTAGAACCATTCATTTGTTTGTTTTGTTATATAAAAAAAAAAGGAAATGTAAAACGCATGAGTTTTGGGCAGAAATCCACAAGTATTATAATATTGCTCATTAGATATACAATACATACTGCTCAGGAGCTCTGTTTAATGTTAGGACTCAAAACGGCAGGGGTTTTTTTTCCCATTCAAACCAGACATGTTAACTATGTCTACCTTTATAGTTTTCTACTTAGGGTTGGAAGCGGATAGTGTCCACTCAATGGCATTCAATACAATTAACTTCTAAGCGTATTACAATATTATCATTTGTGTAGACACTGCATTTGAGATTTCCCAAAATGTTATATTTTTGTATGACACCATGTGTATGAATGTACGCTGCTCTTTCTCCCATACACAAGCTTTGGGTTTCAGAGGTAACGTATTAAATCAAGGAGTGAATCCACATGCAGTTGTCATTAGGGTAAACTTGGCCAATTCTGGAAATCCTTTCTATGTTGGTCTCTTGTATGGTTCATGTTTCGAAACGGAAGGTGATGCAGTGGCTGGTTTCACTGAGAGTGCCCATCTGTGATTAACCCTTTGCTCCTAGTGATTCAGCTGACATACAGTAAGTATCACATAGAATATCAGAAAACACGATTGTGCCAGGCATGAACAGATGCATCACTACAATTTCTGATAAGCATTGAAAAAAATGTAGTAATGTCGTCTCTGTGTGTGGGTTTTACTTGTTTACAAATAGCATTTTTAATTTATAGGCCAAAAAAAATGTTTTTGGGATTCTGATTCCAGGATCTAATCATGCTAGTATTTTTTTAGTTTTTTTTTTCTTCAGGTTTCTTTAAATCCCCAGTGGTCATAAGCAACATCTGCAAGAGTCATGAATGTAGTTTTGGCTGAACACACTGCTAGGAGCCTGCAGCTGATCAGCTCTGCCTCATTTGTAGGTGTCACTGCAGTGGGATTAGCTTGGAAGTTTCCAGGCAACGTGACACGCTGGCCAAGCCAAAGAAAACCTTCAACGTGAAATACTTCTAATTTTTCAACCATTGTTTAACCAAAACAAAGACCAATTAGGACAGCTTTCAACAATGGTCAATGTACTATATAGCAGAAGATTATACTGACACTGTTCCATTCCACCGCATGTTTAAAATATTAGTTCCTAAGCCTGTGTGCGGAATTGGCAAACCTCATCACAGCTGTAACGTTTTAGGTTAAAAACACCATTCCATGTTGGTTTTGTGATTGCTAAAAGTTGTATCTTGCATATTGGAGCATAGCTTTATTAAGAAATGTTTCAGGAACCACTCGTTAAAGTAAAATAATTTGTCTGTAATTGCAGTTATCTTGGTGTAATTACTAATTTGGTATTTCCATTTAGTAGTATATATACATCCAAAATGGCAGAATTGATTATTTCAGACAACATAAAGGTAGGCAAGCAACAAAGTGAGTTATAAAGTCTTTAGCATAAGAACCAGGGAGGTGGTTCTGCCACTTTACAGACCGCTGGTCAAACCTCACATATTGTGTATTGTGTATGGTTCTGGAGACCCCAACTACAGAAGGATATTGATATTCAAGAGAGATTTCAGAGAATGGCTACCTACATTGTAATTGGGTTGGCCAGTTAAAAGATCTCAATATTCGTTTGGAAGAGAGAGAGTGAAGTGAAACACTTCAACAAAGTACAAGAGAGAAGTTTATTTCAGAGAAGGAGAAACGTTAAAACAAAAGGTTGAATTTTTAACCCCTTCGTGACAATTGCCGGTCCGGGCACGTCACTGAAAATCGTGACGATTATGACAATTGACGTGCCAGGACCGGCACGTCTTTAAACGGGTGAAAAAATCGATCCGTGATCGATTTTTTTCACTCAAACGGTGTTGCTCTAATGCCTCGACATCGAGGCATTGAGCAACACCAAAAAAAACATTCCCGCCCCCCCCCGATCGCTCCTAGGAGCAAAAAAAAAACATGTTTGAAAGACTGCACGTCTTTCAAACATGGCGGCGCCCGCCGCCGAAAAACGGGTTTAGGAAGCGATCGCGAGTCGCTTCCTTTGCTTAGCTGGTGTTGCTAAGATGCCTCAGTATCGAGGCATCTTTGCAACGCCTGTTTAGCAAAGGAAGCGACTCGCGATCGCTTCCTAAATGCTCAACTTACCTTCCCGGTGCCGGTGTCTTCGAAACACACGCGGTGTTTCAAGATGGCGGCGCCCATCAAGCCGGGGGGCGGAGCCTGCTGACATCATCGGGGGGTGTTGCTGGATGTCATGGACATCCAGTGAATAACACCCCTAGTGGTCAGATCACTCATAAGAGTGATCATGATTTGATAAATCAAAGGCAATGTTTTCTAAACATTGCCTTTGATCAGTATTGGATCTGCCCCCCTCCTTCACTTGCTTCTAGTGAGGGAGAGAGACAGATCGGTGTGTTCTGGTATTTCAGGTATTCCCTAATAAAAATATATATATATTGATCCAAAGGCTCTTATAAGAGCCACCCATATAATATTAACCCCTTCATTGCCATTGATCACTGCATAAACAGTGATCTTGCATAGTGGCAATTGTTTTTGGTTTTTTTTTTTTTTACATGTTTTTTTACTTTTTTTTAGTTTTTTTTACTTTTTTTAGGTTTTTTTTTTATTTTTTATTATAGCCATTAACCCTTTCCTTCCCCACTATTTTTGCTGCAATTCTTACCATGCAGCGGTATACGGCTGAGGAGGCGTATGCCTTTTTGGCCACAGATTCTGAGGCCACTGATACAGCGTCAGATTTTGACGTTGGTCAGTTCACAGATACATCTAGTGATGTATCTGTGGCTGTTAGGACGCCTACCACACGTAGTCGTGGCAGTGCACCAGAGGCATGGGTAGCGCCTAATAGGTACAAGCCAGCTATCCCTCCTTTTTCTGGAATTCCTGGCATCAATATTGATGTTACAGGATTCACTCCACTGCAATTTGTGCAGGTTTTTTTGGGAGACGATGTCTTGGGAGACATTGTCACACAAACAAACATTTATGCCCAGCAGCACCGTGCTGCTAGCCCTAATTCTTTTTGGGCAAAACAGCCATGGACTCCCATTGACGTGCCAGAATTTCTTAAATTCTGGGCACTCACAATGTTAATGGGCATTATAAAAAAGCCCTCCATCCGCTCCTACTGGAGCACCAGCCCCATCTTTAGTACCCCCATTTTTGCCCAAACTATAACTAGGCAAAGGTATGAAATGATTCTTCGTTTCATGCATTTTAGCGACAACAGCCTGTGCCCCCCTAAGGAGGACCCCCAGTTTGATAGGCTGTACAAAATCCGCCCCCTGATTACCCATCTCGCTGCCAGGTTTCCAGAGGTTTATACACCTGGAAAAAATATCTGCGTGGATGAATCCCTAATGAAATATAAAGGAAGGTTGGGATTCAAGCAGTATATTCCTTCCAAGCGCTCCAGGTATGGAGTGAAGGTGTATAAGCTCTGCGAGAGCGAGACAGGATATACTCATGCCTTCCGGGTATACGAGGGTAAGGATAGCTACCTTGACCCTCCAGGTTGCCCAGATCATCTGGGCACCAGTGCCAAGATTGTTTGGGACCTAATATTCCCCCTTATGAACAAAGGCTACCACTTGTATGTAGATAACTTCTATACAAGCGTCCCTTTGTTCAAGCTGCTGTATTGTTTCGATACGGTAGCTTGCGGTTCTATAAAAAAGAACCGCTTGGGTTTCCCACAACGCCTGGTACGAACCCGGCTAGGAAAGGGGGAGACCTCAGCTCTACGCCAAGAGGAGCTTTTGGCATTGAAGTTCAAGGACAGAAAAGAGGTGTGCATGCTGAGCACCATCCACGATGAGAGAACCGTGGAGGTTTCTGTCCGTGGCAGAGCTGGGGTCACTACAAAGCCAGTGTGCATCAGGGCCTATAACAAGCACATGGGTGGAGTTGATCTGTCAGATCAACTCCTACAGCCCTACCTCATTATGAGGAAGACAAAGGCCTGGTACAAGAAGGTTGCAATTTATCTAATGCAAATTGCAACCTATAACGCTTTTTTGCTGCACAAAAAAGCAGACACTGGGCTGAAGCTGTCTTTTTTGCAGTTTCAGCTCGAAGTAATTTCAGGTATCTTGTACCGTGATGCACCTGGTCCCCAAGTAGTGATGGGAACCAACAGAATTGGGGCTACCCATTTTATTTTTAAAATCCCCCCTACAGCAAAGAAGCAGAATCCCCAAAAGAGATGCAGGGTATGCTACAGCAGGGGGCAAAGAAAGGACACCACATTTTACTGTCCAGATTGCCCTGGAAAACCTGCACTCTGTGTCGGTGACTGCTTCAAGCTGTATCACACAGTTTCCCATTTTTAATTTTTTTTTTGTTCCTGCTCCATTTTTGTATTTTTTTTTAATTTTTTGTTACATTTACTGTTTTTTAGCTTTTATTTGCTCCACCATTTTTAAGCGTTTTTATTTGCACTGTCAAGTGACCCCTGTGTCCATTCCGTGGCATGAGGGACCACTTAAGGTGCTAGATCAAATCCCTTCTTGGAGATAGGCCAGGCTTTCTTGTAACCTGTCCCTACTGATAGTTGGGTACAAGCATTTTTCTTTACCCAGATGTAAAATTCCTACTGAATTTGAATTGCTCATGTTCCAAATGTGGCCCTTTTGCCCCCAAACAATCTGACAAACCCATGCATGTGGGGTATCAATGTACTCAGGAGATGTTGCTGGACACATATCTGGGTGTTGTGTGACCGCAACATATACCAGGAGCTGTAATTTCACACCTGAAGTACAAAGTATGTGAAAAAAACACCAAAAACAATTACTATCCCAAACTTTGACAAGGGTTGGTGGTAGGATTAGTGCATGGAAAGGGTTAAACTATCAGCATCTAAAATACCCCCTGGGGTGTCTAGTTTTCAAAAATATATGGTTTGGTGGGGTAAATTTAATTTGCTGGCTTCAAAGATGCCCCAAATACCACATAGAGACAGAATTACCAGATTCAGAGAAAAATGGTTTTGAATTAGCAAAACGCTACTTGTACTTATTGCCCCATAACGTGTAGAAGAAAGCAAAAAAACATAAAAACATTGGGTATTTCTAAACTCGGGACAAATAGTAGAATCTATTTAGCAGGTTTTTTATGATGAATAAAAGATTTTTCAAATAAAAGTGAGAAAATGTGGTTTTTTTTCAATTTTTCGTCATATTTTATTATTTTTATTATAGGAAATTACATCATATGAAAAAAATTTTGGTGTCTGAAGAAAGCCCTTCTTGTCCTGAAAAAAACAATATATAACTTGTGTGGGTTTAGTAAATGGGTTAAGAGAAAATTACAGCTAAACACAAACACCGCAGAAACGATAAAACAGCCATTGTCACGAAGGGTACAAAAAGTAAAATCAGCCTTTGTCACGAAGGGGTTAAAGTTCATACACCACCATCTTTCTGTTCTGGGAGAAATATTATGTTTTATCATGTACCAGAAGACCAAGGATACCAAGGACATTTAGAGCTATAGTTTCCATGTAATGCATACTTTATTATTTTTCTGTGTGGTAACGATCACTAGTCCTATGTTAGTATGCTTCCAAATATACCAAGTAATAATACCAGGTTGAGACAAATGTGTAGCTGGCTGTGTCATTTTTGATACATTGGGGATTACGTCCTATCTGGTAGAAAAAAAAACTGCATTATTTTGTGTTGATATCCACTGTGACAGAAGAATCTTCTCTTGGACCCATAAGGCAGTATCTACTTTATTTATTAAGCACAACTCATTGTAAAACTATTGGTTTAGAGGAAGAACAAAAACCTTCACATTTGTTAAAAATAGAATTTTCCCCATTTACTGTAATATTTTGGTCTCCCTTCAAATTGTTTCTGAAGATACCCAACACATCACTTGGAGTTCTAGTGATCTAGATCAGTGTTATTGATGACAATGTTTTTAACATATGACAATCAAAGAAAAGCTAGCAGAGTGATGGAGCAGCCTCTCTTATTAAAAGGTTATAAATATAAAAAAAAAAAAATACTTATGTGTATCTAAATAATTCTATACATTCAATTTCTATATATGGCTGAAGGTTTGGTAAACAATACAGTATATACTATGTTGTTAAATACTTTATATATTCCCCCTCTTCCGTCCATTGTAGTGACAGTCTGCTAGTGGGAATTCTGTGCCTCGGTCGATATGTTAAACAAGCCATGTCCCTGAGAGAATTAGCCATTTTTATGATGGCAGTGTGCTTTTGCATGGTTTGTTTCAGTTTTCAGAAGAGACAAACATTTCAATAAACACATGGTCATTTACGGTTTATTTCATTGCAGGATGTCTCACGTTCTCCAATTTGATGAAAATGAAAAGAGTAGAAAGGTAAAGGACGCAAACATGCAGGATGAGGACACTTTCGAGATATATGACCCACGTAACCCAGTCAACAAAAGAAGAAGAGAAGAAAGCAAAAAACTCATGAAGCAGAAAAAAGAAAGAAGATAAATTTGTTTCACAAGCTACACATTTTTTTTACTGTTAAGGTGCTTTTGCATATTTCACACATTGTCATTGAGAGATTAAATGTCAGTGATAACTGTTGTAAACATTTGATTAATTAAATTTCTAGTTATAATTACTTTGCTGTGTGTTTATATGGAAGTTGAGGCAATAATTCTATTATGTTTTCTAGCGAGACGTGAGATGCAACAAACCTGGCCCTCGTGCCTTCTATAGATGGCAGTACACGGTATTGGCCATAAAAATATGCTCCATAGCGGCAGTACATGATGTTAATCGTGTGTTGATTGGAGACATTTTCTTTGGCAGATCTGGGGCCACCAAAAACAGGCTCAGACTTATCGCTGTGCAAATACCTGTCTAGTGACTCAAATTAAGCTAAAAGGTCATCGTTCTAATCATAACCTCTCCCATTACATAGACCTGAGCACCCAGATAGGAATTTGAAGGGGCTGCCTTTCCATAGTTTATTTCTAGGGTCAGTGAAGCAAATTCTGTATTTTTACCAAAACAATCTGTTTCGTTTAGAGTGTGTGCTGGTGATGAACAAACACTATACTACAAGCAAGATATAGGAAAGTTCGAATTCATGAATTTAATAATCTAGGAATCTGCAAAAAAATAATAATAAACATGAGCATAACCTTTGTCGGCTTTTTTTCTGCTGTTAAATACTTTTTTTGTCCACCACAACCCATAACATGCAAAAACTAAAAATACCAGCTTAAAATGTTTTGCCTTTTTCTTTTTTTTTTTTCTTTTCTTTTCTTGTATGCAAATATAAATGTACACTTAAGATTGTGACCAATGAATACATATCATGCTTCTAAGGAAGTAGAGAAAAACACCTCTAGCAGGGTTTATATGCTCTTTCTAACACTTTAACAACCATTGATGTGTGTCGATTTCCCCGTGCAGTGTACCCTGTGACTGTAATCGGCTAATTCACTTACAGTATTTAATTTTTCCACCTCAGCTGGAGGCCTTTCCTATGCATGCAAACTTTCTCACATTCCTTAAGGTCAGTAATGTATTTTTTTCTCACGTAAAACACATTTATGTTGGTTCACAGACAATTATTGCAACGGCCCTCTTTGGACTTTCTCATCTTCTCTACAGCAGTAAACATAGTCACCTGGGCAAGTCTACGTTTTCCTTTCACATCATTACCACCCCTTTTGTTTTGATCTCAGGAATGCAGCAAATTAATGTCACAGGTTAATGTGAACAGTGTTCTGTTTTATTAGCCATTCTTTAAAAGTAATATAATTTGTATTTATATGTATTCGTTTATTGTGTTCTTGTTAAAGGGAACCTGTGACCAAAATAAATACTTTCTTAGATGTAGTGAAATTGTTGAATACCACTCTTTTTAGTGGCAGGTAGCAAATCTAAATTAATGGAGAGGTACGCAAAGAAACATTTAAGATGTTAAATTTATTTAATTTTTACATTTATTTTCATTTGTATTTCATTTAATTTTAAGGTATTATTATTTTTTTGGGGGGGGGGTTAATATGGTCATTTTGCCTGCAGAATTTACAGTGACCAGGAAGCCAGGCTTCAGCTGTGGAGCAGGAATAACACAATGTGGCAATACGCCTCTCGTGCTCCACACACAAGAATACCCAACGCACAAAAAGCACCACCACAGCAGACCCAACTTCATGCCTTGCCTACATCAAAACATGGCTGGATCACAAATCCCAACCTGCACATTAGTTCCCACTCGCACATTATACCACAAACAGATCATGACCTCAATGATACCGCTTATTTGTTATAAACAGCCATTGATTGTTTACCATATTATTTGCAATATGATATATTTATAGACTATATAGGGACTGACACGAAGTATTTTTGCTACTAGTATTTTTAAAGTTTTAGTTTATCTTATTAATGTTATCTTAGCCTAAACTACTAGACACACACCTTGAACTTTTTATCATACTCCCCAGATGGTAAGCAACACAAGTTAACTCTGATCACCCAGCAGAATATTCTGACTAATCAAAGTCTGTGGAAGAACAGACAATGGCAGCCAACAGGTCTGCAGATACAATGTATAGGAACACGCTGAAATAAATTTGGATATTTTCAATTTTCTATATCACTCAATACAGCACTGTGTTTTATGCTGAAGGAGTAAAGTGAAATTTAAAAAAATCCTAAAGTTCCTAAACTTTGGCTATAATAAGGAACAAATATGACTATAAATTAACTATAGGGTTTTTCGTTGTCTTTAAGGCCTGAAAGTTAATTCAGTTTCTGTTTTTAGAATAAGGACGTTACATTAATTGTAACGTCCTTATCAGTGAGTCACTAACAGGTTTCTTGATAGGGCCTGAAGTGTTGGGTAATAAAAACCACTATTCTAACTTAATACAAGCCACATGGAAAGGTTAGACATGTACACCATTATGTCTAAATATGTTCCATAACCACAAAGATAACACAACTCAAAGCTGAGGTGTGAAATGATTTACAAGAGAAGGCTGTCATCATCCATGGAATGAGTGACTTTTATGAGGAATGGTGTAGAGAAGTTAAGTGTTGCGTTCCTAAATAGTGTCATTCACTAAGAGAATATGTGTCAAAAGCTTTAGTTATCTCAACATTTCTTCACAATCATTGTCTGATTATTGTTAATTAGGAAGTGTCTGATGACTCTTCAAGTATGTGTGTGATTTACGGGCTTAAATCATTTGCGTCACCGAGCGTGAATTAACACCAATGTACATTTTCCATTCATAAATCTTCATGGTAGTCTATTAATACAAAATCATCCAACAATGATAAATACCTATAGTTAGTACATTAGAGCAGGTTTGTTGCAATACACAGATCGTTTTTGTTTTTCAAACATTTATTGTATCCTTCAATATTATTTGGGTCCACTATTCCTGACATTCAGAATGGAGCTTTCGCCTTGATTCCCAACAGTTAGATATAATTTGATTTGTGTGATACTAATTCCTCGTGATGCAGAAAACGCCTTCTCTCTATCCGTGTCTTTTTATCTTCCCATTATTAGGCATATTTAATTTATTTTCATTTAAATAATTTATTATTTTATTTATATTTCATAAATTAATTTTAAAATTATTCATTATCTCCTGTGCTGAATGTGAGAGCCATCTTTCTTCCACGTCACCTTTTAGCCTGGTCCACCTCCTTAAAATAGTTGTGATAAAGGAGATTTGTTTGTAGTCTTCTAAACAACGTACAAATTGTCTGAGAAACATGTTGCAACTTCCTGCTTATACTGACTATAGGATGCTAACGTAATCTTCACTGCGGGATCATGTGAAATGAAGGACCTTGACATAAAATGCCCTTGGTTCATGTCAGAGCTGGAGAAATATACATCTGAATAACTTAAAATAGAAAGTGTAATTGAAAAAGCAAATAACAAATGATGTATTAATTTTGGTGCTGCATTCAGTTATGCTTGTATCTCAGATCATAATTCCCCCTTTAAATGCCTCATTAGCTATGTGACAGAATGACCTGTCATACAGGGCCCCAAGGTACTCAGAGATGGCTCCAGCCTGGCTGCCAAACAGGCAGGAACTCCATTGTTTAATTAATCCCATCAATAGGATTGCTGACTGGGGATTAAAGGTTGGGTTGAATACATGTATCTGTTAATTTATGTTAATGAAGTTCTGTGGCTATATGAGTCTATGTTTTACTACAATAAACTGTTAATTCCTGCTGTACTCAGTTCAAGGTATTCCGGGGACAACAGGAGGATACATGTGGGTGATCTCTGGGAGTTACTACAGCTCTCTTGGTGAACCAGTTACATTGGTGGCAAGCGGCGGGATTGCTTCCTAGTCTGAGGGACACTTCCTTTGCACCGGGATCTATCTCCAGGAAAGAGAATGGAAGTCAGCTACGCAGAGCTGATCCAGAGGAATTGTACCCGCCTGAAGCTCTGGAGGGAGGTTCTCCACCTGGAAATTAAGTTCAAGGGGAAAAGCCTCCCAACCTTTGAGGAAAGATTTTGGCTCCAGCAGAAGTTGCGGATGCCGTTCTTGGGGAAGCAGCCCAAAGAGGAATGGGTGGCTGAGCTGGAGGTGCTGGTCCAGACAGAGCTGAGGTTGGAAGATGGATATCGGGCTCTGCGGTGGTACGCAGCACAGCTGTGCCTGGGGCTGGAAGATAAAGGTCTCACAGAGGGCAATGGCTTCGGTGGCCCGGGATTATTATTGGAAATTATAGAAAAAGATCCTGACTTCGGTAGTGCATCGGAGTGTCGGGGGGAAGACGTCCAGGAGCGAAGGGCGGAGGATATCCCATATGTGCCTGAGTTGTGGGCTGACCTGGATTATTTGGTCACACAAGAATTGGAACTGGAACAGGCATATCAAGAGTTGTTCGACCATGTGCAACAGTATGCCCCAGTGACCATGGATTTTGCTGAGTGGTCACCTGAGGATGTTGACCCAGGAGGGGTGGATGGGACTGCGATCTCTGCCCCTGAGTCACAGGATTACTGGACAGCTAACCCAGATCCGATAGCGGAACTATGTGACTGTACACTACAACCAGATCCAGAGACTGTGGATTTTATTGATTTTTCATCTGAGGATGTTGGTCTGGAAGGGCTTGCAATTGGCTTTCCTTCCCAGCAAAAGGAAGAAATTTTTCTGGGTGTAGTAGATGGCACTGCGGTCTCCACAAGCACCCACCCAGCAGAAGAGCTGCTATCGGGGCAGAGTGCCACTGGCATCTGCCTGCTCCTTTCCCTGTTTCCCGAGCCTGACCACAGCAACCTTGTAGGGTCCAGTCAGGCAGCCCCAGAGACTGTGGTAGTTGATGGGACTGCAGTCTCCACACCTGGGTCCCCGGAATGTTGGGCAGTTGGCCCAGATCCACACTCCCCAGCAGAAGCGCTGGCAACAGGGCAGAGTGCTGCTGTTCTCTGCCCACCCCTCCCCCTTGTTCCTGAGTCTAACCATGACGCTCCCGCAGTGCCCGCTCAGACCACCGCAGCCGAAATACTGGCAACAGCAGAGAGGCAGGACGGCCCCTCTCTACCAGCACTGGAGGTCCCCACAAACCCTATAGAAGAGCTTTCTCCTGGTCAGAGTGCAGCTGGCCTCTGCCCTCCTTCATCAGACGTCCCTCCACTAAAGGATGGTACAAAACCAGCACTGGGGGACGTGTATCCCATACAGGTGGATGAGACTGTGGTTGCCACCTGTTGTCCCCAGAATTGCTGGGCAGCTGGCTCGGATCCCCAACCCTTGATTGAAGGGGCCCCCGCCACCCTGTCATCTCCCCAGCAGCTGAGAAGACTCCAGAGAGAAGGCGCAATTGTCAATTCTCTCCAGCGGCAGTTATATTTTTCGGGAGAGGCAGAGGGCAGGCGGGTGAGTACTGCTCTTTTGTTACATTGTTTTGGGGAGTACCAATTTATGGCCGGCAGTGGTGATTTCAGAGTCAAACAGTGTGGGGTCTTATCAGATGTCAGTCTCTCCCAGAAAAAGGAGATATGTGATGGAGTGTGTGACGGAACTGTCCATCACTGGGGCCCCTGGAGAGGACTGAAAGCAAGCCTGCTACCTACAGATTATGGACCCAGTCTCCCTGCCCTGGCGAGTGGGACTGTTGTCCTCATCTGGGACCTGAACTCCCCAGTCTCTAAGTGCACCCCAGGACTGGTTAGTGGGACAGGTGCCCTTTGCCAGCCCCCTGCATCCACAACTCTAGGAGCGACGGAGCTGTGCTCCCCGACTGAACTGGTTGCAGACCCGGTTGGGGTCTGGCCCCAGTTCAGTCTTCTTTTTAAAAGGGGAGATATGTGACAGAATGAGCTGTCATACAGGGCCCCAAGGTACTCAGAGATGGCTCCAGCCTGGCTGCCAAACAGGCGGGAACTCCATTTTTTAATTAATCCCATCAATAGGATTGCTGACTGGGGATTAAAGGTTGGGTTGAATACATGTATCTGTTAATTTATGTTAATGAAGTTCTGTGGCTATATGAGTCTATGTTTTACTACAATAAACTGTTCATTCCTGCTGTACTCAGTTCAAGGTAGTTGTGTCTACTTATTGGGTACACATAGCAGGGTTCCAAGGTGCGCATGCTGGCTGGTGCTCGAAGTGATTCCGGGGACAACAGGAGGATACATATGGGTGATCTCTGGGAGTTACTACAGCTCTCTTGGTGAACCAGTTACAAGCTATTTTAAGTTTAACGCAATATTTTAACCGTAACGCAACAAAAAAAACAACAAAATGTATTTTATACGGCCTGAAACATATTTCTCCGTCTTCATTATAATGAAACTTATACGAGGTGTTTTCCAGCAGCCCTCATATTTAGTGATTGACTATTTGATTTGGTTTTGGTATATAAACTTTTTTATGACTTGATCAATATGGGGTTTTAGTACCCTTGGTATCCTATACTATACTCTGTACATCAATTAGTCTGAGACAATTTCCTTAGTTACATTAATAAAGAGGCATGGTAAATTTTACTTTATTTTGGACTATAGTCCCTTCCAATCTCACTTCCAAGATGACACGGGGGGTATTCTTGCTTGGGGTGTCATTAGGTCTAGTATTAATAAAGGTGCATATTTAATATTATGAGGGATACAGGTGAAGCAATTCATAGAGCTGTAATTACAGTAATAAATCCGCTTTGTAGGAATGTTTACTCTAACAGTAAATTAGTGTAGGTACTGTGTGTAATTGAAGGGGTACACAGAATGGAAGTATTCAATTATACGATAGATTATCTTGCCAGAAAAAACTACATTTGGCAAATAAATGCAAATATATATTATTATATATTTGATATTAATATATATATATATATTATTTTTAATCACAGTATATCTTAAATCAAATACATGGTTCTCCTAATTTCCTTTATACATGATTGGTAAATATTTAGATATATTTTGACACCTGATTAAGTTAAGGAAACTCAAAAATGATTCCGAACACAATAGTCCTCAGTCCAATAAGTAATGAAATTAATTTCCAAGTAGCAAAAAAATAAAAAAATAAAAATGAATCCATTCTCAGTGTTAGTTCAAACAGTCGACTGCTCCATGTAGGGCCTACGAAGGACAAACAGTGTCTGTGCGCACAGCCTACCTCTTCGCACACCTCCGCTCCAGGTGATGCAGTTATTTCTTTTGCTTATGGGCTTCAATGAACTATGACACATCCCTCAGTATAATAATAAGATTATGAACTTTGCACCGTAAGAATCTGCCTATTTTGCACAAACATTGGATAAATTACCTATAACAAAATTTTGGTGAATATTTCCTTTTCTCCGGACATTAATTTGCTACACTTTTTTTGATCAGATACACTGTTGGATTAATTTTTCTTTTTTGATGTGTTTTTCTACTTAGGAATTAATATTAAATACTTATGGATCTGAGGACTATCGGGTGTTTGGAATCATTGTTAAGTTTAGTCATTGATTTACTTAATCATGTCAAAATGTATCTAAATATTTATTCTATCAAGTATAAAGGAAATAGGAACTGGACCACAGAGCAATGGAAGGAGGTGCTGATCTGAAGAATCACATTTTCTTTTACATCACATGGATGTAGAACACCTGGCACCAGGATGCATCCATGGAAGCCGCACCTCGCAACTTACAGGACTTAAATGATCTGCTGCTAACGTCTTGGTGCAGATACCACAGCGCACCTTCAGAGGTCTAGTGGAGTCCATGCCTCGATGGGTCAGGGCTGTTTTGGTGGCAAAAAGGGGACCTACACAATATTAGGCAGGTGGTCATAAAGTTATGGCTGATCAGTGTATAATTAAATACTCCAATTCTGTGCACCCCTTCAATTACACACAGTACCTACACTAATTTACGGTTAGAGTAAACATTCCTACAAAGAGGATGTGTTATTAGGTCTATGATCGCCCCTCTACTCATAAGCAGTTTGTAGAAATAGGAAAATGTTTTCTTACGCTGCATTTTTTCTCAGTCCGTGTTAGGATATTCAAGCTTTTTGCCCTGTGTGAAACATGCATTCCTTCTACATCAGCTTCACATAATTTAGGAAAAGACAGCAAAACCTGAAGACCAACATTCTTAATGAATTCCATCAGCCACATACTGTAAGGTGATTAATGTCCACTTGTGTAAATGGTCTTGTCTGGCATTCATTCACATTCTGCCACTTCACTTTGCTTTTCCAGAACATTTGTTTAACTTACCAAGCTTTGACCAGACACTGGTAAGTTCGATAATAAATAAAGAGCTACTCTTATCTGTAACATAAAAATGTCTAACTAAACAGAGATGCATTTTAAATGTTAACAGTTCTGATTACAAAACTACTTTTTAATTATTATTCCACTACTGTGATATTCTGTCTCTTGTGACACTGCAGAGAGCATTGTGGACGAATGTGATGGCCATGTTTCTAGATTAAAACCTAACATAGAGGTAATACTCTTAGAGCTTAACTCTTTCAGCTAGAATAATAATAGTAATACACTTCGATAGATGTACTTTAAAGTATAACCATGTTTATCCGTGCTTAGTAAAAGCCATAATTTTTATTATTTACATGCATATTTAAGCTGAAATGAGCCGAGCACCACAATTGTTGACATCGGTGAAGATTTAGTAGGTTTGTGCTATGTGTAAAAGTGTGCACATGCTTGCTTGGGTTGTCATTCTTTTCTATATCAGTCTATTAGCATGCAACCTCAAATTCGGGCTTATATCACAACATAAGAATGCGTTTGAGGACCACATAGAGCAGTGGTTCTCAACTCATTGGTTGTGACCCAAAAGTGGGTCGTAACCCTGTCTTCAGTGGGTCGTGGAGGGTCAGGGCCGGACTGGAGGCATACCAGAAAAATTTCACTTTCTTGGGGCTGCCTTACACATTCTAGCGGCAATCCGCAAGCAGCAGGCTGTCAGGGCCACGGCTGCAACAATCAGGGCCATCAGGCAGCCTCCAGTCCGACATGTACTTTAGTATTACTCTCCGACCGCAAAGCAAGTTGCTTGATTGGTTTGCGGTCGCTGTCTGTTCCTAGTGGGAGGTGAATAAAGTTTTTCTCTGATTGCTCCTCCCCTCTTCCTGCTGCAGCCCACGGACAGCCTTTCCACTCCCTCATCTTTTCTGAGGTTATTTTTGGGTCGCGACTTAATGACCAAAGACAAATGTGGGTCCTGAGGATACACGGGTTGAGAACCACTGACATAGAGGACCCTTTAGGGGAAATCTTTACCCCATGAGCAGAACATGTGACAAGAAGCTACTCATTAAGATCTGAGGAGCCATAGATCCACAAAGCACTATATACTCTAGAAATCTCTCTTGCAGAGGTGGTAGCTCCACTGCAATCACTGTGGATTACTTTTCAGTTTATTCAGGGTTACAAATGATAATTGAAAGCTGACAAATAAATCGGCTAGTAATACATTTTAACACTGATCTAAAATAAAAGCCATGCTTACGGTATCCAGTGCCATCACAAAACCAAAGTATGGTATTCTTATTATAAAAATGCATTCCATTTAACTTTCGTGTATACCGTATAGCAGTTTTTATATATATAAAAAATATATATAAAACAATGTATTTTGTTATTTCATGTAATATGTAATAGTAAATAACATAACTTTCCTGCTCCATTGTTATTAAGAATCCTAGATTTTATTCCTGCTACAATTATTAGAAGCCTTTGATATTACATTATATTAAATAACACAAATGCAATATTTTGTAACCATTACGGGATTGCCCAGGTAGCATAAATAGAATCCACTGACACTTTTATGAACTGGATATGAATATAATGCTAATCTCTAGAGCAGTAATGGGCTCAGCTACTACTAAGATATAGTTTTGATGTATGTTGTTTTAGTGAATAACACTACAACTGCTTCCTGAGCAAAAAACAAACTCAAGTATCGCAAAGACGAAACTCTGAATTTAGTGCACAGATTGAAACACTTAATAAGATCATCACGGGGTTATGATTAGTAGACTCTGGAGTTCTGACATAAATCGGATACTGGTAGTAAAATTATTTTGCAATAAATGTAGCCTATATTGCACAGGTGACTCATTACCTTAGGTTTTGTGTATTAAATCCATCAGTTCCTATGACCTTAGGTCAAGGCTCTCAGAGCCTTAATATAAAGTATCCTTGTTTATTTTGTGAATGGAGCCATCTGTATAGCTATATCATATTAATGTAATTGATTTTCCAGAGAAGGTTAAACCTCCATAATCCAACTAATATTATATCTCTAACTTCTACACTAAAGGTAATTATTGACAAATTTGCTTATCGATGAGACAGCTTTCTATTTTTTTTTGTTCAATGTATGTTTCAGATACGTTTTCTTTGGTGGAACATGAGGGTTAGATGGTTGTATATACATTTTTAGTATGTTTTAATTTTGTGGCAGGGAACTTTACCCATCTATATTTTAATTTTGTTTTGTAGAATTCCAATTAACTGTACAAGAATTTCACAACATACTGATGGACTGACAAATATCTACTAATGTACTGCAATTAAAAAAACTGATTTAAACTTCATTACTTCCCCATTAAGTGACAAATCTACCTTAATATTGGGGTAACCCTTGACCCTCCAGATGTTATGGTACAACAACCCCCATTTGTCCACACTAGCATCAAACTTGAATGATAGATGTTGTAGGCAGACGGCAGCTGGCTGTCCAGTGGTTTGCCTGGGACATTCCTGCACCCTGTCTGGCTCACCTGTTTCTGGACAGATTGTTAATAAATGTTACCTTTAACTGATCCATTGTATCTACTAATTGGTTGACATTTCTTGCAATCTAAGCCTAACCCCCCCCCCCCCCCCATATGAAGCTGTTATAGTGTTTAATAAATTAAAACATCTGATTTACATTTTGTGATGTTGCCAGCTCAATATACATTCAGAGGATAAGATGCAATAAAAAGATTTCTGCTCCAAACTCCTGCCTGAAGGCTGGAGTGCATCACTAAAATATAAGCAATAAAAAATAAACTCATATGACCCGATCACAAATAAAGTTTGGGCCAGATTCATCTATTTTGTCTCTTCAAGGGAAGACACCTGGCAGTGTTTTGCTATTGTTTACAGAAGGTCTGTACATAGAGTAATCTTGCTTGCAGACATTATAAATGGGATACAAATCCTGGAAGAAGAAAAAGATATATCGTCCCGGGCATACTTTATTATCATTTTTCAGCCTTTATGTTTTCTTGTTCTGAGGCACAAATCATGTTTTATTACTTTTTATTCTGTTCTTATTCTTTCTTAAGTATATTACCATTTGGAAGTGTAGATCTTTAGGAATGAGTAGTGTCCGTGGCTTCCAGAACTAATTTAAAAGGATCACTCAGAGCTGAAAGTCTTCTTTTAATGGAGATGACAAATATTTGGCAGTAACAAACTCCCTGGAAATACATACTAGGTGATATTAACTATTATACATGATTTGGGTAGAGAAAGAAAACTTACAAAAGCCAACACACTCTCTTGATTTGCAAGCATTGAAAATGCCAGCTGGCTGGATAAACTCATTGGTTCCTATCTGTGAAGAGATCACTCATGAATATCACTTTAATTAAACCCAGACAGTGTCAGACATCTAAATCAAGTACGATTTTTAACCATGTGTAGACCTGTAAATAGTAAAGTTTGGAAACCCAGCTATTTTCTAATTTTTTTTCTTTTAAACTCTAGAGGAGCTAGAAGTAGCTCTACCATCTGTTCTCAAGTCAGCCAGCAGCATACTCTTTCCTTCCTCCAGGACACTATTCACTCCTGCACTAACATTATTGACTTGGCTTTTTATAAAACAGTGCGTTGCATTCCCAGTTCTCCTGCACTCATCCCCACCTGATCTCTGATATCCCAGCATATACTTACATGCCCTCCACGCCCCATCAATAGCGGGCATCTCTCCGTTACTTAAACAGCTAATGCTCCATCGCATCTAAACACTTTCTCCCTTGCTCCATATCTCTGAATTCCCTGCCACCAGTGACCTTTAACTGTCCATGACTGGCACTGTGAATTTATCCATCGCACACTTAAGGGCAACACTTTATATGTGTCAGTCAGCAACATGTCTGATTTGTATGTGTCCTGCAGAGTGACAGCCTCCTGTCTGATCCTGATGCCCTCTCTATCCTACTACTGCACTGCCGCCCCACACACTAAAAATATTTTTAGCTTACTACATAGAATGTTAGCTGGACATTTTTGCCAGTTTTTCAATAATTGGCCATCTGCAGCCCCAGTTTTAGATGGGACCCCAATATTTAATTGGTTAAGGGAAACTTTTTTTTCCTCTTCTGAGGTTCACCAACATCAGACTTAAGGAGCTCTATTGATTGCTAATTAAGTTTAATCTTATGCAGTTTTTATTGTTCTGACAAACAGAAGACTTCATTTTAGTTGCAGATTCTCATACGACAAGTTCACAAAACCCAGAATACTTGTGCCTTGCACCGAAATTCATTAAGTATTACTAAACTGCTGTCATGAGGCAACTGTCTGACACTGTGCAGGCAAGATTTGTCTTTTATTCACAGTAACCACAAAATACGTTCCATGGAACATTTATGGTTCTTTAACACATTTAGATAATATTGTTCTTCAATAATTATGGTTCATGTGTTACACTACGAAACATTTCTCTAATCCTTTTTAAATGTCCATTTATTTTGCTATTTGTTCAAAACTTTTGAATACAAATGTTATTCAGAATGCTTTACAAACAATTTCCTGTTGCATGCAACAGTGTATTGGTGATTTGCTCTTATTTTAGGGCCATGGTAGATACAGCCAATTATTTAGAACGTTATCATAGTGCTATTGAATGACTATAGCAGGGGTGTCCAAGTTTTTTCTGCAGTGGGCCACTTCATCAGAATTGTATACGTGCGCGGGCCGCACTAATTTTTCACTGTGAGAAAATATGGCCTTTAATAAAATATGCAGATTAAAATAAAGTAAATGGCACAAAACCTTTACTTTTCCTCTCACTGATTTCTGGGCCAAGAAAGTGTTGTGACTACAAATTCAGGATAATTAAAAATGAAATTTGTCTATTTATTCTAGGGATGCACCAAAATGAAACTTCTGGACCAAAACATTCACTTAGCCAAAACCGAAAATGACCCCCCACCTTTAAAAATAATAATAAAAACTCACATTTTTAATAAAAGTAGGTAACACAGCACAATTGGACAAAAAAAATTAGCAAATGACTTGGCATGATAGGAGTTGTTAACAGCAATCACACTCCTATCATACCCAGGCAACGAGTAAATGCTGGTACCTAAGCATGATGGGACTGTGCTTGCTGTTAGCAATCACACTCCTATCATGCGAAGTCAACCAGTACATGCTGGTACAGGGTGGCTGTAAGTGATGTGCAGACCCCATATTGCTGGCAGCATCAATACACAAGGGGGACAGCTAGCTAGGTTTCAGCATGTACTGGCTGACTTGGCATGATACGAGTGTGATTGCTAACAGCAATCCCAGTCCCATCATGCCTAGGTTCCAGCACTTACACATCCATGCTATCACACACACAATCATTCATATACTCATTCATTCACAGATTAATTCCCTCAATCACGCATACTCATTCAAACACCCTCCCCAAACCCTTACCTGCACTGCAGCTCCTCGATGCCGCTCACAGACTTCAACAGGGGGCGTGGCCTCCCTCTGCGTTCTCTGGTACTGCACAGAGGAAGCAGGACTGGAGCAGAGTCATGTGATGTCACGTGAACTCTGCTGGGTTCCGCTTCCTCTTTGCAGTAGAAAAGACCCTCCCACTGGTAAGTAGCAGGGCTCTTATTGTAGCAGGGCTCGAGGTACGGCCCGCGTAAGATCGGTTGCCCTGGCTGCCGATCTTATGCGGGCCGCACCTCGAGGTGTCGCGGGCCGCATTTTGGACGCCCCTGGACTATAGTGTAAGTGTTGTAGCAGATTCATTTTAATTAAACTAGCCAATAAGTTGCTCACCAGTTCTAACCCAGTTGACCACATTACGTTTCGCATAGGTTCAAAGCTGAATATTCTCATGGAGGGCCACTTCTACAATATAGACACTGAGAGGGTGGCAAAATGAGAGAGTTGCAAATGCTCTAGGTAAATAAGAAATATATATGTGGTGAAAGTCAAAATGGATTCATTTGTTCATTGTTAATTTTGAGTTTTGGGAAGTTTGTAAATAATGGTGATAATCGTGACTGCTGATAAGGAGCACAGAGAGAAACAATAAGCTGTATTGGTCCATGATTAACCTCAACTTTATTATGAGTGACAAGCAAACCATAATGACGTATCCCTGACTCTGTCAACCTAAAGAAAACTAGTGTCCCTCATTTCCCTGAGTTGTGCTCTTGAGTAGTACCTATAATGAGACCAACAGAGAGTCAGCTCAGTGAAGCATGATGCGTACTACATGAGGATCCAAAAGGGTTCTGCTCTGCGAATCATAATCAGCCTTGTTGACAAACAGGCAGGTATTTAAAAAATGTCTCTTATCCTACAGTACAAAATGATGTCTAGTACCGATACCCAAGGCTTTCTATTTTTTGTCATTATGGGAGCCAACTTTCCAGACCAGAGTTAGACTGTAGAAAACTGACATGAATATCATACTTTATGTTGCTTTCTGAAAGCAATTCCTGCTTTTTATTCTAGCTTTCATATTATGCATGAAACAAAAGTAAAACTAAAGTAGTGTTGACATGAAGATGTTCGAAGATGTAATGTTCTTTTATTTAGATAGCTGCCCATGAACGCTGGAAGATGACTACATGATTTACAGTAAGTTTCCTGCAGACTATTTTTTTATATAGAAAATATGCATTATACATGTAAGTTACTAATGCTGGAAGAATGTTTCCAAGTGATGAGGACAAATTGCTCCAAGTTGTGCTATGGACAATTATCTACAACATCTTCCAATAATGTGCACAATCCATAATATGATTCCCTGTAATCAATCCTTCGCATAAAGCTTTAAATTTGGGCCAGGAGGATGGAAATATGTATGATCTGGAGAGGGTTAAGTTAAAGGCTGCACGATTTAGGTCTTTCTGTTCCTAAATAAATATGTCTACTGTGTTATTACAAGACCCAACTTAAACCACTCAAACTCTGACACTTTGTGAAGTATATGAATGATTGTGTCCAATTTGTTTCTTCGATTGCCTTTGTATCTATTGTTTGAAAACACTTACTGACCATAGTATGGCATGCATCCAAAAAAACACAGAATTAAAATAGACCTCTTTTGTGTAATGAGAGCTACAGAAGTGATCTTGAAGTGTCTGTGGTATAGACCATGCCTGAAGTTTAATCCAGAGGTTTCCTTATGTTTGTTATCACTGTGTAGAAATTTAAACTAACTAGGACCATCTGCTAAATGCTTTAATTTTCAGTTATTTGTTGGGTAATTTGTCTGGTTGGCAAGAAGTCTGTATCATCTGAGTAGCCGAAGAGCTGTGTCGGAAACTACAGGGGTAAGGATGCCTTCCATCTGGGGTAAAGTTAAATAACATTTTAACCAATCTCTTACCTAAGACAATAAGTTATTTTGTTACAAAAAAAATGTAAGTGCTTTGAAACGTAAAAAAACACAGCTCATATGGTTTTCTGGGGGCTTTCAGATAATTATATATCAGATTCGTTAAACCTGTAACTTTAGCCCCCCTTCCCTGTTTTCCATCCCCTTTTCTTTTGTTTTATTCAGACTATGCTGTTAAATTCAAGTATGCTTTTGTATTTACTCATTTGTTATGTTACAAAAAAGTTTTTTGGAAAAAAACCTGTAACTTTGTAAAGAGGAAATCTGGATGAAGTCACAAAATGGGGATATTAAAATTGGAGATGACCACATAGTGGGCGATAGAACACTGTTATACCCTCTTAAATGCCAAAGAGGGACAGGCATGTGGGTCTAAAAAATGCACTATCCTTCCTAAATGTGGACACTTAATGATTTGTGGATATGAAATACATAAAGCACAAATAAACCATACCTGGTTAAAAATAAGATACATGTTACAGACATGGGTGGAATTCCATGTTAGAATAGAAAGGATTAAATGTGGTACAGCTCATGATACATTGGTGTCTTTAAAAATATGCTCTTCCTTAAAAAAAATACATATGCCTACCAAACCTGCAAAAGGTTAATTACCAAGATAAAACATTTAATACACTGTAAATATATAAAGTAAATAATTATGGTTGTAAATCTAGCTACAGCCTTGGCAAAAATTGTTTCCATTCATAACTAAAGCCTTAAATTTCTCTTTTTATTGAAAAGCAAAATCATGTGGGACTCATTTAAACTCTTCAGGCAGCACTGGTCTTAATAAGTCAATTTATCAAACTGTTTCTTATGGAAAGTCTCAGACATGCTGCATTTGGCGGAATGTAATTATCACACTGTGAAAAAAAAAGATAATGTTTGACATATGTAAATGATGAGATGCATCACTAAAAATCTTTTTTCTAAATTTCAGTACGCCGCTAAACCCTCAGACTACTTAATACTATACCTCGACTTCCAAAGTGATTATAAACTGAGCATGGATTGATTTAAGGCAAGTGTGACGCAATAGGTTTAAGATAATAAGTAGACGTGCAAACAGGACTAAACTATTCGGACACATTTTTTGGTTCTTTTGGCTCATTTGTTTCCGGCAACGAATCACGTTCCCTGCCCTTTCAGTTCAGATAAAAATCAGAGGCATTTTTTGTTTGGAAACGAAATTTGTCACCCTGTGCCCCCATTCACTCTTATTCGCTCTCTCACATTATTTCTTGGACATAACCTGGCGCCAACTTCTGCAAAAATGGCATCACCCTAAGATGAATTATACAAAATCTTGGCACTTTTGGTGATGTCCTCTTCCCTGATTGGAGGATTAGGGGAGACGATTTCACCAGAAGTGCCATCATTTTGCTTTAAGACAAACTTCCACCAATATTATGGGACTTTCACTGGCATCCTTCCCCTCGATTGGAGGATAGGGCAAGAGGACGTTACCAGAAGCGCTGCCATTTTGGTGGAACTTCCCGCCAGGTTATTTCCACAGAGATTTGGACGAAGATAGACGAGAGAAGGTAAGAGTAAAGATGTTGCAGAAGTGGTCAACAGAGGAGGTAGGGAAACATTAAGAGAGCTTGAGAGAGAGAGTGAACAAGAATGAGAGTGTGAGTATGAGTGAAAGGGCCTGCCGTATGGAAGTGCTGAGCTTTTTGCTTTTTTTTCTTCCGATTCATGGGGGGCCTGGCCTATTTTTCGCAGTTTCGTACAAATCACCGAATTTGCCAAATTTCTGTAAAATTGGATAGCCTATGAATCCAGATGCACAAGTCGAATAATTTGTACTGATGCATTAATTACAGAAATTCTAGAACACTTAAAAGATTTTCATCTTTGAGCCCCAACATTGGTGCCTGATTCATCTGATCTTAAAGAGACTAGGGGACAACACACAGAGACACACACATCTACAGACATAGCTGCATTGAAAATGACAAGTCTACCCATCCACACCTCATTTCAACTAATTCTCATTAAATGTGTCCATGTTAATGTCTTTTATTTAAGTTTCTTCCTAACGGTGGCCTGTGATTGTACATTCAGGATTTCCTCCAGTCTTCATTTTCTGCAGAGCAAGACACCATGCACAGTCATGGTGGAACAGGAAAGGGCCTTCTCTAAACTGTTGCCACAAAGTTGAAAGCATACATTTGTCTAAAATGTCATTGTATGCTGTAGCAATAATTACCATTTATTGGAACTGAAGAAATGCCTCGGAAAATGATCCCTCCTACAAAAAAACCTTACACTATAGGATTCCACTCTCCTGTCATTCCCTAAGCCCAGGTTCGTCCATGCAACTTCCATAAATTGAAGCGTGATTCGTTAGTCCAGAGAACACATTTGCACTGCGCAAGTGGCAGTGTGCATTACACCACTCAACCGGACACTTGGCATTGAGCATAGGTATCTTTGGCTGGTGTGCAGATGCTCACCATGGAATCCCGTTTCATGAAGCTCCCGACGCACTGTTGTGCTGATGTTGCTTCCAGAGATCGTTTGGAACTCTGTAGAGAGTGAGGCTAGAGACAGAAGATTTTTACGTGCTACGCGCACTTGGCAGCCTGCAATTTCTCCATAAGGTACAAGCTTTTTTTTCATTTTTGAAGAATGCAAATTAAAGTACTCAAGAAGTTCTTTAATATGTATCCTTTTTCCCTGTCTGGGATGCTATGCTATCACTTTTAGAGGGAAAAACATAAATTACTGCAATATAGAGCATAGTCTAATTTCTAAAATACTCACTAAAAAATGTACTAGTTAATTTTCATACTAGGTCACCCTTCAGCCAGTAAAGTACCAAGAATGTCTGTGGCAAGTGCCCTTTCACTATGTTAAACTTCTATGAGAGTAGGACCAACATTTGTTAATCAGGCATTCTGTATAAAGCAATTACCCGTTCTAAGTGTGGATGCAGGACCAGCTCCACCATGTAGAGACAGCTCTCTAGGACTCTCCACTAGCTGTCTTTCTATAATATGATGCAAGTGCATCTAGGAAAAGTGAGGTTACATGTATAATTCATCTAGGCTACTAGAAAGCACATGGCAAACCATTTGTGTATGTGATGCTTTAGACCTCAAATCATGTTTTAGACCTTTGTAGAGCGTAATACCAATAGCTAAAAGCAAATGTTTACAGCATTATTCTATAAGGCTTATACACAGGCAATATTAAACAACACCTTCAAATCACGACTTCCAAGTTTTCAAACAGAGAGGAAGGCTGCCAAATGTGGCAGGGTTGGTATTGTCCCCGGGTTACTCTGATTTACAAAATTTGGCCCACTACACGTGTAGCTTTTTCATTTCTTTTCCTTGAAATGCCACATATAGCCAACAAGGCTAACATACCATTTGCTTACTGAGTAAGTAAGTTATTTGCAAAAAAACATCAGTATTAAAACTGATAGCACATTTCGGAGGTCATATTCTCATGGAATGTATGAGACATCAAACAAACTGAGTTTGAGAAATATTTGAATGTTTCTGGTCCCTCAAGCTATACTGTGTTTCATATTGGATGATAAGACTTTTGCACACAATTGAAATCTTAAACGTGAAGAATGTTATAACACTCATGGAATTCATTATTACTATAACAAGGATATGAACAACACCAGTAAAGGTTATGTCTAGGGGACAGAGAAGCAGATTGTTGAATTTAAAAATAATCCAGCCTTTGATCGTTTTGATTTATACCTAAATTTCAGTAATCACACATTGCCAATAAACTCAGATACAGCAGAGAATACTATGAACATACTATAAGTCCATGTGTATTCGTGACCAAGGTGTAAAACTATTTATGACTGGGATGCAATAACTTTCTCCAGAATGTTAGTTCTTGAACTGAGCTTGCCTTACCTCAAATTATCTTTAATGGTATCTAAAAGAACAGTTTGTTTTTTTATGCTGGTGCTAATGGTATTGCCACAGATATAGCAAAAATAGCACATGGTAGTAAGTAGAGATCAGCCATGTTATCAGAGGAGTACTATGGTCTTGGACAGCTAGGTCCAGGAGCAGCAGTCTGTCTGTCATAAGACTAGGGCAGATTGTCCTGATGGGGTATCAGGCCCTCCAGTGTGCTGAGGCATTATTGAGGACTGTGCTGCCACCCATCTTTAAAAATTAGAGTGCCAGGATATGACATCATTTCAGCACTTAGCAGTGAGGACAGCGGCTGCAGAAGCAGGTGGCTGGGGGCACTGCTCTGGGCCAACCCTGGAGTAGCAACAGCGTAAATATGTCACCCTCCAGAATCAAATTCCATCTTCTGACCTTGACCTACTGAGCCATTAAAAACTCTGCACCCCGTAAATCTCTACCCTCGCATACAAATAGAGCCCTAACCGCCCTTTTCGTTCCATTAACGACCTGCGTCTCTCTTCTACCATCATTACCTCTTCTGCCTTATTCAGGATACAAAGTATCAGGAAAGCCTAAGGGCTCTCAATGTATAGATTGGAGACAAAAAGTCAGAGAGAGAGGGAGGATGTGGTATAAACATTTAAATGCAGAAAGAGATTTAAGAACATACAGGAGGGAAGTTTATTTCACGCCAACAGACAGAAATATTCAAAAAGTAAACCATTTAGTATCTACTTAAAATTTTAGACAAAATCTAATTTCCCATGAGAATGATGAGGCACTGAAGCAAAAATAAAAAATGTACCCAGTCATGTTGAGGGTTTTATGTATCTCTGGTGCATTCCGTGTGTGAATTATTTACTGCAGGGGTCAAGATATACTAACTTACAGTCATGTAATTCAACATTAGTTATACCCAGAAGATTATTTTTACAACACCACTTTTTCAAGAATATGTTACTTTATTACTGCCTTATTTATGCCAGCAGCTTCTCTACAGGGACAGCAAACCTTTAACGTCTGGATGATAAAAATATGAAACCTCTAAGAGACATGACCTACTTTCCCTCCAAAATATACCTTCAGCATGTTATTTGCAAAAATACCAAACAATGATTATAAAATTGAAAGAAACAAAGACAGTAAGAGATAAAATCCATTTTATGTTTTCATATGGAATGATACTATAATGTTTTAGAGTTTTCTAGTAAGTGATCTGACAAGGATAATTTTACAAAAAGTCTGTAAGCATATGCATAATATACCATAGCATATGGCTATTAATATATTTAGCACAAGGCAAATGAGACCGTTACACGAGACTGGCACACCGGTTCCTTTTAGAGACCACTGGGCAAAGGGGGCCATTGCTGGACATCAGAGTGTTTCTTTCACTACAACCAGCTGGAGATACTCTGAGTGTACCTCAGACAGGGATACAGGGAAATCTCGCTCCGTGGGCCCGCCGGCAGCAGACCAACCTTCAATGAAGTTAAAGGGGCCGGTGTGCACACACCGCGCCGTCCCCAATGGCAGTGCCTCAGCTCTTCATCCCACCCCTTTTAAGACGTGGGACGAAGAGCTGAGGCACAACCATTGGGCGATGCGTGAACACCGGCCCCTTTAATTTCATGAATGCCGGCCTCCACCCGCTGCCCACACCAGACACCAGAAGCAGTGGTAAGTCGGGGAGGGGAGTGTTATATGGGGGGCTTAAGGCTTTTCTGAAAAGAAATGCCTTTTAACCCCCTATATGCCACTCTGTCCCATGATATGCCTTTTAACCCCTAAATGCCAGAGTGGCATATAGGGGTCAAAAGGCATTTCCGGAGGCAGGGTGGCATAAAGGGGGTAAAAAGGCATATCATGGGGCAGAGTGGCATATAGGGGGTATAAGGCATTTCTGGGAGCAGAGTGGCAAGCCTGGGGGCAGATGAGCATAACTGGGGGGGCAGGTTGGCAAATGAAAGGAAATAAAAACAAAAAAAATATTTTTCTCAATCACAGTGTTTATTAAATATGAAAAAATAGTTTACATGAATTAATAAAGAAATAAGTTTCTTACAAGAATATCGTGACGAATAATGTGATCACTGTTTTGTTCCACTGAATAAAATGGAACTTTTTCATCTAAAAATGTTTGCAGTAGCAAATGTTTTGATTCCATTATTTCATTATGTGTAATGAATTTCATTTATTAGGGCCACTTTTGCTTTCTGGTATTTTAATACAAATAATGTGATAAAAAAAATGTCTTATAGTTATTTGTATGGCAAATAGTGTGACTCGGGTATGTATAAGGGGTGCGTGTGAGCAGGGGCGTAACTAGACGCCTCAGGGCCCGGGTGCGAGAGTCTGTTAAGGGCCCCCCCACCCCCTCACCCCCCCCCCAAAAAACATGATTTTTACCCAACAATTTTTTTTCAACAAATTCAATTTACATATTGAATCATATCTGTAAAAAAATCAAAGAAAAAGGGGCGCATGTACAAAGGGCATAATCCAGGGGTGTCCAAGTTTTTTCTGCAGTGGGCCACTTCATCAGAATTGTATATGTGCGCGGGCCGCACTCATTTTTCACTGTGACAAAAAATATGGCCTTTAATAAAATATGCAGATTAAAATAAAGTAAAATGACACAAAACCTTTACTCTTCCTCTCACTGATTTCTGGGCTTTGAAAGTTTTGCGACTACAAATTCAGGATTCCCTAGATTTATTCTAGGGATGAACTAAAATGAAAATTCTGGACCAAAACATTCAGGGTTCACTTAGCCAAAACCGAAAATGACCCCCACCTTTAAAAATAATAATAAAAACTCACATGTTTAATAAAAGTAGGTAACACACAATTGGACAAAATTAGCAATATGACTTGGCATGATAGGAGTGTGATTGCTAACAGCAATCACACTCCTATCATACCCAGGCAATCAGTAAATGCTGGTACCTAGGCATGATGGGACTGTGCTCGCTGTGATTGCTGTTAGCAATCACACTCCTATCATGCCAAGTCAGCCAGTACATGCTGGTACAGGGTGGCTGTAAGTGCAGACCCCATACTGCTGACAGCATCACTACACAAGGGGGGCAGCTGGCCAGGTTTCAGCATGTACTGGCTGACTTGGCATGATAGGAGTGTGATTGCTAACAGCAATCACAGTCCCATCATGCCTAGGTTCCAGCACTTACACATCCATGCTATCACACACACATCACACACACACACACACACTCATAATCATTCATTCACAGATTCATTCCCTCAATCACACACACTCATTCAAACACCCTCCCCACCCCCTTACCTGCACTGCAGCTCCTCGATGCCGCTCACAGACTTCAGCAGGGGGCGCGGCCTCCCTCTGCCTTCTCTGCTAAAGCACAGAGGAAGTAGGATGTCATGTGAACTCCGCTTCCTCTGTGCAGTCCAGAAGACCCTCCCACAAGTAAGTAGCAGGGCTTGAGGTGCGGCTCGCGTAAGATCGGTTGCCCTGGCTGCTGATCTTACGCGGGCCGCACCTCGAGGTCTCGCGGGCCGCATTTGGCCCGCGGGCCACATGTTGGACGACCCTGCCTTATTTAAAAAAAAAACGGAAAAAAGATTTCGGGCGGCCCCTTGGCTTGGGCCCCCCTGCCGCCGGGGCCCGGTCGCAGTCGCCACCCCTGCGACCCCGGTCGCAGTCGCGACCCCTGCGACCCCGGTAGTTCCGCCACTGCGTGTGAGTATAAGAGCTCGACCGCGAGATAAACTATATGGGGCTGGTCTCCAAATGTTTCCGGGCTGCTTTTCAGTCCCAGTCCGGCCCTGACCTCAGAATTTATCAGACCTTAGACTAGGTGAGATACCAATAAGTGAGCAGCAAATGAGCCTAAAGAATACTGAGTGACTGCACAATATTGGGTCACCCATCAATTGAGTAAGCAAGTTGTACATCACCACATGGGGCTGCAAGAGTTTGAAAATAAAGGAAAAATTAGGGGACTAGTAAGGCCAGGGGAATGTTTTTAAAAAAATGTGGCTGTGAATACGTGAATATACAGTATATATATATATGTCTCTATATATATATATATACACGTTGGGAACATGTGAGTTGTATAATGTGTACATTTCATACAGGTCAGTTAAGTTAAAAGGAAATAGATTAATGGCAACCCTTCTGCTCCCTGCAATACATTCCCTCTGTCAATGACCTCTACATCAGGTTCAGTTGCAGATGTATTTTGGAAAAGCCAGAACAGATCGTGGATGTCACGTACGTGTGATAGCTTCTGAAATTAAAAGCAGTTAAGCATAGGGGGGGGGACTTTTGTTGCTAGGTACCATTTTATTGGATAAATAAAGGTTGCAAATCATTTGTTCTGGCAATGTCTGCATAAGTCATCAGAGGGATAATTGCTAGGATAGATCTCTGCAAGGCTGGATATGCCACAGGCTCTCTACGTGAGCCACGAATTAAAGTCATTGCTGCCAAGGCTACTGTCAGATTACAAGATAGCTTCACGGATATTAGCATTACATCTGGTATACCATTAATAAGGGGCTTTCGATGTAGAAAACACATGTTGCTGCAGCAGTAATGTCTTGGCCTTGAATTTTCTTGAATAGAATTGCTGAATCCAACAAATATAGAAGTCTTTAAGATATTCACAGAACTATATTTTTATCAGTCTAGTAGTTATGACAGGTGAAATGTTTTGTACCTAGTAACTGGCATTTACTGAGCACACTGAATAATATTAGTACTAGACTTGCGCATTCGTCTTCGGGCAAACATGTAAACGAGCACGAAGAGGCCATTTTTTTGTTCGTGCCGAAGACACGCCGAAGAGAATACAGTGCTGGCAAAATGTAGGAGAAGACGAAGACTCACAACCACGAAGAATCGAAGATCGTCTTAGTTTTTGCCGCGCAGCCGCCAAAATTTCAAACAGGAGTGAGCTGATCCTCGTCTCTCCAATCAGCTCACTCTTGTGACGTCACGCTAAGGGTCTCGTCCAATGCCTGTGCTGCAATTTTTTTAATTCTGAAAGCGCCTTTATAAGACCAGAGCTTGCCTGAGAGATCCATTCATTTTTTGCTGTGACTGCTTTGGCAACACTGCTGTGCTGCATCCGAGCTTTACAGAGAGATTGTTCTGTTCTGTGTGAGACTGGTAAGCCTCAGCCTGCCATTTCTCACAGTGTACTCTTCCTCATTCAGTTCTACTGAATTAACAATATTTAATAATAATAATTTTATTAATTTAATATTTTTTTAATTTAATTTGTCATCAACTGTGTAGTGCTGTTGAGTTGACAGTGCACTCAGTGCCTCACTGGCACTGGGGTGCCCTTGCCCTGGGCTGGCACTAGTGCCTACTGCCTGTCCTGCTTAAATAAATTAAATAATAGAATTTATAAATTGTGAAGAATTTAATAGAATATATTATTAATAATTGAATACATATAAAATTATATATATATTTGTCAGTTATATATACTTTAGTTAGTATAGTATTAGTAATAGTATACTAGTGTAGAGTGTACTGTAGACATTCAAGACATCTACTAGTGTCTAATCTAAAATCAGTAATATTAATAATTAATAATGAATACATTATAAAATTATATATATATTTGTCAGTTATATATACTATAGTTAGTAATAGTATACTAGTGTAGAGTGTACTGTAGACATTCAAGACATCTACTAGTGTCTAATCTAAAATCATTAATATCAATAATTCTGTAATTCTTTATCTTAATAGTTAATTAAATTAGCTATAAATATAATTAATAATTACTACTAGCGTATAGTTCAGCTAATCTTATTAGTACTGGTGCTGCAGCTGTATAGTTTGTGCTTTGTTTTAGCAACAGCAAGAGACCAAGTCAATTTTTCTTAATTAATAATCTTTCATTTTATTTCATTTGTTTTGCTCACCTCAGTCCATCAGTGAAGTGAACTTGTTGGGCTAGTGAGTGCAGCCGCATAAGTGCTGTGTTCTTTTTTGATCAGCAAGCAGTGACGTTAACTGTTTTGCAAAGATTTTCTCATTTATTTAACATTTTATTTTAATTTTATTAAAAGTACCCTTAGTGTTTTGCTCACCTCAGTCCATCAGTGAAGTGAACTTGTTGGGCTAGTGAGTGCAGCCGCATAAGTGCTGTGTGTTTCAGCAAGCAGTGAAGCTAACTTTTCAAGAAAAATTGACTGTGTGACGACAACTGTACTAAGCAAAGCTTCAAGCTACTAGCTGTAGTACTAAAATCTAATCTTTAATCTTCTCAATCTATAATATATTATATAATATAATATAAATTCTAATTCATAATCTATAATATATATAAGTAATTCTTTCTAATTCATAATCTATATTCTATCTATAATCCATAATATAATTAATTCTAATCTATTAATAATAAAATATTATATATAACTTAACCTCACTTTAGTTTAGTGGGCTTGAGAGCGTCTGCCTAGAGTTAGACTAGAATACTAATATAGCTGTAGGTTTAGCATAGTAGTAGGATAGGCTCTTAGGCCCGTGTAAATTCAAAGTCTTTACTTTTTTTATCCCCCTTTTTTTTTTATTTTTTTTTTAAGTTTTTTTAAACACTACACTACACACACAACACAAAATTTGAAATGGATCCTCCTTTTGGGACTAAGGAGGGACAAGCTCCATCTACCACCACCACCACCAGCAGCACCACCACCTGTTCTAAGATGCAGCCTTTGCGTCAGTCTAGTCGGCCAAGTAGGCCAAGCTCTCGCTTATCATTTGGGGAAGCATTGCTTGAAGGATCATCAAGTAAAGGAAAGGCACCAAAAGCAGGCAGTAGTAGTGAGGCTAGGCCTACAAGCTCTATGGTTTTTTACGGAAAGCCTAAAGCACCAGAAGCACGTTCAAAGTTAAACGGTAGCACAACTAGTACTTCTACTAGCCCAGTGACTAAAAAGAAGTGCCTTTTGCCCCAAGCAGCATCTTCCCCATCCACAAGCAGCATGCAAGGTACCAAGCAGAGCCAAATTAGCAGCAAGACTCAGAGGGGTCCCAAACCAAAGCAATCTCATTCCTTTGTAGGGAAAATCACCACCACCACCACCACCCCCACCTCTACCGCCTCTACCACCACTAGTGCTGCGCCTACTGTTCCCACCGGTACCGCCACGCCATGTCCTCCTAGTACCTCTAGCAAGCCACCAAGTCCTTACAATATTTTTGTAAAGACAGTTAGAGAGAGGGCTATACATAGTGGAACTCCACCTAGCGAGGTAGCAGAGGAGCCTGAGACTGAGAGGCCAAGTGCAGAGTCTGTTCTTCCTGCTCGCATTACTACTAGTCACGAGTCTCACGATATTAGTCTTAGCTCCAGCCTAGCAGGAGTTCCATTCAATCTGGCTAATGAAGAACTAGACTATGAGCCAGAGGAAGTAGAGGAGATGAGTGGTCAGCAATCAGATTCCTCAGGGAGCAGTGTCCAAATGACTAGTGCACAATTTTCCCCTGAGCCTCCACCTTCTCCGTTACGATCATCACCATCACCACCAGCAGCAGCAAATCTAAAGTTAAAGCAATTAGCAGTCCCACTATGGCCAGTACTGTTACCACCGGTCCCATCACCACTAGTTCTGCCTCTGTTCATCCACCCCGAGCAATAGGAGCAGCACCCAAGGCACACTCCAAGGCTATGCGCGCCCCAATTTGGGAGCACTTTGAAAATGTTGAAGAAGGGCGCTATGGAAAGTGCAAACATTGTGGGAAGCTAATAAGCAGAGGGAAAGTGTCTGGCCATCTTACCAGTGCTAGCATGAAGCATCACCTCAGCACTCAACACAACGCTGTGCTATTGGGGAAAGATGCAGAAGTAAAACTTAGTCAGCATAGCTGGTGGCCGTGGAAAAACCCCAACAGCTGCTTCTGAGCCAATAGCAGCAGCAGCTAGAGCTGGCAGCCAGAGACCAAGGCAGGTTGGAGCACTGCATGTCCAGCCCACCCTGGGACAATTTGTGGCATTCCAATCCAAAAGGTCAATGCCCAATAAAGTAACGCGACTTATTGGTCAGTTCATTGCTGTTGGAGGGGCATCCTTCTCTATGATCGAAGGGGAGCCTTTCAAACAATTGATGGTGGCTGTGGCTCCACAATATACAGTTCCGTCACGTTCCACTTTCAGCAAGAACATTGTCCCCTCATTGTATCGGTCCTGTGTTGCAGCAGTGAAAGAGGAGCTTTTCAAGGCTGCTGGTCAGTCTGTTAATTTCACAACAGATTTGTGGAGTGCACCTAGTGGGCAGCATGCCTTTCTTTCTTTGACAGCACACTGGTGGCAGCCCAGTGTGCCCAAGGAAGCTGCTGCAGCAGGCTACCGATCATTCCTTCTCCATGCACTTCCCAAAATGTTCTGCATGCGAGGAGGAAAATGTTTAGCCTTTGGGTGGGAGCAGAGGCAGGCACCAATGTTGAAGTTGGTTTTGTGGTAACTGACGGAGGTGCCAATATGGTGAAAGCGCTGCGAGATGGTCATATTGTTGGTGTGTGCTGTGCAGCCCACATCATCCATCTTGTAGTGAAGGCAGCAATGTCAGAAGGAACTAATATGGCAGCAGTAGTTCTGTCCCGCTGCAGAAAGATCACTGGGCACTTTCACCATAGTGTTAAGGCTAGCCAACTTTTGAGGGAAGAGCAAGAGAGGTCAGGTCTTCCCGTACACGTCAGGATGTCAGTACACGGTGGAACTCCACGTTAGACATGCTGGAGAGGATTTTGGAGCAGCAGAGGGCAATCCATAATCTTACCTCAGAGCACAATATTGGGATTACATCTCCATTGAATAGGGAGGATTGGACAGTGATCGCCCAGCTAGTGGCAGTCCTTAAACCATTCAGGGATGCCACTGAAAATTTAAGCTCAAACACTGCCAGTCTGGCCCAGGTAATCCTAGTGTTCTCCCATCTAGGCAGCAAGATGGATGTGTTCCTTGAAAACCGTGAGGCTGTTCAAGGTGGGACTTTACATCCTGACGTAGCAGCCATAGTCAGGAAGCTGAAGGATCTGCTAAAAGTACACCTTCGCAAACGCATGGAAGAGAGTCCTGAAATGAGGCTAGCGTGCCTTTGCGATCCAAGAATTAAGGGAAAGCTAGCTTTGAAATTCAATGTTCTCAGTAGCTACCGGGAGCAATTGGTCAACAAGGTGCGTGACTGGCAGCGTAAAATGGGAATGCTGTCCAAGGAGGGAGAGGTGCAGGAGGAGGAAGAGATTATGTGGTCTGCTACTCATAGCAGCAGCATAGCAGCAGTGCCACAAGCATCACAACAACACAGCTGAGTGGAGCAGCTGCATTTTGGGAAGAGGCACTTGGGAGTATAGTTGGACCATCTGACAGAGCTAGCAGCAGAAAGGAGAGTAGTGCTGCTGAAATGGTCAAACTTTACCTCTGTGAAGTTCCTTCTGCACCTAATGTTGATCCTCTTAGCTACTGGGATGAAAAGAAGAGTGTGTGGCCTGCACTCTCATGGGTTGCGCAGCAGCTTCTATCATGTCCGCCAACCACTGTTCAAAAACATACTGAGTCCACAGCCAGGGCCGGCCCGACAATGGAGCCGAGTGGGGCAGCCGCTCCAGGCGGCACTTTTGAAGGGGAGGAAGGGTAGATAATATGGGGGGGGGGTAGATAATGGGGGGGGGCGGCAGGGACGGAGGGAGAGGAAGGGTAAAACGGGGGGGGCGGCATTTTAAAATTCGCCCCAGGCGGCATTTTGCCTTGGGCCGGCCCTGTCCACAGCGCTCACGCCTTGGCACCTAAAATGTCCAAATGCCCAAAATGTCCCTAATGGTAAGGGTAGTTTCTCCCCCTTGGCTGCGTCTGTTTGCGGTGTGGCAACGCCTGCTACCTCCGCCGGAGTAGCCAACTTACGCTAGGGCCTAGTGTCTGAGCTCTGGAAGTCCCCTGCCAAACGTCTTGGACTGACAGTTGTTTGGAAACAGGTAAGTGGGTTTTCCATTTCCTTTTTTTCCGTCTGATACACAACCTTCCAAACATAACACACACAATAACACATATAACACAGTGACATAACACATAACACACATAACACATATAACACAGTGACATAACACCTAACACACATAACACACACATGTACAATTCACAAATCACAAGGACCTTTCCTCCTGTTATTTGCCCTGGCCTTCACTTCTACACTCACTAGCATTAACGCTATAACTCACACTTCACCCTATAACATGTTTCCATCCACATAGCTGCCAACAGACCCAACTTTTTCAGGGACAGTCCTGCTTTTTTCCTGTCCCATCAAATTTAGCTAAACTAGGTATGCTAGTGCACATAGGTATAGCTGGGTAGGGTAGCACTACAACATTTAAATAAATATAGTAAAGTAAATAATAATAAATATAACTTTAAAATAAAATTCAATAAACCCATTAAAATTAAAATTAAATTATTATTTAGACATAATACATCTTTAACCAAAACAGTGCACTGCTAATAATCCTAAAAATAACCGTACATTAACCCTAAGCTATTTTTTAGTTCTTGTCCAACATTTTTCCATTCGCATACCTGCCAACACGCCCAACATTTTTGTGGACAGTCCTGCTTTTTTCCAGTCCTGTCCAGTAAAAGTTGGGTTGTTGCAAAGTATGCCATTATAAATAGGTAGCAAATGTTAGGCATGTATTACAAGTGGTCCAAAATCAATTTAAAAATGTAAAATAATCCCTATTCTTTTATTAAACATCTATGGATGTGTGACTGTGTATGATAAAAAGGAGGCCAAGTTCCTTGGAGCATTTGTCTAGGTCATTTTGTGTACAGTACACCTCGGTACGTGTGTGCAACTCTATTGGTCGTTTCGGCAGGGGGCTCGCCTGCCATCAACGAATGACGTGCATTCTGCAGTTCTGCAATTCATTTGTTGATGCCAGACCAGCCCCCTTCCGGCGACCAATAGAATCGCACACACGTACCTTCATGGCGCGAACGCATCTGCTGCTGCTGCTGCTGCTCCGATGTGTTCTTAACCCCGTATTAACCCCTGCTACGCAGCCGGGAGAAAACAAAGAAGAAACGAGCATGAAGAATGGCCACGAATATTCGCCCGAAAAGAAGACAGGAACGGGCGAATATTCGCGGAATACGAAGGTTTTTTTTTCTCCGAAGACGAGTACGAAGACGAACACGAAGAGCCCCCTGGTGCCCAAGTCTAATTAGTACAGTGGTTATTGTAATGGAAATGTTCAACTGGGTTTATTCTATACTTTGCATTAGTGCTATGAATTCAACTCACAGACTTCCCTATACGTTAAGAAGGGCCAATCCTGGTGATCTTCTGATGAAAGAGGAGCTTGGCTGGCCCTGTATAATGTATAATTAAATCAGTGAGAGTTTTTGAGAGCAAAGCTCCCTGGGGTCCATATCATGAATAATTTATTCATTTAGTTGAAACCGCAACCCTCTTAAAAATTCCCAGTTTAGTGAATTAACCTCCAGTGGATTAAACTGTATAATGTATAAAGTTGTCGGTGGCCATTTTTCTTATATATTAAACACTACACTTGGGCATTTGGATTTGTACACATTTTTGCCAACTTTGTTAATTCACATGAATGTCAGAATACTGGGAGGGACCCTTAACAAAACAAACAAAAATGAAGCAGAGAGCTCTGAATTTTGCATTTGGTTGCTCTTTCACGTTCCCTCTTACTTGGAGAAGCGGGGAAAAGGCTGTCCCCACGGTTCCAAGAGGCCAGGATAATGCAGACCCATGTAAATTATTCTGGCCTCTCCATTTTGCAGAAGCGCTCCGGGATGCCTGGTTAACGGAGCTGATACCGTGAAGAAGCAGACAAAGAAAGAACCATGAGAGAGTGTGAGTGACAGCAAATTTATTTTCCGAATGGGAAAATCCCTCCGAATTTCATCCGATTCAAAAGCAGAAAACAAAATTTGTTGCCGAAAAACAAACAGACCAAAAATGTAATAAAAAATGTGTTTGGATGGCTTTTGTCCACTTTCACAAATCTATTAAACCCCATTAAATATGTTTTATTGAGTGTACTGAATAGTTAAATAAATGATTTTGAAAATGGGCAACCACATTTTAAAGGAACCTAACAGAAAGGTCAATAGTAGCAAATTGAGTTTTTTCGCCCTGAATATTGTTTAATCACTGTTGTGTCGGATCATTTGCTCGGTAAAAATGCCAACAATAATCTTAACATTGAATACACCAATTTTTACCTGTTATTATAATCCATTGCTGCAGCTATACTGTGTACCATAAAGGGTTGATATAATAGGCACTTATGTATGAATTGCAAGCTTAATTTAGAATTCAGTTTTCATATATTTCTTCCCGTAATGGGCATGGTTTTTTATACTTGTGTGTGTAATATGCACATATTTGTAACCTTGCCCATTCCATACATGTCCATCCATTGTATCTACTCTCTGTCCATTCTTTTTGTTCCTTAATGCCTATTCTCCAGGGCAGGTTGCTACTGATCTTTGTAACTAGAGGCAGTGATGTATGTACCTAGGCCTAACCCAGGACAGCACCCTCCTCACTGCTGAGTATGATGTCATATCCCAACACTCCGTATTGAAGGCATTCGGTGCCAGGTACCACATACCATGAAGGGCTGTACCGATTAGGCTTAGTGGTCCATAGTGTAAATGGACCAGCTGGGAAGATCAGAGATCTCTTTTGTAACCAGGCTATTATGGTAATCTGCCCACTAGTTGGTGTCAGAAGGGCTGTCAACCACTATGGACCTGCCGTTCTAGGCTTAACCCTTAATACTCCACTACCTAGAGGTAGCCAGCCACTGGTTACATCTACTGAATAAAAAAGTTAGTAATTATTTATCTTCAGTTTAGTATTTTGCAAATATACTACAGTCTCCAGTGTCACCAAAATATTCACAGTCAAAGACTAAAGAATTCCTCATTTGACTTGGGAATGCGATAAAATGTATGAATGTTGGACAGGTTCTACTTCAGAGGTCTGCGTTGGCAGTAATCTGTGAACAGCTGTAAAATCCATACATTTCTGAGTCATCCACTATCATGAAATTTACTAACTTTTTTCTTGTGCGTAACTTAAATATGTTTAGAACAAATATTTGCTCTCCAGACTAAGATGTTATTCTATGTCACAGCAGGATGTAGCACATCATAATTTTGGATTAAATAGTAAGAATGTTCATGGTCTTGCAAAACAGCAGTTCTGGAATGCTGGCCGTTTGTACTGTTGTTAAGATTAACACTTGATTTTTCCATTAGCCGGAGTGCTCCAAAATGGGTTTCATTCATTTCACAGTGATGTAAACAAATTTTTAGGTCATGGGTCCTTAAATGACCTTGTTCAACAAATGAGGTTGATAAAAATATTACTACTCATGGTAGGTGACAATAACATACCTAATTAGAACAATGTCAGTAACTGTTTTTTAAAACAACAATAACCATATGTTGATCTATAGAACAACAAACCAGCCAACCATATATATTTGTACATATGTATTTTCAAACATACTTTCTAAATGCATTGCCATATCAAAAACCATCTCTACAGTCTACAAATAGATTAAAATACAGTGACAGGGTCTTTCCTTAGGTAGAGGTATAAAAACTTGACATAGTGGCGGTCTAAGCATTATATAGCCATGTAGTGTGACGTAATCCCCAATATTTATGCTTCAGAATGGTGCCATACGGGTGGCTTTAAAATAAAAGGCAGTCCAGTTTTGCTGATTCAGCCCCATTGTAAGGATTATATAGAACTGAACAATGTTGGGGTATAACAGACATAGTGGTGGAATAAGAAACATATGGCCAAACGGTGTGCCCAATATTTATGCTGTTAATCAAGCAGGACCCAAAACCTTTTATGGTGTGCTTTTTGTAATTTTTGTGTGTAATATCTTTTTACAAATCAAATAGGAAACAGTGGTAGAGTCTGTTCAATTTACGTTGCTTATATTATATTCTAGTGAGGTACAACTAGAAATTGTCATCCTAAATTTGATGTTAATTTTAAGTGGAAGGTTAATCAATATAAAATGTTGTCATCAAAACACCCTAATCAATCCTGTGTACAGTCTCATATATGGGTTCCACATGTTGAAGCAAACAGAATGAAAGCAGATAAGGATAAATTCACTATTTTTTTTCTGATCACCTATTGAGGGATAAGTAAAATAAGTGATACTGGTGCGGTTTGTAAAGTGCTCGTAGCTCTTCAGTATAAGGGGCTTATCCTACTAAGTGGACGATACTGCTGGCTGGTAATGAAAAACACAAAGTTTCATAGTGTTTGCAGCTGCATTGTGGACTTATCCAACTAGTTTCCATCTGATATGATCTAGGTTTTTTATGCAGAAATGTACCGTATTTGCTCGATTATAAGACGACCTGATTATAAGACCACCCCCCAAATCTGAATATTAATTTAGGAAAAAAGAAAAAGCCTTAATATAAGACGACCCTATAGGAAAAAAGATTTACCAGTAAATGTTAATTCATATAAACTATTTTTTTTAATAAAAGCTATGATTGAGAAAAATATTTTGGTTTTATTTCCTTCTATTTTCCAACCTGCCCCCCCAGTTATGCACATCTGCCCCAGAAATGCCTTATACCCCCTATATGCCACTGTGCCCCATGATATGCCTTTTGACCCCCTATGTGCCACTCTGGCATTAAGGGGGTTAAAAGGCATATTATGGGGCAGAGTAGCATATAGGGAGGTTTAAGGCATTTCAGGAGGCAGAGTGGCGTATAGAGCGTTAAAAAGGCATTGCTGGAGGCAGAGTGGCATTAAGGGGGTTAAAAGGCATTTCACAGAGCACTAGAAATGCCTTATGCCCCCCATTTAACACTCCCCTGCCCCCCCCCAAACTTACCGGTGCTTCTGACTCCCCTGTCATGCAGCCGGGGCAGCGTGTAGATGTCTACGGGATTCGCGTAGACAATTTACGCTGCAGCCGGAAGGAGGTGTGGCTAGCAGCGGGGGTTGTCTGCGTCCATCGCGCAGACCTTCCCCGGCTGTCAGAGAGAATTCCCTCTCTGATCTCTGACAGCCGGGAAGGTCTGCGTGATGGACGCAGACAACCCCCGCTGCTAGCCACACCTCCTTCCAGCTGCAGCGTAAGTTGTCTACGCGAATCGCGTAGACATCTACACACGGCCCCGGCTGCACACCGGGGACTCAGAAGCACCGGTAAGTGGGGCGGGGGGAGGGGGGAGACAGGAGGCTCCAGGTCCCCTGCAGCTGCAGGGCATCTGGATCTTAGTCGTCTCATAGTCAGACCTATTTTAGGTCTGATTATAAGACGACCCCGATTATAAGACGACCCCGATTATAAGACGCTCTGAAAAAAACCTTGTCTTATAATCGAGCAAATACGGTAATTGTTTTTGGTGTATATCCGTCACTCGGTTTGCATTTGAGTTGAGTGCTCGCCTGCGTGTTTCTTCTGCATTTTTGTTTTATGCTTGCCTGCATTCCTGTCCTTCACAAAAGATCATAGAGGTGAACTCGTAACTAGGTTTTAAAATATGAAAGTTCAGTAAAAGACATTTTAACGAGAGTTGTTCAACACAGGGACTGAGCAAATCACAAGAGGCTAGCACCTTATATTGGAAGAACAACGGTTCCATCTTGTAGAAATATAGAATTTGGCAGCATTTAAGAACCATTGATCCATCTAGTCTGTCCAGTTTTCTTGATGCAAAGACTCAGACAATAATCAGTCCTTGGTCTTGCCTTAGATTCAGGGTAGCTATATGCATATCTTATGTATGGTTAAATTCCCTCATTGTATTAGCCCCGACAACATCTGATGGAAGGTTGTTCCATTTATCTGACCCGCTAGTTTTAGATCATGCCCTGTTCTTCTAAAATGTCTTCTTTGAAATACTCATGTGCTTTGTTAAATCTCTCTAAGTATTCACATTTTCCTCATCTCCCCTTTTTCTTCTTCCCTCCAAGCCATACATATTGGCTCACTTAGTTTTCCTGATAGTTTTTATCCTGCAAACCACTTACCATTTTTGTAGTTCTCTCTCCAAATATGTCTATATCCTTCTAGAGATGGGGTTTCCACAACTGTACACAATACTCTAGGTGAGGTCTGACCAGAAACGAAGAACCACCTCTTTCTTTCTGCCACTAATTCCTCTCGCTCAGTGGCGACTCTAGAAACAATATATAGGGGGGGCACACAAGATACAACAGTCAAACTGGGGGGGCATTCATAATTTCCACCATTAAATCATACCACTGAAAAAACTATATATATATATATATATATATATATATATATATATATTGCCAAAAGTAATGTGCTATGGAATTATACTTTTGTTATTGGACTAAAATAATACTTGAGTGCGACTAATCCTTGAAATAAATATTATAACACAATAAATAACTTTTCCACTAAATGATTTCAGAACCTTGAACGTTTTGTCCCCTGAAGTCACTACATACGAGCCCCCTGCTGGTGAGCAATAGAGTCGCTCGTACAGACTTTAAAAAGTCTAATGAGGGAGCTTGCCCGGCAGAGACCACTGGTCTCCCTGTTCTATCAGTTAAATGTCCGTACAAGCGACTTTATTGGTCGTTCGTACGGACATTTAACTGTTGCAGCAGGGAGACCAGTGGTCTCTCCCGGCCAAGTTACGGCACCAGAAGTTTAAAAGTCTGTACGAGCGACTCTATTGGTCACCAGCAGGGGGCTCGTCTGCCATCAACCATTGGTTGCTCATACGGACATTTAAACTCCTGGCGCCAGAGCTGCTGCGGTACGCGTTAACCCCGTATTAACCCCTTATACAACCGGAAAAAACGAACACGAAGAATGTCCACAAATATTCGCCCGAAGAGAAGACGGGAACGTGCGAATATTCGCGGCATACAAAGATTTTTTTTTTGCTGAAGATGAGCACAAAGATGAACACGAAGACCCCCTGGTGCCCAAGTCTAGTTGAAATTACCTTGTTTTTTACTGCCTGAATCCAGTAATTTGGATCAACATAGATAGGGATGTCTTGGAAAGGTTGAAGTTGATGGATTTATTAACTATGTAGCTATGTTGTCCATCACCTGACGCCAGTACGTCTGTCTAATTTCTTTCTTTTTTTTGTGAGTGTACATATTCAGCCATTTCAATGCTAGTGTGTATGTGTGTTAAAAAGTAATACATTTCAGGAAAACAAAAAAAAAAGAATTGGATAGTTGCTGGCATATTTGGCAGTAGAAAAGTAGAACATCTTCTTTCTGCCCTCCAGCATTTCAAACAAATTCCAGGCCGGTTCAACTATACAAGCATGTGCTTCGCTTGGAAGTAAATGTACTCTGTAATGTGTGTTTTGTGTTTGTTGCTATTGAATTCAAACAATGAGATAGTTTAAATCTACAATAAAAAAGAGCAATGTTTATAGATTCATGGAAGAAGTGACAGTACTTGTGTTAGTGTTAGGTCTTCTGTGTGGCTCATTTGAATTCATTAACTTTGAGTGACTTAACAGCAGAGCTGGCGCCACATGGAGTCCAGAATTTTTCCTCATTTACTGAAGTATAGCAGCTCAATATGACACCATTACATTATTAACTGCTTGTGCTTGTGTGTTGGTAATTTCTGTATTCCAGGTAGGTATTGGATATATTGTACTTGCAAACAATAATCTCGATCATATAGATTTTACACTGCCTTAACCCTTTTCGGTGGGTTTACAATTTTTGTAGTATACAGATAACAATATGGCAAAAATCTGTATATGTGTTACACATTAAATGAATCATAAAATGCATAACAATCAACATAAATTGTTAGCTGTAACTTAAACATAAAACATTTTTCTTCATTACATCAAATGTTTTGGCACTGATAAGGGACGTGTTGATTACTGATAATTTCCCTTCCAGCAGAATGTGTAATGTAAGGCAGTGTCTGCAAAAGTCATAAATGTATTGGACATAAAGCCTATTAGTAATTATTCTTCTTTTATGGCATTAATGCTTCAAAGTCTTTCTTTTTCATTATACTAAAACCACTTTGCACACAGATTACATTCCCTTTTTTCCAGATGCAATTGAAGGACACATTTAGAATGCCTTTGTTTTGGAGTTCATAAATTAGTAGTGTTTACAGAGCAGACGTTTGGGTGGCTTAAACATTTTAGGGGTCCTTCTCTAATCCATTTAGTTGCCTATAACATATATGTTTAGTCTGTTAAAAATCCATTTTGGTTTTGGTACATTATAATGAATCAGTGTCATTCTTGTTAGTCCTTCCCCTCAATTATCATATGGGAGATGAATAGATAAATAGGGGCATAAGGAACTGGAATTATTGTGTAAAGGTCGTAAAAGGACCCCGTAGAACATCTTTGCATTCATAGAGGTCCAGCAAATACCATTAGCTCAACACAAAGCAACATAAGCACTTACAGACATTTACCTTATGTGGAACCTGTCTTCAGAGCTGCTTCAATGAGACCCAAGCTGCCGCACAATTACTGCAGGGTCACTTAACCTTTCGTTACATGACTGCACTGAGCTCTCAGCAGCCAGGTCCAAGTGGTTAGAATTGTTTGAAGACTTCAGACTGGCCCAGGGGGGACATTGTCCTCCTGGTCCTTGGGGCAGCCCGCTCCTTAAAAAGACATGTTACGGTCAGGTTTGAAATGTTTGGGCCATTAAACAATGTATTAGCTAAATAAAATCTCTATAATTAATATTTTTGTCTAGGCAAATATTTGAGTTTGGTGGTGATGTTAAATATTTATTTAAGATGGTATCTTCAGAATGTATAGCTCTCTGAACATACAGATCAGTGACATTTCAAGATGAATCAAGTTTTACACTGATTCGACTTTCTAATACCCGTTTCTCATAGTGGCCATGATCATTCCAACCTAGATGGTTGATATACTATAAAATTAGCCAGAATCCCAGAAGGTTTGCTGTTTGAGCTGAACCATTCACTATATTGAATATATTGGACTGCTGTATCTACAACGTCCGCTGTACACATTGGTGCTTTCTTTGGTTTACTAGCTTCAGATAAAGTGCATACTTTGCATTACTGTGGTAATACAGTTCACTGTGCTCTGATTCCACTTTGGGGTTTTCGAAACAATTTCTAAAATTCACCAAGCAAGAATGATTGAACTGAGACAAAAACAGACTCTGATTAGCACAGCCAGACTACTTACCACAAAGAGATGAATATAGAAGATAAGGCTAGCTAATAAATGCATTTTTTCTGTTACTTCTCTTTAAACTGTGTCCTTAATGCTTCTAACAACATTTTTTCTATTTTTGTAAAATTCACTATTTTATAAAGCACTGTAACAAGGATATGTTACAAAAAAATCAATTTCATATACTATTTATTTTATACTGATGCTTGAGCCACTCAACTTTTTTAATTCTCATAAAAAATATGGTGCTTTAAACTTTATAATGACATAACATATGGATAGGAAACTTTAACAGAAGCAGCTCTTTTAGTAGTTAGGCTGTGTGAAAAAAAACAGGTTCAGATAAATCGCTTATAACAAGAATGTGTAATAAAATAGGATATATTCTTGTGTGTATAGGTGACTATATGAATGAATGTATGATCTGTGTAAAAGAATGAATGAATTTTGAAAATGGCAGATGGTTTTCACATCTGTAACTAATATGTTAAATGCAAACCTAAGCTCTGCTCCTTATAAAATCTAATCATACTTTCTAAAATGCTATTCATATGCATGCCTCTGTATGAAGCTAAAGAGTGTTTTCCACCAAGCTCTTTATTATAGATCCTTCAGGTTTTTATTGTTGGCCCAGATAGTAACACATAGAAACAAAACAATAACAGACATGTCTGTGGCTGCCACTGGACCAAGATGATTTTAATCAAAGTATTAGCAGTCAGGTTTACTAACGCTAAAATCATTTATAACATGTCTTTATTATTAAGTAGGTGCATATAGGGTTCTGTAGAAATGAGATCCAATCTTTGTTTAATTAGAGGAGACGGACAGTGGAGGCCAGCAATACTTCCTGTTGAATGCTGTCATTAGAGTTTTTTTCTTCCGCAGAAATAAGCAGTGCATCCAAAAAATAAAAAGATGACATGGAGATGAAAAAAAGAAAATATAAATATATGAGTTTGATCATCTCGAGTTATGTCCTTTTTTTAAACTCTCTTAGTAATTTAATGAGCCTTCATCTATTTCAAGCAAGTTTGTTTTATTAAACCCCACTGCCAGAAAATCAACAGCTTAAACTAAAACCCTGTAAGAGAGAAGTGAACATGTGAGGAGGTGAGCTATCTCCAGCTATTATCTCATTTTATGAATGTGCACATACTGGATTAAGCCATGGAGAGTCCCGTTGCAAAAGTCCGGGTCATTAGTTACCCAACAAAACTATTGTATTGGTACAACGGAAGATAATTCTATTCATGTTTGTCATACTCTTTGGCTATCATACTCATTAAAATATGCTTTTGAAATCTTTGGGTGAGGTCTATGAGGGTCTATGAAAGTAGCGTAACAGCCCACTGCTGACCCATACTATGGTAGCCATTTGTTGCCATTATTTAACAGGACCACACATAAAATACATTTTCTATCAATTGTCATGATAGTTTCCTTGCATTTGAAAAAGCTTTGACATAATTAATGTATGATTTTTGGGAGAGGTTTTGGCATTCAGAAGTAATAAGAAATGTATTCCTAATTCTAGTTTTACTACCATAATTTACCATATCAATAGAATATCATATGTAACCACTTCATGAGAGTTTGGGAAGGCATTATTCATGTACATACGGTAAAACGTGTTCTAAGATATAAGCAAACAGGGCTCCACTGGTAATATAAACCAGCCCTGGAAATAACGGAAAACCAGCCCAACATTTCATGGGACAAACCATGCATTTATAAAGAAGATCTGAAGAGCAAATTTAGTTATAAATAAGATGTATATAAAAAAGCAGTTGATAATATCACTCTGGTCCATGGCATCATTCAAGGGGTTAGAACCATCTTTCTAGGAGAGCACTTGTAGAATTCCAAATAATGCTAAATAGTATTAACCATCTTCAAGTTTACTTAAATAGATTACTGAAAAAAGTTCTTTCCACAGAAATAACTTTTGCTGTAGATTGCAAACTGGCAAATAAACTTGTAGCTCCAATAACAAAAAATAGAGCTAAAATGTGCATTCCACATTCCAAAACAGTGGAAATTGTTCTTTAGAGGTCAACATGTGCAAAAAAATTCTTAATCAATACTTGATTTTATAACAGTCCTAATAACCCTTCAATGTTCATAATAATTGTCTAAGCTTATTTCAGCAGTCTAAAAACATTTATAGGTCAAAGTATATAAATATCTTTGGCATGTCATAATGTAGGACTCCCTAGTATCATGCAAACCATTCATTGTGTGTATACATTAAATAAGAACCACAAAGGAAAAATTTTGTGCATAGATCAAATGGGAACCACATGGAAGCATAGAGATCAACTGAATATTACAATTAAACCCTGCATTGTGTACATAGATCAAGTGAGAACCACATTATATAGATCAAATGAGAACCGCATAGAAACATAGAGATTAACTGAATATTACATGCATGTGTTTGCAACTGGTTGATACCAATGAAAGTATGAGAGTGTTCCCTAGATTTGGAGATAGTCATATGTACATATATATATATTTTATATGTACCATATAATTTGTTAGATTTTTCACAGGTGACATAGGACCATCTAATAGAGGTTTCTGTTTATCAAGAGGAATTATGACCTTTGTTCAACAGAATTTCCTTGAAAAAGGCCCAAAGATTCAGCAACAATGCGTTTTTCCGGATTATACGCAGTGACCAGAGCTAAGTGGGTTGTTGTCTTGGCTTGGTTATCTGTTTGCAATACTGTGCATGCATGTATATTTGTATTAAGTACTAACATATTACGTACACCTTTACAGTATAATAAAAGGCAGAATAAATACAATAGTTAGACATTATGAATGGGATGCTATAGGTATGAATACATTAGGAAAGGATGTCCTTGCCTTGAAGAGCTTATAGTTTAATTAATAGTCTCTCTTTTGAATGTATTCATGAAGCTTGACCCATAAGAAAAGTAGACTAACCCCATTATTTTGGAGATCACTGACATTCAGCACAATTTTAGTTTCTGAAATTCTCTTTTTCAATGCTAACTTGACATATATAAGGTCTTATATATGATATATCTATGTATATATGCCACTGCTCAAAAGTTTGGGATCACTTAGAAATGTCCTTGTTTTTGAAAAAGCAAAAAAAGCTAATTTTGTCCATTAAAATAACATCAAGTGGATCGTAAATAGGGTGTAGATGGTGTTATTGTTGTAAATCAGTATTGTTCCTGGAAAGGCTGATTTTTAATGAATTATCTTAATAGGTGTACAGAGGCCCTTTATCAGCAACCATCACTATTGTGTTGCAATGGCACGTTGCGTTCGCTAATCCAAGTTTAAGTTTAAAAGGCTAATTGATCACTAGAAAACCCTTTTGCAAATGATGTTACAGCTAGAAATGTCCTTGTTTTCCATGAAAACGGCTAAGTGACAGGTAGTATATATATATATATAAATATATATATATGTATAGGGTAGTAGAAGTATTATTAAACACTCATCTACAGACACCAGACAAGCCAGAAGGCTTGCTTTTCCCTCAGAAATCTCATGGTGCTTTCACAACCACAAGGGATTCTGGGTAAGCACATGCAAATAAGGTTAACAATTATCACCTTTGCCTCTATATCCACTTTATACATGGATCCCTTGAAAGTAATTGCCTGCTGTACAAGACAGCCTTTAGACAAAACTCAGGAAGAGGTACAATAGCCAGATCACCACTCATGGACAGCTGTTTCATCCTTCATGGGACTCGTCAGCATGAGGTTGTGATACTGGCTTAATAGTTGAGGCTTGGGGTAGCTAAGAAATATCATTACATAAGTTATGGTGGGTAAAAGGTGATGGAAACCCTTCCACTTAAATTTAAGGGGTAGTAGAACTTAAACACTCATCTACAGACACCAGACAAGCCAGAAGGCTTGCTTTTCCCTCAGAAATCTCATGGTGCTTTCACAACCACAAGGGATTCTGGGTAGGCACATGCAAATAAGGTTAACAATTATCACCTTTGCCTCTATATCCACTTATATATATATATATATATATACACACAGTGGATATAAAAAGTCTACAAACCCCTGCTAAAATGCCAGGTTCTTGTCATGTTAAAGAATAAGACATGTCAGAACTTTTCCCACCTTTAATGTGACCTATAATGTGAACAATTCAATTGCAAAACAAGCTGAAATCTTTGAGGGTAAAAAAAAAAACTGGATCTGAACATCACCTATCAAAAATGGTCCAAGGAAGGAAAGTGAACCGGCAATAGGGCCATGGGCGACCAAGGCTCATTGATGCATGTGGGGGGGCAGACCAGTCAGGGTACCCATGCTGACCCCTGTCCACTGCCAATAACTTGTAAGCATAAAAACTGGACCACGGAGGAATGATAGAAGGAGGCCAGGTCTAATGATTCATGTTTTCTTTTACATCAGGTGGATGGCCGGGGTGTGTTTGCGTCCCTTACCTGGAGAACACATGGCACCAGGATGCATCCATGGAGATCCCACCTCGCAAGGATCTGCTGCTAACATCTTGGTTCCAGATACTACAGCACACCGTCAGAGGTCTAGTGGAGTCCATGCCTTGACCATTCAGGGCTGGTTTGGCGGCAAAATGGGCAAAAAGGGGACCTACACAATATCAAGTACAATATTAGGCACCCATATTAGGCAGGTGGTCATATGATTTGTTTATGTTCTGCATGACAGATGCACTTCAAAATATCAAGCTGCAAAAGCCATCATAAGAATATTTAATCTCAAATATCTTAAATGATAATTCACTGTATTTTAAGTGGTTCCAAGCTGTGTTTTGAAATGTTTAGGAAAGCAGCCATTATATTATTGCATTACTGTAAGCGTAAAATGGTAATAGCTTTGAGAATAGTATGATTAGATTACATACTCATTGCACACACTAAATTGTCTTCCATTATAATCATTCAGTTAAGCAAAATCTGTTATTCTTAACTACCTTTATAGCTCAAATATTCATAAATAATTCTGCTTTCCTGCGCATAGAATTACTTGAAACATTAACATGGATTTTTGGTCATCAGTTATATACCTCTTTGGAAACAAGCTATAGATATCCTTAAGATACATTTTATTTATAGTGTCATCAGAATCTGTAGCACTTACAGGAGGGAGAATATAAACTAACAATAATGTCAAAATCCCCGTATATATTAAATTTATAATACCATCAACACACATTAAGATGTACTGGTACAGATGCAGAAGAGGGCCCTCCTCTTATGAGCTTACAATCTATTAGTTTGTGGGAGGATGAGACAGAATGTGAGAAACTGCTTGTGTGAGAATGACTGATGTGGAGAAGTCAATGGGGTTAAGACAGGGGCAACATCAGGGGGTATGCCCAGTATCGGGGGGCCCAACCTACCTGCTCTCACATCTGCATTACATGACCCCGTGCTAGACACTGATGTAAAGAAGGGCTCCAATTCCAGCTCCACAACCCCCCTCCCTGGACATACCGCTAGGCTGGCGCTATATGATGTCATTTCCTGTATGTATGTTAGTGTGTGTAAGTATTTTTTACTGCGTGTGTAAGTACGTATGTGTGTGTGTAGGAGACAGAGCTGTGTCCGTATGTCAGAGTGTTTGTATGTTAGTATGTTAGTGTGTGTAAGTACAAATGTTAGTTTGTGTGTTAAAGTATGTTAGTGTGTGTAAGTATTTGTGTCAAAATACCGTACATATGTGTATGTTACTGTGTGTGTAAGTAAACATAGAAACATAGAAAGTGACGGCAGATAAGAACCAGTAGGCCCATCCAGTCTGCCCAACCTCTGAGTACTTTCCTTTAGTACTTGCCCTTATCCTATATCTAGCTTGGCCTTATGCCTATCCCATGCTTGCTTAAATGACTTTACTGTATTAACATCTACCACTTCTGCTGGAAGGCTATTCCATGGGTCCACTACCCTTTCCGTAATATTTTCTGATGTTACCATTAAACCTTTGCCCCTCTAGTTTATGGTTGTGTCCTCTTGTTGTGGTAGTATTTCTCCTTTTAAATAAACTATCTTCCTTTACCTTGTTGATTCCCTTTAAGTATTTAAATGTTTCTATCATATCCCCCCTGTCACGTCTTTTTTCCAGGCTATATACGTTAAGATCCTTTAACCTGTCCTGGTAAGGTTTATCTTGTAATCCATAAACCATTTTAGTAGCCCTTCTCTGCACTTTCTCCAACATTTCTATATCCTTCCGGAGATACGGTCTCCAGTACTGTACACAATACTCCAAGTGAGGTCTCACCAGTGATCTGTACAACGGCATGAGCTCTTCTCTCTTTGTACTGCTAATACCTCTCACTATACAACCAAGCATTCTGCTAGCATTACCTGCTGCTCTACAAATGTTAGTTTATAAGGCTAAGTATGTTAGTTTGTGTAAGTATGGTACTGTGTGTAGTATTCCCAACCATGTCTCGCAGGGGGTGCACAGCGTTTTTGGTTAGTCCAATGAGCAGAGAGGCAGCGGCACCTTGCACAGATTGTACGAGGTGCATGGAAGACAGGCCTCAGAGAGCCTAACACTAACACTATATATACACACACAGACACACTCTAACACTCTATATAGTGTTAGAGTGAGTGTGTGTTAGTGTATGTTGTTAGATAGTGTATGAATGTATTGCCCCCAGGGCCGGCCCAAGGCAAAATGCCGCCTGGGGCGGATTTTAAAATGCCGCCCCCCCCTTATCTACCCTTCCTCTCCCTCCGTCCCTGCCGCCCCCACCATTATCTACCCTACCTCTCCCTCCCTCCCTATTATCTACCCTTACCCCCCCCCTTGTACTTACCTTTCAGCAGTCCTGCGGCGAGTCTCCCTGTTCGGTCTCGGTGCCGGCTTGTAATGCTGAGCGCCGGAAATGAGGTAATCTTCCGGCACTCAGCATTACAAGCCGGCACCGAGACCGAACAGGGAGACTCGCCGCAGAGGAGAGAGAGAGGGGCGCCGAGCGGGTACTGACAGCTTGGTAAGCGAAAACCACTTGGCGCCCCTTTCTCTCTCTTTCGCTTTAAAAAAAAAAAAAAAGGGGGGCTTGGGGCGGCAAAGTGCCGCCCCTTCAAAAGTGCCGCCTGGAGCGGTTGCCCCACTCGGCTCCATTGTTGGGCCGGCCCTGATTGCCCCTGTTCCCATAAGGTGTGCTTATAGGTGGAGCAATGGGTGGGGCAGTGGGATGGACATGGGGCTGGCTAAAGGAAGGGGCATATGGGCATATACTGGGCATCGAGATTTCTGATGGTGGCCCTGTGTGGAGACCATAATTGGGTGGTTTCTGTGGCTATTGGCAAGATTGAGTATATGCTTCTCAGAATAAATAGATTTTAGTAAGCTGCACCCCACTTGAAAAAAAACTGAAAAACATCTCTTCGACAAAATATATAGTATTTCTGAACAAAAATAGATAATTTTCACCAATGAATCTAAAACATGTTTGCAATACATACTGAAAACCAAAAATTTGCAATATTTGTTCTGACCAACATTTGCATAATATATACTTTTAAAGTGAATGTGTTTCTTAGCTTTTGTTAATATATATATATATATATATATATATATATATATATTTACACACACATATACATAAAGAGGCTCGATTATTTTGTGATTGTCAACTGATGGATGGTGAAGGACCTTTATCTGTAGGCATTTGCAAATGTATGAGTGAGTACTGATGGTGCAGAAAAGCATATGTACAGTAAAGCACCAAACAAACAAATAAAGCTCCATCCAGGATGGAAAATGGCAGATGGCCAACCCTACTCACAAAAGTCATAGCCACAGGAGAATGAAGATCCCCAGGTAGGAGCAGTGCTATAAAAAGATGACTTTTTATTTAGAATAAGTTTAGCCGTATTTATTTAGGTTTTTTTGTGTGTGCTAAGCTTCATCCTGGATATCAAGAGTGTATATGAGGCTTTTCTTTATTGTGCTCAGTATGTTTATACTTAGGACAACCTAAGATTTAGCACAATGTATCCCTTTAATCTCATATGCTTCGGTTATCAGGTATCAGAAGAAATGGAAGATAAAACTAGTGATATTTTACAGTTATCAGACAGTAATACAGCCCTAAATTGGAAATAAAGTTAAGTACAAATCTTGGATATTAAGAGTAATATGTTCCAATATTTGCGCACAACAGTACTTTCATAGACTTGGCATTTTTACTATGTCATGATAAATGGCGGAACTATTCTATTTTGAAAATTGGAACAAGTGTGTTGTTTCTCTTTATTTTGCCCTGGTAATCCTTGTTCCATATTTATAACTCTTTATTAGCTTTATCAATTATTTTCTTGGCATAACTTTGTTGCTAGACATAAAAATTTAATATTTCTTTTGTAAGAGAACTTAAATTATTTAACGATGGAATACTGTGTACCAGTTCCCAAAATAGTACTTAGCAAAACAGCAATGGGAACATTTAAAGATATAGGCTGTAGTTAAACTCGTAATAGAATATATATGTATGAAACTTTAAATGTTGTGTACATTTTCAGTTTTATTTTTTAAATAATATTAGTCACTTTCATATATGTTGACTTCTTTATGGCAAGTCTTTACATGTGTGAAATAATTCATTTATGATTCATTAATGATTCATTGAAAGAACACTGCAGTGCTGGAGCATAGTCTTCCATCCCTTGGGAAATGCTCTAGAGATGGGAGACTAGTTGTGTTCCCTTAGTACATAAATCATTAGCCAGAAGAAAAGTCCACATGGTAAATTATCCTACTTAGGCTAGGTTTCCACTTGGGTTTTTTTTGCTAAAAACGCCCATAATAACGCCAATTCCGCCACATGGTGTTTTATTAGTGAAAAAACGCTGCGGCCAGATGTTAGCTGTTCTTCAATAGGAAATCGCACAATGCCATATCCACTTGGCGTTTTTCTGTTTGGCGTTTTTTCAGTCCTCTTTGGCATTTTACTGCTTTTTTGGGCTCTGTGGCAGTTTTTCAAAATCGCAGCATGTTGACACTCCGGCGTTTTTTGCAAGGAAATCTTGGCGTTTTTCTCCAACAGAAGTCTATGGGAGAGAAAACACGCCATGAAAAAGCCATGTGGGTTTTGCCTTGGCGTTTTTTTTTCCACAGTTACAATGCAGAGGATGGACCCAGTATCTGTGTGTCCTACGAGAAATAGGCTGGAAACAAACAGTTTCACACAAAACAAAGTTCATATTGAATTTTACACCATTTGGAACAAACATACCATTACAAACAAACATACCCAACTGGATCCTGCGTGCCAAAAGCAACAGCAAACAATTTGCACCATCATTTGGGGACAATCTTCCTAGAGGAGCAGACATTCGGAATAAAGCACGCCTAACAAACCACAGAAAAGAGACAAAAGGGTCCGCCGGGGCGTTTAAGTAGAACTCTACCAAGGAAATGACATCAGGAGGGGGCAGATACTTGCCATTTATCCCAATCCCTTTTAGCTGGGTGAAAATTCCAACGTGTAAAGGCTGGAAAAACTGCCTAAGGTCAAAAAAGCAATTTCCACAGAAAGGCTAAAACGCCAGAAAAAACGCCAAAAAGCAAAAATGAAATAAGAGCCCCGATTATAAATCCAAGCTTACAGAAAAATGACATATTGTGCCATCAAAAGTTCTATCGTGACATGCAAGTGTAAAATTGGATCACTTCTCCTTTTCATCTCAGTGAAAGAGATCTGTGAAGCCCTCATCTGCAACCTTAATCCTTAGAGTGCCAACCCTGTATGGGATACGTGGTTGGCCAAGTGGACCCATATTTGGTAACACTCTATAACATTTCTGTACCTTATCCCTGCTCGATTCCTGTGTCTTTTAATGAATATGCAAGATTCCAGTACAGATAGAAGCCTTGCCTTTACATTTAAACAAGGTGGCTCTGATCAAGGAAGAGAGAAGCTTATCGATCCGCTGCTTCCCTTTAATGTGTAACAGAAGTGGCCAATTTATTGTTGGAGAAGCCTACCAACAGGCAGATACAATTATGTTTGTAACATAACAACTGTACAAAAGTAGATTTTTAAAACAATAAAAATGGGCAAATAAAGACTTATGAAATTAGTCATGGGAGTTTTAGTCTTCAAGAGTACAAAAGAAAATCACACCTGTGGATATGTGTATTCTATCCCTAGATTATGTTCCTTTAGTATAATTATTACATGCAATATGTTGTTAAATTTAAACAAGCTTCATGTGCAATATACGTAAATATACGTAAATCGGACTTTTAAGAAAAACATTTAATTGTTACTTTTATTATTTATTTTGAAATATAAAGAGAAAAAACATGCACCTTTATACCAAAAGAAGGCATTTCTATGGCTGGGCCATGTATTCATTAAGTTCATTAATAAGCCTAACCCACAGCCTGGCATTAGGGGCTTTCCATATAATATCCTCGATTACATTACAATCATTTATAGAGTGCCATCAGATTATGTAGCACTATTACAATAGGGGAAACAGAAATCTGTAGCACTGTTAGTAGGTATAGTGGAAATTAACAACCGCATTCAAAATGACAATACAAATTGACAATAAGGCTAACACACAATAAGATACACTTTTACGGAAGTAAAAGGCCTTACTCGTGCGAGTTCACAGACTGAAATACCAAATAGTAAATTCTCATGTTCTGGTCCCCTATCTGTTTCCATGTAATTAAAGTGAACATATACATTAGATCATTTTCCTATAGTCTAAAAAAACAAAAAAATATATAACAAACACATACTAGAGAATTCTTATAATGCACCAAAAAAAGGAAACCGCATTAAAACAGCTGTATAGCTATAAGGGGTAGAACTTTATAAGGTTACAGAAGCAATTGTGGATAGGCTTAAGACAATCTAGATTATCATTAATGTTAATATAAAAAACATCAGTATATATGACTTGTTTTGATTAACACTCAACTATAATCCAGTAGACATATTCTAGTGTGGTGAAGCATGGAACACCAATAAACGGCATGTCAGCCAGAGGAACCCCCCCGAACTTTCAGTAATTGTTATGTACTTATAAGGAACGATTAGGCTAATCATAGTTTTGTCTATAAAATCTAACCACTGACCAACTATGGAAGAAAAATTAAACATTTTGCTGTTGTTAAACCTTTGTCTACAATGTTAAACTACAGAAGCCAGAAGGTCTCTTGGAATATGTATATATGTTTGATAATTGCATTCCTGAAAGCAAACTAACCATTTAACCCATTGAATACTAGAATGGTGATCAATGCCTTGCGAGATGCTCTTGCTTCCTGTAGTGGCCAAAAGGGTTAATTGATGGGAGAAACTCCCTAGAAATACATAAACAGTGACATTTTTGGCTGAAACAGCAGTGGAAATCCAACAGTATAACACATAACTACGATGAAATACAGTCTACAAACTCATGGAAGTACGTGGTAAAAGGTTTCTTGCTTCCATGTTGCCAAAGGTTTTTTCTACATAAAATTTATTACAGAACAAATCAGACTGCATTTTTCATTCTGCTCTGTTAAATGATTTGCTGCAGCAGCAATACCAAGGCACTAAAAAAAAGACACACACAGTACAATAACTCACAATAGTGAAAGTATTGTTACCGAATATGGATGAAATAAGATAATTCAGAGTATGTTGCTTAGTAAAGGGTCGGACTCTTTAAAAGTTTTAAAAATCTGTTCTATAAAGTATTATTTAAAAAATAAAATCAATGAAATGAATCACTGAATTGAGTATTGTTTATATAAACTACCGTGTTCTTTTTTTTTTTTCAAAGTATGTATCTTTAGGTATTTTACATATATTTTTTTATGTAGTCATACATATATTTTCACTGATATTTGTCCAAAAAGGCTACCCTAAGTAGAGAAGAGACTGCATCATGTTGGTGCCAATTTTTAAACAATTTCATAAAAGGACACTAGAAAATATAAAGCAATGAAACCTTTGCAAAGACTGTGTCCAAATACTTCACATGCAGTAATAACAGATGGAGTACAACAAATAGGTCAAAAAGGTAATGGTCATACTTGGGAACTCTGTGCTTGACCCGGAGTCTCAGGTTAAAATGCTGCTTTCCCAAGGCTTTGGGTCAGTTTCTCTTTTCTCCAGACAGAGGATCGACATATAGCAACACCCATATCTTATCTACTAATCAGCCTCCCCAACAAGTGGCTAGCACCATTCATGTGTGGCTAACCCTGCCTTATGCGTAATTAACATCACCCCTACGTGACGACACCTGTCCCCAGAGGCAGCGTTAAGGTAGCTCACCCTGGGAAGTTCCCAGGTATAGTGATAGTGTGTGCTCAGGACTGGCCCCAGACATGCCTCTTTGCAGCTTTTCCTCATGTTGCTCGCAGCCACTGGATTCTGGGTGTTGGGTGACATCATCTCTTGCAAATTCTGTAAGTAAGGATAAGCACAGCGTAATGCAGCATTTAACACAGAAGTCATGTTTTCACAGGGACTAGTTAGCAGGGATCTTTGATCTCCCCAACTGGTCCTAATGCACCCAGGCATCCAGCTGTGGCCCCTGCATAAGTCACCTATATGGTGGGGCTGATTCTGTAAATGCATATAATCTGTACTTTTTCTACCTTAGATGGCAGTAAAGGAGGTTGATACTTACTGTTTGAGTGCAGCCTGTCAGTTCATAGTTGTGTAGTGGATGCAGGGAAGAGAGGAAACGGAAGGGGTGGTCCAGCAAGGTTACTGAAAATAGGAGAATGGCCCTCTGGACGCCCCTCTTTTATAGAAGACTGCAGTGCAGCTTTGTAGACAACTTTTACAGACCTTTTGGTGACATATTTGGGTCATCTTTTGTAAGGGACAGCCTTACTGATATGACAGATGAAGGGCTAAAGAGTCTGCACTCCCAGATCAGGGCCTCAGCTCTGGAGCATGGCACCCCATGGCTCAGTGATCAATTGGGGCAACTAACAGCTGGAGGCCCCAATTGAGCCCCAAAGTGGTAACGGGTGTGACCCTGAGGACTAGGTCTGGTGGACAGAGTGGGAGCGGAAGAGCGTACCGTGGTCAATGAGGCGTCTCATTGGTAGATGGGCGCGCTGTGCGGCCTAGTGAGTCTGCTCCAAATGTGATGCTTCTTTAGCTGGCCCTAGTGGGACGCAGACTGTGGCGGCACCAGTTGCAGCCAGCACAGGTGTGGGGATAGTACTGGAAATTAATAAAGATGGCCAAGGACAGGTAGTGGGTGGTGCAGGTAAACAGGCAGAAGGGCCCCTGGGAGCACAATATGAAGCAGGAAATAAATGACAAAATATAGAAAGGCGAGTACACTGAAATCTATTCCTTACTCCCTTAGAGCATTTTAATCTGAATAATATCTTAAAATATAGTAGTAAGAAGGAAAAAGGGGGGTACTGGCTGATACCCCACACTTTTCCCAATTGGCTGCAGGCATTTACTATTTTGGCAATCATTATTATTTTGTTACATATATAATATAAATGAAGTACAGTATATGGAGGGCAAGCATGGCTGCACTATGATGAGCAATTCTGTCATCATAAGGACAGTGCTCTGTGGTTAAAGGTTACGGCCTCGGTTAGAGCAGCAGGGCATCGCTTTCAGGGGGAGCCTGCGGTTCAAGTTGGGTGTCTTTGGCTACACTTAAAAAAGGATATTACTGGCAATATAATGAGGGATCGTGCAAATGGGAATCCTCCTGCAGATACAAGCATGGGTGCTCATGGTGCTCAGGATTCCACTCCAGTCACATTGCCTTAAAAACTGGTAAGGACGAGACCGGTAAGGGACAGGGAGCTTCTGGGAAAAGGGAAATGCTCCAGTAAAGATACGCACAATGGAGCCGTGGCTTAGACTTTAAAGCTTAAAGGAAATGGGCTTGTTACTTAAGCGTGGTTTTAAGGAATCTCTAATCTGCACTCCTTTATCACAATGTAGTATCCACAAAGCTGGCCAAGGAGTTTATATTGGGCAGCATGGTGGGCCTGTTCACCTCTCTGCACATGGATAATCTGAGGATATCTCCACTGGGGGTAATCCACAAGAAATAGAAGTGGAAGTTCTTTCTGATCCATCATTTGTCCTACCCAAAAGGGGGTTCTGTCAAAAATGGGGAGCACTTAACCGGGTGAGGTGTTATGGCAAAAGAGCACTGTTAGCCAAGGCCGATGTGGAGGCTGCTTTTCAGACGCTGGTGGTACATCCCGTGTGCTTTCATTTGCTGGGTTGCTTTTTTTCACGGATAAATGTTTGTCCATGGGTAGCACTATATCTTGTGCATACTTTCAGGCTTTCAGTTCCTTCCTTCATTGGGTGGTTAAAAAGGAGGCTAGGGTGCAGTCAGTTATCCATTATTTGGATCACTTTTTGTGCATAGGGCCAGCCACTTCTGAAGCGTGTGGGGTGTCGGTGACCAAGTTGAAGCATGTTTTTGCTTGATTTGTGGTTCCTCTAACAGAAAAAAGGAGGGTCCATGCACCAAGTTGAAAGAGTATTGAGACTGACACTACCAATTTAGTTTTTAGCTCCCCTTTGATAAAGTGAAATACTTGAGGCACTGGGTGGGCCTATTATGGTCTACTAAAAAGGTGACCCTGAAACAGATGCAGTATGAAAGTGAAATTTTGCCTGCCAAATTATCCTCATGGGGCGTATATTAAGCAGGCTATCATTCATTGCATGTACCTGAGAACCTGCCACACTTTTCATCTGGAATCCAAGAGGTTGCATTAATAGACATATATTTACATTTAGTTAAAATCTAAACAATGCATTGCGCATGATTGTTTGTATTCTAATAGGTATGACAAAAAAATTGGTAAAGTCTATGATGATTTTAGCTAGAATTCTCCAAAAACTTAAAATTATTTGAGCTTTGCAAAGCTTAAATTAAATGTTTTAGAGTGAAGGACAAATATATAATATTTTGCACTTGTAGAACTCTAGCTCCGCACCTGCATCTGAGAGCAAAACCACATCGGAAAGGGAAAGTATACCATATTCAGTCTACAGAACAACATTTTCTCAAAAGGAAAGGGCATAATGCTATTCTGCAGATTATTGTAGAATTGTAATTTGTAGCATACATAGAAGTATCTGTTTAGATGGTGAGATCTTTGCCTAAAAAAATAAGTAAAAATAATAAAAACTGAAAAACACAAAACAGTCAACTTCTAAGGTAAACAACGTCTGACAAATGCTAATCTAAACCCAGACAAGGAAAAGGCTTAATGACTTATGTTCAAGGTGTTGAATGACAGTTCTGAGTAAAATAAATATTAAACATTTAGTTAATGTTGATGTCTTATGGATTGATGTTGTTGGTAAAAGACCCAAACTGTCTAATTATCTTCCGTACAATATAGGATGGATATCATCTCGCTTTTAACAATACCCTATAAAGGGCCATCACAAACTTGGAGAAAATACTCGCAATATATTATTGGGAGACACTTGAGAAACAAACCAAGAAATAGAACATCTATGAAATTGACCATAACCTAATATGCAAAAGCAGGGACGTAGGAAGGGTGAGGCGAGAGAGGCACTCACCTCAGGCGCAGCTGCGAGGGGGCGCACAGCCACGCGATCAGCAGCAGCCTCCAGGACTGGTTAGGGAGATCACGACGTTCTGCATCAATAGCCGGCGCATAGTGATGAGGGAGCCCTAAAGCAGAGGCCTGGAGTGACAGACCACAGGATGGAAGATGATGGATGATAATAAAAGTAAGAGATGGGGAGAAAGGGGTGCAAAGACTGTGTATATGTGTGTGTTTGTAAGCTGGTGTGTGTGTGTTTGGGCGGTGTATGTGTATGGGCAGTGTGTGTATGGGCAGTTTATGGGTATGGGTAGTGTGTTTGTATGGGCAGTGTATGTGTATGGGTAGTGTGTGTGTGTATGGGCAGTGTACGTATTTGTGTGTTTGTAAGCTGGTGTGTGTATATGTGTGTGTAAAGGCAGGGGAGTGTGAGGGCAGTATATGTGTATACACGTGAGTATGGACAGGCTTGTATAAGGGCAGTGTATGTGTATATGTGTGTTAATGGGCAGGTGTGTGTAAAGGCAGTGTATAGGGGGTAGTCGTGTGTAAGGGCAGTGTATGTGTATATATGTGTGTGTTTGTAAGCTGGTGTGTGTATGGGCAGTGTGTGTGTAAGAGCAGTGTAGGTATTTGTATGTTTGTTAGCTGGTGTGTGTGTGTATGTGTGTAAAGGCAGTCATGTGTAAGGGCAGTGTATACGTATATGCGTGTTAATGGGCATGTGTGGGAAAGGCAGTGTGTAAGGGCAGTTTAATTAAAGTGACCTCTGTAAAAAAATAGCTAGAGGCCACAATTTTCCATTCTTGCCTCAGGCGCAAAAGGAGATAGCTACGGCTCTGTGCAAGAGACCAAAGGAAGTCACTCCTCTAGGAATAACTAACTTAAAAAGTAATTGTCAGCCCAGTTCTAATATGCATGGTTCATTCCTAAATGTCCAGCGCTTTGCTAATGCTTAACATCGATACACTTTTAGGTTTTATAATTAACATATCAAGAAAATATTATTAAAATGAATAATGAATAAATGAAAAATGAAATTTTTTTTTTCTAATGCTGTAGGTATAATGTACTCCCTACCAATACTTTTTACCGTGGTCACTCACAGAAGAAGCATTAGAAGGTTTATGGTCTTGCCCATATTTGATGTGGAAATAACTACATTTGTTGCATTTCTTACAGAACCCTGAAGCTTTAATATCTCCTAAAATGTAAATAAATCAGGAGGGACAATCACACACAATAAACTATGAATATATCAATTTTGAGGATTTTATAATGACGCATTTTTAAGACCGTTAAAAAGCAATGAGTCATTAAACCTAGCTCATTTTTCTAGCCTCTGTGTCAAAACAAAGATAATGGTTTCTGTGAAACACAAAACATATAGCTTGTTGCTAGCAGAAAATATATAGCTTGTATTATTCTTTAAACACAGCAAAAATGAATATGTACATTCCTGCCGCATAGCTTAACACAGCACGTGACTGACGGGCAAACTGTTAAACTTAGCTTTAGACAAGCACTTTTCCAGATTCAGTCAGCCTTGCAACGCATGTTTCAATTGGCTTCCAATTCTGAATAGTGGAAAGGAAATGTCAAAAGCTGGTATGTGTATATTGGAAAATAAATATGTGTGCAGAATTGCCTCCCATGAGTGTTTGCTGGCACTAAGGCAGATTGAGGCCGAATCCTAGACAAATTATAGCAACAGTAAACACATTTACACATTCCTGTACAAAACGCAAAAAGAAGGATTTACTGCGGTGTTAGCAATGTACAAACTAGGAATGAGCAAATGCATTCATCGTTTTATCTAGAGTTTTACAACCAAAGTAGTAAATAAATTATATTATAATATTTTTCTGGATATTGCCTTAAATATTCAGAGCAGGTCAAGAATCAAAAAGTAACATACTTTGTGACTTTGCATTTGTCTGAAACATGCCCATATTCACATACGTATATTTAATTTCGTTTGCTGTATAGAAGAGGTGTTGTCACTTTTGACCCAGGATTAGCATACAGAATTGTTGGGTAGATGCTGTGCATAAGTTCCCATCTTAGACATTAAAACTGTCAAAATTTTTAGTAAGATAAGATGAATTTTGGTCAAGGCCACATAGGACAGCATACCTCACATGTACAAAAAAACCAAACAAACCCGTAAGCAAATGTTTCCCTGCCTTTTGGGGAAAGCTTGGTATTTGAGGTCCCCTGGCTTGGTCCACCTGGGTGCCCATTACAGTGCTGGATACCATGTGCACTCACCATTTCATGGTACTAGTAAGCGCACTCAATCACATTTTAGACCTTTCATGCTCATTTTTTTAATTTGAATTTACCATAGTTGGTATGGTGAAGGGAAAATATCAAGACAAGGTTATGGGCAAAAATCCCCATAGAAACACTTCTTCCTTCTACCAACCCACTTAAGGCTCCCTGGGGACGGCCCTGCCCAGATGCACAGCTAGCCCCGCCTCCACTCCACTGGCTGGCCTTGTCCCCTCATGAAGCCAAGGCCACAGAATAGAGGGAGTTCAGTAGCCAGCTCTGGGAAGTTCCCATGTATGCATGCAGTTAAGGGCAGTACTTATTGATAACTCCTGATGAGACCAGCCACACAGGCCCAGTTGCCAGTGCCCATGGAGGGAAGCTGAGAGTGTCTTTATTCTCAGTCACCCCCTGCACCGTAAAGCTATTTCTTCTACCAATGTCCAGCACTGCCTGCTCCATGAAGTAACCTTCACAAGAGCACAGGATGCTCCTTAAATAATACAAATAGAGGGGCGGTTAAATAAAAGATAGTAACTGTGTTACAATTACAAAGCTCCATTGACCTTTCTTACAAGGACAGAGTTTTTCTTGTGTTTTATTACATGAAACGCCAAAGTATAGCTTTACAGTTAAGGATGGCGCATGGTTAAGATACAGAAACATCAGTTCGTTTAGGATCTATTTAATAGCAAACATGTGAAACTATTAAATGGTTGAATGTTATTAGCACTTTAGTGCCTGGGGCCAGCAACGCACAGCTGATTAAAGGGCCGCTTTTTCCTCTGATACTCGCTGAATGTTACATTTTAATACTCTGAGAAAAATGAAGAAAGTGTTCATGAGAGCAATAAAGGTCTTTTGGAAGATTGCCCCATACTGTGCTATTGATGTTTGCGTGTTTAGGATGTTTTAACACTCCTGCCAACACTATTATTCCTGGAGATGAGAGTTGCTTCCAACCAACTACCTTTCAAATAAATGTTCATTTATTCATTCTCCCATGAAAAACCTTAATGGGTGACATTTCTCAATGCGTAAGGGGATATGAATGTGATAGAAACCCTTACCTGCTGGTTTTACTGTAATAAATATGGTTTAGCTAAATAAAGATTTATAAACCGCACCCAGAAAATGATTTAAAGCCTTCCTTGTAGTCATAGGCTGGCTGAAAATCGAATGCGGCTGATAGATGGTAGACACTACCACTGCTGGATGAAGGGAAAAAATATGAAATCATAGGAGTACAAGGGAAATAAGAGAAATAAATATTAGAAAAGAAACAACATTTGCGGGAAGGAAAATTAAAGTAAATGGAATTAAATGTATGGGAAAAACAAGGAAATAGGGTAAGGAAAGGCAAGGTAGTTAAAGACTAGGAGAAAGGGAAACAGAAATGGTATTCTGCAAGAGTAAGCGATTATGTTAAAGGGACACTTTAGCTATCATATGCACTTAAATCTATATATGATGGCTTCATGGTCTCCATTTTCTCCATTTTGAAAGTTCATTGTTCAAAGTCCCTTTCCCTTTCCACACCTCAACATAAATGCTGTCAAGTATTATTATTATTATTATTATTATTATTTAAGAATTCATTAATTTCTGATGAGGATACACAGAATTCCTTGGGTAAGCCATTACACCAATACAATGTGGAAAAGGTAGCGTTGGTGGTGGGTAGTTATGGGAAGGAAAGAAAGCCAAGATTTAAAAAAGTCATTACCCAAATTGCAACATACCTTCAATGAATGTGGACTTTTCTCTTCTAGCAGGATACCTGTAAAGTTCTTAAGTACAGGAGAAACCTCACCAATACAGACAACAACATGAAGTGTAATTATGATGGTAGCCTTCCAACAACTAATGATTTCTACTATTTTAGGCATGTTTTACAATCTAAGCTTGAATAAACAATAATGTGTTAACATAAAAATATAGAAAACAAACTGAAACTGTAGACTGAAACTGTGTTATCTGCTAGATACCTTAATTGGTAAAATGTCCAAGAGTAAATACTACGGTAAGATTTTTCACGTATTGCTAAGGAAGGCCAATGAAGCAGAAGCCTCATGTTTATTATGAAAGAACTTGGTCTACTAGACCGGTGTTTAACATCAGGCAATGTTTATGGGGTATTAGATTTGTTTGAAAAAGGATTTAATTATGACTGGCATGTCTGTGTTTAGTGTATATGTACATGTATACAGTGTGTGGCAGTAAGGATTTGCTGAAGATTCCTTGAAAGAATAGCATGGACTCACGGCAGCAGGTAGCAGGTATGATAGAATCTCATTCCTTGCCATTCTCTAAAGCTGAACATTTAAGAAGCTGAATCTGTGAACATTGAACACACTGTGATTTATTTCAGTGTAATGGCACAACAAAACAGAACAAGACTATACAAAAAAACCACAAGCACCTCATTAAAATCTTTGGCCAGAAACATTTTTAGAATACGGCAGGTATTAAAATATTGCAAGTTGCTCCAGAGTTTGCCATATTGATATTAAGTTTCTTTTAATGGGTATTTTTTTTTCATAAATGCCAGTTAAAGTATACTTAGGAGAATCTTTTAGCCTTGATTTTTGTTCTAGTAAACCAGTGGTTAATGATTAAGATTTCTGATTTTATATGAAAAAAAGTAAGTGGTGTATATTGTAACGATACAAAATGCTATTTCTCCCTGCTGTGAGAAGCATTCGTTTGGAGTTTCTAACACCTGAAAGGAATGTATATTACCGACAGTATCCCATGATCACACAGGGTCAGCCAATTCCAATTAAATCCTCCCTTTTATGCTCAGTCAAAAGAGGTCACAATAATAAAATAAAAATGAGGTCATCTGCAACATTTCTGTGTTATATAATTAGTATTTTCTTCTTTTTTTCTGTTTTAACACTAACTAATCACTAACTTCTGCTGTTAATGGAGAAACATTTCCAGTGGTTTTCATGCTCCTTCTGGGACAATGCCATGTGAAAAAAGTACTTGTGTCATTTATATTATACTATTACTACTTTACGTTTGTCTGTTAACCTAGATTGTAAATTCCTGCGGGAATAGGGCCCTTCATTCTGTCAGCACTTTACAAATAAAGTATAATAATAATAGTAATAATCACCTGTCCAGTGATCCATCCTGTTAGAAGCAACAGTTAATCAGGGGCATGACGAGAAACCACAGGGACCCCCAACTTCTCCAAGCAGCATGTCCCACAGTGCCATGTTTGAATATGCCAAATTAACCTGTTAAAATGTAACAATATTAAATATTGCAGATTAAAATAAGCAATATTCTATTCTGGGACAATCTATTAGTTTAACTTCCTATCAATGAATTTAGTGACGCTCACAGTTACTGACCTTCTACCGCCTACCATATGTCCGTAATATATGCATTTTATTTGCTACAAAAGAGCAATTTATACTTGGGACAATATGTTACACTTACATTTGTAAAATTGTCATTCAGCAGGAACTTACTTTTTACAATCCATGTTTCACTATGTAAGAGACTTCATCGGCTCCCACCAAATTCAAGTTCTCATTCATTTAATTTACTTAATGGGTTGGATTAAAAAATGATAATAATTTCCCAGTCTTTGCCTTATCATAGCAGAAAATTTGTAGGATTTACTTTTTAATGCAGTCAATTTTATGAAATTCTTCTTGATAAAATGCTACTGTCCTATCAGTTTGCTTCTGAATATTTAAGCAAAAGTAATGGCCTCGTTATCTGATCGGCCACATACACATGTTTGTGGTATAAACAAGATATCACCTCACTATTATGCAGAAATTCTTAGAAAAAAATGACAGCAGAATTATTAAAACACATGTATAAACAACCTGATAACCATCAAAATATTTGAAATCTACGGTAATTATAAGACTGATTTGTAAATATGGCAGCAAAACCACTTGCAAATTAGACAAGGTTGATGGTTACATTTCCATAGTTCATAAACGCCCACAGTTCAAACATCTAAATTCACCAAGTTAGAATGGTGGACCTGAGACTCTGATTAGCACAGCCAGACCACTTACCACAAAGAGATGGATTTAGAAGATAAGGCAAGCTAATAAATGCATTTTTCTGTTACTTCGCTCTTTAAACTGTATCTTTAATGCTTCCAAAACAAAATTTCATGTATTTTTGTCAAGCCTCCAATTATACTTATAACGGTTAACAGGGATAAAACATTGGTACATTTTAAACATTGTTTCCTTTTGAACAACTAGTATAGTATACTGGCCATCAACCAACACAACATTTCTACTTCTCATAACATATACAGCTTTAAATTTTATAATGACATAACATATAGAAACATTAACATAATGGAAGCTGGGCCACGATCCCCCCAAAAGGCCCCCCTGCCAAATTGTATGAGTGGTGCATAAGTGTCCACTAGTGATTCCTCCATGGTTAGTGCGCTTCTTCTCGCCAGAATATGACATCATATACTGGCAGGGGTGCCCAGGACTCGAGGGAGGAGATGTTAAGTGTGGTCTGTGCACCCCCCCGGACTATGACAGATCTTAAGTGGGCCCAATGGACAGCTGCCCTAAACCCCTGAGATAAGCTTGGGCCTTTGATAAATTTTATATCACAACCCCATACTTAAATGTTAACTATCTAATAGCATGTTAGTATTATTTTTGTGTTATATAGCACTTTCATATTCAGTGGCGCTGTACAATGGGTAGACAGGACATAACAAGTAGTATATAACATAACAATTTGACTTACAGAAAAGACAGGTGAGGAGGGCCCTGTTCAAAAGAGTTTACAATCCACAGTGAGTTAGGGAATATTATACAAGCGGTAAAAGTGCCGTTATTAGGGATGGACAAGCCACACTAGAATACGTTTTTGAGGAGAGAGTCTAGGAAAGGTGAGCTAAAGAAAAATGTAAGGAAGGGTGTTAGGGTGTAAGTTTGTAAGTCTCTAATTCATATATATCAGATGCAGAGACTGCTGGTACCATTTCAAAATGGTGGCTTATCATGCCGACTTTGAATACAACCTTAAATGAAAAGTTGGATGACATTATTTTACAGCAGAGATTGGCACTAGTAAATAATACCAAAAATATTTTGCTGGGATACAATTTAACCAGGCAATTGTAAAATGTTTTTCCATATTGCTATCATTATAGACTTTTAACATTCCTTGAATTCTAGTTTAAATCCCTTTTTTGGAACCAACACTTGTTCCCTGAATGCCTCATTAACAATATATTTGCGAGTGAACACAGCATAAACTCTGCAAGTGACTGGTTTATGTTTCTTCTTGAGTCTGGTGTGCAGAGGATACAGCAGAAAAAATATCCTTCAGGGGAAGTTCTGTATTTAAACCAAAAGTTTAGTCACACCACAGGCAAAGCCAAACACTTATTCCTGTCCGAGCAAATATTTATGTAATGCTCGAGGTCAATTTTTGTAAGTGGATGTACAGTACTGGCTTTGGGGGGGGGGCATAGAAAAGCAATGATAATGTGCTCCTTATCATATTGCACGCCATGGTCTATTCACTAAGCCGTGCCTTGTAGGCGAAGTCTGGTGAGATAAAGAAACGTATGTCACAGCACAAAAGTTCATGGGTTGAGATGGAATTTTTATTCTCACTACAAAACACCTTTTACTGATTAATTAACACCCAGCAATGGAAACCGGGTTGCTTTTAAAAAGCATATACACAGTTCTAGAACCTGTAAAATTGTTACAGTCCAAAAACGAGAAAGACTTCAGCTGAAGATGATACCTTATATTGGGCCAATATCGAAAAAGATGTCCCATGAGCTTTTGGGAATTCAGAGGTCTTGTCTTCATTCCATTTGAAATGTAGACCTGCGATCCTAAAAGTTTAATTTACCCAATTAAAGATAACAAGTTTGGTTAAATACTTCATCTAGATCCTTAAGCTAAAGGTGTTATGTGTGAAAACAAAATGCTGATCTTTCTGTATCCAGTATTAGAAACATAGAATTTGGCGGAAGATAAGAACCTTTCGGCCCATCTAGTCTGCCCATTTTTCCTGATGTAACGACTCAGAGCTTAATCAGTCCTTGATCTTGTCTTATATTCATGATGGAGTGACCAGACATCTGTTTTCATGGGGAAGGTTTCTGCAGCTGGTTCCTGTATGTCCCCATAAATGTCTCCTTCATTTTTCTTGATCCTCAAGGGAAAGCAACTAGTTCTTAAAAACCACACATGGCAATTACACCATAGTCATTGTCTTTGTGATTGTCAGATGTGCCCTTTATAAAAACATCAGCAGCCAACTTATTACTTGATGACAGTGATGTTGAATCTTAAAAAATACCATTGAAGCATAGTCTTCAACTGTCCTGTTATGCGGCTGTCCTAAAATGTGTCCTCATATGCCACATTCTCTGCCATATGTCTTGTCGTCATGCTGGATTTTATTTAAAAATCTGCTCATTTTAGCCAGAATCCTTTTTGGACAATTGAGATGTGTACAACCTACGTCATTTGTCTTAATCAAATCACATAATATGCTTTTGGTTTGTGTTAATCAGATGCTATCTGGTATAAAACTAGAAATACAATTAAGAAACATATTTTAGTTGTTTGCAAAGAACACCTTTTTTTTAATGCCATAATCCAGGTTATACTGTAATCCAGAAAGAAGTCACCATCATGAAAATATTATTTATTACTGGTTCTATCTGCAGTTAGAGTTTACCTTCTTTATCCAAGCGACTCAATTAATAGGTTTGGTTCTGCACTAACCATGTGGCACACTCAACATGTGCTTTAATTGAACTGCCCTAAATTGTAATCTTAATGTGTCAAATAACCACTAAAGGAATGTATTTTATGAGCCATTGAAAGCTTGTATCAATGTTGTAAAATCAATCTGTCCGTTCATAGTTCTTACAATATACGACGTTGTTTCCTAGATTCTCCAACAATTAGAGGACAAGGACAGTTATATACTAGCCAGTGACCGGTCTACCACACATCAAAGCCTTTTACTTCATAGATCCAGATGTTTACAAGGGATTAAACATGACATTGTCCTAGTATTGCTCAATTTTAATATATAACAGGCTTGGCTCAAAGAGACACTTTACACAGTAAGGATTGCATGCGCAGGAACTGTTTCACTGCATACAAAGGAGTGGTGCCTCCTGATGAAGTCCATTAGTGGTAGTAGAGTACTGCATGGACAGTGCCTGACATGGATGTGCAGCATGTCATGTTTGGGATAGGTATAATTTGTATTTTGTAGCCATTCTATAATTCACGTAATTGAAGTGAAAAGTGTGACTGTCACAGCTTTTAGCAAAACTATTCATTTATTAAAACCATTTGGGATTTTTATCAATTAATGGCGTTGTTTTGGAGATGTTTTTCATTTATGGTTGACAGCGGTCTGTGGCACTTCTCCTCCCTCCATTCTTCCAAAGGCTTCCTGACCTTACCAACCACGATCAGCAATAGGAGAGAGATCCCCATAGTATACACAATTAGGTGATGTTTAACGTGTAAACCGCCACACATTTAGTGTTTAGAACTATAAAATGTATGATTTGGGTGAAGCAACCGATCAGCTTTAAGATGCAGGCTGATACAGGTACAGATTTTTAATGAGAATACATTGGTTTCTCCCATTTGTTGTATAGTTCTGTAGTTAGTTAGTAATGTGCACTTTGTAGGTATGTGTTCATTGAAGAGGTTTGCTGAAGTTTGTATATGTATTACTTATCATAATGTTTTATTAAAAATATAGATTTGTCACAGTGGTTGGAAGTCCCCTTGTGATAAAAAAAGCCAATATACTTTTCCAATGGCATCTTAACCTATGTATACCATATAATATGCTGAGTTTGACCACAATTATAAAAACTAGAAAGAAAATTAAAATTCATAAAAGCTCCTGTTTTATTTTGCAGATACCTAGGTTTTTTTTCTTAAAAATGGTGCCTGGTGGTGAAATGTAACTTGCAATCCTTTACAATATTTTCTCTCAAACATAATGAACGGAGAACAGGTGTTAGGAAACAATGTAATAAATTAGAATATAATTTACAAAAAAAAAAGTAAAAACATTTTAGTAACAGTGTACCAAATTAATACTGAATACAAAATAATAAGCGACTAGTCACAATAATACATGGGTAATTTCATTCTGTAATGTTAGTGATATCTATATGACATTCACTCGATTAATAAAAATTCGTAAAAAGAAACCGACTGTTTGAAGATCTTATGCACCAATAGTAATAATAATAATAACAAATAAGAAATAAAACAATGGCCTTAATAAGTGTTACAGATCTTTCAGCACCATAAATTTCCGACATTTCACACAAAATGATTTCTGGCCCATTAAACCATCAAAATTAGCCACATCATCTAAATTGCAAATATAAAACAAAATAACCATATTGCAGTATCACGCTGTCCTCTCCGTAGCAGCAGCAAAGTATTTTTATCACAAACAAATCTTCAGCCATGTTATAAAAAAAAGAGGCAATTCCTTATCTCCTTTGTTTTTTTCGCATATCTCAGTTCTAGATGGTTTACTTAAGAAATCCAAAGGTTTTCTGTGCTTTGTTACCAGTTAACAATTCCGTTTTATGTTGCTCTAAGGAGTTCCTTAAATTCCAACCTCTGCGTTGTTTTATTTATAACTGAAACATCTGACTCCCTATTTTCTTAACGCCAAGGAGGAAGCAGAAATATGTTTGTGAAAACAGACTTTACAATGTTACTATTCAGTTCTTTTGAGGTAAAATGATTGTTTTCACTTGAAACAGGTTAACCGGGGAAAAAAAAAAAAAGGAACGGAAAGAAGGCAGGCAATGCAAGCATTTTAACTTTGTGACATATTCTAAGAAGCAAAACGAATTAGTAGTACTTGCTGCTGTGGAGATTGGGTGCATCTACAGTAAACGGCAATAAAACCCAATTATCATAAGGATCCTAGCTCAGAGAGGTAGCATCATATTTATTTAGATTGTCACAAATTGTAGATGGAATATTTCCCGTTGTTTTCCTATGTACTTTCTGCAGAGCTGGGTTTAGATTCTAGACCTTGTGAAGCACCAAGATCAGGAGGGCCTAGAAAGCGCTCTCAAAAAGTAGAAAACTTTAAAATGCTATAGAGTCACCGTATAGATAGAATGGGTAAAATAAGCAATAAGAACAGACAGTGGCATATGTGGGGTAGGCCTTTGGCCTTTGTGACACCCCTTGGCACGTACAAGTCCACCCGCTGAAAAATCCAGCACTGCTCATCTGTCATCTTAATTTTCCTAGAGAATGTTCCTAGAAAAATGAACAATCCATCTATTTCACACGTTCATGGTTGGCGTGCAGTTTAAAACATTGGTCAATAGTGAAACCCAGAACCATTGCTTTCAGCCACTGGCCTCTTTCATAAAACCATACTCCTTTTTGTTAATGTCATATATTGTGCAAAGGAAGGCAGCTCATACATTAGATGTTACACAATGTTATCCAACAGATAGGAAGCTCTATATGGCTCTGTAAAGCTCCAGAAAAACAGGCTTTCCACATAGAATTGTTAGTCTGGAGCTTAAATTGAGAAGATGACATTGTATAATGAGTACACAAGCGAGACATTCTACACGTGTACAGTACGTAGAAAGGAATCAAGTATCTGATGGAGAATTTTTTTACTTTCAAATGAACTATAAAGTAAATGTATATATTTGCCATTCACCACTATTGGTATTCCAGTCAATCAGCCAAAAGAAACTGAATTTTCAGCATGGTCAGTGAAGGAATATGATGCTTGTTGTCCTAAGAGGACTAATTTGGGACCACGTATACAGGGTATGGCACATTGCTGTGGAAAATATCAGCATTCTCAATTTCCATTATCTAACTTTGAATCTATTTCCATGTAAATACCAAAGAAGTTTAACTTGATATGAAAGAATTATTAGCACATGGGCAGATGCTTAAAATCTTAAAATTGAAAGCCTGTATATATAATGCATGCTTATCTCCTAATTATCTTACAAAATAGGGGAACATTTTCTGTAGTTAACTGCAAAAATGCTACAAACTCCCAAAACTCAAAGGCAGTGCTTGATGTACTCCTTTGATGCATCATATTGACCCTGGCACGTATGTTACAAGCATGATTTATAATTTGCAGGATATTCACATGATCAAATGAATTATATATAAACTGTGATCGAGACTTACATACAAATCACAAATTCAAAGAGAATAAGAATTAGCCATTTGCATATCTAGTTACTAATATATATATATATATATATATATATACATATACATACATACATACAAAAAACTTCCTCCTGATAGGGTCTTTGAATTGATGCTTAAAATTGTAATGGGGGTTAGAGGGCCCCGGTACCATATTATAGTGCTTTGCATATTCTACTTGAATGGCATATTTGAATGGTTGTGGAACTTGACGTTGACAATAACTGTCCACAGTGCCCAGTGTTTTTAGCAATTATTTCATTTTCATTATGCAAAACAACAATGCGTGTATGGTGTATGTGGGTTTTTCTTTTGTCAGAGGTGCAGCAAGGAAGATCCAAGTTCAAAATGCATTCTTTGCAGACGGCAACAGGAGGATGTTTTTGCATTTTTAAATGGGATTTCATTGTACAGAAACTTAAAAAGACGTGCAAGTCCATTGAGAAAAATAGGCATCTGAACAGGTGCACTATATAAATTTTTTTCCCAATCACAACAGACCACAAAGGAAATAAAGTGCTTTTGGGCAAAGACAATTTTTGTCCCCATCACAACACATTTGAACTTCTATTTACTTTAATTACAGCCCATAGTCCGCCCATAATACTTCTTTCTGGTTTTGTGGCTAGTAAAGACGAGCGTTTTAATGTCTACCCTGCCCACATTTATATAGGCACCACCGAATTTTAAACAAGCCCCTGCCCATGATTAATCATGCACTGTCCCTTTTTGCCTATGGCCCACTTATTTCACCGACAGTGGGGGGGAAGCATCAAATTGCTGCATGTTCAGTCATTTTTGGGAATGTATTCACAAACATACTTTATGGGATGCTTGTAACTCACAAGTTTTCCAGTAGCTGGAATGCTTAGTGATTTTCTATGGGGTCAGCCAAAGTCGGAGTTAGAAGGGAAGTTTTCTTGCAAGAAGGCAGCGTAGACTATTTAAAAAAGCCTAGGGGCCCCTGGCATGTTATCCAGGCTCTGGGAATGTATGGTAGAAGATTTACTTTCATATATATGGATCCATCCCTACTAAAAACCAGTCAAGCCAATGTTCTAATGTCTGAGAACACTAACATGAATATTTCAAATTCAATTTGCCCAAATTAGGTTAACAGCAAAGGCATGAGCTTTTTTTTTAGGTATATGAATAATTAGATAATTCTAATGTCTATCACCATTTAGTAAAATTTAACTACATTTACAGACTCAATCATGAACAACTTTTAAGAACCGAATGCACCAATTGCCCTTGAAAAAAAAAATCTAATAACGGTTTTACAAAACTTTGACATTCAAGAAGGAAATATGAAACTTCTAAATGCAAATAAAAAATACTATTTGTAATTGTTAAATATCAAATTTGGTAATATTGAGAGAACAAATAAGAAGAATAAAAAATGTATGTTTCCCAAATATTTTAAATACAATACCTAATGAAAAAAGTTAGCACCAATGACAACAGTTTTTCTTTTTTTAATAATTTCACATTAGCAATATGACTAATCGCAGGCATTGTGGTTTAGGACTTTTTGTATCGATATCTGTGAAATGTCAAAGTGACGCTTGACCACCTGCATGGTCATTGTGTATAAACATACAAAGATGTGTATGTGTGTGTCTATATACCTATATGTGTACACACACATATATATTGCATATATGTATATATTTATATATATATACATACACACATATATACACACACACAATCACACACAAAAATATATCTATATATATATACACACACACACACACATATATACATACATACACACACACACACATGTTTCACAGCAGTGTTAAAGATAATCGCTGAAGAACTCAGAGGAAATAAAGCAGTATGCATTACAAATACAATAATTTTAGTTTTGATTTATATTTGCTTCTTAAATTACATTTCAAAAGCCTATTTTTTATAATTTAAATTGTGGTGCTGTAAATAGAGATAAAATAGCTATTATAGGTTTTAGCTAAGGCTAAAAAAATTTTTTTTCTCTTTTGTTGACCACGTTATAACAGCTACAACTGGAAAAAAAAGTCTTAAATAGATCGTATTCAGTGTCATTTCATGAGTCCATCATAAAAATGGTTGAAGGAGGTAAGCAAGGTGATCGGTGGACTGTGAAGAACACAAGCATAGTCCTCTTTTGTCGATGGCCTGTTTTAAAGTTTTCCAATTTGTCTTTCCTCCTTTCTGGTGTCCAGCACTTTGGATAATAAATTCACTTCACAGAAGTTAAATAATAAAGAAATCTTGTCAGCTGAAGCTGACGAGTGGTTATGTTCTACACAGGCTTTTCTTTTCAAGGACATCAGTCACACACTTCGGTATCATGCTCTTCAATAGACAAATTCCCGATGCAGTAATAATGTTCTCTCTTCCCCTGTTGGCGTGGGTCAATGCCCTTGGCAGGTCTTACAACACATCTGTCTGAAGTAGGCTCGACTGCAGAACTTGAACTTCAACACCAGTGGGCAATAAGCTACTTTGTTCACATCTTTGCACTCTAAAAACGGGAGAAAAAAATCCAAAAGAGAGAAATTGATATAGACACTCAAAAAAAAGTAGTGATAAAGTAGATTTGAACCCAAATTCCACATCACAAAATTTGTTTATATTTATATGCAAATGTATTTACTATAACTGGAAAGCTGGTTTTAGTGACATTTCTTACTAACAAAAATGGAAATTTGCTTATCATGCTACACTTGGGAGCAAGTCTATAGTTTGATTTTCATGTCATGCTGAAAGGGGCAACAAGATTAATGTGATTTGGTTCTGTTCTCAAGATAAAAACCATTCATGAGTAGAAATACCAACTATCTCCAACCACTCTATGAAATTGTTTCCCATGGTGCTGATGTTTAGTAAAGTACACTTAATTAATTGGACATTTTATGGCGAAGACCAGTAATTCTGACAAAGAAAGGTTTTTTTTCCATGACATGTTGTACAGTTTATAATTACAATCCCAAAGGAAGGTGCGCTGCATTGGACACATGAAATATTGGGGGAATCCCTTCTTTCAGGAGAAGCTCTCTGGTGTTTGAACCTTCGTTATCTAAAACAAACCTTATACCCAGCCGTTGAGTTAGAAAATGGTAGTTGTAGCAGTTCATGAAGTTTCTAAATATGATGAGCTTATAGATAAAGGGGAAAGCCTGTTTTAACCTTCCTACTTCAGCAAGTGTACCCATGTGTCTCTTAAAACAGAAGATGAGGTTCCTAGAATAGCAGGGTCATGAGCAATAAGTATAAGAAAAGGCACAGGCACTAGGAAATGTTACTGAGACCGCTGGGACCAAGAAGTTAATGGCTCGACCCATTTTGTTCTGATGAGAAGAAAGACTAACACACAGGTAGCTGGTTACCCTTCAAGTTTGCTTAACAGAAGTGGACAGATTGACTGTATGTGGCTCCAGTGTTAATGGCAAGGCTTGTGGAAGCAATTGATCCTTATGAGCCATTAAGTAAAATTTCTGGTACCAGATCAAATCCTACCTATTTCTCAAAATAAAACAGATGCTACAAAGTGAGGGTGCTGCGTAAGCCAGGCATAATGTACAATTAGGAGTGAAAGAGGAAAAGCCTAGCTGTGTGAAAGTTTTATTCTATGTGAGGAATGAGGCTGAGCTCGATGTTTTGAAATGTTAATGCCCACCCTTACAGAAAACTCCACAGAGCTTTAACATACAAATGCTTCTAAGATTATAGCTAGAAGAATAAACTTTTTAATCAAGAACAAATGTAACACTTGTGCGGGTAGTTTAAAAAAAAGGAATTTGGGGGGTTATGTGTAGAGAGCAATTCTTGTGGTAGACATGATCTCTATCTTTTACATGAATTTATAGAGCACTAGCGGATTCCTTGTGCTATTACAATGGTGTGAGGGCTTTTGTTAAACATTAACAATTACATTAATACGGATAATATGGAATATGGCGACAAGATGACCACATGTTAAGGCGCACTTTTAAAAGAGGAGAAGTGGGTCCTTTTGTGAGCTTCCTGCAAATGTTTTTCCTGCAAGAAATCAGTCAAAATCCTGCTATGATGTCCTATGTTGAACTGGTTCTATGCATGACACAGCAGGCTTCTATTTAACTAAGTTTGCTTTGAGGTTTGTCTTCATTAAATTAAAGATGAGGCTTCTTCCCACCATGCTAACATCTTGTAAACGTATTTCTTGCGGCTGCTGTAATATTCAAACTATTTGATGATGAATTGCAGTCACCATGAAATAGTTTAGTCTAATCCAGACCCCTCTTGACTCACCATTTTGAAGGGAATAGAAACCAGTGATCTCTGTGGTTTTAGTCATGTTTGAGTCTGTTTTATTAACCATTTACCCTCCCCTGCCTTCCCTTCTAGAAAACAACTTAAGAAAATTCAGGAAATTATTTTATTCTACGGGCCCAATTTACAAAGATCAATTCTGGTGCAAATTGCTAAAAGTAGCTCAAAGCCTTCTACTTGGTGCCACAGAGGTTGCTCCAGATTTCCCTGGAATAGCTCATTATAAATATGTCCCAAGGTCTTTGGAACAGACAGACTGAGTCTTTCTTTTTGTTCTAGGTGCCAGCATATGAGACACATCACACACTTACCCTCTGTGTTTGAAATGGGTGTGCTGTCACATTTACTTTCACACTGCTGCATTGATGCAGGACGAACGTTCTCCGGACAGTCACTCGATGCTTGCCCCGTATAGGAAAGACACTGTACTGTTCGCATCTGCTGTCCCAGACCACAGTGTGCAGAGCACTAATGAACAGGTTTGAAAGAAAGAAGCTTTTGTTAAAAAAAAAAAAAAGGGAAATAAATCTCCAAATTATCATTGACTTAAATCAGACTGTCAAGCCTTTGAAACTAAAAACAACTGAAGCTTACAAAAACAAGAATTCGAATCTGTGCTTCAAAATTTGGCTCAGATGAAGCTACCAATACAGATCTCTGATCCATCTAAAAGGAGTAGTAGCCGTTTTAACTCACATGGGGAAGGTGGGTCCTATGGAGCATGACGCTACTCTGAATTAGCCCACCCAACCAGGCTCCAGTGAGACTTTCTCAATTTCATGGTATCTGGTCTGCATTTACAGACCTTGGCATTAAATAATTGCCTCGTCTTCATACCAAGGTGTGCCACAAAGTTATGTTTTGTGCCAGCATGCAACCATGCACAGACTACAGATGGCTTCACAACGCACTCCATCTACAGTGCATGCTGCTTCTTCATATTGCATTGAATGTGTCTCAAAGGCAGGACACACAAAGTAATTGGCTTTTCATTACCCCTGATTATACCAATCAATTAGAGCGTAATGGCAAAATAGAACACAACATGAACATCCAATAAACTGAATTGCGGTCAGATAATATATATATATATATATATCCTTAACAATTTGTACTTTGCACCATATTTAATCATGTATGCTTTAATAAATATATTTACTAAATTGCGATTGCATCTTGAAAGAAAAAAAAACCATGGAAAAAAACTGGACAACGGTAGATTACCTGGCATAGGGTTACATTTTTAATTCCATTTTTGGCATTTTGAGATCAGTCTGTGTTCATATTGAACATATTGAACATGCCTGATTGCTGTAGCAAGGAATGAACCTTCCATTATGGAATACATTTACCGCTTTCAAAGACTTAGGCAAAAGGGTCCCGGGGAATGTAGACAGTTTTACTAGCTATTAGTAGCTTTATTGCAACCGGGATATACTTTTTACCTTCCCAGACATCTGTCAGCATTGTTACATTAATGATACAAGTACTATTCACATATATTGTTACCTATTAGTAGACCACATAGGTTTTCATAGACTACACCCAGTAAAGGGTTTTTAACCCTTTACTGGGTGTAGTCCGTGAAAACCTACGTGTGAAAGACCAATATTGCTGGCTCCAAGGGCCTTCTAACTCTATGCGAATTAGTACTGGGAAACCACTTTGTGGATACGTTGGCTGTACGTTTCCAAGCTAACTTTAAAGGCCAGTGTGATGAGTGGTGTTATAGAACAAAATATTTTTCAGATCACTAGAGCCTAAAAGTGTTACATTTTAATTTATATTTATGTATGGAAAAATTGAAATTCTGTTACATTTATAAAACTAAGTTATTCTAAATATCAGAATTAAGAATAATATTACTAGCAATACACATTTGGTCAGTAGAGCCATAGCGTTGGGTAAGGCACCGGTAATCTCATCTCTTGGGACTTAATAACAGAGCTTTTCTTGTAGCCACACAGAAATTACGTTCTTCTAGAGTTCAGCACCAGCACCAGCACCAGTACCAGCCAGTGCCAATGGTACAGAATGATTCACACACAAAAAGTTTGTAGAGCAAGGTGCTCTGTGGGGTTTTAACTGCTTTAAGGATAATTCTGGGCTCATACAGGAGACCATTTTGCATTGACTCCAATATATTTTCCTGCACACAGATCAGTGTATGAGTTCTTTTCATTGGAACTAGAAATTGAAAGTTCTATGTGATTTTCCTTCTTTCCTGCTTAAAGCATATTGCAAAATCATTTAATGGCAGGCAGGGGATGCTTAAGTTGCACTTTAATGATATAGATGTATTAGAATCATAAATGGGAACTTCCTGGCTTGGGTTACTCAGAGTGGCTTAGTGAGTTGCAAGACTACCCCCACATTTCTTAAAAATGTACAGGGGTAAAAGATGAATAGGTCAAGCAGTGGGGGGGGGGGGGTGCCTAAACGGCACTTCTGCAATCCAGAGACAGACCACAGTTACCAGGAGAACGGTTGATTTACCGGGAGTGTTCCCAGATATGATTAAAATAAAGTATTAAAAACAAGTGTAACAAGATGTGTCTGATGTTGTCCAACTTCTGCCTTAATAACACATAATACATGGCGTTTTATAAATAATTTGATAATTATGGCATTCATTTGCCACCTACCTGGCTCCATTCTCCAGTAACCCAGCGGGGAGGTGGACACCGTCCCAAACTGCACCGCATGCGGACCGGAGGTTTGTTTTCTTCTGCACAATTTGCGGGAGGAAATGTTTTGGAGAGATCACTGCTCTTGCATAGAACAATACGATGTTTAAATCCAGGACCACATTTTGGTGTACACTAAAAATAATTCCAAAAACAAACATTATTCCCCTTCCCCTAAAGATGCAGAAAAAGGTTTTCAAAATATGTATATATAAATCCTATTTTTCCCAACAAAAAAAATATTTCTATTCAACTCTTAAAATAAAGACAATTGTAATTTGGGCATAACAAGAATTTCACGCACACAATGTACATGCTATGATGTCAATGTATTTCAAAGACACTAAAAGAATGATTACATTCTAGGAAAAAAATATTTGGAAGGGGTGGACCGGCCTAGGCCAGGGCGGGGCAATTTCCACTTGGCTTCACTTGCCCCTGGGGCTAAAAGGTGCCAGGCCTCTTTGTTATTTAAGCTTTTTTGTTGATTCTATTAACATTTCTCATTACTTTTCCAACTTGTTGATGCAAAATTATGTGAAAAAAATGTGGTTTATTGGCAGAATTAGAAAAGTGTTTATATTATAACCATTTATTATAACAATTCAGTTTCTGTATCTGTTTTCTTCGTATTATCTGAAAAGTTTTTTGATATATTTTTTTTCTATGGAACTTTAATTTTATTATCTTTAATGCAAAGTGTAAATTTCCGAAAGGACAGCCATGACCACCTGTGTTTGGACAAAGCGAGAGTGTAAACTTGGCTAGAAACTAGGGCAAGACCGCAAAGAAACAAACCAATGCAGAAGGGGCAAAGACAGAATAGAAGAAAACAATAAGGGGTAGGATGGAAAAAAACAGAGATAGACTAAGACAAGAACTGGGGCAGAGAAGAGGAAACCTATATAATAAGGGGCCAGGATGGAGGAAAGGAGAAGAGAGGATGCCCAGAGGGAGACAAGTCAGGGTAGAGAAAGACAACCAAAGCCAGAATGGCACAGAGCAGAAACCAAGGCTGGCAGAGACCGTCAAATAAAAGTAGAGGAGAGAGAGAAAAGACAGACATGGATAGGTCAGAGTAAAGATATGTGAACAGAAAATGTCAGAGACAAACAAGTAACAATGGTGAAGAATTCTTAAGAGGTTGAATGAAAAAGGAAGGGCTAATATAAGCCTACGATAGATATAGGTCTTCTATACATCTTAAGTTGCCATCAAAATAGAATTCTAGTTCTTTACTAAAGCATGTTCCTCGACAGTCAAATTCACCTTTCTGGCAGTAACACACTCATATGTATTTATTTAAAGTAGAAAAGCAAGTGGGATTCTTTTTTTTATAATCCTGGAATGCCTGGATGTTTTTATTAAACATTGCCAACATGCTGGCATTTTTAATGCCTCTTTCAAGTGGCACCCACTTACCACATTTCTTAGATAACATTGTTTTATTTGAAATTGCTTTTGGCGTAAAATGACTTTCCAGTTTTTATAGCACGCATTTTGAAGAAGGAATTTTAAAACAAATTATATTCTTTTTAAGCTTGTGCAAAATGGAACCAAATAGTCAACAGCATACTGTATTTATGCTTAGTATTGCTTTGTTATTTTCATTTTTAGGAATATTTTAAGCTTGTTGTACTGAAGCAGTTAACAGGTATCTTTGGTTCCAGTTTGTTGCATTTCTAAGAAAGGCAAACCTACAGTAGCTTCTAAGAAACATGGTGAATTCTGTCCTACTGATTTCATAACCCAAGAACTGCTATACTGTGAAAATTTGCAGAGTAGTCAAGAAAGAACTTGATGATTTAAAACCATATTGTAATGATTACAATTCTGTATAGCATGGGGTCTATCCTCTGTGGTTGTTCTTATGAGAAATCTGAGGAAAATACAGTTACTGTATCTGAGATAGTCTTTTGATCATGGTGGGGTACAGCTCCAAGTCCTGACCAGTTCCACCACGCCTTGTGCCCACCTATCTCAATATGCCACTATTGGCTCATATATGAAAGATTAACATTTTAACTCTCATTATACTTTACCCTCCATGAAAAAAGGTACAAACAAATCAGCATTAGGATATGTAATAACGAATGGCAACATGTTTCCTATGTGTCATGGGACTTTCCTAGCCAAGGGCATTCTTACATTAATTCTCTGGAATTTAAGCATTGATATATTCTTAACACCTTGGGGAAGAATTAAAAGTTACATGTACAACGTTTAATTCTAAACATAAACTACAAGGGCGGCAAAAATACTCTTCCAATGTGGGATGCTGAAACTTGTTGCTATCATATAGGTTACATGATGTCAATAGTCACCATTAAGGGGGAGTTAGAGGAAAGAATAGCTGGCTGCTAAGAAAGTAAGAGCAAATTCAGATTTTAGTAATAATGCATCTTAAAACACGTGTCCTTACTTCTGACCAATCCAACGCAACCCATTGAGGCGGACAAGACTGGTTGTTACAGGCTTCCTTTTCAATAGGCCGATGTGTCAGACAGCTAACGTCATCAAGTGTCTCTTCTTCAGAAGGGCCTATCCTCCGAATGCAAAGAACTGTCCGTGTTCGCATCCCCCCGTCACAAGTCTTACTGCATTCCGACCAGTCACCTATGAACCATCTGCCAAAAAATGGAGATCCCTATAAGTCCTACATATATGCATACATTAACATACTTTCTATGTTTGCTTCGGTAATGCATGATAAAATCATTTAAAGAAATGTTCATGAACAAAATGGGTAAGAGGGCTGAAGTTTGATTTGTTTTATAAAAAAAAAGACAAAAAAAATTAATTATTATTCATTATAATAAGAGTTATCTCTCACTTTCCTTTTACAATTTACAGATATATAATTAAATCTAATGCACTTTTTTTTATCTACCATTTATTTTTTGACAAAAAAAATGTAAAATGAAAAAATAACTCCTTGCCCTAATTATTCCTATTAAATTTTGCTAGACAATAGGAACGCACATGTTACCTGAGTTGAGTGAGTAATATCCTGTATGCTCATAACAAGAACATTTTCTTGAGGAACTATTTTTCTCTAGTATATTTAATTTAATTTAATGCTGTTTTGAATACTCATAAATATGACATCATTCCAGTGTTCCCATTGCAGCACCTTAAAGGAACAGTCTAGTTCACAAAACATTTTTTTTTATTTTTTAATCCATATCAACGTCCATGGACTCCATTGCATGTTATTGGAAGCAAATCATTGTGTGCAAATTAAGTATGATTCCAGCTTACAATTCAAGATCTTAGAAGAGGAAGCTGGAGAAACCAATGATCTGTTATCTATTATTAATCTCATTCACCATACACACATCGAAATGGACTGGCAACATTCATCCAGTCTAGTGTCCTTATAGTAAATCAGCCCAAGATGCATTTGATTGACACCACAGTCACTGTCCTGTCTGACACAACTTCCGATCAAGAGCTTCATAGAAAACAGAGAAACAGAAAAGACCCAGTCGGTGTCTACCTGTAGTCATCGATACACTAGACACCCCGGGGCCACATGTGGTTTTGGACGTAAAGCACACAGAAAAGTTTCATGCAGTGTGCCATATCTTCAAATCAGAGCAACCCAGGGATTTTCCCCCTGCCAGCTCTTCTCTTAACACTTGGATTTTCATTGAGGTACCATCCTAAGAATGGTGGTATCAGCCTTCTGTATCTATCATACTGTAACACTGTCACAGAGATGGCCAACTGACCCAAGGCCAACTCTGATCATGTATCAGTGCGCAGACTTTCATTGTCAAAGACTGATATGTTTACCATACTAAATGAAAGGAATGAGTTATTGGCGTGTCTTGAACAGCATCTTCTATATCAGACTACAAAAGCATGCAAATGCAGACAGTAACAACGGTCACCAATCTGACTGCAGGCAATGAAACCCAACTATAGTCTTGCTGAGTTTTAAAAACCACCCAGTTGACATCTATTTGTTGGTTCCCAGAATACATGCCTTTTGGCTTTAGGAATCTTTTGAGTGTTGCATTTACTGTAACTGTTTAACTTCCCCTGGCACAGGGGATGGGGGTTTTAAATTAAGGAAACAACCCGTGTGTAGTAATAGGACCTGATACAAAATGGGGTCACTGAGGCACTGTCTGCTTCTGAATTGCCCAGGTTAACACTGCATGTTGGAAATATTTCAGCTTTGCAGAAGTTCAAGAGAGAGCAGAGCTCCACTAAGGTTGAAGGAAGACTGCTTCCAATAAACTCATTCCAAATGTTTCCTGAGCCACTTCATCCTTCACATATGCAAAAGGAGAAATACTGTTTAGTTGGATAGATTTATCATGTTCACGGACTGTCAAAATCCTCAGCTGTACAAATGGTAAACAGCCTTCAGCTTCAGACAGAAGCACTCCAGCAGAGACCACAATAAATCCCTACATTAACAGCAGAAACTTTCTCTGAGTCTAAAGTCAATTCCTTCTTACTAAAAAACATATTTTATCCTCAGACCCCAGGGATATCTGCCTATGCTTTGGGCATTCCCTCCCATCATACACACATACATACCGTAACATTCAGTTCCACTTCACAATCATTCACTTCAGGCATGCATATTCCTGACTAGCATCCAAGAAGCCGCCATTGTACAATACCTGGCACTTTGTTAATAAAAATGGATTTATTGCGTTCTATTAGCTATAAAGTGCCAGCATATTAAACAGTTCTGTACTATTGGGTAGTAAGCTTGTGATACATCATAAAGATAAAAAAAATAGATATTATTAAGCGCAAGAGAATAACATATTCATTGAGTATTTGAACCCGTTATCCAATGAGCGCTCTAAAGCTGGTTCCAGGACTATTGGTGCATAGTCAAACTACCCTGTTCAACCCTCCACCATCAAAATGCCACAATTAAAATGTGTGTTATGTGATATACCCGCTCCCTGCTGCTCAGTGACTAAGGCAGACACTCAGTGTAGGTTGACAAGCATTTCTCCGGGTCCTATGAAAAACCCTACATACCTCCAATGGCAGTCATTTAGGGCCATGAGCCTGAATGCCATCTGTACCTGACAGCATAGAAACTAAGACTAAAATCTTTTTGGGTATGGTATCTTCTTGCCTAAATATTCGTTGGGTTAAGAAAGATTATGTGCACTAAACAGCAACATAAATGTTTTCAGTTACAGGCACAAAATAAGTAAGCTTTTGTCCTTCTTATATATTTATATATATATAATATATCACTAAATATCTATGTGATTGGGGAGGCACTATTAAAATGTGTCTAAGGACCATTACTTAAAAGTGGTATCCTGAATTCCACTGCATTATTGTCTTTGTTCACTGTCCAGTGATTGCTATATCATATCTTATTACATATATACATAAAACAGCAGGATAAGGAAGAATATTGTCACTGTTTACCGCCTGCAATGTCTTACAGAAGCCTCCTTCTCATGAAGTGCTGAAGATGTTCTGCTATTATTTCTGCTATATAACATATAAAAAAATGCATGAAAAAGCTTTCATGCAGTTGCGATTAGAATACAATAGTAGAGCAATGCCTGCAATGCCAAACTGGAAAGACTAGATGGCTATGTTTCATTCTTCAAACCCTGCTAAAGATATTGATGTATTGATGAAATGATTTGTCTGTTCCTGGGCATGTTCTCCATACAATAACATGTGAAAGCTTGGTTTGCCAGCACTACAGGCTGGCTACACTGGAATAGTATTAACATGGGTAGCACTTACTCTGGTGGGCACAGCTCGGTGTTACAAGCCCTTTGGTTTTCCGGTGGCTTGCTATCCAGATCACAGTAATTATTTTGCACAACAGAATTGTCGTCAAGTCTTTTACACACCACTTCTTGTTTCTGGATACCTGGAAATAAATAATGATTCAATCAGTAATCAAGTGTGATGCTTTACCAGAGAGGTAGATAACCTCATCCAAAATACACACACAGGGCACCTGGGAAGCAAAATGTCTGGCTTCCGATGTAACCAACACCAGCTCTCTAGTTATGTTTTAGCAAACTTTCCTCCAATTTATAAATGTGTAATTTAGGTCTAACATTTCACTGAGCTGCAACCTTTTAAATTGTTCTAATTCACAAAATATCTTTATATATCATGCCACAACATTTGTGGTAATCTCCAGCCTTCCAAGTGTGAACAAAAATGAGAGTGTGAGAGAGTGAGTGAGTGAGAGTGTGAATGAGTGTGAGAGAGTGAGTAAGAGTAAATGAAGAACAGCAAATTTCCATTTCCGAATCTAAAAGGCCCCCTGATTTTCATCTGGAAAGAACAGGCAGAAATCAGAATTCACGGTCTGTAAAAAAATGTGCCCATGTCTAATACATTTGTACAAGGCTGGACATTTCCACTATGTCATTCACTTGTAAAAAAAACAAGAAAACTTAAAGTCCAAGTTCTGAATTTAGAGCAATATGAAGGAATAACTTATTGGACAATTATTGTATTTGGTCCTCATTATACCCCAGGATTGTTCGAATGAACCCCTTTATAAATATGGCCCTAATTCATTAGCAATCCTTATAAGGTGGAAATCAGGCTCCTGTCCTGAAGAGCTTAGACCGTAAGCCTTTCCTAATGTATTCATAATGTCTGTTTGACTACTGTAGATATTATATGACTGTTACCTCCCCTTTATCATACTGCAAACTGAAAAGCGCCAAGTACATTTCTCAGTTATCCTATGGGGAGAAGGCTCTGTCATAGACTGTAAATTAACAGTCTGTGCCATGAAGAGGAAGAAAGGTTTGCTTGTGTTCACATCACTCGTTTTCTAAGCAGCTCCACTTGTCTGGGAGCCTAACGTGCTCCCATATAATCTCAAATATCTGAAGAAAGGACTCACGTGGTCCCAAAAACATATGTAACTTTACATGTCTTTCTATGTTGGCCCAATAAAACGTATCAATTTCAACTAAAGATTCTTGGATAATCTGAAAAGTATTGCTACATAAATTGACTCAAACTCTAAGGAGAAATAATTACAAGGAGCCACACGGAAACATAGAGCTTTTAAATTGAATAGATTTACAATTTACAATAAAATACATAAACGTGGAGCGGTTTAAGGGACCATATCTCACATGGATGTGCAGATGTTCCTCAGTCCATTTGCATGACTCTTCAATTTATTTAAATGCAAAATATGGGACATATCTAAAATTGCAAACATGTTAATGCCCAACTCGCTTTAGAGGGCAACCACAAAAAAAAATTTTGGTATAAGATTACAGTACTTTATAATAACAATGCTAAAACACGGTGAATTCTGCATCAATAAAACCATAACTAGCTAACCCAGACATTCCTTCTTGCAGCCTCATCAGATCATGGGACGTTCATCACCATGCCAATGTCGCCTTAGTGGAAAAATGGATTTTCATTAAAGTATTTTTTTCCAAGTTACTAATTGCTAAACAATAAAAGCCTACGAGGGAAAATTATAAAACTAATTTTTATTATATTGGTTTTCATGCATTTTAAATTATTGTGCCAAGTGCTAACTTTAGAACAATTGAGAACATTCCAATGTTCATAACATAACTGAGCTTTGCATACAGCGCTGTGAAAAAGTACTTGCCCCTTCCTGATTTCTTCTATTTTGTCACACTTAAATGTTTCAGATCATTAAACTAAATAAATGATTTTGTGTATAGAAGGGGGAAAAAAGTTATTCAACCCTACCTGGCCTTGTGTGAAAAAGTAATTGCCCCCTTAGTTACTAAATCCACCAATTAACTAAACTGTATGTTTATAATTTGGTTCAATTTCACTAGACCCAGCTAGGCATGATTACTGCCAACCCGGCTGAATTTAAGCATCAAATAGAACCTGTCTTGCAAAGTGGAGCAGGCTAAAGGGTGCAAAAAGCAGCACATGATGCCGCGATCTAAAGAAATTCAAGAACAGATGAGAAACAAAGTCATTGACATCTATCAGTCTGAAAAGGGTTAAAAAGCCATTTCTAAGGCTCTAGGACCCCAGTGAACCTCAGTGAGGGCCATTATCTACAAATAGAAAAAAAACGCTCTGAACCTACCCAGGAGTGGCCAGCCCAGGGGTGTACCTAGAGTATATGGCACCCAGGGCAGATCCTATATTATGCCCTCCACACACACACACTATAAAATGTGAAAATATCCACGCTCACGCTCTCTCACCTCTCGCTTTTATGCTCCCTCTCATTGACTCTTACTTGCTCGTTCTCTAACATTGTAATATATAACACCCAATGTATGACGCAGCACCTGACATCAAATATGTGTTAGTTTCCTATCGTATGGTCAGTAATTCAAGTAAAATTAATGAAGTGCCATGTTCCCCATGTAATATGTATAAATCATATATACATATACGTATATGTATTATCTCCATGATTAATGCTTACGCAATGAGTATAAGCAGAGCAGATTGTAAATATTCAATGGTGAACATGAGACGACTAGCTTGTATGTGCAATCATATGTAAATTGGATAAACGGGCTGGTTTGGCTTTCATCTGATGAACATACATCACTCCGGGAGTACTATCAGATGGGATGAATATGCTTCATATAATTAATGCCAGCAGATAAGCCACAGCTGGATCCTATAGCACACGGAGGCCATAGAAAATATCAAGGAGTAAAGAGCAGTATCCTCTCACCTCATTTTTTACAGATTTGCACAATTTTTGTGTTTCAATATTGAAACTATTATTTTTTCAGTAAAAACAGATTTAGGAATATCACCACTTTCAACATTTCCAAGGGCCAAAGAAGGACACTTTTGTTTTAGAGAGTGCGGCTAGAGGAATGGGTAAGGAGAAGAGCTTTACTTGTTCCGGCGCCCCCCCTCACTACCCCCCTCTGCCCCTTCAAACTACCCCCCCCTCTGCCCCTTCAAACTACCCCCCCTCTGCCCCTTCAAACTACCCCCCACTCTGCCCCTTCAAACTACCCCCCCTCTGCCCCTTCAAACTACCCCCCCTCTACCCCTTCAAACTACCCCCCCTCTGCCACTTCAAACTACCCCCCCCTCTGCCCCTTCAAACTACCCCCCCTGCACCTTCAAACTACCCCCCTCTGCCCCTTCAAACTACCCCCCCTCTGCCCCTTCAAACTACCCCCCCTCTGCCCCTTCAAACTACCCCCCCTGCACCTTCAAACTACCCCCCCCTGCACCTTCAAACTACCCCCCTCTGCCCCTTCCTTCAAACTACCCCCCTCGGCCCCTTCCTTCAAACTAACCCCCCCTCTCCCTACTTCTCCTTATCCTAACTTACCTTGAGAAGTCCTGCCGGCATTTCATGAGATGCCGGCACCGCGACGGAGTCACGGAGAGTAAGGGGCGTAGAGCAGTTGCTGAGAACTTCACGAGCAACCGCTCGGCGCCCTTGCCCGGCACATAAGTGAAAACATTGTTGGTTTTTTTGTTGGTTTTTTTTAACTTTATTTAACATCCTCCATGTTAAATAAAGTTAAAAAAACCAACAACAAAAAACAACAACAATGTTTTAATTTAGGTGCCGGGCAGGGGCAGCAGCGGACCCCGCGGCGGCGCCCCCTGGAGTGTGGCGCCCTGTGCGGTCGCACAGGTCGCACACCCCAAAGGCCGGCCCTGACTATTATTTAGGTGATTTAACTTGTTTGCGGTCTTATATCCTCACCAATGTGACTTTTATGGTTGGAAACTCATTCCCAGCAAACATTTTGGGATACGACTAAAAGGGGGACATTGGGAGATGGAAGATGGGCTCCCACAGAAGTACATTGGGAATAGTTTTAGCATTCATGGTAAAATTATTTTGTCGCTGATTTTTTTGTATTATTCTATATTAAAACAATTGTACTTTTCAAACAATATAGTGTATCAGACAGCTGCAAATATGCATTGCCATCAAGAATCATCTGAGTGTGGAACTTGAGTGGGAAAGTCACAAAAAGTTCTGTGTCTGCTTTAGAGGGAGTATCTGGGAACTGCAGTCATAGTTATTGATGTAGTTGCAAAGGCAATATTGTTAGTCTGGTTCCTACAGAGCATCAGGGTGATCTTGTGATCAACCACATATTCTGAGATCTTAGAAAAGTGGGGCAGAAGAATGTGGCTCTCAAACCAGGATGGTAACAACAGAAATCAAGAACGTTTGGGTGGTTTGTTCTCATCTGGGGGTTTAATGAATTTGCCATGTCAACATTCATCTATACTGGAGTGTGCATGCGTCTTGATGTGAGAGAACGTCATGTTTCTGATCACGATTCCTTGACATGAAAGAAAAGAAGGTTCCATGCAATTTGCATACCGGGGACATCCAGGTATATTGGTATCTCCAATGTGGTATCACTTTGTATGCAACAGAAAGTCTGATCATTAATGTGGTAGATTGTAATCTATGCGTATATACACACATCCAAACGAGAAAAATTGCACAGTGCTGTGGAATATGATGGCGCTATATGAATCAATTAATACAAATGATGATTCCATGGGCATTTGTTGAAATGCGACATCTGGCAACCAGACGGCACTATTGCATTGGGGCCAACTATTCCTTGAGGAAAATCTATTCTTCTATTCAGAGCAAAGGGGTCTGTAGCTGATTGTGAAATTACATTGACGTATAGGTAAACTGCAGGTGAAATGTACATTTAATAGTGAATTAGATGAAAAACTCTATGCATTCAGACCAGGTGCACGAAAAAAGGCATTTTTGGCAAGTTGAGTGTGTTCTTAGGAGATAACTACCTTGAAAACTAATAACACAGATAAGAATGGGGATTAGCCAATAAGGAATTTCAACTAATAAATATGCATTTTTTATAGCACAGGGTGTAGCCCCTTATGTATATCACAGTATGCAACTACACAAAGTAATGCAGTGGTTACAATGGGGAATTCAACGTACATACAGTACCAGTGCTTCACACACTTATTATTTATTATTTATATTTATATATACTTATTACAATTATACCAGTAGAGAGATCATTTGTATTATTTCATGATTTGTATACTGCCATCAAATTCGAAGCATTGGCAGCATACTCAAGTGTACGCATGCGTCAGTAGAAGTAGATGGAGGAGAGAAATCTAATTCAACTCCAATTCAAAAAATCCTCCATGTGTTTATTTGTACGACATTGGGCATTGTACTTTTATTTACTTGTGTACTACTTTTTAACAGGTATTTACATTTGCTTATTAGATTCACTGGGGGATTTAAGAGAGTACTTTTCCTGGGGTAAAACTTGCCGAAAACCAGATGGATTGTGTACCATACCAAACACACTAAAAACAGAGACTTGTTTTTAATCCGTTCCAAGTCTCAGGTAGATAAGAAATACAGCTTCCACTAGTCTTACGCTCCAAGCATTAATAGGCTGACCTTTGTTGACCTTTCCAAGTGAAAAACCTAAGTCAGATGTCTTTTTGCCTTGCAAAAATAAACAAAGTAATGTAAAGAAACAGTAACCATTTCAGGAAAGTGGATGGATTTCAGCATCCGACGAATTATTGTTCAAAACAATTTCTAAGAGCTTCCCTGCTGCAGCTGTCCGATCGTCATAACATACGGAATGAAAACAAACCCTGCTTGGATTGTATATAGAAATGCACTAATCTGCAAAACCCCAAAGAGCCAACTCGTCTTCAGGGAAAGCATTATTCCGTCTCGGTATTTTGCCAAAGGTCATACTTACTAAACAAATAAAGAATTCCAACAAGCTGGAGTGCTTTTAAACATCTCTTGAATAAGGTTAAGGTCTGAGTGCTGGCTAGTGCCAACACTGCATGGACACATTCCATTATCTATCTCCATGGACTGAATATTATACAGAAAACCAAAGAGTGCCCAGAAAGCTAATGGACAAACGGAGAACCTAATCACACCTAGAACACATATACAGTATACAAAACTAAGAGATGGCACAGAAATCAGAGATTTCTCATTACATAACCACATAGTATAAGCAAGTCCATTGTATCCACCAACAGTGGTTCGTATTGAGTAAAAGTTTGGCAAGAATCTTACCATGACACAGATATTGTTGAGTAATGGATATGCTGGATGTCAAAGGAGTTAAGCAATACAGCCTTTCAAATCCTTCGAGAAGAAACCATGAAAGCCTGTGGCTGGACCACTGGCCTTATGAACCATTTACAGGTTCTCATTGCCAACCTTCTAGAGTGAATGTTCTAGACTGGATGTTTTATTCTTCTCGTGGGTACTTAAATATGCCTCTGTCTTTAATTGTACAGTCCTGCCATTTACGGCAATTTTATAATAAAGGTCTTGGAACAGGTACCTTCACACTCATTGTCTAAAGTATCAAGCATACTACGAATGGTTGAACATAACATGGCATATTTCAGTACTTACACTATGTTTTTAGATACTATTGATATTACTAAAAGATATTTGGACTCCTACAAAGACATCGATTAACTAAGTGGAGAGTTTGTGGGAAGTTGTGTTTCAGTTTCTTCACTTCATTATACAATATATGAAGAATCGCTGCAGGAAGAGCTTTCCTGGCCCTCTATAAAATATACTTAGATCAGGGACACTTCTTCAGTTTCCTTAAACATTAAACTATGAGTTATATATAGGGCCAACTCAACCCTTCTTGCTGGAAACTGAATTTATCCAAAATTATTCAATTTATGAAAAAAAACTAAATTTAAACCTTTCACAAAGCAGGTTCATAGGCAGATTAAAGTTTCACAGAGCCTTAAACAGGGTTTAGTTTGCATGAACTCTGTACATCTATATTGAATTCAAAGCAAGTTTGGTTCAAAAAGTAAAGGGTCAAAGTAAATATGTATGGGATGATATGACCCACCAGAGTGGCCAGATAGCTTCTGTATAATCCATGTATTTAAATCACTGTTTTAAAGCCCTTTAAATGTCCCTTTTTGAGCACTTAATTATGTTTTGTTAGGTCATATAAGACAAGAGCGTGCTGACTAAGTGTCAGGGAATAAGTTTTCATTGAATGCCTTACCTCCAGCGCATGTTGCTGAGCATTCTGACCATGGAAAGTGAAACCAAGAGAACCCGACTTCATTGTCTCCACTGCCTGTGCGTGTAATGGGGACATTAAATTTATATCGAATGCCCAAGTTCTGTTCCTGAAGAAGAATCTGTTGGATAAATCATAAAACGATTGAAAAAGATTGGGTCATAAAAACAGACATCAAAAAAATGCTTTAGATTTCTGATCCTTTAAGAAAAAAAAAAGACCAACAGACAGATACGTTTCTATAAAAAAGGTAATCTAGTTAACTATGAACACATTTTACAACTGTATTATTCAATTAGTCCCTACTCTACAATTGCTTCATCCATGAAAATTAAATTACCAAGTTAAGTCATTATTTGAAAAAAAAAAATGATTACAACTGTGCCTGCAAAGCCAAAATATCTCAGTCTTTCAGTTCGCTGAAATCTCCAGCAAGACAGAAGTTACGGCTAGCATTCACTGACCATATAAGGTCAATTGTACTACAAACTACGAACATTGGCCTAAAATATTTGTAATGTTTGCTAAGGCAACAGGGATGATTACTGGGGAAAAAAATTAGAATTGTGATGTAGTAATACCTGTAATAAGCCAATATCAGCCTAGGCTGCTGTGATCTATTCTTACAGCAATCACTTGATTCCCTTCCATGACAGTTTCTACCCTCCCCTCCAAACATCCTCATGAAAATTGAAGATCCTCACAAAGAAACTGAGGTCCTTCTTAAAAATACTGAAAGGAAGCCTTTTATTGTGTTAGCTATTTCTTTCTAGAGAATTATTATTTTGTTTTACTGAAGGGATATCATTCTATTTAGATCTTTCGCTGGCCAAAAATTACTTGGCACCCTGGTACTCTCATGCAGCTAATTGTAGGTTCTTTTTCTTAGGTACTTACCACCTTGAACTAAATAACTACAAAGTCCAAGAATGCAAGTAACATATATTGCCTTTCTATCAAATAGCTTCAATAATTAGATTTTTTAAGGAATATTAAAAAAAAAAAAAAAGCAAAAAAAAAAAAACATTTAATCTGGGTTTAAGTCACTAAACCAGTGATAAATTATCCATTAGGCTCACTGGGCATGAGTGGATAGTCTGCCAGTGCTCTGCTACTGGTCGCATACCAGCAACTGTACTGTGCAGGCTACCGTAGCTGGAAGGCGAGCATGCAGCAGGGTCACGTTATGTAAGCACGTCTGACAGGTGCGACAATGTGTGTCCGCGCAGGTCTCCCTAGGGGCCTTGGAGGGTCTTAGTCTGTTACAGCACTAAATGATATGGTATAAATCCGAATAATATCATGTAACTGTGATGTATGGCCTTCCCTACACTTGGAAGAAAAGCATGATTATTTCCTCAACCTTTAGGTTTTCCTCTTACATCGGTTAGTGGATCGTTTATCTTAATTTGCTACATTGCTTTACCATCACTATTAGACTTTCTGTGGTTGGCCCCAACGCTTCCAGAGACTCAGGCTCGTCAGTCGGACGCTTATAGTGAAATGCTGTCCCAACTACATCAAACTTCCTTGGCCAATCTATTGTCCAAGCACCATTGATAAAGTAGTCATCGCCTTCCGATTTCAAAGCTATAGAAGAGAAAAGCAAATAGTGTTACATTGTAGAAGAAAAATGCTTAAGTAATAATCGGTGCAATAAGGGCAAAAGAACAAATGGAAATAATATAACAATATTATATGAGACAAGAAAAAATCCAAAAATCTTGTAGAAGTGATGGAAAAGCCAGGCCATGGTTATATCACAGTAAGCTGACACGGAAATCAAAACCACAGGTCATACTTAAGATCTTTATAGAACAAATTCTATTAAGAAAGGTATCCATCAAGGGGATAAAATATGAATTCTCATGTATAACTGTCTCCCAAGAAATAAACAATGAAGGAATTGCACCACCATATCCATTTTTTCACTTGGGTACCTGAACGAATGTAATAACACAGCACTGAATCTAGCCATTACAAAGCCAATGTTTATGTCTGTCTAAACACAGCCATGTTTGCTTTTTAGCGTCCCCCCCCATTCTTGTCATGCCAGCAAAACACATTCCCAAAACCATTTTTAAAGCTTACCTATATAGTTCTTAGAGAGAGCAACTTCTTTAATTTCAATGTGAACTGAACCGCGTGGAATTTGAACAACTTCCATGTAGCCTAGAAGGCAAAGGTTAGCCTGTTATTACCGGCATCTGGAGCTAAAGACAGGAAACCGGTCTTCAATAAATTATTCAATATTGACACACTTTAAAGTCTGCAGAATCCAAAAGGGGTTGCCTGAACCACTGTGTTAAAATCAAACTTCAGAGCTTGAAAAAAAGAGCCCAGGCTTAATGTCAGAAGAAACTATTTTATAACCAAGACTATAGCAGTTGATATTTTACGAGGGATCATAATCACTGGACAGTCATAACGCAGCATTTGTAAAACTGTGAAGAAATCTCTTAGGGATCGGTTCTAGTGCAATCTGGATTATGTGACTAAAATACTACTTACAAAAAGGGGATAGTTAAGCCACGTTTAACTTGTGGGTAAGTGGAATCTTTCTCTTCCTAATTTCATTGTGATCTCATTCATCTATTCTTTCATTCAAGGTCACCTAATTTATTAGACTTCATAAACGGCTTACAGTTGTAAGTGCTTAGATTTCTACTTTTCCTTGTAGACCATTTAAGCATAACTTTTAAGGGAATGGGTGAACACGGGCTGTGCATAAACCCCATCTTGCCCCTTCTGATGGATGCCCACAACTATGTACTGTAGAGTCAAACGTCTCACTTTTATAGATGAGATTAGTGTATGGATTTAGAACTACATTGTAATAAAAAATTATTCCAGGGAAAGAGAGCTATGTAGTGTATGTTGTCAGAACAAAGCATTGGGCTACCTTCTGTCCCCAAATACAGACTGTTACCCTTCTTTGTTGCACGGTCTGCAGAATGCCCTATTCCGGCCCTTTAGTTTTGGCATCTCATTTAATATTTTTTTTAATTTAACACAATTTAAAGCCTTCTGCAGCTGATGGGATGACACTGATACAGTACAGATTGTACAACTATTAAAATGATGTATGGGTGTTACAGCAAAAGATCATCAAAATACAGTTTTCTAAATTTTAATGTGCCTGCAGATTCAATCTTCCAAATGAAGAACAAACGTAATGAAGCGGTATAAATTATGAAAGCAATAAATGTGTGTGTATGATTATGTGACAAAGATTCTCATGGTTCAGAAGTTGAGTGCGACCAAACAGAAAAAAATTCTCTTTACTCGTTTATCACTCAACTTGATAGATTCCCTGCCTCATAATAATTCCACAGTTACTAAATATCCCTGCTAACATCATCCTTCAAATTAGTTAATGAGCAGGGGAGTACGGTTCATTCCAGAAAACACTGACCTTAAAGAATCCTCCCTAACAAAAGGCCAACTGTAATGCTTCTAATCTAAGGCTGATGCCCAGGGTTTACAAATGTGTTCCTGGTAATGGAAGAGTGGCCATCTGATTGGAGAAGGGTATTTGTCAAATAGAATACTTTGATTCCAAGAAACTACGCCATCAGCTTTTCCTTGTATGGAATTCCACATTTGGTAACATGGGTAATTTTCTGCCAGGTCCCGAGGCGGAATTTCTATCCTGACTATATCTAGTGTATGATCGATCAATGATCTTTCTATGTAAGCCTTGTTTGTTGAGCGCTGGTATGTTCAGACCAAGGCTGACCACAAAATATTGACCTTGTTGACATAGGTGCATATTTTCCAACATTTCCAATGGCCAAAAGGGACACTTATTTTAGGGGTGTGTTGGAAACCTTTACGTAACTTTCTTCCTTTTAAGTCAGGCTCTTAGGTTTACTGAATAAAGAAACGTGAAAGGCATATAGGTTGGGTGGCACATTTTAATTCTTAGTAGTGAAGGTATTGTAGTCACAGAAGTGTCAGACTTACATGATGCCAACCTGTCAATGTACTTACCTCCTCTGGGCAACGAATCGTTGAAGAATCCCTCAATCGCTTCGCAAGTGCTTCCATCTCCTCCGCACACTCGACACCTATCTTCTTTGGCATCTGAGCCCAAAATGTTATCACAGCCTACATGCTAACCGGGACAAAATAAATGTAACAGTAAAATGAGCATTAGTGAATGGAACTTTGTAACATAAGTAACTCTTTATGTATCCCGCGTGTCCCTTTTGGTTACATTACCCCTAAAAGTATAAAACTAAAATGCAAAAAAAGGTATAAAAATAAACTCACTGTCTACATGCACAGCAATAGAATTAAAAGTAAAATCTACATTCAAAGCAAATTGCCTTGTGTTTTATCACATTTTTTCCATCATTTTTCTTATATTTAAAGTGTTTAACCAAAATGAATAGTGACAGCCAAATAACTTTTCTAATAGAACATGAGCTTCTGGAACATTTACATAAAGCCAATTACATATATTTGTGTGTGTGTACACAATTACTTTTTCCAAATTGCCCTATGATGATGCTATATGGGCATATATGTAAATATGTTTATGTAATGTTATAAATAATACTTAGTTTTAATTTGGTAAAGTTTGTTTTGTCAATAAATGTCATGCAGCATTGTAGAGCATTGACCACTTTCCTTTATTTATACCTAAAAAAAGACATAACCAAAAACCCATAATAAGCAAAGCATAAAAGGTTTCAAAAACCTCTCTTTTTACAGTGTGATTACTAGAAATATATAATTAGGCAAAACCATCAGAAAACAGAATGCAGAGCGTTTTTCCAATAAGGTACATCTGTTTCTAATGCCTAGACTTGGGTTAATTTATTTGGTGGTGGCTAGTTGCAAAATATACACTGCTGGTTAACATATGCTCATATCCGTGAATTAAATTAAATATGTTGTCAGTAACCTTGCATTCTCCATTAATGCAGATGTCCAGGGAGTCAGCGTTGCATCGAGTTCCATCAATAACAGCGGGGGCTCGCTCAGTGTAAAAATTATAGCCTTCAGCCAAACAGTTTAACGCACATGTTTTAACACCACCTATGATTACAACACAGACACAGACATTAATATTTTATAGACTGCCTGTTGCATCTCAACCCCATGAACGAAGCAAATAGAAGTCATGTATCTTTTAACTCTTTCAGAGACAAGAATGGAACAGTGTGCTTTCATATAAAATGAAGTAGGCGCTTGGCGCCCAATTAGTAAATATGACTTTCAAAGCCTCTGATTGGCTGTTCTTTGGGTTAACTACTTTTCGAAACATATTTGTCAGTCAGACAAATCCCGATGGTGATGGTTAGCTATTTTTCGAACACATCTATTCGCCACACTCATCTACAGTTCTTATATTGTCAGGTTGGCCCTCATGTAGGTTATTGCCCACATCAACAAAAGTACCCATCCACTTCCACTTCACACATTGTTTCGCTTTGCTTACACATTATTACACGCAGGTCTGGAACACTACCCATGCAGAAAAAAGTTACCCATCAAGAGAGAACATTTCACCTGTCTATGGGTCTACATTACCCATCAGGAGATAACATTTTATCTGTTTATGGTTCTACGGGTCTACGTTACCCATCAGGAGATAACATTTTATCTGTTTATGGGTCTATGGGTCTATGTTACTCATCAGGAGAGAACATTTTACTTGTCTACGGGTCTACGTTACTCATCAGGAGAGAACATTTTACTTGTCTACGGGTCTACGTTACTCATCAGGAGAGAACATTTTACTTGTCTACGGGTCTACGTTACTCATCAGGAGAGAACATTTTACTTGTCTACGGGTCTACGTTACTCATCAGGAGAGAACATTTTACCTGTTTATGAGTCTATGGGTCTACGTTACTCATCAGGAGAGAACATTTTACCTGTTTATGAGTCTATGGGTCTACGTTACTCATCAGGAGAGAACATTTTACCTTTCATGGATTTAGGTTACCCATCAGGAAAGAACATTTTACCTGTCTATGGAAAACATTTTCACCCTTGTTGCTGCAAGGGCTAACTTAGATTTCTGTATATGCAGAGAGACTCTTTCATTTATTGGACTAAAAACTGCTTGTTTGGAGTAACCAATGACATGGCTGTTTTTGTTGATAGCCAAAGAGGGGGAGACCGGAGCCGATCCATAGGACTGAGCAAATACTGTTTATTCAAGTGTATATAACATTATAAACCATATCGACCCATGCAATTCTTACGCGAGATTGACATTCTATTAAAAACACGCTACATAAATACATGAAATGTCCTCCATATTTTTATATATATATATATAATATAAATATATAATATTCTACAAAAACAGCAAATACAAGTTTATGTCCTGTCGCTTAATTAAAACTGTTTATTTTTCTTTTGATTATTTCTAATAAGGAACACAAGATATGTGTAAGTAGCTAAAATAGGGTCCCAACAAAAGGTTCCAGAATGTCTGCCCTTCTAATGAATACTAAAGAATGTCTCTGTACCAGCAGCATACCTCCTCCTGACTGTCCACCAATCCTATGGTGTACTCCCTTGTTTTTTGCAAAAAGTGAATAGTAGCATCATTATATATCTGAGGATAATATAGTCTGAAAATGTACCAACTTCTTGTAAAAAAAACCCCAAAAACCAACAACCCAAAAATAGTCCCAATTCACAGATTCCCTGCTTAATTGTGACCTGATCTGTCCCTTTTGAGCCATCTGTTCCACCTCATGTCGCCTCATCTTTAACAGGCAACAGAGACACTAAATCAATCAGTGAGTTTTTATAAAGACAATATGTCTAACCTCAGTCTAGTAGACTAAGAATGTCGCTTATGTAAACTTTACAGCTATCATGTCAAGGCTTAAAACATTTTTAACAGTACAGGCACAGCCGCCTGGTAGCCTTCTAACTCTTACTGTACGACAACTGCCATAGTGTTCAACAAGCAGTTTACACTTCCTCCCAACAATATACAGTAAATTCAATGACAACATTTAACAAATATTAGTTCGGAAAAAAAAGATATGCAGGGTTGGGTTAGACAGGTGGTGGGCAGGTGACTAATAGCCCCTTGGCAGCTTACCAAAGGCTCTAGAAAATATGCCAAAAAAATCTTTATGGGTTATCTGAATTACTTTCAAGTTCTCGGTTGCAAGACCGCTTCAGTGTTTTCTTTAGACATGCTATTATTTTAACCACAAGCACTATATTATCTTTACATGGCGTTCCATATATAATACTGAGGGCATCTGGAATAAGATACGGGGGGGGGTGGGATTCTGCCCATTGCAGGTTGATGGCAACTAGGTCTGTGTAGTGTGCCAGTGGCATATATACAGGGCCGGCGCCACCTATAGGCAAAGTAGGCGCCCGACCTATGGCGCCTTATTGGAGGGGGCACCGCGGTCACTTCATGAGAGTCTCGCGGTCACTATGGGGAGGAGTGGGAGCGAGTGGGGTACAAGTGGGTGTGGCAAACAGGGAGGGACTTGTGGGGGTGGAGCCAGGGGCGACAAAATTATGTTTTGCCTAGGATGGCAAAAATCCTTGCACCAGCAATATAGGTTGCAGGACTGAGGAGAAAGCACTGGAACTATGCAAACAATCACCCTCATAGCAAATGTGTCAGACAAGTAAAGGAGCAGCATTTCTAAATGACACATTCCTGGATAGGTTTCCTTGAAGGGCTGTCCTGTGGGGAATAATCTTGTTGAGTTCTAGTATAACTTGGTTGTATTAGGAGGCCATTTTAATTTCATTTTACATCCGTGTTGACCTTTACTAGCCTGCGCCATGGTTCTCTTGCCCTGCTATGCTGCTATCTAACAATTGTAGAGCACTTCCTCCCTCTTTAAAATTTGTAATTATAAAGAAAATATTGCAGTATTCACATCTCGACATTTTCTGATACAACTTGTCTACATGCATCGTCTTGATTAACTATATTCTCCTATTCACATATACGGCAGTATACCTCCAGTGTAGGGTTTCCAGTTGTAATATTTCCCGCGGAAAGGCATATTATCAAAGTCCGCACATTGCTTTTCTCTGAAGTCTCGGGATCCGGAGGGACAAGGCTAAAACAAAGCAAAACAAGGTTAGATTCTTCTAGCAGTATATTAATTCATCCTGTAAATGACATGTTTTGGGTACAAAAAACACACAATTCTGTGCAAGAATTAATCAAAGAACCATACTTAGCAACTCAAACTGAAGCCTGAATTATCTGCTGATGGCTTGCCAACTTATGTTCTCTTTTGCCGTATGTAAAGCATACTCGAGAGTACAATACATATAACATGTTAATTAATACTATCTCAGAAAGAGCGAGATATGAAACTCACAAAGCTTATCAAGCACTTTTTTTTTGAGGCTGGGAATATCAGAACTATAGTGAACGATTCATTCTGTTAGGACCAAAATAAAAATGAAAAGAAATGTTAAACGTTATTATATGGGAAGAGTTTTTAAACTGGTATCCAGACTAAATTGTATCCTTTGTAATATGGGGCAAGTATTATATAATAGAAGTTATATAAACAGTGCTAAGTGTTACACCAGTTCTTAACAGGTTTAATCTCCAATGCATGTCATGGATCACTTTGCAATTAATCCATCAGGTATCTCCTTATAAACACATAAAAAATAGATGAAGAATCCAGAATATAAACAGAGCTATGAAAGCGCAGTTATAGTCCTGCAGAACCAGCTGTTTTGAACGCTGAACTGAAAAATGCCATTAGCCTCCTGCTAAGGGAATCATTGGATGGCTGTGCAATATAATGAAGCCCATCTGACGAGAGCTAATATACCCATTTATATTCTTTTAACTACCAGCATAAACAATTTTATGAGGAGTGTAAAAGAAAAGAGAATGTTTCATGTCCCACGTTCCCTGCAGAGTCATATGCTCTTTTACCCTCTCCTGGAGGGATATGCCTTCATGGTAATAAAAGGCTTGATTACTTAATTCTTACATAGAATTTCTGGGTGAAAAAATGCCAGAGATAGTCAATAGGTAGTTTTCTTGGTACCTAGAAACTATACCTTCTAAGTAGACATAGGGCCATACTCACTAAGTTGATCAGAGAATACCCCTGAGGTGAAAATATTACACAAAGGGTATTCACTAAAATGTGTGAAGGACCAGCTTGGACCTTCTCTAGTTCCCAATGAAACCTGTTAAATGTTTCAGCAAGTTCTGCAATTACAAGGAAATGCAGGAACATTTACACACTGACAAATTTTGTATTCGCCAAGACCTCTCCCCTGTAGCTTCAACTAAACTCAAGGAATCCTGAAAAAATACACCACAGTCACATTTCTGTTCTTTTGGAATTCTAGCTAGGAATAATGTTTCATAACAGCCATAGAGCTACATATAAGCTATGTCACCTTGACCAAGCATCATGGAATTTGTAGAGCCACGACCATTGACATTTATAAACCTCTTGACTATCTGTTGCTATTACTTATCTGCATTTAAGAATGCTTTATACCTTATTTCTGTGTCCCTCTTTTGATAGATTCCTTAGTTCCAAGAGACGGCACACCTTCCTATTATTATGACGCTAGCTGATACTGTTATCTGCATAGTTAGCATATGATACAGTTTTCATGGAAATGATGACTGTCCAGGAATAAGGTTACCCCAATGTTCTGCTAAACATCTAGGGAACCATAGTTCAGTAGCTGGAAAGCCAAAGACTGGCCACCACTGGTTCTGCTACATGGTCCCATATCCTAACAATTGATAAGGTTAGAGTGTAGACATGTTATTCATAAATGTGGAGGCCACTCAAATGTTCTACTTCCCATCACAAGCTTAAGCTCCAGTATAACCAGCAAGTATACATCTCGATATATAATGGAAACATTTACAACAAGCTCAAAAAATGCCACAACGAGGCACATAATATCTCGGAAAGTCACATTTTAGATGTGTAGCACTAGAAATGTGTTACTGTATGTTGAAGGGTTAAGCCCTGTGGTTTTTTATTTCAGTATAGTCAAACGTCTTATAGGAGGACATGCATGAAAAATCAAACCAGGTTATGCAATCTGTTCTCGTTATCAAACATCCTGCGATAACTTAGATAGCTATGATTTAGTTATTTGAGTTTCAAAGAAACAAGTGCACATGTGTGTTAAATCAGCTTGGCACACCATACACAACAACTCACTTGTTCGTGTAATTAATGGTATTATTATTTTAAACAAGGTTTTAAGTCAACAGGGTGTTGGTAGTGATTAACATCTACTGTATACATGTTTAAAACATTAAAGTTAGTACTTTGAAAATGAAGTACTAACATTGCGTGTTTGATTGTAACACGAAGAACGTCACAGCTGAAGTATGTGTTCCGAATGCCATCTTTTTTTCCCCCTCTATTCTCTGATGGAGATATCGAGTTACAGCAATTACAGTCAGACAGACAATCGCTGAATCAGCAAACTGTGTTTTTCTTTTATTTAATGGATTCTCTTTACTTCTCTTGCTCTGCACAGTTTTACAAAGCTTTATTTAAATCAGCAATCAAAACATTTGTTTAGACGTAACAGGCATTGGTCAAGAGAGCAACATATTGATTCCATTGGCTTGATTTTAACCAGGCTGTAATATCTTAAAAATTATCAAAACCAGCCTACAAATTGTACACAGCTGTGGAACCATAGGTTTTCAAAAGTTCACGTACCATTTTTTTCTACCCTACGTAATTATTGTATATCCAATGAGATCTAAGTTACCCCGTTCACTAAACTACCACCGTGGAGCTGTCTCTGCAACGTGTCATTGGAGCTTGAACCGTGATTCACACCTCTTGTAGACAGACCCCTTGGAAACATTAATTTCCTATAAACTAAATACCCCCACATATAAACAAGCCACAAATAACATGTATGGGTTTATTCACTTAACAGTGAGCTGAAGCAAGATAAAAAACACTTATCAAATCTACTGTTTAGCGAATAAACCTCTTGTATTATTTTTGCTGGTGTTGGTTTAATTTTGTTTTAATAAGTATGATCCCAGTCTTTTTACTTTATTTTTTTACATTTAATTAGTATTTGATGACATACTTCAACAGGGGTACATGTTCCACCTAATTAATCCCCTTATGAAATATGGGGGTGTGTTATATTAGTGCAGAAGCCGAGTTACACTGTAACATTGTGTCTAGCTTTGCACTTTCATTACATGGGTAACTCGTATGCCTCACAGCTTTTAATAACTTCTCTAGATGTATCTGAATGGAACAAGACTGATAAAACAAAGCAACTCCCATGTGTGATGAGTGATCATTTTAAGGCTTCCATGTATATGAGTGTCAAACCGATCTCTATCAGGGACAAGTCTATCAAGACTAGGGTGAACCTTAATTAATCCAGCATTTTCTATTTGGATCTCCTTTAACCAGGACCACTATAATTAAATGCTACGCTGTTTACAGCAGCCACATTGGTACAGTTAAAAGAGCCATCTGGCCACCCTGAAGTATTTAAATATTTCTATAACATCCCTGCTCTTTCATTATGTCTTCAGATCTTTTAGTTTAATCCGATCATGTCATCCTGAAAACCATCCACCATTTTCCTAGCGCTTCGTTAGACTTGCTATAGGTGTCTGCTGTACTGAAGGTGAAGTGTCATACAGTTATCTATAAAATCGCACTCGTACCTCTTACTAACCAACCTAGCATTCTTCTTTCATTTGTCATCATTTTGTGATGTTGTCTACCTACCCCCAAGTGTCCTGGTTTTCAGGCTCACTATTCTGCAGAGCTGCCCTATTGTCCTGCTTTTGTGGGCAGCGATGATCACAGGCTGGTTAGGTAGATCCACTAAACTTCCCTGAGCACCAAGGGATCTGTAAAATCAAAGGAGGTCTGGGCTGTTGCTGGGCTCCATAAGGTAAGCCCTGCACACTTCTGCTCTTAACTCCACTCCATCCCTAAACACAAGTGTCCCGAATTGTTGGAGGTATGCTCATCAGAAATTACTACTCTTAGGTCCCATTCGCCAATTGTCTCTAGCAGTAGAGTTAAAAAAAATCTTGCGTCTTTCATAGACAAACACGAGAACTCCTGAAGACTGGGTTCATCCACCATATGAACACTACAACCTTTAACTTGACTTTCAGGTTAGCAGTTCCCACTGTAGCCTCACAAATAAACTAACAATTTAGAAAAAATGTATATATTATATTATAATACACTATATTTTAGAATGTCATCTATGCTCAGCTTCTCGTGAAAATGAATAGTAGTTGATGCTTAGTAAAAGAAATCAGGGCAATCGCAATAAAAAAAAAAAATCAGATTAGAGAGGATCCTACAGCATTTACAGAGACGTGGCATGCTACTTCAGTAGGCCAATGCAAAGCTTTGCTCTATACCAACATGTGACTTAAAAGAGGGGAATGTAATTTCCATTCTGCCTAACAAAGGGTTAAGAACCCAAGATCTTGCTATATAAGTTGTAATTGCCCATTCCATCTCCTGCTTTATTATTCTAGCCCTGTGTATTGGAATAACATGCCATAATAATGGTGGAAAATAACCGTACCATTCTCACTGATGGGGTAGATTTAATATCCCATATAATATCGCTATAAAGATGATTTACCAAGGCAAACAATGTTATTTATTAAAGAATGTCAACAGCATTACAAGGCCATTGTTTGCTTTTTGGTCTCCAAACTGTAATGATACGTTACTATATTCCTATCGCTATTGTAATATATGACAAATACAATATCCATTCAAATGTTTTCATAATTACAGCGTATTCTCCTTCAGTTTCCTACCACAGCACGTCAAGGCTGTAGGATTTGGAAGGTGAAGCTATTGCAAATTTTGAAAATATGCTAAATACACCAAAGTGCCAAGTCAAGCTTGAATATTTGTGAATTACACCACACGACTTGTAAAAACATTGTGTTCTCTGGGCAGTACGGTGCTGCTTTTGGTATGCGTGACTTTTTTCTTTTGTTAAACTGCTGTAGAGAAAAATGACCACAAAAAAAAATACATTGACCCTTTTGTAATTTCCATTAAATTTCAAAAGTAATTTTAAATCACAAACAGATAACTTCACGTTTCCATGACTTCCATTATATGTTTGTCTTTTATTAATGAAATGTTAAATACTCAATAGGAAAAATAGTAAATGTTGGGTAGCTCATAAAGAAAAAATGCATGACTCTAATGAACATATAAAATATAAAGTATAGAATGTAAGCATACCTATAAATTAATAAAATCTCTGTAAATTTAACCGTAAGAAGTATGGGAGGAAGGGTGTTAAGGCGTATGTTTGTAGGCATCCTTAATAAAATGAGTCTTAAGGGATTTTTTGAAGGGCCGCAGGCAGGGAAAAGATGGCTAGGCCTCATGTACAATAAGGCCTGACACATGCAGAGAGGCACAAGTGAAACCATGTCTCCCTTCAAAATATCTGTACAACCCCGCTTTAAAAAATGGCAATCCTTCATCTACATTTGGTAAGGGTATCAATAAGCATGGTGCCAGAGCCTCTTAAATCAATGATGTGGATGTGATAAAATAATAGCTAATGTATTTTTTTTTGGCAGCCATGAACAAAACAAACCAAAAAAAATGTCATGGATCTCTGGCCAGCACGTTAACTTGCATTTCTTACAAAGTGCTTATTAAAAATGAAACATATGTCAGGTGCTAATTCTGATCCTTAAACCGAGTCCTAGTAGTGGTGAATTCTAGCCATCATTGGTTGTAGGTAATGTTAAGATTCGGCAGGTTTGGCCGAGTTGCTGGAGATGGCTAGGTTACTAAACTAAAAAGAGTTTTTGGGAGAAACTCTGTAGGGCTTGTTGAGAATGATGTCCAAAAACAGCTGCGCCATGTCTAAGCTTGACCTGTATAGACAGAGAAACATCACATAGGGGAGGGGGGCACTCTTTGCCATATGGTTCATGTCAGCAAAACTTTTTCAACTATCATCTGTAGGTCCATACGATAGTAAAAAAAAAAAATAATAATAAAATTCATCAAACTAGGCTAGTGCTTCAAAGTGGTTAGAAGTGTATCAAGTGCTAAAATACTTACATGGGAGACTACAGATAGTAGGCCTGGGTGTTAAATGAAAAGTTAAGAAAGCAGCGGTTAATATCATTTTTCATTTACTTCCAAGACTGCGTTACAGGCTTTCGAAATTAATGAGGATTGCTTCACAAGAATGCATTGTGTTGCACTATTGAACGAGGGAGTGTGGTCTGTAGGAGTGGCACTAAGACAGTTTTCAAAGAAAATGAAGATATTTCAAAGAAGAAACAGGCAAAAGGAAGGTTTATCCTTGCAAGATAAATGAAGTCTGGTAGATATGTTTTTTTTTCATCTACTTTGTTTATGAAAAGCAGAATCAGCAAAGAAAAATACCCTTTAAATTATTAGGGCTGTGATGAATGCTGACAGTGCACAAGAACTCTTCCAAGAAAACAACATGTTAAAGCAACACATTTTTCAAGCACAGGCTGTCAAATTCTCAGCTGGTTAAGGCTAACATTAATCAAGCAGCGTCCTCTGAAACCCCATCTGGTTCTTCGGCCTGTCACAAGCCCTGAGTGCCTCTGCATCAACTACCTCACTCTGCGATACAAGCAGCAACATTTATGGCCATCTGACTTTGGTTCCACAGATTTAAACCATGTGCTCTAATGAGTACTGAGCAGTAAGACCAACTTGAGTGTGAAGGCACACCTTGCAGTGAATTCAGTGATGATTCCATGAAGGACTACAAAACATTCTAACTAGAGAACATGGCTTGCATAGACTGTACGTGGTTGAACTGGTAACCAATCATCGTTTAACAGACGGAATAATCTTCAGAGATATCGCAAATTTTCACAGACTTCATAAAGATAAGGCATTTTACACATTACACATTTGTTTTGACAAAGAACTTTCTCTGCCTGTCCATCTATGACTTTTTTAGGAAGTGGGAGCCCTCCAGTAGTCTAGGAAGTAAATTCAACCATGGTTAAAGGAGCCTGTGGAGGAGCCACCAATAGCGTTAAGGATAACCGAGCTGGTGTGGATTTAAACAGAATGCCTGGCTTGCCAAGAAAGGAGGGGCCAACTCAAATTCTTCCTTTAAATTAGAATTGGTATTTTGGTCCTTGAGCACATCCATATGGTTGTGAGGACTATCTTTATTCAGTGGGTGACTGACGGCTGAGCCTCATATCAGACTATGCCGTGTCTCTGGCCGCACCATCCACCTCTCATATTGCACATCCACAAATGTTAAGGTTTGAGAGAGTTACTGCACCCAAACTGTCTGCGCTAACAGAAATACACAATAACGTGTTTTGTAAAAGGCTAAACCCCAGAACCCCCCCGTGAATCCTGAAAATGCTCCAGTGTGTTCCCATATGTATTGAGGCTAAAAACAATCCAAGAAATTAAAGACCAGACCTCAAGGTCAAAATCAGCTTTGAAAAATCTCAGGAGGAGACTAAGTTTAGGTTGGTGCATCCAAGAAAGCCACTATGCTAACCAGACCGAAACTAGAGTTATGCAAATTATAACAGAATAATAAGCATTTTTAAAGGCTCGCTGAAGTATTGGCATTGATTTTGGAATAAAAATCACAAGTTGTCTATTGAAACTGGTGGAGGGCAGAGCTATTTATTAAAGAGACAGCCTTTGCAAATTTCTGGGATCCATGAAACAAACCATGTCTTACTGCCTGAGAATCCTACTTAACGGCTTATGACAGAGTACCTACAATTGTTATAGGACAGGGGTAGGCAAACTTCGGCACTCCTGATGTTGTGGACTATATCTCCCATAATGCTCTTACCGCCATAATGCTGGCAAAGCATCAAGGGAAATGTAGTTCACAACATCTGGAGTGCCGAAGTTTGCCTACACCTGTAATAGGATGCTGAGAGGGTGGTAGATAAGGGGAACAGCCTCTCCGTAGAAGTAGTAGAGAGTAGTAGTAAGAGAATTTAAGCACGCAGTGGATATAGCATGAACCTATCCTAAATCTAAGATGAGAAATCTGATTAAGGTTTAAGTTTTCACAACAGGGAAAAAGGGCAGAGTAGATGGGCTGAATGGTTTTTATCTGCCAAAACTAATTGGGGATCTCCAAACGATGGCATCTGTGTTTCTACCTGTACCCTGTCACTGAAATAAGAAAATTAAATCTGCCATTCTCCTCTAAACGGAGTGAATTAATCACATATGCCCAATGACGTATGAATTGCTTAATTAAAAAAAAAAGTTGGCATGTATCCTTAAAGGAACAGTAATCTTATTTTCATACAATGTACTTATTAAAAAACAGAACATTTTCGACACCACCAGGAGAAACGGGGATGACACACGTATTACAGCCTAAAAGAGAAAATTTAAACCAGCAAGTGATAGAGGTTATGAAGCATAATGTAAGGTCATGTGCTCCATACTATTCTAGCACTCAGAGGGTTAACCATGAAGATATCTGATGCGGATATCACAGGCCCTGTAATAAGTATAAAACGTTGCAGTTCGGTACAAGCAATGTAGCATTTCACAATTTCTACTTACATCCGTGTTGCATGAGCGGTACCGCTTCCGTTCCCCGAGGCAATACTTTCCTCCACCTGAAGGTCTGTAAAAAGGCACTGTCCTTTATTCTTGTAAACCAATTATTGTAAGGACATGTAAAACAATACCAAAATACCCACTAAAACATACTTATACTTAATTTTCTAACAATATTAGTGTTTTTATATATATTTTATGCTCAAAGTTGGGTTGTGACTTCTATACTAAAACATTTTCACTAAATGGTCTAGAATTCAACTTGTGATATTTTGTGGACATACCTGTTTCTATGTTTCTATATGAAGCATTTATGCATGCATTAAAACTGTACATTTACAAATACATATTCATGCATGCATACATTACTACTGTATTCTTATTTTATCCTCTGCTCCCGAGTTATTGTGAATTGTTTTCACCAATGGCTGGATATTTGGATACAAGTATCAGGATGTCTGCCCTGGTGTTTTCACTACTTTTTTTAAGCTACTTTTCAATAGATGATTAATATAGGTTAAATATTTTCATTTATTTTTTGTCCATAATTCCTTTGCATAAGCTTCTAGCTTCTTATGAGAATATCTGGCTACCGATTCGAGATTAGTACTTTATTTTAGCCATCTTAAAGGAATAAAAAATAAAAAAAACACAGGCCCATCCTAATTAACGATGCACGTATGCATTAACTATTCGTTCACCATTTTTTAAACATAGGAAGAACTGTCCTTAATCAGGGCAGCAAACAGAACATAGGAGCTGCGCCCTGTTACGTAAAGCAGTCTATTCTTTCTAAAATCTGCTTTGGTACACATTGTATTTATCATAATCATAGTCTGCATGAAAACAACAGTCCAATGGATGTGTTGTCCAAAAACAAAATATGTTATCAATTACAAACCCTGGATTTTCTTTTAAAAAGTACAAATCTATCAGATGTCTTTTGAAAACAGATAAGTGTACCCCTTTTATAAAAACTCATAGTATGCATATGGTTACATGTGGAATATCATGGACAGATGAGCTTGCAGCAAACATTAACATTTTGAAACCCACGATTGACCATATTCAAGTGACTACCTAGTTTAGAATCAGTGGCGACTCTAGAAACAATATATAGGGGGGGCACACAAGATATCACATTCAAACTGGGGGGGCATTCATAATTTCCAAAAATAATGTGCTATGGAATTATACTTTTGTTATTGGGCTAAAATAATACTTGATCATTCAACATGGGAAGCCTGAAGCCACAATTGAGTGCAACTAATCCTTGAAATAAATATTATAACACAATAAATAACTTTTCCACTAAATTATTTCAGGGCCTTGAACGTTTTGTCCCCTGAAGTCACTACAACTTCAGGAGGGCATTTTATCTCTGGATAAATATAAATTAAATAATTCCTACTGTAAGTTAAGTGCCAGGAACAGATGACCAAACACACACACCAACACAGGCTCTGTCACACCAACACCCAGACACACACACCAGGACAGGCTCTGTCACACCAACACCCAGACACACACACCAGGACAGGCTCTGCCACACCGACAACCAAAAACACACACACACACACACACACACACATCAGGACAGGCTCTGCCACACCCACATCCAAACACACACACACACCAGGACAGGCTCTGACACACTGACACCCAGACACACACACCAACACAGGCTCTGTCACACCAACACTCAGACACACACACCAACACAGGCTCTGTCACACCAACACTCAGACACACACATACCAGGACAGGCTCTGCGACACCGACAACCAAACATACACACACACACACACACCAGGACAGGCTCTGCCACACAGACACCCACACACATCAGGACAGGCTCTGCCACACCCACATCCAAAAACACACACACACCAGGACAGGCTCTGCCACACAGACACCCACACACATCAGGACAGGCTTTGCCACATCCAAACACACACACACACACACCAGGACAGGCTCTGCCACACAGACACCCACACACACCAGGACAGGCTCTGCCACACTGACAACTGAACACACACATCAGGGCAGGCTCTTCCACACCCACATCCAAACACACACACACACAGACAGGCTCTGACACACTGACACCCAAACACACACCCTAGGACAGGCTCTGCCACACTGACAACTAAACACACACCAGGACAGGCTCTGCCACACCAACACCTACACACACACACCCGAGGACAGGCTCTGCTACACTGATAACCAAAAACACACAAACAGCAGGACACAATCCACGTCACAGACGTCTGCATCAGGATGGATTTTTCACACTGCATTGTCGTTTATACCCCCCTTAGTGTTTTTGCCCCTGCTGCCCATATATATTAATATTAGCCCCAGTTGCCGATAGCAGGTATAGATCAACACATTAACACACAAACCAAGCTTTGCATGGATAGATCAAATGAAATTCACCTGTGATCTCAGCACTGAAGGTATATATCAAATAAACAGAATCAGACATACAAATCCTGTATTTGCAGGTATACAGTAGTATATAAAACGTAGCATTGCAGGTATAGATCAAATAAATACATGGAAACAGCATTGCAGGTATTAATCAACCGAATAAGACATACAAACACTGTATTTGCAGGTATACATAAATAATGTATGGAAATATATAGATATGGATCTACAGAATAACGCAAAAACCCACCTTTGCAGGTAAAGATCAATTGGAATTCACATAAAAACACGGCATTAAAAGGTATATTTAAAACCCCCTAAATTACATGCATAGATCACAGGTTGCGCACCCCAAAGCCGGCCCTGCCGTCCACACTGCCCACACAGCAATCACACTCCTATCATACCCAGGCAACCAGTAAATGCTGGTACCTAGGCATGATGGGACTGTGCTTGCTGTGATTGCTGTTAGCAATCACACTCCTATCATGCCAGGTCAGCCAGTACATGCTGGTACAGGGTGGCTGTAAGTGATGTGCAGACCCCATACTGCTGGCAGCATCAATACACAAGGGGGGCAGCTAGCTAGGTTTTAGCATGTACTGGCTGACTTGGCATGATAGGAGTGTGATTGCTAACAGCAATCAAAGTCCCATCATGCCTAGGTTCCAGCACTTACACATCCAACCAGTAAATGCTGAAACCTGGGCATGATGGGACTGTGATTGCTGTTAGCAATCACACTCCTATCATGCCAAGTCAGCCAGTACATGCTGGTACAGGATGGCTGTAAGTGATGTGCAGACCCCATACTGCTGGCAGCATCCATAGACAAGGGGGGCAGCTAGCTAGGTTTCAGCATGTACTGGCTGACTTGGCATGATAGGAGTTTGATTGCTAACAGCAATCAAAGTCCCATCATGCCTAGGTTCCAGCACTTACACATCCAACCAGTAAATGCTGAAACCTAGGGATGATGGGACTGTGATTGCTGTTAACAATCACACTCCTATCATGCCAAGTCAGCCAGTACATGCTGGTACAGGATGGCTGTAAGTGATGTGCAGACCCCATACTGCTGGCAGCATCCATAGACAAGGGGGGCAGCTAGCTAGGTTTCAGCATGTACTGGCTGACTTGGCATTATAGGAGTGTGATTGCTAACAGCAATCACAGTCCCATCATGCCTAGGTTCCAGCACTTACACATCCATGCTATCACACACTTCATTCACAGATTCATTCCCTCAATCATACATTCTCATTCAAACTCCCTCCCCACCCCCTTACCTGCACTGCAGCTCCTTGATGCCGCTCACAGACTTCAGCAGAGGGCGCGGCCTCCCTCTGCGTTCTCTGGTAAAGCACAGAGGAAGCGGGACTGGAGCAGAGTCATGTGATGTCACGTGAACTCTGCTAGGTTCCGCTTCCTCTTTGCAGTACAGAAGACCCTCCCACAGGTAAGTAGCCGGGCTCGAGGTGCGGCCCGCGTAAGATCGGTTGCCTTGGCTGCCGATCTTACTCGGGCCGCACCCGCTCTCTCCTCGGCGTTTAAAAATAAATTAAAAAAAAGAAAGAAAGACGGGATCCAAATTTAGCAGGGGGGCAACAGGGGGGGCAAAGATTAACCTAGGGGGGGCAATTGCCCCCCCCTTGCCCCCCTGTAGCAACGCCACTGTTTAGAATCCATATTGTGGAATTATTGGGAAACAAAGATAATTAAGATGTGTGTGGTTTGCTATATATATATATATTATATATATATATATATATAGCCTTTATTCCAAGGAAACTCTGAAATAATGCTAAACGTGGGAATGCTTAATGTGTGTTTGCGTTACCCTGAAATCTGGATGCTTAACTTGGTTAAGCTCATTTTCTAGACAGATCTGCCAAATGGTACTAGTCACTAACAAGACTTTGGTTTGATTCTGAGGATTTCTGTAAAGCTGCTCTTGGAAAATGCCACATACTGATACTTATATCACAGAATGTAAACTATTGTTAATGTTTCATGTTATGGATAAATCAATATTACTTTAGTAAAACACTTGTGCTTCAGTTACTGAGGAAAAGGCAATCACTCTGGAATACCATTGTACAATAAGATGGCGCTACACAGATCCAAAAAATATACTAATTATAGTGGGGGTTATATGTAAGTGTAACCAACGGAAAGGTTGTGTTCTCGCTGACTGAACTACAAAAGTAATAAAAAATGTTAAACTTTGTTTCAGCTTTACATTTTATACATAATGCTGAGAGTTTCATATTTTTACATATCGGCTAGTAAGTGATCTGCGGTTAATTAGTAGTATCAAGTACACAGTTCTATAAAACTAGGGGAAAAAATAATAATAATAATAAAAAGAAACAATTCTAAATAGCATCCAAATGGTTCTATTTGTTGGCGCTGGCTTACTTTAGTTACTTACGCTGGACTGTCACAATGTCTAACAGAAGACGAGACTCCCCCGCCGCAGGTCCTTGTGCATTCACCCCAAACTGACCACGGCCCCCAGTCCCCATCTATGCTCTTCGGCCACGTGCCAAAGGGTACGCATTCCCCCTGATAGCACCACTAAAAAAAAGAAGCAGACAGAACACGGGATTAGCTGAACATCAGAGAAAACAATGAACATTATGGGAGTAGCAGACATAATTCATGAAAAAGCTTGTTTCATAATGACGAACCCCCATCCGTTTCCCCCAAAATTTACAGAAAATCTCAAATTTTTTTTTTTACCATTAATCAAGGTTGTCACGGAAGCCTCCGTGCCATGGGCTCCTGGAGAGGACTGAGTGCCAGCCTCCTTCTTACAGACTATGGGCCCTGGTAAAGAGTGTCATGTTATCCTTTTGTGTGTTATTAATAAAAATGTATTTTATTGCCTTATTTCGTAACCGTTTACACACAGCACACTAAGGTCTGGGAGATAATCTAATCAAGACAATGTGTATTCCTTATTTTAGTGGCGTCTGTATCCTTTTGTATTGTTAATGCCCTGTTGTCTCTGGGAGGCAGATTAAGGAGGGCGGTTTGTACCCTAATATCTTGTTTTATGTTAATGTGTGTTTTGCTGGATATATCCAGCCGTCTGTGTCTAAAATAAATCAGTTCTCCTCTTGTACCGAAAGACTAGTCTTGCCTGGTTATTTGGGTACCGGATAGTGACATCCCTTTCCTTTGCTTGGGGATATTGCCGACGGATTGCGGGGAATTATTGTCCTGAAGGGAGAAGTCGCTCTTGGCGGAGAGGGACAACCTGAGGTCCCTGGTTGGTCCGTCACAAAGGTTTACTTTAGAATTATTTAATTAATATATAAATGAAAGCAAAGCGTTTTTAGGATGGCAGTAAGACAGGTAAGGGATTACATCTCATTTAATGTATATCGTAAAACATTCATCTATATAGATTGGAAGTCGATTGTATAATGTATGTCGAATTCACAAAAGACTGCACTGCCTGCATGCATTTTGGGAGATTACAACTTTACGATGATGACATAAAGGTGAAAAATAATAATTAAAATGTTTTTACCTATAAAATAGCTAGAAAAAGGGCAAAGACACAGTGTAGTTTAAAATCACAGCTCTCACGCAAATAAAGCATATAGAAATCTACTAAGACTACAACTTTATTACTGTGTCTATTAATTATAGAGACGGACGGTATTTTGAGATTTTAATAGGCTCTTGACTTCTATGGAAAAGCTCACTGAAGCAAAGCCATAACATCAATAACTATGCAGCAGTTCTTTTTTTACAATCTCGCAATTTGGCAAAACACACAAGCAGAAAAGAGGACAATATAAAAAAAAATAAAAAATAGTAAAACAAATATTTAAAAAAACTATTAAACTAATAAATTGCTTGTCATCAAGTATATAAATATGCAAAAGAAAACAATTGTTTCCATTTTCATGGTTGTGCCTATAAAAGGTTGTGTTTTCCATGAGAGATTTGCTAGATGTGTTTAGCATTATACTTTGAGACAAATAATCCTAATTCTTAAAGACTCTTTAGTTCACCGTCTGTTTGTTTAACCCTTGTGCCGATACGCAAGGTGTCTCCTCTTATCTCAATCTGCCAGAATTACTGCCGGCGCTCCATAATCAGAGCTGTTACAATCCATCATTGGTTTGTTTGTGAAGCCATTCTTTCGAAAAAGATAAATATATTAGATAAAGTCGTATGTCCATTAAGTGCATCTGAAAATACTCTACAAATCCCCTATTTAAAAGGCTAATGTAAAACTCTGCATTTAAGCCAATACATTTGCAGCTAGTTGTAAGCATGGAGTAATCTAACATAATCCCAAACACATGCTGACTTTGCTTAAACATAAAGCAACAGCAGCAAACAGACAACCGTCTACCCCAGTCAAGAATGTTTTACTTTAAAAGTGATTTTACTCCAAAAAACGTCACTTGCATAACAAAGCACAAGATCAGAATTGAGGCAATCGTATTAAGAGATGTCCCAAAAGCATCTTCTCGGGGCCGCTCAGAGAAACTGCCCCCCGTTTATACTTTAAATACAAATATGTGCTGGGATGCCATGGAGAAGGCAGCCTAATTAACAGGTTCTAGGTAAAATCTAATTGCTAGCTTTTCATGGACATAACATGTAAATTATATGTCTAACTTCTACCTAATATATACTACAGCATACAGTATACATCATATGTTTGCAATATATCTCATGGCACATACAGGGGGCGTTTGCAGTTTACACAGAGAAGCCCGTGCCATTGTGGCAGAGGACCGGTAATGTGAGATACATGTTCTGGCCCTAGGATGACCGCATCGGCCATGTTTTCCTGGACACGTATTTTTACATATGGCTGACCAGCCCAAATAAAGTGCTGGACTGGCACACCGGGCATTTGCCCGGTGAGCCGGGCTGGGGCAGGGCCGCGGCCGGGCCAGCCCAGGCCGCAGCAGGGCCGGATTGATTTAGGGGCTAATGGAGCTGCAGCTCTAGGCACCTACCTTAAAATAGGCCCAGTCAGGACCGGACTGACTGGGCCTATGCAGCCATCCTTAATGCAGGGCAAAAGGGGCACCTGCCCCTTAAGCCCGCAGCAACTGCGACCGGGCCCGCAACTCTAGCAGCGGGCCCGCTACTTACCTGGCAGACGCGCGTGAGCAGCGTCTCTTCTACCGCCAGGGGGGCGCAGGAATCCAACGGAACCATGTGACGTCTGCTTCCCCTGTGCAGATCTGCAGATGTCTGCGAGCGGCGCGTACATCATTAGTTCAGGTAAGGGGGTTAGTGATGGGAAGTTCGGATCACTCGTTCACTGAAATGATCCGATTCATGATCCGAATCTTCGGATCACTCAGTGTGACTCACAGGAGTTACTGTTTTCCAGTTTGGCTGGAATTGGCCCCGCCCCTTTCATTAATCAATGAATCCTCCCCTACTGCCTACTCCAGTGATGTCAATGAAAGCAAAGAGTCGTTCAAAGATTCGGATCTTACAGGTATCCGAATCTTACAGTGATCCGGATCACTGTAAGATCCGGATCTTTGAACGACTCTCTGCCTTCATTGGGATTCGAATCAGTCAGATAATATCACCATACTGTTATAAATAAATACATTAATAATCACTGCCCCCAGGATTTACATCCCCCTTTACCTGCAACTGCACCTTAAGCTAACTTTATTAAATTAATTAAATTAACCCTCACCATTAAATTAACCCTTAACACCCCATCAACCATGACTGCCCCTAAAATTAACCCTTAACACCCCATCAACCATGACTGCCCCTAAAATTAACCCTTAACACCCCATTAAGCATAACTGCCCCCAAATTAACCCTAAACACCTCATTAAGCATAACTGCTCCTAAATTAACACTAACGACCCCATTAACCACAACTGCCCCTAAATTAACCCTAAACACCCCATTAACCATAACTGCCCCTAAATTAACACTAAAGACCCCATCAACCATACCAATTTATTAGGTAATTTATCTGGAGTACATGCAATTAATTTAGGGGCAGTTATGGTTAATGGAGTATTTAGGGTTACTTTCAGGGGCCGTTATGGTTAATGGGGTCTTTAGGGTTAATTTCAGGGGCCGTTATGGTTAATGGGATCTTTACGGTTAATTTCAGGGGCAGTTATGGTTGATGGGGTATAAGGGTTCATTTTATGGTGATGACTGAGGGTTAATTTAATTAATTTAATAAAGTTAACTGTAGGTGCAGTTACAGGTAAAGGGGGGCAAACTCAGGGGAATCTAAATCCTGGGGGCAGTGTGAACATTATTAATGTATTTATTTATAAAAGTACGGTATCAGTAATATTCTCTGAATGATTCGAATCTCTGTAAGATTCGGATTCTTGTAAGATCCGGATCCCTGTAAGATTCGAATCATTTGAATCATTCGAATCTTCGGATCATTCGAATCTTTGAACGACTCTCTGACTCTATGAGTCATCGTTCCTCTGTGAATTAATGAGCTGTAACCTGACCCCAGAGTCTGTGTCTGAGTGCTCTGCAGATGACTCACAGCTCTAGGATCAGGTTACTGCTGCATGATTCACAGACTGAACCGTTACAAATTAATCGTTCAGTCTACTGAACCGATTCATGCGGATCACTAAAAAGAATCGGATCAAATGAACGATTCGTTCATGATCCGGACATCACTAAAGGGGGTGAGGGAGGCTGTATGGAGTATGTGAGATTGAATGAAAGAATGAATTAATGAGTATATGTGAAGGAGTGAGTGAATGAATGTTTGTGAATGAGTATATGTAAATAAGTATCTGAATGAGGGAATTAATGAGTATCAATGTATGAATGAATATCTGAATGAGTGAATGATTATCTGTGAATTAGTGAATAAATATTTGTGAAAGAGTGAATGAATATGTGTGTGTGATAGCATGGATGTGTAAGAGGGGGGCAAAGATGCAACAGGCAGGCTGTTTTGGTGGCAAAGTTGCCACAGGCAGGCTGTTTTGGGGGCAAAGATGCCACAGGCAGGCTGAGTGAAACCGTCAGTGGAAACCCTCCGGATGCGGGTGTCAGTGTGGCAAAGCCTGTCCAGGTGTTTGTGATTGGGTGTCAGTGTGGCAGAGCCTGTCCTGTTGTGTGTGTTTGGGTGTCGGTGTGGCAGAGCCTGTCCTGGTGTGTGTGTGGGTGTCAGTGTAGCAGAGCCTGTCCTGGTGTGTGTTTGTGTATGGGTGTTGGTGTGAAAGAGCCTGCCCGGGTGTGTGTGTTTGGGTGTCGGTGTGGCAGAGCCTGTCCTGGTGTGTGTGTGGCTGTCAGTGTAGCAGAGCCTGTCCTGGTGTGTGTTTGTGTATGGGTGTTGGTGTGACAGAGCCTGCCCTGGTGTGTGTTTGGGTGTCGGTGTGACAGAGCCTGTCCTGGTGTGTTTGAACACAGAAAAGAACCCCAGCACTCCAATCAGCTTCCAATCCTTAGGTTACTTTATTCAAAGAAAGCAAAACAAAAAAGCAACGTTTCGGCCAAACGTTGCTATTTTTGTTATGCTTTCTGTTTTTGTTTTGCCCTTTTTTCCTGCTAGCTCCCAGCTTCCTGGGAGTTGAGTGCTGAACCATTTCTTCTTTTTTTAACTGGTGTGTGTGTGTTTGGATGTCAGTGTGGCAGAGCCTGTCCTGGTGTGTGTGTGTGTGTTTTGATGTCAGTGTGGCAGAGCCTGTCCTGGTGTGTGTTTGGGTGTCGGTGTGGCAGAGCCTGTCCTGGTGTGTGTGTCTGGGTGTCGGTGTGACAGAGCCTGTGTTGGTGTGTGTGTTTGGTCATCTGTTTCCTTAATTTACAGTGGGAACTATTTCATTTTTACTTATCCAGAGATAAAATGCCCTCCTGAATTTGTGTGTTATTTACTCTAATATTTTTTTAAAGGATCAGTTGTACTAAATTGTGGCTTCAGGCTTCCCATGTTGAATGACCAAGTATTATGTATATGTATGTAGATATATGTTTTTTCATAAAAATGGGCTGCTCAGTCTGAAATGCCCGGGCCTATTTTTTGTCCCAGTCCGGGCCTGCCCTGCGGTATGGAGGATGTATAAGTAATTGGTTCCCTTCCATAAGTGTATACATCCCATATACTGCAGAGAGCATTTTATCTGGGCTGGTCAGCAATATGCAAAAATTAGAAAACTTGGCTGATGTGGCGACCCTATCTGGCCCTGCGTTCTTAGAATCTATAAAAATTATTAATCTTCTAGTAAGGCAGTCCGATGTATTTGTTCTGTAGGTGACGGGTCTTTTAAATGAACATCCTCACTTAATTTAAAAAAGAATACTATTTTTCTTCTAATAAAACAGAAATATGTTAATTGCGCTTTGATGTATTTTATAAGAGAAAATAGTCATCTCAGATCTTATCTGGGGTAGCTGTATATCTATTTAACAACTCAATAACTCATGTAATGAAAATACCACACTTGCGTCTGATCAAACCCTTTGCTCAGGTGGGTTTTTGGGTAATTTTGTGCAATTTGCATGAAAGCCAAGTGCATCAGTATTTATGAATATGCAAATTAATTTGATAATGGCATCATATAATCAAAGTGCTGTTTCTCTGTCTATTGCAAAATACTTTATACAAGCTACCCTTTCATGCTGTCCCCGGCACTTTCCACTTAAAAATGTAAAAAAGGAGCAATTCAAAAAATGCAAATCCAAAAATCGCCTTTTTTAAGGACAAATTAAGACAAATTCTGCTCAATTCTAGATGAATAAACACCTCCTGGGTGTCCTTCGAGTTTTCCGCAATTTAATACGGAATGATTAAAGAAAGGAAAGCACTTTTCATTTCTTTACAACAATCCAGCTCATAGGGTAACTCTAATTTGGGGGAAAATGGATGTCCATGGCCAGGGTTAGACTGATCCACATAATAGCCTTCGCAGGTCACATACAGTAGCACGGCTTCCATGCAAATGGTTCTGCTGGAATGAAATGAAGCCAGTCTAAAATGCACAGAGAAGGAATAGCTAGAAGACAAGTGGAGAGAGAGGGTGAAAGCCGGTCAGTGGGACCACAGCCAGATTCCCAGATGAAGCAGCTAAAAAATGCCAAGGATATAATAGCTGCTATTCACATAAGAAAGAGCTAAGTAAAGAATAGAGGAGATATACACTGGGCTAATTCAAGAGAGAGAAAACCCATTTCTACAAGCCACAGATAACTCTAAGCACATATGGCATAGTGATTTCTTTATTTTTATTTTCCTCGGATTTGAGGCATCACTAATAAAGACCAATTAGAGTACCGTGGGCAATAAGAGGAACTCTGTGTGCTGTGCGATTACAATGCCCAGTATAATGATGCAGCCCTTGGATGATGGAGTTTAAACAGAACACTGAGTATTTAATTGCTTGTCCAGTATATGGTGTTCTGTAGCTGAAGAACCATGCAAGTATTAGCTCCATTTGCTAAAAAACATACTAAAAGAGCAGGTAATAACCATCCAATAAACCACATATATGTTACTATGATTTTTTCCCCAATACCCATACAGAATCAGACAAGTTGGACTGTGTGTCCCATTGAGATACCATTCCCCTTGACATGGAGAGATTCAATAAGTGAGTTTCATTTTTTTTTCTGGGGCAAACCCAGATATGCCATTAAGCAAAGAGTTAAATTTTGAGTCCTTACAGCTCTGTAGTTAATGGACCACAGTCTGGTCTGGGTGCGCATACAGAAGCCAACTGCTTGCTGCACATATCTCAATAAAGAGGATAGCAGCATCACATCATTTGTTTACCGTTAGATACCTGTTAATTGCAAGTTTTTGGGGGCTTCTAGTGTCGGAGTACACATGTGGTATGCCACACTTAGGCTTTACAAGTCTGGTGTGCTGTCCAAGGTGCTGAGTGATGGAATAAACATGGCTGACCCCATTCTTCCCAGGGCTAATTAGATTGGTTTTTTTTTTATGTGTCATTTAGGATGTATGCAGGTTTCTGTACCAGATATCCACTTAGTGTCCACCAGTACCAGCAGAAAGTGATGTAGATGGCTTAGTATCCATTCATCACTGCTCACGCTGCCCCTATTACTTACTAATCCGTGAACAAATGCACCCCCATCCTGATATTAAGCTGCCTAGTGGGTTAGAATACCCTACGACCCAGGGCAGTATGCTACAGGACTCCCCAGATCTTCTGACCTTGCACAGGGTCGTACACTCAGTCCAGGACCGTTCTGCACCCAAACTCACTGCCTGTCTCAAATGGAAGAAAAAAAACCCTTGTATTAATAGAACCTGCCTAAGAAAAATAATATAAATTAGGTTGCATTTATGTGTGTGACAGCTGCAATTAACTTGTAACCAAACCAAACCAAATTATGTCCCCCTTGCAGAATAGCCCACTTTACAAAATAATTATGTATTTATTTTACCCCATTAAAAGGTATCACCAAATAAAAAAGTAATATCTCTCTATTATTTTACCAAATTAATCAGGTAAATTAATAATCCAGGTTACTAATAGTCTGAAAATGCCCTTTTAAGTGCAGAATGCGCACGCTCACTTAAATGGAATATTGAATCACAGAGATTATTCATCCGCACCAGCTGCAAATCTCTGAACAAACATTAAAAAAATATACATATTTCCAAAAAGCAGTAACTGAAGTTACTTTGTTATATGCGGTAGGGAAAGCGGTACCTATTATTTTCCAGTACCTGAACGTGAAAGCCTTTTCATCACCTAATTTAGAATGTAAACTGTCACGGGGAATACAAACCTGGATTACTGTCTTCCAATACTGCCAACAGTCCTTTCTTCACATAAACTGTAAATGACCCGCCGTTACCAGCAGAAACCAAAGACTGGGCTTTTCTAACTGGGCAATTCATCATCATGGTTCACGGTTCAGAACGTTTATTTGAAGCAAATCAAATGTATAACTGAATATGCTGCTTATAAAGGTCATGTCTGCTTCTGTTTACAATGCATAACTAGGGTTAGCATCGCTTCAGCCTGTGATTAGATACAACTAACATGAGAAACCCAGCCTACCTGTCAATGGATGCCAACAGCGGCTTCTTTTGGTCCAAGCCTAGGGTAGGATGGCTCTACCATATATGCAGCTGTCTAGTGCACCAAGCGAGTAGGGTGCTCTCCTACTCACAGGCTGGAAGTGTCAGGGTTGGCTGCTCCATAATGGACGATAAATTCAAACCAGATCAATTGATGCTAGTGTAAGCTCTGGCAGCATGGTGCCTTACTAATAATTCCTCCCGCAAGCTGTATAGGTTAATGTCAAGCATGAGCCTGGCTGATCCCAAAAGCCATACATCTGCCCACTCCACTTCTAGTTCCCCACTAATTGGCACTGAATTAACACCGAGTACATATTCCAGGATATTCTCCTAAATGGCTTCAACAAATCCTTCCCAACATGCCGGTGGACGTGGCAAACGGTGGTACTGGCTATCCTGATACTTGCGAGGAAAGTTGTGTTTTAGTTTGGAATTTGGAAACTTTAATTTAAAATATTATTCAATTTGTTGGCTCACGTGGCACAAAATATTTCCAATTTAGAGAGATGATATTATACAGAATAAAACAACTGAAGAAATATATAGACTGCTACCGCAAAGGTCACCTCTATCATTCTTGGTGACCGAAACATGGGGTACAGACAACACAAAAGGGGGAATGGGGATATATGTAACAGCATAACACAAGTTAATTATTGATTAACTTTGATTACACAATGAGGCACTAAGGACGATCGTGTTTCCTTTTGACTGTCTAGTTATGGAACAGTTGGATTCATGACTAAAAGTGGACAATAGTAACAATTAGGTTCTCATTACCTCCCTAATATGATTATCCAAAGACAGATGTTACTTTCTGTTTAACGGTCACCAAGGTTCATTGTTTAATGGCCAATCAATTAATTTAGCACGGTTTGCTAACATTCCCCAAGTCAGCATGAAAAAGCCATTTAAGTGGCACTAGGTCAGAGTTTCTGAATGAAGCCGTCAGCGAGGATTAATAAACAGTGACAGCTGCCCAAAAGCTTTCATTCTCTTTATTTAAACATCAGATTGCAAGTCAAAGTGCGCTGCGATCTTTGTTGAAACTAGCCCAGCTGATATAGCAGGAGTCCACACTAAGAGGAGATGACAGTAGCCATTGTTAACATAAATCCAGTCTGAACTGCTGCTTTTAACCCTTTGCGTGGCGGACGACAAGCAACTGAGTGCCCTGCAATATGTGCACATCAGCCTTTAAGAACCCCAAGCGGTTAAAGGCAAAAATAAACTGAGCGCATGTAGAGTTTGTGATAGATATGTGAAAGACTAAGGAAATTACTCATGGGAATAAGAGAAAGTTACTTCTCTGGCCAGGCTCTACCCTTTCCTGACACTTAAGCTGTGTCCACTCCTGGTTTGCACAATGCCAGATTCCCCATTAGAGAGAATACAAGTGCAAGAACACTGAGATTATTATAAAAATGTATACTTCACATGCACAAAACCACCTCTCCTTTGTTTCTGTATGTCCGAATTGTTGTGTCTTGTTTGTCTATTGTACAGTGCTGTGGTATATGATGGTGCTATGCATATCAATATAATAATAATACTAATAATAATTATTGAAGCGTGATCATCGTTCTAAGAAACCTGGAATAATGTATTCATACAGCAGTCCTAACACTAACATAGGTCCACGTGGAAATGTACTTTAAATTATTGGTCATTTGTATGGGCCACGCACACATTCCATATGCTTTTATCCAATAAAGAATTACAATAAGAAGAATAAAAGAATTCTGGTAATTAATTACAAGCAGGGTTTTCATATTAATGATTATTATGACATGTCTCACTTGATTCATTTGTAGGCCTAAGGCAGGGGCGTCCAAGTTTTTTCTGCAGTGGGCCACTTCATCAGAATTGTATACGTGCGAGGGCCGCACTAATTTTTCACTCAGAGAAAATATGGCCTTTAATAAAATATGCAGATTAAAATAAAGTAAATGAAACAAAACCTTTATTTTTCCTCTCACTGATTTCTGGGCCTAGAAAGTTTTGTCCTCTGAAGTGACTACAGATTCAGGATTCTCGATAAGTAAAAATTAATGGGTTCTATTTATTCTAGGGATGCACCAAAAAGAGAATCCTGGACCGAAACCGAAAATCTTTAGCAATCACACTCCTATCATGCCAAGTCAGCCAGTACATGCTGAAACCTGGCTGGGGCCATTGATTCATATACCAATTCATTCACAGATTCATTCCCTCAATCACGCTTACTCATTTATACACCCTCCCCACCCCATTAACTGCACGGCAGCTCCCTCGGTGTCGCGCGCAGACTTCCGCAGGGGCCGCTGCTTCCTTCTGCGTTGTTTGCATTCTGTGCGAGCAACTTCTCTTGTGCCGCACAGAGGAAGCAGGAATGAAGCAGAGTCATGTGATATGATGTAAATTCATGTGACTCTGCTGGATTCTGCTTCCCCTGTGCGGTACAAAAGACACTGTGCGCGCAACCCACAGGAAAGCAACAGGGCCCTTGCGATCCTGCAATCCCAGTTGCCTTGGCTGCAGATCTCACACGGGTCACACCTCTAGGTCCAGCGGGCCGCATTTGGCCCACGGGCTGCATGTTGAACGCCCCTGGCCTAAGGGAACCACAAGGCTGTTATCACAATGACTTGTAGCTTTCCATACACTATAGTTTGCATGCATACATACGAAGGGATAATAATGTGCTGTATGTACATAAAGTCTTTATTGTGTTATCCTATACATAACCTGTGTATGTGAGCTCAACGTATTAAAGGGGGACTCTCACCATTTTTTTTACTATTATTATATTAAAACTGAGTCTTCAAAAATATTGTGCTATTTTTAACAGTTCCAGTTTTTTTAACGGAATGTAATATTTTCAGGGAGCCGCATTTTAGTAATTTGTATATGTTTTGGCTCTGTTAACTTAGCCCATTGTACTAGACTGCCTTACTTGACACAAAAGTGGCAGCTCTGCAGCAGCAACTGCCCCTTTCCACAATAGTCTGACATATTTTACATTGAAATCATTTGAAGTGCTTCCCACACATGCGCACAGGGGTGTCAACAGACCCTGCACACAGCATTTGCCAAATCAGCCCTGGAAATGACTGAAGGCGAGTATATCACATGCAGGGAGGTGTATTTGGCTGAACGCATCGCTTTCACAACATCTAGCTGAGAGATGGGAAAAGGGCCGATGTATATGGAGAGATTCTGCTGAATCCCCCCATGAATTTGCAAAACAAAGAACAAAAATGCACCGCACATATATTAAAGTACATACGATGGCTGTAGTGTCCCTTTAAACTGCACTACTGTATACAACACCGTATTGAATGCTTAAAGGTGGCATATCTGCTCTTCTTTACAGATTTACACTTCTAAACAAAAAAAACCAATATGAACTTGCCCCTTTCTCAATGCTTCCAGTCTGGCACAGGGTTCCTTCGGCGGCAGGAATACTGTTGGTAACACAGCGGTTACTTTTACTGAGGCACCAGAGCTCTCTACACACTTCCTAGGAAAGAAGGCAGAAGCAAGTTGATCAGAATTACACATTCAAACATTCTGTTCCACACGAAACAAAGTATGGACATTCCGTTTACATTTTCTGTTTAAGCGGCTACAGAAGTAAACCACAGCTTAAAATGCTGGCACATATATCTGTTCCAACACCCAATATTAGAATGTTTTAAAAGAACGCGTTACAATGTATATTGATGATATACATCACCGCTACATATAGCAAGAACTACCTTTGTTAAATTTAAAGTACATATAGAGTACCTATTATTAGACTTAGATGTTAATAAAAGAAAAAAAGTGACATTGCAAGACTATGATGGAGTTTGCTTTTGGTGTGCTGGATGAGGTACCATTTGTGCTATGTCTACTACACTAACATAGGGGTTTAATCACTTTAGAGAGAGCTGACAGGAGGGTTTGCAGGAGAGTTGCAGTTTCATCTTCTTGACATCACTATACATTATGAAGACTCAACGCCAGTGAGCTTGACTGGCCCCGTATAATGTATACTTAAATCAGAGAGATTTCTTTAAAGTCTCTTCCCCAAAAGAATTCATGTAAGAGAAACTTGCTGGAATTGACCCTTCATAATAAATAGTGAAGTGAGAGGTAAAACCACAACTATTCTGCAAATGATCCTACCAACTCTACCTTTAGTGAATAAACCCCATCCCTACAGGACAGCAGGAGCACCATTGCTTAACGTACCATACATATTAGTAGTGGTCTTGGAGGCATCTGGGTTGATGATTCATTACAACAGCTAAAGAATATATATTTCCAATCATCGTTTTGGTTTTTGTCCCATGGCATCATCATCATGTTGCGCAATACGCACGTTAAATACCACAATGAAGAATGATCAATTAGCGTTTAGTGCCCCAAACTGGACAGAGCTACTGCAGTTATAACTTTTTCTAACTTAATTTCTAATTTGCCAGGTATTTTGCTGACAAAAAGTACAGATCATTTATCACACCCTACATTAACATTATAGAAAGGCTTTTTCAACAAAGACTGAGTAACCTACACTTTAGATTCGGTATTCATTTCTTTCTTTTCAAAACAAACATTTATTTTTTTGCCGTTCGGTTAGTTTAATAAAAGGTGTGAATAATAACTGACATTAAAACATATATGATATATTATTGTACGCAATAAATCAAGTCCCTTCCTGAAATTTACACGTTGTCTCTTTCAACTACCAGGCATGAAACTAAAACCACTTTGAACACAAATGTCTACCAGGTGTTTAAAATCGCCTTGACAAGACTAAAAGTAATTACCTACAAATAACGCAACGCGGATGAGATGGCCAATTCTACGTAATTATACATTCCACTAAAAAGGAAAATTCATGAAAAAAAAATGATTTGCAGTCTGAAAATCCTAACATTACATGAAAGTGACAATTAAGTGATGCATAAGACCGTAATCTAAGCATTTGTCAATTACAAACAAATGAAAAAGAAAGTCTACAATGACTTAATTATAATGCCTCGTATTTCTGCGCCCCGAAGCAAACACTAAACTTGCGCAGCCTTTGTTCTAAAATAGAAGATGTTTCAAGCTGGCCATATTCTAAAATACCCGATAGGTAATATCTCGTAACAGCTGTTTTCAATAAAGCCGCTTGAAGCCATCGTGCAAAGTCAACCCAACAAGAGCCAATTTTTTTTAATGTTTTATTTAGTAGTGTTTCACTTTTTTTTTTTTTTTTTTTAAATTACTAACACTAACATTTTAATCTAGTAAATGATTTTCGAACACAACACTATAATTTCTCTGCTTGTGTAACGAACATAGTTTTGCTATTACATTTTATTAATTTGCTATTTATTAATTTGAAGAAACAATAGCGATAATTATTATTATTATGAACGAACAATCTATTGGTTGCTAACATGATAAGACTACTTAACACAATTAAAAGATTAGAATATCTATTGCTGTTTAAGAAAGTGTTACTGTGAGTACATTTTTTTTTTTAAATCATTTTTAAACAAAAACTACGTATAATTAGAAAATTGGTGTATAGACATAAATGAATAATAATAATAGCATACACATAAACATGCATGTGTGCATGTATGTTTGACCTGTTAGCCGTGAAGAATTGAAGGACCCTAAGAGTAACCCATCGTGGGTACTCGCACTTTATATGTCTGCCACTGTAAAGTTAATTTTCCAATATAAATTGCCTGTGACGTGTTCAGCAAGATAAGAATGTAACTGTAATCAATAATAAATCATAATAGGTTTCCTAGAAAGCTGAATGTTGCAAAAATATTGTGGAGTGGCAACAGAGACATAAACGAGACATAATGTCAATTTTATTTCTTCTATAGAGGAAATGACTTGTGGAAACGATGACAGAGTAAACAAACCAGCCCGTAAGAAGGGTTTAAACATTACGCTGTCAGTACAGAATCACTCATCGCCCAGAGGAAGTCATGAATACACTTCACATTGCCTGGAACAAACCGGCAAATTTCACATACTCCAAAAAAATATTCTTTCTTATTTCAGTATTCTGATATTAGGAAATAATACTGCTAGGAAAATATTTTCTTTTATGATGTAATACAGGACTTACATATATGAACTCCGTAGAAAAAGTATTTTTACTCTAATGTTATGCATATGCTACTCGCAAAAGGTAGAATACACTGAGTAGTGATTACCCTGGGAGATTTCCAGACGAGATGGCCTTCCCAATTAAATGGGCCAATAAAGGGGTCTCTCCAGCCATCATATGAACTTTAATACATATCATAGCTGAGTGGTCCCTTTAAAATTGTGTGGTGACCCACTTGGGAATGCTGCAGAATTCCCCCGTATACATTTACCCCTTTCCCCCAGCCGGTATAATTACCGTCAGTGAGCTCTTGTGCTAGTTTGCCAAACGTTCCAGGGATTCTAACAAGACCCCCCCATGGGTATGCTCAGAAAGCAATCACATTACCTAAACATGCATTCTTCTTTGGTGAGGCTACCTGGCGCGTTAAACTGTCCCTGTTATCGCTTCCTGTGTTGAGTTGACCCTGTATACTTCGTTTAAGAACTTTAAGAAATGTCCCCATATTATCTATGCATAATTGGGGGGGGGGGTGACTGTTCTTGTAGTAGAAGCTGAGGTTGACCATTATACAGCAGCTATGGATTTCTCTTTTTTTTTTCCATTTAAAAAAAAATAATAATTTGCATTGATGCCAAACTTTCCACAACTTTTACACATCCACCTAAAGTATCCAGTTAAACCAACACAAGAACCATCTATATGTTTGGATGACTTCAAAATAATGTATACATATATATAAATAAAATATAATGTATATAGAAGCTTTGCACTGCTATTTACACAATCACATGACATTTAATACAATTAGGTTATGCCAAGGAGATATCCCAGGATTGAATCTAAGTTCATACGTTTCCTCAGCCATTTGTCATATAATTACATTTCTAGACACACACTGTCATAGTTTCCTTTAACCATTCAAAGCCATCTTTACATGATGTTGGGAAATCTCGTCGATTTTACAGGAAACACTTAATAAAAAGAAAATATCCTGCCTTACTTAACCACATTTGATAGGAAAGTCCAATCCTAACCCCTTCCATTATTCCAGATCAGTTTCAAATCATATTACCAATTAAGAAGCAAACCTTATCTAAACATTATGGAAACATCTGTGTAATATAAAGAGGAGGGATAGGATGCTGTTTTTTTATGGATATAGTTATCCACCCAGGGCATTGGTCATTAGGATCACTTTTTCCTTAATCCTCCCATAATTAAACTGATGGAAAGTGTTTAGATTACTCTATTACAAGATATAATCATAAAAAAAAAAAAAAAAATTGCTAGTTTTTATGGTTACTTATTGAGGTTATAAGGAATAGGGGCAAAAGTAGAGAAAAGCTAAAGAAGCTTTAAAGCGTATTTCCATTAATGGACTCAATGCTGTTGTTTCAATGGCTAGATCCAGGGCTCTTTTAAGGACAGGGCAAATGGGGCAATTACAGTAGAAGGTGACCTGATGGTAGTAGACAAAAAGGGGTGCTAAATAAGAGGAGTGCTGATGTTGGTAGGAGATCCTGTGGGGGATCCTGCAGAGGCTTGCCCAAGACCTTATTATTCATTAAAACACCCCTAATGTAGTGTTTTATTGGGATTTTTGGGTCACGTATTTCTCAGTTTCAGTTACAAACATTTCTGTGCGCTTTTTATTTATATGTATGCATTGTGAAGGAAATCAAGGAGATTATTAATTCAAAATAAAATCTGATTTTCATTGATAAAATTGGTATTACCAGTGAGTGACATGCCTGGACATTCAGAGGATCAAGTTGTATATAATTTTTTATTAAACCCCCTTTTCATTTCTACTTGGTATAGCACCAGAACAAGGAGAAAAGAAGAAAAAAAGACAAACTTTTAAGCTCCAATATTAGGCATAAATATTTTAGTTCCAATCTCATAAAAAAATCATTATGTTTGATATTAATAAATGTCAACATTAATTATGCATTGAGGTGCATTAAAAAACAGTGGGGGGTTAATGAAGATAATACTTCCTGCACCATCAGAATAATTAGCGTACCATGATCATAAGGAAAAAGAGGACAATTCATTTCCACGGCTAACAGGTCAAGGGCAAGGCAGCATTATTTCTTCAGCTGTTCATAAAATTAGAATCCCGCTGGTGAATGGTCACCAAGAGCATTAACACCACGAGTGATACATGCTGGATACCCCTTCTCATTATTTATGTTACTGTCCTAACGTTTAGTTTTGTATTTTGGTTTTCTTGCTAAGAAGCATTGTCCTTGTATTTATCTACACTAAGAAAAGACCTAAATTATTGAGGACAAACTGGTACAGATGGAAGTGCAGATGCTGGTACAACCGTGAGTATGCTTGTATAATGAGCTATACACTAGAAGGAGGGCATTTCTAGAAATTTCATACCGTATGTTGGAAGAAGTTTTGACTTGCTTTAAATAATCATGTCCTAGCAAAGCTTATCTTTAGAATGTGAGTCATTGTTGTGTTTGTTTTTAGGGATTTCACAGATCTGATGGTGTCCCTGTTGCTGTATATTCAATAATGCAGACTAGGTATGTGTCTAGAGTGGAGTTTTATCTTTTTGGTGCCAGAGGTAAAGAAGAGTCCCACCACCTCCATGCATGCCTATGGTTGCTCATTTTCAAGTTCCACCCATGCCCAGTTATCTACCGTTGCTCATTCCCCAGACATTCTGCTTCAGTCTTCCCTCGATGGCTTGGCGGACCTGGAATGCAATCTGTGGACTGGCACACACATGCACAAAAAGTACAACTTCTGAAGCCACTGGGGTTTGTGACTGACAATGGACAGTATGTTCATTGTATGTCCTTGAATGTTATTGTTACTGTCATATTCAAAGTAAAGATGACAACTTCTTACCCCATATTTACATTGGCGTGATGTCGCTCCATACTGGAAACGGCATTGCTCGTCTGCATCATACACCTGGCCTGGAGCCACAGCCGGGTAAATGAAGTCACGCTTTGGAGGTTCATTATCGAGGCACGTACCACGTCCTGAACTGGTAAACATAAAGAAAAAAGATATCTCGTGGATTAGGAATAACTCAACAGAAGAGAAATACGTATATCTCAAGGGAACAACATGGGTCTTTATGCAAGGAGGAATATAAGAAAGGAGCACAAGGTATTAACAGCAGATATTGGTGTCAGACCTTTACTTGTTTCTTTAAACAAATAGACAACGTCTACAGAAATATATTGTATTTCCATCCCTAAAACTGTGTGGTTATATGATCTTAGCTCACATGCTCTTTTCTAATATGTTCTCTGAAAAAAGAGAGTAAGACCAAACTTACATTCAATGCATCCTGAGGGGCAACCGGTGGTGAAAACCCTTCTAAAGATATCACCATTCTACAATTTATATTGATATTTTCCCTCAATCATGCAATTATTCTAAGGGGAACCCATGAACATCACAGATGCGCCTATATGTGATAATAAAGATTGTAATGCTAAGTGTTTTCATTTTTTTATTATTATTCATGAATGGACCTTGATATCCCTCAAAAAGTCTAGATCTTGAGTGACCACTGAGTGAGTAAATATTGAATGGGCATTAGTAAAGTTATATAATACCAAGATACGACCGGCCATTAGACTCTAGAAGCATAAAGAACCCAGACTCAGTGTCTAGAACCATAAAGGCAGATTCTAGAGCATTTTGATATAATCTGATACATGCTTTTACATATCGGTGTTCATAAAAATATACAGATAAAAATGTGCTTAATTGTTAAAACTAATATGAATAACAAAGTGTTAGATGTCAGAACAGTAATAATGCTCTTAGTTTTCACAATAGTTTCTCTTAAGGGTTAGCCTGTGTTCAGCCGTCTTTTTTTTTTTTTTCTTCCTTTTTTTTTGCAGGGGAGAACGAGAGCCAGACAGTGACTGTTTGTTTTGGAAGTCAGATGTAATTGTTCATTTTTATATAGTTAGCGTGCAGACCTCATGATTTTCATTTCAACTCTATGAAGTATAACAAATGGCCAAATGCTACAATAGAACAATATAGCTTATGCAACACCAAGGGAATAAACTAAAATACAATAAACCTCAAACACATGAATATTACGCACAGTGATATTTTGGAGCAAATATTAATATCTTATATATATATTTACTTGTTGGGTCTTAAAAGGCGACCCTCAATTTTCTATTACTAGTATCAAATAAAAGTATTTTTTTTAACTACGTCTATATTTCCCATAATAAAATGCTATCAGACAATTGGATTTTAGTGAATTTATGTGTTCTCGCTCTGTTATTTAAGCCCAGTCTACTAGACAAAAACCCTTAACATACTAACTATACTTATACTACATAACAGCGAAAACGCATGGCCAACAAAAATTGCAGCGGGTATTTGAAATGAAATAAAATATTTTTCTTTTCAATACACTTCTTTATACAGCACTGTATTTTATGCTTAAGGAGATTTTATTTTAGTGACTCCTGTAGTCATCATAGACTAAAAGTGCATTTAGGCAGGTAGTACCTTGGGTGATGAAGAGCAACTTCTCCCTACCTTCTGTTGTTTTGTATCTCCAGTATTGGAAGCAAAATAGAGAGAGTGTGTTCATACTGTATGATCTAATTGTAGTGTAAAAATATTAGAATTATAATAAGGAGGGTAAACTGAAAGATAAGGTCGATGATATTATAAGGAGGCAACTGAAAGGTGAAAAAAGGAAAGTGAAAAGGTAGTTAACAGTGGTTAATTTAAGATGGTTAAGAGGAAAAACAATTTAAAATGTTGGATTGTATAATGCGCTCTATTACCTATATCCACTGTACCATCCGATTGTTTATAATGGTAATGGCAACAGTAAAGGGGTGGTGTTTACATTTAGTTACAACCTACACAACTAAGTAACTAGATGGAAAGGGATGCAATATTTTTTTGTGCCCACGTTACAATGCTAACGACGATGGACAGCCCAGTGAAACACTAATCTCAACACATAATAAATCACAGACCTTTAGTACACGTCATGCAAAAATAAAATAAGTTTCCAAAAATGTTTCCACATAAATTCACGATTTCTTTGTTGTACTTGAACACATTTGCCAAAAAAATGTTACAGAACAAGCTACTTTCTACGTCTCTGGATCATCTTCCAGCATATTAATCAGGCTATGCCCTTTACAAAACTATGCTTTTTGGCAAAATAATAATTTTTCACAAAAGGCAGAAAGGTTTACCGAACCGCGTAAGTAGTTTTGTTCAGGCAGTGAACGGAACTAATGTGTGCAGTTCTGTTTGGGTGACTTAGCAAGCTGGAAATATGTATAAAGTTAAACACAGAAGCTTCTTGAAGATGAAGTTATATGGTCTAGGGATGGCATTGATTTAATGGTTGCCTTAAGCTCTATTACTGTTAAAGGAACGCTGGCGTGCTCCACCACTCAGGGACCCATAACGTACCAACAGTAACCAAGTATGATTCACGGAGCACGGAGCGGGTATGACATGTATGTTTTCATTACCTCATTAATAATACAATTTACATTATCAATTCTAGAAACCAGGGCACCTTCTGGATTAGTATATTGAAACAGTTTGTATAACCTCTTGGTATAGTGCTATGGGATAATAACTAATAAATGATGATGACATTAATATTTAATAATAATAATATAGGCTCGACTATACAGTGAGAAAACACTAGAGAAAACATAACCACTCGAAACTATGTAATTCAAGCTATGGTAATGTTATGATGTGAGGACACCTTCCAGGTATCAGGTCTTGGTTAAGTAGTTTGTTCCATTCCTTCACCCACCTTACCCAAAACTAAAGAGTACACTCAAAGTGTCGTTGTTTTAAAGACCCTTACAGAAGGTAGGAAACATCACGGTAACCCTAAACTGTAGGTGTTGCAGAGTTTTGGATTATTGTGACCTACTGACTTAAAAACTACTTACACAGGTGGCTCATATTTTCTTATTTGGGATAAATGCAAAGTCAGAGTCTTATTGTTCTTAACACAAATATTTAATGCTACTTGGCACCAGAAACCCCATAAAAATGAAATACATTAAACATATAAACAATAAAATGTAGACCATCAGAATAAGGCTCACCATGAGTACTTACTCAAGAAAGCTGGTGATGTAGTCCCGGCTACAGGCGGACCAGGAGAAGGGATTTGTGTTTGATGTAATGTGCGCTGCCATTAACTTGGCTACTTCATGACCTTTGGTGCCACAGGCATTTCCAATTCCATCATGGTTCATACCAAAGCTGGTAGAAAAAGAAAGAAGAAGAGAAAAGGGATACATTTTACACAGAAATAATATTAAGCAATAAGAAATGTGTATATAGTTCTAAGAATGCTAACAGCTTCACAAAATCTCAATCCCATTGGAATAAAAGGTACGGGAGGAATATCACTATTGGGCCTGGGGACAAGTCAAGCTACGTGGCTCAGGAATAAACATGAACATGTTTCACAGACAATACACTCAGTCCTGTCCAAGGAAGGGAATGCAAAAGCCCATAAAAAGAGCACAGAAATGATCCAATTGGGATGTAAATGTTGCCCAAAGACCTTGCTACCCTAGACATCCTTGTGGCTATGTTTGGTACTACAATTAAAACGCACAATAATGTTTCAGGTAGTGTCCCTGATAATCAGCCCATGGGACAACTGACCCTGCATGAAACAATCAAATGGAATCCCAGCGTGCACGCATGTATTAGACACAAGAATGAGATTGAGTGGGATGATTTACAAGCCTTGCGTTATAGTTATCTGTTAACAGGGTTAATTATTTTTTAAAACATTTGTCTTCTATCCTTGAATAAAGATTCTGTTTAGATGCAGAATTTCTTATAACTTTACACTGTGTACCAATTTACCAAATAAATACCATCAAGGAATCATATCCATCCATGTATTAATGCTGCACCAAAAGAGCGCTTTAACTTTTCACTATTTATACGACTTTTCACCAAAACGTACATATATTAAAAATAAGAAACCTGCCTTTGTCCCCCACTTCTGTAGATTGCCCTGGTCTTGTTAAGGTAGGCAGATGCCAACAATGCCAACAGTACCAGTAAAGTTTGGTGAATTTATATTTATGTAACAAGAGAAGATTTAGAGTCTCTTTCAGGGAATTTTAAGGAGTCTACCGTTGCGGAAGAAATATGGTTAATTTTACTGAATGCGGACTGTTCCCCATTAGATGCTGGATTGTGTGGAATGTGTCTGGGGCACCTGCAATTGGTGCGTGCCATACAGCAAACATCATGCATGTAGATAAACACGTAACTATTCCCAATCCAGAATCCACAGTGATTTGATAGTCTGGGCCTCACGAGAGGATGTGGTATACCTCTTGATAATTATATGTTTACTGTGTGAATCACTGATGTGGGTATGTAGATATAATCTGTACCACTTTTGAAACATCTATACTTTGCCTGTGTTCTTGGTGTAGCAAAGTGGTAGGATGTTATGTCTGCAGTGCTGATGTTTTGTCTGGAACTAGCGAATAATCAACCTCTTAGGTTTTAATCCCTGAAGGAGAGAAAGTCTTGGCAATCTTCTAAATTTTTTTAAGATCCTTTTTCATTTGTCACTTTTTTGGGCTATACTTGGTATATAAACTATTAATTCAAATATAGCCAAAAAGCAAACTTTTGCATTTCCAGAGACTTATTTTCCAAAAGACATAGATGTTACTATCTATGAGCGAAATGAGACATGATGAAGGCTGGACTGGCATAGAGGGAAATGCCTGGTATCATATGAACACTTGAGCACTGGTGTATACAAGGAATAAATGACACTTGTTATAATGATACCACTCAGATCAAACTATGAACATATGGATCTGGACCAACCAAGACAATAATTAAGCAGTGCTGAGTGTCTTTCTATCACAGTCCAACATAGACCAGGATAACATTCTTTCTTACTTCTGTGTATATATAAAATGGAATATGGCGGCTTTTTTATTAATGCATTTAAGTTTTTAATATCACAATGTTCTAAATTACAAGACCGCATTCTAAATACATAGACATAATATCTTGTTGCCACCCCTTCTGCATCTATAACCGCTTCCATTCTTCTGGAATGATTTTCCACAAGATTTTAGAGCCTTTCTATGAGAATTTTGCCCATTCACCCAGTAGAGCATTTGTGAGATCAGAAACTGATATTGGACAAGAAGTCCTGGCTCACAATCTCTGTTCCAGTTCATCCCAAAGGTATTCGATGGGGTTGAGGTCAGGACTATGTGCGGCCAGTCAAGTCCTTCCACATCAAACTCCCTATCTTTTTGGACCTTGCTTTGTGTTCTGGGGCAAAGTCATGCTGGAATATAAAAGGGTCTTCCCCAAACTTTTCCCACAAAATTGGAAGCAGGCATTTGTCCCCTTGAGCACACTTTGTAAAAGTTTGTCCTACAAGCAGTAGAAATGCAACAAAATAACTGGAATTGTTAATAATGTTCCACTTTTTCATGTTTATTTTTTAATCATTGTTAATGGTTGTGCTTATACACTCTGATGTAAGTTTTCTAAGTTTTCTCAGCAAACTGAGAAAACAAAGGACTGAGCAGCAAAAGCAGTAACAGCTGTAAACTGTCATGAATCCAAAACTAAAAACATGCAACATGATGCTTGTACTTTATACTAGTGGATTGTGCTATATTAATTGATTCTAGACTTATCTCTAATCAACTGGGTTTGAGAACAAGATATAAACAAAGCCAGTTGAAGGACATGAAGATTATTTTCTAGTTGAGGATCATTACTCTCAATCTTGCCCAGAGGGTCTTGTATCTGGTTGATGTAGACCAAGGAGGTCCAGCAGCAGACGTTGTGGTCAGTAGACACCAACTTTCATTAACAAAACATAACACACAAATCAGAGATGAATGAAATGCATTGGATTGGAGAGCACTGTACACTATTTGAATATGGACAAGTCTCACCAGGTTTGGCTCCCTGATTGGGCTAATGTTTCCCTAAGCAAAAGCACATGTGGTCCTCCAAAATGTATACAGTAAAATGTAGAACACGCAGTTTAGAATAAATTATTAAAGCCATAAACCATTGAGCGGTGAACTCATGGTTCATGATTATGATCTTGCTCTGGTTTTAAACAGGATATTTTTATTATTATTACTTATTGTTTTATATAGCACCATCATATTCCACAGATCTGTACAATTGAAATAAATGATGTGTGTGTGGCCCCATGCTAGGAGGCACCATTGGGCACCTTGCATGGTGTACCCAATGGCCAGTCCTGGCCTACCATCTACTAATCTCTAAAGAATGATTTCTTATAAAGAAGCTAAATTTTGAATCAATTAAAACCCTTTCACTCATAAAAAAAAACTACCACACAGTCACCCAACTGATTAGCCTGCGATGCGAAAAACATCACCCAAAGAATAAATAAGCGCACCAAATTACTTTCTCTCTCTACCCCACGTTTCCGACGATACACAGACAGTAGCTTCTGGTAACTGGAAGCAACTTGGAAAACACAAACTACAATCTCAAAATTCGAATTGTGTCTTTTTAAAGTTTATGTAACCAGATAAAACTTTAGCGCTACCAAGATGGAATATAATGCCAATTCACTATTACCAGGTTGTCAAACTCAGCTCCCACTGACTGTAGAGATTCAAGTTTTAAGGTCATCAGACGCACATCAGTGAACTCAGTCATGTCATAGTCATCACACATTTCACTAAACTGCACAATCTAAGCTGCTGTGTGGTACAACTATTGTAGTTCAGACCCGCATTGATACAAATTCACTTTAGTGACCATCTGAGTATTTACGTCAGTCAATGATCAGCAAATAGACCCCAGCAGCTGGACTTACATACCGCCTGTCACTGGCACATCTCTATCACAGTATAAACAAAATTACCTGGCCAGAGAAGAAATTAGTTGAGTCCTAACTGCTGATGAGATTAAAAACAGATGTCGTTCACTATACACTGTTAATTAGTTTTATTACACCAAGAATATGGAGAGCAATAAACATCTTGGTCAGAAGAAGACACATATTGATCCTTCCTCCACCAATAGGGTGTTTTAGCACAATGATTTAGGGTCTTGTAAACGGAGCCTTGAGAAATACATTTTCCATGCCATGCAAGGCACCGTTCTCATTTAACGCAAACTGAACCACATTACAGAAACCGACAATGTTTTTCTAAGCCTTGCATTTATGACATTTCAGCCTACAGAGCTAATAAATCATAATGGCTGAAACCCCCAAAGAAGTATTTGGTTCACATTTACAGATCTAGTATGTTTTTATAACAGAAACAGACACGAGACATAATAATCAAATTCACCACGTAAGTAGATATACAGGCAGGTTGTAATTACCCGCACAAGCAAGAAAATGAATGACTGGCCTTTTGTAAGGTGAAAATAGGACACACGTTACACATGTACCGAAATGTAAACCGGATGTTTTCACGTGGTAATTGTATATTCCTGGAGCATAAGAAATAACGGTCATGAATGTGACCACTAGTAACACTGTAATGATAGCTTCCCCAAAAAATGCTTTCTGTGGATAGATCATCCTGCTATACACATCAAACGGAAAACATTAAAAATAAACTTGGATTTAGCTATAATTCTATATTAGGACTATAATGTCTTGTAATTTAGACCTGTATTAGCCAGACTTATTATAGCTGGATAAATATTTTAAAAAATATTTTTGAAAAATGTGCTTAGTGATCCTGAATGACTCAAAGAGAGAGCCAGATACAGAGGGAAAAGAAAACATATATATATATATATATATATATATATATATATATATATATATACACACACACAGTCTGTAAAATGAATCCAGGACTGAATTCAACGTACGGATTCTAGGAAGGATGTTACATGCTCTGTTACAAGCTCTTTGTATATGCCTACTTTACCCATAGCATATGGTAAGAGTTTTCACCTACATACCGCTGCTTCAATCTTTTCAGAATAAAAAGTGACTTATATGACCATGGCCATAACAGGGATCGACTAAGCGGGCCTGTCCCTTTAAGGCCAGCAGCCTCCAAATGGTGTAGGTGTGGCCACCAGCTGTATATGCCCAGCTGCTTGTTAGGATTTATATACTTTTAGACATGTAGTTGTGATGATCCAAACTCTATCAGACATTTGCCTGTTGTGCCAGATTGCCAGACCGGACCTGAATCTCACCTTAACTGACTTTTAAAGACAAACTATTATACAAAAACATGTTTCTATTGTGGAACTGTATAAAATGCTATAATTCCAGGCCTGATGATAAGACGTAAAAACAACTGTCTACATGTTGGTTGACCTGCTCAGGCATTCCCTCGCCTGCCTTTCTATAAAACCTGCAGAAGAGCCCACATGAGAAATCTCATCTCTGTGAATATGCTTGGAATCTAAACAGGGACTGGGTACGGTTCTTTACTTGTTGGTGCACAGAATTATCAGCTGTGTCTAAATGTTGTATGCTGGTGAGATTTTTGTCTTTCTTCACTAATCTAAATTGGCTGCATATATAATATACCGTGCTTTCGGAATAGTAAGGAGAAAGAGTTTGGCTTTGTACTCATCATTTCCTGATGTACCCAACGCAACATCAAACTATGAGAGAAGAAACCATCACTTCCTCCATCCCATTCTTTCAAGATATACGTTCATTTACAGCAGAATCCAACGGAAAACTTAAGTATAAAATCCAGTAGCGTTGAAGTAATGTATCCTCAAATTGATAAAAAAAGTTCTATTTCATTTTTTTTTTTCAATAAACATGCTGTACCTGTGGACCCGAAAGGCTGCTGCCATTGCCAGTCACGTAATATTTTTGGGTGACTTTACCTCCTCAATCACCACACTGAGCTGATTCTTTATGGCAGTGGTAATGAAGTTCCCGGGGTATAAAATCTTTTCCTCCATTAGTCTGCGTCTCCGGATATTGTTTATTGTTTACAAAAATGTAGTATGGCAAGTGTTTGTCTTGTAAATTATGCTAAAATAACTAAGCTAGAACATATAGAAATGGCTAATATGCAGCTACATGGGGGGGGGGGACGATATTCCGCAAGAACTAGAATCTTTAATGTGATCCTTGTGATATAATATTTGGTGGGAGTTCTTCTTTAAGGTTTCCATAATATAATCAACTAATATGCAATAAGTATAGGGATTAATTGTGCAATTTAAGCAGTTTTCCAGGCATGTTGAATAGCTGATGTAGCAAATAAGACCTCTTATAACGCAATGGTTGGATGGGGCTTATTTGGAAAGAAGAAATAATTTTTTGCTGGAATTAACTCTTTAGCTGGATTCAACTTACTTAATAAACCAAGGTAACGGTTTATATATTTAATTTAAACATAAATATACCCTATCTTTTTATATTGAATACCTGAAAAATAAAGCTATAGGTATTTGATCTTCACTTTCTGAATGATGCATCTTTAATATATTAGAATAAAACTCATATTTTACAGGTTGATACAGCATACATAATAGTAATTAAAAAACGCATACAGCCCAGTATTTGGGAACTGCATTCAGGGGGGAAAAAAAAGGCATACATATTGTTTCTTAAAACCAAAACCCTGTAGCGTCTCGGTATTAGAATATCTGGTAATCCTACATGCACGCAGCTATTTTAATATAAATGTATTGTACCAAGGATTCTATAGAAAGTATATGACTTGAAGCGGCTTAGGAAAATATTACACCCTGCTGTGTGCCTGCGCGCTCCAGTTTTCACTGGACACCCTGTGGACCGTATAACATTAAGCACTCTCACCTTTCAGTAAACTCCTTTCTAATTGTTCTGTCTCTGCCATATGATCCCATTTAGTAACTTCTTGACAGCTTCCTGTGTGGTACTCCGCTCAGACTTCTATATAAACGTTCACAAACGGGTTTCATAATGTCCTTTTGCTCTCTCTCTCTCCCTCTTTCCTCTTTTTTTTTTTTCTTTCTAATTTTCCTATTAAGAGAGGTGTTCTCCGGGCCATTTTTTTGACACGGATTTGTTGACGTTTCTGCAGTTGTGCCAAACTAATCACAAGAACAATATCTACAACTCTTTAACGGAAGACAGCAAAATAAGAAGGAACTTGCATGTTACAGCCTGTACATCACTTGCACGTTCGGGCTCTAAACCGCCTTTTAAACATAGAACCAGATACCAGGAATCATACCGCGTGTGATCAGCAGGTCACACAAACACACACAGATATATATATTTATTATTATTATTATTATTATTATATTATTTTTTATTATTTAATTTTTTTGTTTGTTTCCTGACAAATCTATAAGCCTTTTTTTATTTACTATTAATCTGGTAATATCTAAATTGCAAGCTTGCCATCCAGATTGTAAGCAAGGCCGTTACTTAATTTATCGGTTCTTCTGTCAATTCTAGTTTTGTCTTACACTTTGAATGTACGTATTAAAAGAAGCGATGTATATACATAAAGATAATAAGAATTAAAGTCTCTGCATATACAATGTGTCCTTTTTTTTTTTTTTTTTAACACAATGATCTTTTTTAAAATAGTTAAAACTTGATTTTTTTTACAAAATTCTTTCCTTGAACAAAATGACAAGACCTCTAATCTCTCTGGAGGCAGGTAAAAGAGATGATATGGCAGACACCTCAAGGGTATGTTGCAGAAGGGAAGCATTTTCCAGGATAAAATAAATTCTTGAACAAGAGGTCATGCTCTAAAGCTGTAGGGGGTAAATGAGGAGAAATGTGAGAAAGAGCCGTCTAACAAAGAGAGTGCTCTTTTTAGGCAGTGGAATTTAGTGATGTTAAGTGCCCTGTCTACTAGTTACAATATAAAAAAACAACCTTGAAATGCGTAGTATTTTACAGTCATATCGTCACGCACACAGGAAGGAATGCGGTAGCGATGGAGGTAGGGGTTCATTTATCTTGCCTGACTTTGGGAGATAAATCGTGCTGCTATGAAGACCTGGAATCTAAAATGAAAAGAAAAATCCATTTTTGGGGACTTTTGTGAATGTTAACACAACTTTACAGGGACAACGTGGTCATTTCCAGGAACCTGATGTTTTAAATCTAAGAAGGGTTTACCATCAGCGGCCTCCTCACACCAGTAGGCAGGAGCTCGCCATTTCTGCACACAAGATCCGAGCAATACCTGCAAAGGGTGTCATCGCGGGCAAAGAGGAGGACAGAGACAGAGAGAGGTGGTGGAAAATGCTCCTACAACCAGGGCCGGCCTTAGGGGTGTGCGACCTGTGCGGCCGCACAGGGCGCCATGGCAGCAGGTGCGCCTGCCCGGGACATAAATTAAAACATTTTTTTTTTAAACTTTATTTAACATCCTTCATGTTAAATAAAGTGAAAACAAAAATAAATAAATGATCTTTTAATTTAAGTCGTAGGCAGTTGCTCGGCAAGTTTTCAGCAACCGCTATTTAAGTGACTATATATATATATATATATACATATATATATATATATATATACATATATATACACACACACACACACACACACACACACACACACACACACATTTTCTCCCGCATAAAGATATCCTAAATCTAAGAAGAATTATTAAGGTCTGAGTCCTTACATCAGGACAATTGGTCAGAAAAGATGGGCCATGTTTTATGTTTCTATATAGACTTGCTTTAAATTCAATGTACAAAGTACATCAGGGTCGAATGGACAATCACAATCCTTTTTTTTTTCTTTTTTTTAGCTTCCCCCGTTCTCAATTTCTGACGGATGTACAGAGGTTCATGGCTGTAACTACTTGTAGTTGTTAGAATGTTACTAGGATATAGGGACTAGTAACAGCCTACTCTTGTACGTCCTATTTAAAGCCGATCTGTAATTTTTACTCCTTTGTTGCCATCGAGACATTATTTGCACTCTTCTCTCTATTGGCATAAGACTACACAATAATATTTATTTTATTAATATTAATTTCAATATATTTTAGTGTAGTATAGAAAAAAAAAAAAAAACATCAAGGGACAAGTGCCACTTGTTGGGTATGAAGTTGACATTCATGGCACCGGCCGTATTAAAGCAGAAAAAGGCTTTATCGCTAAGCCAATCCATGATGGAAGGAGGACTGCTTCTGACAACAAACAGGATATTCTGAAATTTCCCAAGCTTCATATAACTACAATAGCTGTGTCTCAAATCCTAAAGTTGACTCTATTTAAATGTCACTCACGCAGGTGCGCTGGAAGCGCAGGTGATATTATGAGACTAGTACATAAACTTTGTGGCTGGAGAAACAGATCGGTGCAGCTGTAAAAACAGTGAAATAAAGTGAATATTATTTTATCAAACGTCTTGCTTGTCACTAATAATTAAAAATGAAGGAAGGAAATTGTGAGTAACAGTTCTCCTTTCATAGGCAGGTAGGGTCAGCCCAGCGACAGATAGGTAAAGGAAATGCTTTAGACATTTGTAATCCAGACATTGCATTTAAAAAGCAAAAATAATAATTAGGCAGCTTGTGATTGATCCCATCTATGTAATCACTGCTACTTAAAATGAGCTCTGTATTACGTATGAGCAGTCTCTCTGATTTACAGTAGTCGTAGTAATGAAACCTTAACTTCTTGACTGCTGGACAGTGACTAATACATTGCAATTACTTCCTCAGCAGTTTGGCAAAAAAAATGTAAATGCTCCGGCTCTTACAGGTTTTTGCATTTACTTATCCCGGGCAGATTGTTGTTTGAGAAAATAATGTTTCTTATTAACCCCAGTGGAGATCGAATAATGCGAGTACTTGAATATGCATTCTTCAAAACCTAAAATAAAAACTAACACTTGTAGAAGCTGCAGCCCATGGTCCAACTATTCTTGTTACTGATTGGCTGTTTGCCGCAGCCAATCGGTGGCAAGATATCGCCCCCGTTAAAATCAATGGAAGTGTTCAGAGAGCCAGTGCTGGAGCTGACGGGCGGTAAATATATTACGTGCAAGGAGATCTATTCAGCAAAACACATCTCCTGCACGGAAAATAGCAAGAGCAAAGAGCAAACGCACATGGGGGGATTCTGCAGAATTCTGCATGCATTTCTAAAAAGACACAATAGAAATGTAAAGGGACCTTACAGCTATCACATGCATTTAAGAACATATGATGGCTGGAACGTCTCCTTAGACTAGGAAGTGCTCATTTGTGATTCTGCGACTGGTCAAAATATTTCCAAAGCTAAAAAGGAACACAGACATCTTAATACAAAATGGTTGATTTGCTTTAAATACACCAAGTATTTATTGTCATCATCTGTGAGTACATATAGGAAGTTTGGACACTTGTCACTAAAGCTTGACCAATTTAGGGACTGAAGAGGTGCTTTGTCATTCTTATGTAGAATACATCAGCTGAAACAAGATACTTAAACACGAGAACAAGCCCCTTGAAACCTACTATTGCCACTTTCTCTATGAAACCTACAATTGCCACAAGGTTTTGCCAGCAGTCATAGTTAGCATACACACCAAGGGCTGGGGTTTAAAGGGAGTTTCACGTAACTCTGCCCACTCCCTTTATGCCACCCATTTTTGACCATTCCAAACATTTTCTACTTTTTTTTGTATTGGTTCACCCATGTACTACCTAATCCCAGCTTAAAAAGCTTTTATTTCTTTATAATGAACCTAATTTTTGTATGCATTAACATAATTTTTATAATAAGCCTGTAGCAATTTAAGTAAAATTATGATGGTGTAACATTCCAGTATCCAAACAATTACAAGTGTCTAGTGTGAAAATAAAAGCCAGTAGAAATTTTTCCAAAATATTAGACAAAAAAAAAATAAATCACAGAAAATACATACTTTCAAAAATAGAACAACAAAATTGTTTAAATATCTAAATAACAGAAATACATATTTTACACCAGTATAATTATAAATATAATACGATACGAACAAAGCTATAACAAAAACAAATGCACGTCCACGACTGGATAATGTTATGATACCGAAAGAAGCGGACAGTGAAATACAGAGAGATGAGTGTGCTGGAAATGGATGTAATTCACGGGAACAATGTAAAACAGATTGCATAATAACATATTTTGATTTTTTTTTTCCCAACTCACTTGTGACCAATCTCATGTGCAATAGTAAATGCTGAGCCTAAGCCAATGTCTTCATTAATACTGCAGCTCCTCTCTGGTTCACACATTCCAGCCACCGAGGCCAAGCCTAAATAAACAGAAGGAGACACAAAGGGTCAAGCCAAGGTGTTTCAGTCTTATAAATGCTTGGATTCTTTTTAATAACCTCTACATATAGAAGGAGCAGTTGGCAAAAGGTTAACTTTCGAGTCATTTACAAAATCACTGGGGGGAATTTGCAGGCTAGACATTAATATTTTTTGAACTGCAGTCAGTGCTGGAAAATGTCTAGACGAGGGGTTAGATTTATAAATTTTACTTCTGGTAACTTGGGACCACCAAGAAACATGAGCCAGGAGAGGGAATTCAACAAAGTATTTTTACTTTCACATTCTTGAGGCAGCAGTAAGCAAAAAAAAAAAAAAGTGTCCACGTTATTTTTCTAGAGTGCTGTTTAAGTTTAGTGGGTTCAGGAAGAAAAAAAAAAAACACATAAGCAAGTTTTTATTTGTCTAAAAAAAATCTGAATCGTTAAAAAATTCAGTTTTTTCCCCCCAACATAACAAAAGCTCCATGAACGCTTTGGTGGAAGCGGTTATATTTAAATGAAAATGTAATATCTGTCAAACTGGTAAGGTATATTTAAACCATAGCAAAACATAGTGGTGGTGTTGCTCTTGGCCAATTACCTCTACCATCCATTATTTTGTAGTGTAGCCCCCAGCAAGGCCTTGAGTTTTCTCATTTCTAGCACAGTTCTGTACTTCGCAGAACCTTGTGCTATATCCATATTCCCAGGAGATCCCTTTGCAGGCTCCTTCCCTCTCTCCCCAGAAATTTGCGTTCCTCGTTCCCCATCGGCAAGCAGAGATTTGTCCTTCCTCCCTACCACCAGGACAGCCTTGTGCTCTCAAAGCTTCTACCAAACACATTAGTAACATAGCGAAGGGATTGTTCTTAGAACTGACTGCACAATGCCACAAGCTAGAATGACATTGCGTTGGCTTTCTGATAGGTCGCAAAAGATGTCAAGAACCATCAAGCAGGGCCCTTTTGTAATAACCGATTAAGCTTGATAGCCACCGTATCTCAGAATATTGCCATTTATATTTGTATATAGGTGTGAAATACAGAAAAGCCCACTACATAATAAAAATACAGAGCTAGGAAAGCCATGGAGAGGTGTGAGCTTTGGCCAAGCTCGCAGACCTATTTGTAGTTGTTAGTTAATGATGGACTTCATTAAGGGATACTCGCCTTTGAGGTAGTTTTTTTGGGGGGGGGCATCAATAATCCCCCCCCCAATGTAGGTTGGAACTTATTAATTCATAATACTACTCAGAAAGGCCGAAGTGATGAGACAAAAAATGTCAGGCCCTAATGACCCAAGTCACGTGTGGTGGACTACTTTCATCATTGGTCATTGATTCCCAATTAATTACCAGCAAATGGACTTTGATTTTACCATAGTTTCTCAGATGACTGTGGTGACTGTTGAGTGGCCAATAGTGGCTCCATAATAATTTCCTGACATGTGCTTCCAGAGTGCTGAATATTTATATATATATATGGTACCATGGTATATAACAAGGACACAGCAAATAGTAGGGGTTAGATGAATGCCCACTATTCCCAAACCATAACCAGCTCCATAACACTTGGAAAGTTCACACTAGGGGTATTTTATTGAGAAAAGGGTTGTGCTGAAAGGACTCCGCTGAAAAAAGACCTGACAGAAGTGGAAAATGATGCTAAAAGGTGTACTTAATTGGAAAAAATCTACTAGGAATAGGTGTAGAGCAAGGTTGGGAAAAAGTCTTGCATTCTTTACAGTATGTCCACCCCAGGGAAAGAAGAAAAGAAATACTACATTGTGTATGTGTACCCCAGGGAGGAGAAAAGAAGTGATGCATAGTGCAAAGAGTGTTTTGCATTTAACAAACAGACACAGGTTAAAAACCCAATTTACAAAACTGTCGGAAAATCTCAGGCATGAAAACATTCAAGAAGACCTGGAGAGCACATACTGTGAAGGATTCAAGATGTCCATTCTACCATTTAAAGTAAACATACTACAGACAACGTCTTATGTTGATTATTGGAACAGTGAACGCATTGTTTACAGTAGATACGTAATGATACTGTAAAAAAGTACAACACAGTTCTTTAGAGCAAGATCTAGTTTTTTGCAACCTAGTTCTAAATTAAGCGTATTACATAAAAGTATGTATCATGCCCAAGATTCTACAGTATGCTCCCTTTCGGAGTACAGTATGTGCAGCTTACTGTAATTATTGATGGTACTATAATGTGTATTGATATTGACACTATTGACACTATGTACTTTATTTATATACTCTGTATATGTATGATTTGTACATATGTATGTTTATTATAGATTATATATACTTGTATTATACTACGTAAAATAATTCTTTGTATGTGAACACATATTACATTTTAACAATTAATGTCCAGTAGAAACAATAGTGAGAACTGCAGTATTAAGCCCATTGAATGCGGCCATTTTACCACAAATAACACTACTTTATGCACAATAAGATCCTAATGACAGACAGATGGACATCAGGACACTAAAACTGCCTAGTGCAATATATGGCCATGCCTCTTCCATACACACCCTATAAAGTAAACTAATATTTAAAACAGACAGAATCGTTTTTATGGCAAAATTACAAACATAAAGGACAAGGTTCTAGGAGCATGGGTGTCTTTTCAGAGCCTTTCAAGAGTAACCTAATAGCCATAGCCAGAAGTCCATAGTCACCAGAAAAGTATTGCTGATCACAATGTGTTGATGAAAGGTTAGAGAAATTCAAGTGGAGTTTGAAATGGAGCTCCAGAACAGAGAAGGTTCTGAATGGTTATTCATGTGTTATTGACCTGCTCTTCCACTTAAGCAGCCTGCAGCGACTCAATGAGTACCTGGGGCCGTCTGATTCTATGTTAGCCTTCAGTAAAGTGATTTGGCATGGTCAAGGCATATCAGACTTACTAGGGGTTACGCAGAGAGCGATTCTGAAGGAAAATGGTAAACATGGTGCAATTACCACAGCAACCAATGGCACGTTCCTGGCGGTTCTGCCACTTTGGAAGATAATTGGTATTTATATACTGCTGTTATTTTTGAAATAGTTCATCCCTGCTAATAACATAAGGTACTATATCAGCGTGAAGACTAAATCACTGTATTTCACTTTCCAAACAAAGCCCTTTTTAACGGCAGCAGTTGGATATGGGGTATTGCTTTTCAGTTTTGGGGGAAATTCTGTGTTTTCCTTCAGAGTCTGCAAGAAAATCAATTTACATGGAACTTCTACTGTATGGATGCAAATAAAAGAAATATGCAGACAACTTATCCACCCTCAATCACGTTAGTAAAAACAAGTCCCAATTCAACCGATTAACAGGCTGATTTTATACAATAAATAGAACAACTGTATTTTACTGGAAAAAAAAAATGAAAAGACCATACATTACCATTTATTGCTTCATACTTCTTGGAAAAATACACACTTGGAAGAGAGTGTACCCAAAGGAGAAGGGGGCTCCTTCATCGCAGTGAATACCCCAATACAGAATAAACCAATGCCATGTTTGTTCAGGATGCGAACGGCTTTTAAGATGTCAGGACATGATCAGATTGGCATGCATTATGTTTCCTGTTATAGGAGCCTGTGATTTGTTACAAACTGGCAGATGAACCCAAGACCATTGGAAAGCCTCGACATCCTGAAAAGGATATTTTTTTTATTTTTTTTAAATCCAAAGGCGCCTAAGATATAGCACTTTTAGTTATTGCACTGTTAGCCACTCAACTGAATCGCGTTTAATTCATTGGATTGAAATAAACTATTCTGCAAACGCACAGAAAAAAAAACAGTGTTGACAACAATAGTCATTATCTCATCGTTTTACAGTCCCGTCAACTGGACTCAAATCTCTCTGCTCCTTTTTCCGTAAAACCACGACTGATGCCATTTGGACCATTGCCTTCGTCCCCAAGAAAGCCATTGGAAAGAGGGTAGGAAAAGTTAGGAAGAGTGTCAGCCAAAGTGGGGTGGCCTTGAATTTCCCATTTATGTGGTCAATTCCTTAATTATACTACAGAGAAAATACCGATACAACCCCCTCTAGAGCAGAAAGGGGTAGAATGTTCAGCAACTCTGAAGGTTGGCTAAGTGTCTGAAGGAAGAAGGTGAGTGGAATAATGTAACTGTAGCACAATGATATGTGAGCAGCAGACAATAAAATGCAAAGTGAGGTGGGGCGGTAGAATTTGTGATTGATGGGATGAGGTCCTAGTCTAACGATAGTAAGGTCAATGAAGATGGGACTTTAAGAGTTTGGTTAAATTAATGCCTGAGGAAGAGACCTAACAACTTGGTCTCGAAAGCTCGCAATTAAACTCTCAGTTAGCCAATAAATGGTATCATTTTAACTATACTTTTCTCCTGTTTTCTCAACGGCTAACACGGTACAAAACCTTTTTATCAGTTAAATCTTTTGAGCAGAAGGGGTTCATTTTAGATGTTCCTTATCTGATAATGTGTCTGCGTTATCAACTCTTTCCTAGATTTAGGTGGTTGGCTTCTGATAGAGGGATCGTTTGATTGAGAATATATAAGCTAGAGCTTATTATATTAAGGTTGGATGTACAGGCAGAGATCCACAGGTCAAATACTCTGCACTTCTGAGCATTGAAAAGGAAGAAGAAAACTTAAGAATGAAAGAGAGGTAAGAATGCAGCCATTCGTGGTAACACTGGTGCCAAAGAAGTCAGTTTTGAGGGCTTGAGTTAAAAAGATAATTTGGTACATTGGCCACAATTAAGTAATAAACAATGGGAAACTCAAGAATTATAATATTTGCACGTGTTTTGATATCAGTTATAATGTATAGGCTAGATTTATTTTCAGAGGATGCACATGGCCCTCGAGGTAGATCCTCCACTTCACTTGCTTTCAACCAGCAAAACACAGGGATTCCACCAATACTCAACTGGAGGACCCCACGTGTTCACACCAGTTGCTGTGCTAAGTATTGTAACTGCCCTTACGTCAAATGTAACAAAACTTACTCAAATTATATACTGTAGAACAAACACTTCATAACTAGAATACGAATATTTGTCTTAAATGCAAAACTAAACAAATGCAATATAACTATTTCAAAATAGAAATTGCAGACAAATAATAAGAATGTCAACTAAGGTTGTTTATTGAGAAAAGTACATGCTGTTAATATCAAGAAGTACATGCTAGAAGTTTGCATCCCATCCCACATAAAATAACCCATTATTTGTTGGAAGCACCAATTACTTATTTTAGCTAATTTTGGTCCATTTTATTTATGCCCTGACACAAAGCGTGAGCTAACACTATATTTTTGTTCTTGGGAATGGGACTTAATCAGAATGTACAGATTAATTCACTTATTTTCATGTTCTGCTCTAGTTATGTCATCACTCAGTAAACCAGAAAGATTTTTACTTGTCTTGTACTCCAGACAAAGGTAACGTATTCAGTCCACATATGTTTCCAAACAGCCTACAGAGATCAGGAAGGTCAGAGCCTTGAAGGTGGGCCTGTCATCTAAAAAAATAACAGCTGATTTTAATTTTATTGAACCGTTTTCCTAAATAGTTCAGTACGTAACCTAAAACTTTCAATAATAACAGAGTCTATGGACACTTGTTGTGTGTCATTGGGAAATACACTTATTTATTATATATATATATATATATATAATGATTAGGACACAGCAGCAATCCTAACTTTCGACATCATTAACCTTCACTACATATTGCCTATGGCATCGCACACCTCTCTATTGCATGTTTTTTAAATATCATTCATTGGTTTCCTTAATTTGTAACATATATTTGACCCAATGTAATAATTGTGTATCTTACAGGTACCAAAAAAATTAGTTTTTTTTGTGTTTTTCTTGCTGTGTTGATGATATCTGGAAGTTATATTACCATTTATTGTTGGCTTTCTGAGTGGGATTCTGAAAGCAGGGCTCATTACAGCACCGAGCCTAAGACAATTATAATGTGATTAACAAAGGAAACAAAATAAATGGTGAGTTTTGGTGCGCAGCTTATTGTTTCAACTAACGAGCTAATAATCTTATTTGAACTAATGAGCTACTTCAACTAGTTAGGATCAGACAAGTAAAAGTCAAAAGAGTGCAACCATCCCACTGCAAAACTGCAAAGTTACTTTTAAAGTTAATTACATTTTTAAAACATTATAGATAAATAAATATATATATACATATATATACACACACACACACACAAGGCATGCATTATATATATAAATATATATATATATATATATATATGAGATCAATATTAGTAAGATCAATTTCTACATAGCGCTTATAAACTCTTGAAATGATAAAGTTCATTTAAATGAAATCCTCTTAGTTCCATATGCCTATTAAATGCTAGTATTGGAAAACAGTTGAAATTAAACGAGTATAATTGGGAAGGGTGAAACAAAGAAAAACACTAGAAAAATAACCCTTCCCACCAGGAACTCCTACTGTGTGAACAATAATCAGATGGAAAAATCACTTACAAAGGCAGCAATTTAATGCTCAGCTCTTGAGTACAAATGCAAAAATTCCCCAAAGAGGAATTGGGAGTTTTTATCCATCACTACGCCTTTTTATACAAACTACAGTCCTGGTTCATTTAAACATAAGGCTACTGAGCCTGGTGAAAGATTCCAAAGAGGAAACTTAGCTAAAAACACATTTATTTAAGGCAAACCACATGAGCCGGTTAGATAGCATAAACTGCTAGCCAGGGAGCAGTCTAACTAATAGCGCATATCAATGATTCAATACCATGCTTGCAGTTCACAAGATAATTTGTTTCAACTGACGTAACTATTAGAATTTTAACAACCAAGACCTCTTTTATACAGTAAGGTTATTTTTCCGGACACTATCGTGGACCTGAACTGGGTGGAAATAAATCAGTTTCCTACTTGCTTGGTAAATTGGAATCATCTCAGGAACATTTTTTTATCACTGATTACAGCTGTCGGAGGAGGAACGCCCTACATTAATCTACAAAATTTTCAGCGTTTAATGACTTACAAGATTGTGTTCGCCTCAAAAGATTTGTTAACCCATTGAGAGACCCAAAACTGGACAATGGTATTAGCATACTTTATTTGACATCATTAGGGAAGAATGAAATAAGTAATAAAATATTTTCTTTTTTAAACTTTGTTTTTCAATGTTTTAGTAATTTTTCAAGGGGACGGCAGACATGGCTATAAATAATGTAGTATTTTTAAAGGAAATGTCATGGAAGACCAGAGAAAAATTGTTCATGTTGCTTTCAGAATTTGTATATGGGGAAGACTAGAACCTAGTCATGCTGTCAATCCAGATCGGACCAGCACCAGTAAGAACAAAAATGTGACATTAGACCCAACTTGAGTGTTTCAGATTCAAAGGGTTTTAGCCACACACAAGGAAAAATTATTGGAGGGGCACATACATTAACTTAAAAAACAAACATTGGTTTCAGCTCAGTCCAATCGAGGGTAAAACTAAGGAAGGTATCCATGCACACTTCAGTAAGTGAAAAAAATAAAGTTTTATTTAGATGATAGCACATGCCGATATTTTGACCTCAACGAGGTCTTCTTCAGGGGAAAACAAAAGCAGGCCAACTGAGGAGGAAGAGCTGGTACATTACACACTGTGAATGGAATAACATTTTAAAGATAAATTGTAACAATTTCTGTACACTTACCCAAAGTCCCACATGGCTTATTTTTGTATGTACAGATGTCATACCTATTGAACAGATAAAGGGAAAGGGTAATTACTTAAATGGTACATGGTTGGTAACTTATCGCACAACAATAAATATAGCAGAATTTCACATTGATTCAATAATTCATACAAGAACCAATAGGACATTCCATTTTCTCCCATCACCCATGGTCGAGTAGCATCAACAAACAACATACACAAACCAAAGGAAAGCTTTTTCTGGAATTATTCTAAGGTCTCAAAGAAAAAGCAGCATAGTAGTTGTAATCTTTTGGGAAATGGTCAGCTTCGCAACTCAAGTTAATTAACATGGTGACTTTAAATGTTTCATATCGACAGAAACTGCCCATTAGTATATTCAATCCAGTGCAATGAAGTCAACGAAATCAGTGGACTACAAATTAATACGAAGAGCATAATTATTCAGAACACCAATTATAGATTTTATCTGGACATAAACATTCTCTGCAAGAATTGTACCCCAGTGTAAAACACAGTTATATGGGGACTAGTTGAGAAAATCTCATCTGGTTCATATTATACATCAGCCGTTCCAATACAAGTCTAATGGTTTCTTTTCCACTATGTCAACAAGGTACAACTCATGCAAAAGTTGTACATTATCTCGAAATTTTGATGCTTGAGGACTGCTGGATAATACATTACTCATTGTTATTCAAGGTAAACTCAAGGCTTTACTGCTCCTAGTTTTCACGATGAGAGCACTACTGTTCAATACAAAGCACCATGAATGCTTTTTCTCAACTTATCTCACCTTTTTAATTCCATCCAACCCAGAGGGATCTGTACGTTTTTTTGGCATTTGCAGGCTTTTTTAGGACACCTGAATCAGCATATCTGATCTGGCATACTGGTAAGTGGGACACTAGCGTTTGGAACCTACAAAGACAATCTGCAATCCGTTTCCTTTGCTCTCCGCACGCGAGTCTTTCGGAAACGATAGGAAAATTTTAAATATATTTAGTCTTTGTCTTTTATCTCTGCTCCAATAGTTAAACCACAAATCAGTCTAACTATCCGCCAGCAAGTAGAGTGTCGGGAACTTCAGCATAGCCAGTGTAACCACAAGCAACATAATCACAGGCTCTGGCAACAAGCCAACTGGACAATGGCCAGTTGCAGGAAAAAAGGTAAAACTGGAATCTTGGGGGATCACCTGCTTCTTAACCCTTTAGGCTCACAAGTGGAGTACAGCACAAACCTCAAGCAAATTATAAAATACATGGCTGCAGAAAAAGATGCTCTCCCTGTTTAGAAATCAGTGTATGGAAGCTGCTGCTAAGCGTAGCTGCCGGTCTCCACAATAATCTCTCAAGTGCATAGTATCCTTGAACAAGTTTAAAAGACAGATAAAGCATTGCTTATACTTTCAGTGATTTATCCTGGCTTAGGCTGACTAGGCCTGTGGTGGCAGGTCCAGGGGGTGATCCTCTTGGGTGACCAGGCCCGCTGGTGTGCTGCTGCTCAATAGGCCGTTATAGCTCTGAGGTCTGATCTTAAAGCCTGTGCACCTTTAGGAGAGGGAGCGCAGGGATATGACATCATCACTGCAGAATATTATGATGCTTTATGAAATAATAAATACATAATATAATGCTCTTGCTTGTGAAAGAAAAAAGCTAGAATATCTCTCTGCCCAGTGATCAGGGTCCCATAATACACCCACAACTTCCCCTGACCGCAGTTTTGGACTCTTCTTGGAAGACAGGGTAAATCCAATGCAGTAGTTCTGAGCAACTCCATAAGGATAAAGGAACTTTACAAACAAAGCACTTAAGAGCACCAACAATTCCCTTTGCGTCATACACATTGAAATAAGAACCTAAAATCTGTATTTTTCTACACATTTTTTGTTCACGTTAGGTCTAAGCCTGCTGTAATGGAAAGCTATTTATATTTTAATTGTTTCCACTACTAGAGGCATTGTTTTATTTGTGGCTTCACTCTCTCTCCGAGCATAGTTTGTAGCGAATCCTGTTCTCTTCCAGGGGCAAAGGCGTTAAACATACCGTATTTGCTCGATTATAAGACGACCCTGATTATAAGACGACCCCCCAAAATCTGAATATTAACTTAGGAAAAAAAGAAAAAGCCTGAATATAAGACGACCCTAAAGGAAAAAAGTTTTACCAGTAAATGTTAATTCATGTAAACTATTTTTTTTAATAAAAGCTATGATTGAGAAAAATATTTTTTTTGTTTTTATTTCTTGTATTTTCCAACCTGTCCCCCAGTTACGCACATCTGCCCCCAGGCTTGCCACTCCAATATGGCACTGTGGCCCATGATATGCCTTTTAACCCTCTATATGCCACTGTGCCCCATGGTATGCCTTTTGACCCCCTATGTGCCACTCTGCCTCCAGAAATGCCTTATACCCCTATATGCCACTCTGCCTCCAGAAATGCCTTATACCCCTATATCCCATTCTGGCATTTAGGGGGTTAAAATGCATATTATGGGGCAGAGTGGCATATAGGTGTATAAGGCATTTCAGGAGGCAGAGTGCTCTATTAAATGCCCCCTTAACGCCACTCCAGAAATGCCCTATGCCCCCATTTAACACACACACACACACACACACACACACCCTATACCCCCATTTAACTAACACACACACACACACACACTCTCCCCTCCCCTCCCCTCTCAGCCCTCTCTTACCGGTGCTTCCAGCCGGGGCAGCGGGTTGACGTCGCCTTCTGCTGCAGCCGGAAGGAGGTGGAGTTGGCAGCGGGGGTTTGTATCCGTCCGTCGCGTATACTTTCCCCGGCTGTCAGAGATCAGAGTTCCCCGCACCGGTGCGGGGAACTCTGATCTCTGACAGTCGGGGAAGGTTTGCGCGACGGACGCAGACAACCCCCGCTGCTAGCCACACCTCCTTCCGGCTGCAGCGGACGTTGTCTACGCGGATTGCGTAGACGTCAACCCGCTGACCCGGCAATACAGCAGGAAGCACCGGTAAGTAAGTGTGGGGGGGGGGAGACAGGAGGATCCAGGTCCCCTGCAGCGGTGCGGGGGATCTGGATCTTAGTCTCCTAATCAGACTCTATTTGAGGTCTGATTAGAAGACGACCCCGATTAGAAGACGAGGGGTATTTTTCAGAGCATTTGCTCTGAAAAAAACCTCGTCTTATAATCGAGCAAATACGGTATTTAACATTCTGTCAGCGGCAATATGGTGGTCATCACCACCACAACCCCTTCTTTTAATAACATACTAGGTTTTACATGCAACACAATACTTTCAACAACAAAGAAAGCAACCCCACTTTCTATACCCTGCCCAAAAATCCACTGTCTACTTGGTTTAACATAAAGTGGTATTCCACCACAGCACTCCGACCCCAAACTAAAATAATAATTCTGTTTTTATTTGCTGACCTTAAAATAGAAATTTGAAATAAAAAATGAGCAATTTTAACCAAGGGGAGGAAACGTATAATATAATGTATGTTAAAGCAAAAATAACTTTTCTATTATTAGTATTGTTTGACTTTAAAAGACTGCCACAGCTATCCAAACGTCTGGGGTGTAAATGGGATTTCAGACTGTGGCTAAAGTTAAATTGTTAGTTTCAGGAGATATACTTGCACATGCATTTGAACAAATAAAAAGCAGGTCATAAGACAGATGAACATATCATTACTATCCAGTGTAATGTGTAAATATTTGGGCAATCAATCGATTATTTTTATCTTTACTGAAATGCATAACATACTTGGCTAAAAATTATTTTAGAAAAACTTGAATCTAAAAAATTAAGTTTAATAAAGTGAAATAGGGGATTAATTTATATATACCAGTTTAATAAAGTATAGTGTTAAATTGTTAGCATTAAATTGATAACAATAACAATACATATGAACACGTAATTTACATACATGTTACCCTTTAACATACATTATTAAAGGGTAACATAGAAGGAAAGGAAAGGGTAATCTTTATTTTTAAAGCGTATTTTGGGCGAGAAGAAAATGATATCAAAGAAATGAACAAGTGCTTAGGTCGTAAAAAATGGAATATAATTGTATTTTCTTTTAATATTTCTTAACAATAGAAATAGTAAGTTGTTTAAATAAATGAAAATACATTTCAACATTGTCTGGCACTATTTTTCTATTTTCTTGTGCATTTTTGTGTCTTCTGCAATATTTTGGATCATTGTTATATATATATATATATATATATATATAACAATGCTATTGTTTTATTTTAGGTGTTTGACTTTGACATGATTCCATTTTGTGCGGTTTGTATTGTTTCATTCCATAAACAATAACTAAAAGAATAATCAAATAATCAGTAAATAAAGTAAAGATACTAAAATGCACCTCAGGAAATTAACATATGTATGAATAAAATAGTGTATTCCACATTAGTACTTGAATGCCAACAAAAAATAAAAGTAGCGTGCAACTACAAGAACACATTTACTAATCTATCCACTGGATCTGCATTACTAACTTTATGGCACAAGGCTAGTTTTCCATTAGGATTGACTAAATGTGTCTAATGCATTTCAAAAAGAATTTTCATAAAGAACACGTTAAGTGCCACAGCCTCCAAAATTTAAATTTTGGTCAATACTAGCTTTCCTGAGCCAACTTCAGCTTTAGAAACTCTGCTATATCCAATAAACCTGAATGGGCCAAAAGGTAGTCAATAGGGTCTTTTAACTAAAATGCGAGTGTATGGTTGTTGGCTAAAAATGTGAATTTGTAGCAGTAAACTCGCACAAATTGGAAAAATTGGACTTGCGCTTAGACCTCCCAAAGGATTATTTTATTACCCCACCCTAGCACACAAGGGTTCGAGGAAGAAGTGGCTGATCATGAGCTTCCCCTTGATAAATAGGGGTTTTGGGGGCTCGTTTTTTCAGATTTGTTTTTTCAATCATGTCTTAGTTTTTTAATCTTTCTTGACAAACTATTTATACTGGAGGGTGTTTTTTTACTATTTTTTTCTCCAAATTTCAGCTAAGGGCATTCGTTCAACTTGCATGCTCTCGTCCGAAATGTGCAAAATTCAAACACATTTGCAATTGTTTTGCAAGTATTACCATTCAAACCATGCAAGTTTGGTCAGTCCGTGTAACCCTTAAGTTGACTGAAAACTCAACTTACATAGAATAGTATTGACTTCACAGAAAATGTTCACTGTCCATCATGTCTTTCATGCTTGTTAAAAAAAAAAAAAAAAAAAAAAGGAATACAACTAAAAGAAGGGTATTCTTAAGACCTCTAGTCAAAAGGATTCTGTTTGACCTTTCTATTATTTCAAATATGCAGCTCCATTAACAGAGACAAGCACAAGGAAAAGAGTTAGGTGTTAAGTCCAAAAATGCGTTGAGTCCTGTTAAAGCATTCTCTGATGCTCCCATAGTCATCATCCATCTACTCAACCGTGAAATACCCTTAAATTATGGAAAAAGCCATATTGGCCTGGTAAATATACAGTTTAAGGTCCTATATTTATTTCAAAAGTAACCATTACATAGAGTAGCATCTGGTGGCTTTTCATGGAGATCTAAAAAACCACAGTTGCTCAAACTGCATACTCCATGTTACGTAATCATTGTACTTTGATGTCACTCAAAACTATATTTTGTGCATATATTGGTTAATATATCTTATTTTCTCCAGTGTCCAGAGATCTCCAGAACTTAAGATGGCACTATGACGCTGGGGTATTAAGAAACCACAATGACTACAGGTTATACCAGCTGTTATCTAATTACAGATATATTGATAAAACGAGGATTATCAATTATACACAATTTAGTGGCTCTAGCTCAAGCAGATATATAGATTTCAAGATTGTTTCATTTTACTGCTCAGTCTCCTAGCAAATTCTTACCACATCTTGACTAGCCTCATTTATTACATTTAAAAAGTCCCTGTATTTCAGTAATGGAAACACTGAAAACTTCATGTAAAAAAAACCTTAACATTTGCTTGATTTCCCAATCAAAATAGAATACTAAGGTGACTGCAATATATTCCGGCACTTACCAATACAGAAAGGCTATTGAGAACCGGGAAGTTTATTCTTGCTAAATAACTGTCCAGAAAGGTATCCCAAAAGACTCTTAGCTATAACAATGCCTCAAAATATCTAAGCAAACCCCCCCCCCCCATTAATATCCATCCTGCAGCGGACAACAAGCTGTTTTCACTGGAACTCACAAAACATTTCAGCTTCCACATTTCCGTCTCATAAATGACTCTTAGTCTTCAAAGGGCTCTGCATAATGAAATCTGATTTTTGACCTTTTACCATTATCTCATTAGTGGAATGCATGATCTCTGTCAAAAAAATAAATAATTAGCATTCCACAGGAAAAAAATTAAAATGCATGGGGTCAATGTTCTGTCTAAAATGAACTCTGGTCAAACTAGAATGCATTACTTGCTTGATCATAAAACAACTGCTAGAAATCATTGCCTTAGAAGCTGTATTAATCACTAATTAAAGCCTGTTTTTTTCTGCTCATCTCCTTTAATGCATTTTAGCCATTTAACCACTATGCGGAATAGTCGATGAGCTCCAATGATTTGTTTCAACAGGGCACTTCTCAACTTTTGTTTCCAAACTGTTCTGTGATGCAATCCATGTTGTAGAGTGCCGTGTAATATTATTATTAGCGCTTCTTACAATACATATATTCAAAGAGAATGACAAAACTAGAATTGAGACAAAGACAAGCCGATTCATTCTGTTAGCATGCTTACACTCTAGAGATGGCGCTATATAGACTGTAAGCTCGTTTGAGCAGGGCCCTCCTCACCTGTTGTCTCTGTTAGTCAATTTCTTATGTTACATACTACTTGTTATGTCCTGTCTACCCATTGTACAGCGCTACGGAATTTGATGGTGCTATATAAAACAATAAATAATAATAATAATAATAATATAAATTAATAAAAATACTATTTGGGAATGAACCAATAGAATGGAAAAAACAAATAAAATAATGCTTGTAAGTGATTAAGTATATACACTTGTCAATTTAATAAGTAGCTTTCAACTTCCTTAAATTGCAAAGGATATTTAGACAGATAGTCTTGTTGGTTTCTTACTTAGGTGAAGGGTTGCCAGCTGCAATAAGTAATATTTGTGATTACATCCGTGTTAGTTGAAGGCTGACTTATTACATTTTAACAAGCCATGTATGTGGTTTAGTAGTAAACCTGAGAGTGCCATACACAGAATACGCTGGCAGAAAAGAACCTTTCGCTCCATCTAGTCTGCTTGTGTTTCCTGCTGTAAAAGACTCACACCCTAATAAGTCCTTGGTCTTGTCTTAGATTCAAGATATCCATAGGGGCCCTAGCTTGCGTTTTCCGAACTAAGCCGAGATCTGGATGCTTTTGCACCCAGGATTTAATTTACTGCGAAAAACATGGATTATTGTTAAAACTATGTAATGATTTTCACAATTAAAATCCTGATAACTCTGAATACTAATGCGTTCTTAGACCTGCATTATCAACTTTAATGAGCTGTCAACATCCACACTTGCATTCAAGGGAAAACATAAGCAAGAAGAGATATTGTATGGTGTTTCCATTATTCCATATAGAGTTCCTTTTAGCATTTCCATGGGGATTGTACCATTAAACACAACATTTATTAATTATAATAATAATTCTACAGATTCCTACTACGGTCACAGACCCAAAGGACAATGAGTCCTGTTAACGATATCTTTTTCCTTATCAGCATTTCAACAAGCAGATAAGCAAAAAAAAAAAAAGATACTGGTAACTTTGCCACTTTCACTAGCATTCCTTTTTATATATCCCAAGCTGCTGAAACAATATTCCTACAGTTATCGAGAAGGTCAACATAACCCACGCTGACAATGAGGGTTTTTTTCTATTATTATATGAAGATCCATATCTGGCATGTATGGCTGTTGGCAATGAAACATTGTTTTCTTTTCTCTACTTGAATGCCTCTTGCTCCCTTGCACTACATGCAATTTTCGATGATCAGTTCTGATACAAAAAATGAAACGTGGTCTTATCACCCACCAACAGAATGTTGCAATGAGCAGTGATATTCCTCTGGTTGGTATGGTGATAAGACCACTTTTAAAATATTATTCAAGAGTTGATTGGTATAAATATGCTTCAGTAGATAAGTGGTGCTGCCTCCCAGCAAAAGAGTTGGATATGCATTGGACGGGCATATGGTTAACTTGAAGACGAGACCAAGGAAATAGGCATACTAGATGTCCCGAACGGTTCTTATGTGCTATCAGGTTCTATGTTCTAGTTCAGTATGAAGGTATAATAGGGCTGTACAATCTGATGTAGGAGATGAACGTATATGTAAATAATTTGGGTTCCCTTCATTTGGTATACTGTTCGCAGTGTTGTGATCACCCTGATTCTTTAAAATATTTAATGCATCCGTCAATATTCTGCTAATGAATTACACAATAGGATGGTTTTTTTTTTCTTCTCTATCTTTGTAACTGAGTAAACTAGTAGTTTAATGAACAGTGCATTCAAATCAATCCAATGGAAATTTAACCCCTTAATGACAAAGCCCGTACATGTACAGGCTCAAAATGCATTGTTTTCAATGGGTTTAGGGACCGCCCATTGTCCTTAAGGGGTTAAAGAAGAAGCAGTTTCAGAATATCAAAGCAACAACAAAATGTTTAGGAGCCTGCAGTACCTTTTAGTGAGTCGACATACATGTGGGATAAACATATACTTTCAAAACCTCAGAGCTCACATCTTCAGTAGTAAACAGCAATTAGGAAGAGTGGGAGAAAACAGGGGCATTTAGAGAATCTTTGAGAATACTTAAAGGTAAAAAGCATATTGAATATTAGACATAAACAATGGAAGAAATCCAGATTAGCTCCCAGTACTTGTTTCAAACCCAAGACAATCCATTTACTGCCTGCAAAATCTAGGCATGAAACTGCCAACGTGAATGCATTTGTTTTTTTGTTTTGCTCCACTGCATTTGTTCTGTCTTATTTTAACAACTTTCCAGTGAACCTCATAATCCATATCCTGCAGTTAATGGGCTGCTAACGTTTTCAAGCTTCTGTAGGCATACTGTAAATCCCAGATATTTTCTGGAGCATTGAAAAGTCCCAACAAAAAATGTTACCCAGGTGATGGAACATGAAACCTCACACCTTACTCATAAACCAGATGCAGCCCGAGCACAAAAAACACGTCAGTGATCTTCATGAACGCCATGTATACAATAAAGAATTGATACACAATGCTAAGGGGCTGCAAACAGACATGCATAAGTAAAGGGTTTAGAAATGGTCTCTTGGTCTTCATGGTCAGAAAGCGGTAGCAGTCTCCTAAAGTTTGTAGATGTTAAGAAACGAAGAGAAAAAAAAACCATCAAAGCATCAAAGTGATACAGACAGCCCCTGATATGCTTAACGCCCTGCTATCCATATATTCAGAACTACAAGTAGAAATAAAGTTCAGGCAGTGGGTCAAAATCTTGTAGTTGGAGACATCCAGAAGGCAATTGCCCCACCTTGCCAGCTCTCCGCTGTTCCCTAAAGCATCTTGTGGCCCAAGCCAGCTCCCCCTTGCCACGGGTTATACTGGACACATTAAGAAGATCCTCAGGAACAACACATAGTTAATGAATGTTTCTGTTACCAGCAGACAGAGCCAGCCACATGCCTGTCTGAATGTACCAAAGTCAGAAGTTCAGAGAAGGTGAAACTCCTTCAGTCAAGAGGTTAAAGCAATAGCCTCATATTAGTCACTTTCCTGAATAGTTCTCTATTTTAATTAAAAAATCACAAGTTGTCTCTTCAGAAAATATTTTCTCTTTCTCCAAACTGGATTTATTAAACATAAAATAGGTTATTTAAATACTCGGGCCGGGGGGTGAAGAACAGGTAGCTTTCCCTATGTTGGTCCACAGCCAGAGTCTGACCTAGAATTACGGGAACAGTCAAGAACTACCTTTGGGCTACTTCCGAATTAAAACAAAAGTGGGTGTCTAGTTAAAGTAACTAGTTAATACAATGCCACTAGTTATTAACAGCATGAAAAAATAGGGCATCATCAGGCAAAATGATGTAAGATGAGTTAACCACAGATGTTTGGGGAGACCTCAAAGCCAGGAGGAGACCCCCAGATAGTGCCTCATGGGGACTGTTCAGAGAAACAACAAAGCCTAAATAACAATTATTAAAAGTCCACAATTTTTAAAGGTATTTTCTTCAGAACCCCCATGAGTTCAACGTTGGCAAGAACAGCAGTTACATCAGTCGAAAATTACTCAGCCATATGACTGGAAGCTAGACTTGGCTTGAGAGTTTTATTTTTTGAGAAAATATTTGCAGATGACATTTAAAACGATTGCATGCTCCAGGGTCTGTTCTTTAACCCCTTCAGCACCGGAGTGCCAGGAAGCACACGTAAATAGTTAAGGGTGCTAGTAAAGTGCAAGGATGCTTTTGGTGGTAATTGCTCCCATGCATTTTTATTTTTTGTTTTTAAAAAAATATTAAAATAAATTAAAAAAGTATAAATAATTTCCTTTTTATTATTGCTCTTAACTATTTCAATACAGGAATGCTCAACTTAAAGGGAACACTGTCTCCTACAAGCATCCTAATGCTTCATAAACATTCAGCTTCCATGCAGCGCACTGGAAAATGTCTAAGATGAAATATCTAGCGATCCAATATATGCAGAAGAAAGGAAGAGGGACAAGAATGAAAAAGGCTTCTCATTGTCTATTATACTCCTTTCCTCGAAAACCGCTCCACCGCTCAGCACAACAGGTCACAACTGAAGTTTTCTGTCAGTTGTAATTGAGTTTCCTAAAATAAGGAAACAAGTGTTGAGTGTATTTCACTTGAGATAAGAGGATGCCAACACTCTTTTAGGATAAACCAATGAGTATGAAGATAAACAGTATTGGAACACTGAGAGGACTGTTACTTACAATGAACAATGTTTCAGGTCCTCTGAGCCAATGGCGATCGTTTCCGAGATAATGTGGGGCCAGCATCAGACTGATTTAAAGGGACAATTTCCCTCCATTCAACACGATCTGTGTCAAAATCTATTCTAATCTATTATATGTTTTGCATAGAAATGTCACAAAACATACATAAAAGGTAATACACTATGAACGATAGAATTAGAATATATTGATGATAATAAATAATAATAAATTCTTCTACTAATAAAATATAATTAGACCCAAATCTCCAATAATATTAATTAATATAACGTGACTTGTTCTTTATGAAATCTTGTTGACTACTATAAATATTATTTTGGTGTTAAATATGTATCCTTAAATATCAGCCCTAAACCGAAATCCAAATATTTCCCTGGCAGATGTCAGGCTTACAATACCCAAACTCAGATCTCTATCCATTTTGCACAGTAAATGTACTGTACCAATATTTTGGCACCATGCTAGAAAAGACAGAATCTTTCAAAATGAAAGAATTTGATTAAATTAAATTGCCAAAGCACCCATGTCTAGGTCCATAGCACTAAATTCTATTTAGAATTGTTATTTATAATGACCACATGTTAAAGGAGAGCAATGAGTAAATTATCAGAAAGTTATTTATACATTCATAGACGACAAAGGAAGGGATTCTTTACAGTGAGGACAATAAAGGTATGGAATTCACTTCCAAGGGAAGTGGTGTTATCCAATACATTAGATACCTTCAAAAGGGGCCTCGATATTTTCTTAGAAAGGCATGACATACAGGGATATAAATAGAATAACATTAATATTTAAGAGCTTCTTGATCCAAGGAGAAATCCGATTGCCTCTTCGAGTCAAGAAGGAATTTTTCCCCCTGATGGCAGAATTCGAAGTAGCTTAATTAGGGGGTTTTTTTTTGCCTTCTTTTGGATCAAGAATAGGAAGGTTAGGTAGAAGGGTTGAACTTGATGGACTTAGGTCTTTTTTCAACCTTACACACTATGTAACTATGTAACATACAGTACTGACAACTAAAATGTTCACAAATAAATATGAGAACAATGGGGTAGTTTGCTGGTAAGGTAGGGGAATCCTACTTTTTTATCCCTCCACATTTAAAAGGAGGATACAAATGGTTCTTTATTTGCTGAACAAACATACTGCTTGAAGCATAAAGAAAAGTTCTAAATTATTGTTGTGAACAAAAAAAGCAAAGGCTCTTTATTGTATACTGCTATACATTAATAAATATAAAATTCAGTCTCGAGGATCTACACGTATTCTTCATTCACTGAAGATCTTGTGAACCAGTCAGGATTGTAAGAGAAGTCCTCAGACAGCAGCATCCGCCAGTGAGCACAAACCATTAGTATCCCCAAATGCCCCTGTGAATCCAGATTAACCACGACTGTTGACTATATGTGGGTGTTAATTTTAAGAACTGATGCATAACTGAACTGAATCATTCAATTATTCCAGTAAATTGGGAAAGCATGATAAATCAGCTGAGCTCACTATTAAATTATTTAACTAGTGGTTAAAACACACATAAAACAATAAACATCATGGTTTCAGGTGAAATGCACATAACCGTATGGACCTACCAGACAAACATATTATTCCAGAAAAGGGCACTTGTTTACATAGAATCCCCACATTCAAAAAATACAGTGAAATAACCCAATACCTGCCAGACCTCCCATGAAACGGGTGAAAACAAAGCTAAAAGCTCTGAATATTTTTATCTGAAATCCTTGAGCGCTTTCACTCACACTCTCTCTGACTTTCTGATTGTCTCTCTACCTTCTCCATTTTGCCCTAAAATAATCTCATTTGAACTTCTACCAAAATGGCAGTGACTTCTGGTGACGTCCTCTCCCCTGATTGCAGTGTCAGGATAGAGGACGCCACCAGAATCTCTGGCATTTTGTCCTAAGATAACCCTATGTGAACTTTGGCCAAAATGGGGGAGCTTCCGGTAATGTTGGAATTTTACCAGAAGGTTATGTCCACAGAGATGTGGAGGACGAAAAATGAGAGAACAAGATAATGCAGAGCAGGAGAACTGGGCAGCAGAGAAAGTAGGGAGAGAGAGCATTCAGAGAGCATGAGAGAGATTGTGAGAGAGTGAGCGAAAGAGTGAGTAAGAGTAAACATGGGACAACGTATTTTGTTTCCAAATCTAAAAGGCCCCCTGATTTTCATGTGAAAATGGAAATCATTGTCTGAAAACGAATGGGCCAAAAAGTAACAAAAAAATTGTCCTTTTTTGTCCATTTTTGGCCCAATTGCATGTCAAATGATTAGTAATGACATGTTATCTGTGCGTTACAATAGACAAACCCTGCCATGTTTCTCTCCCATGCAGGACCAGATTATGCCTTGAGATAAAATGTTTCAACTCAAAGCAGCCAATCTGTTAGTGACCATCATTCCCTTAAAGTTACCACCAGCTGTCGCGGACAATGTCAATGGTCATTCAGAGCTCAGCTCTTCACATTAAGAAAAATGTTGTTGTCTCTATTCAACAATCATGACATAAACCAAGGTTACACATTTGTTACTTAAGCACCAATGGCAGGGAAATAATCATGTGCAAAGACCCCAACATATATATACAGTATTTATCAGTTTAAAAGTTTGGGGCTTGGAAAAGCAAATTCTATCCATTAAAATAACATCAAATGGATCGGACTTACAGTGTAGCCATTGTTAATGTTGTAAATGACTATTGTAGATGGAAACTGATTTTTTATGAAATACAGGCATACCACCATTAATGTACACAATGGGTCCAAAGCATGCATGTAAAATGAAAATGTACTTATCAACACATATGACATGCGTTGATAAGTAAATTTTCATTGCAACCGTCAGGTCATTTCCACCACAAAACGTGTAAACGCTCGAAAGCCGCACAAAAGACGCTGAAAAGACAATGATCGCCCTATCTCGCTAATAGACCTGGCTTCATACCAAACTTACAAAACTTCTACCATAATTACACGGAAACACAACACACTACAAAATAAAAGTTGGTCTCTCTTTTAAACTGTCTTTGTTGACCTTAATGATACATCTATCAAAAATGATTAATGTGGTATCAGTAAATATACCATGCTTTCCACATATATTTCAGTATATTCATCAAAACTACAGTAAGTTAGCTAATAAATGTGTTAATATAAACTGTTGATGAGAAATAAAATTAGAGTCGTGTGTCAAATCAGTACGGGCAGATTTACTGTTTTTTAATTACTGTCATTTTTATCTTGAAACATTTGCATTTAATGCCTTATTTTAAGCCAATATATACATTTCCCCACATTTTTGAATGCATGTTGCTAGATGCAATTGCAGCATGTTACTGCAGGGCAGTAAACATGTAATAACATCATTCTGGATCAATAGATCAGGGAGGAATTCATTAACGGCTTCATTGCCTTGTTAAAGGGCTTTACGACATGTCAGTAAATAACAGCTATTCAACAAGACTTTCATCTGCCATAAAAACCTGAGTCATCCAAGTCAGTGAATTAAGAAGGAGAATATGGTAGAAGAAAGGGGGCATTTAAAATATAAGAGCCTGCTTGACAAGTGCTTCACATTTGGGTCATCAAGCTATTTTATGTCGGCTTTCTTTTTACTAAAGCATCAGGTGGCCCAATTATTATTATTCATTCACATAGCACCATCATATTCTGAAGCGCTGTACAAGGGGTGAACAGGACATAACAAACCAGCATATACTGAAATCAACGGCAGGAAAGCTCATCCAGTGGTGTTCTGATGGGTCAAATGCATAGTCATGCATGCGAATATTCTGCTATTCATGGTGTTTTAGGCCAAATAAATAATCGTCTAGTAATTCACACTCATTTTATATTGACAGGATATTATATTCACAGGATCCAGAGGGGATCCTTACTCACCGAAATAAGCACAGATGTTCTGGAGCTAAATGAAATAAAAGGTGTAGTATGTAAAAGTTGCTGGACCCCCACAGTGGCATAATTAAAGAACTGACTTAACTTTCAAATATTCTTCTTCGTCAAGTCTAATCTAGAATGAATTTTACAGATTTCCTTTTGTTTGCATCCCTCTAACCATTGATGGGGACATGTTGGCTACATAAAGGGTAGATGTACACCATGTTGCTATTTCCAGAAATAGTATGATCCTCTACTTCATTCTGTATGTTTACAGGTTCTGAAAAAGCTGGATGATACTGTATATTACTTTAAACTTTTAATTAGTTAAGGTAATGAAGACCAAGCTTCACAGCTTTTAGCAAACAATTTAAACCAAAAGTACATGTTTTTCTAAGGAACCCAATTCACAATTCTGAACAATATCTTAAAGCTTATAAAACGTTTTTGTTATCATCCCTGCTCTGTGAATATTCCGGCAAAATCCTTAGCAAAGAAAGAAATCAAATTGCAGAAAATTGTAATTGCATTTCACTTTTACGATTTTTTTTACAGGAAATGTGCCAATCAACAAAATTTTGAACTTTTTTATAAGCAGTTAAACATTTATGGGGAAAAAAGTTAAAGGAAAACAGTTATGGATAAAGTCAGATTCAACAGTCCTCTGGCACTGTAAGAGTTAAGATAAGTAAACAGTAACAAAATAGCATTTTTTCCTAAACCCCCCCCATTAAAATAATGCAGCTTCGTTGAAACAAGCTATTGAGTCCATTAGTATATGCGGCTAGGAGGGAGGCACAGGAACTGACATTTAGGAATTCAGATACCCCGTTATCACAATCCTGAGATACATAAAAAAGGAAATATAAAGTAACGTGAAAGAAAGATAAAGACAGAATTCAGTTTTCTGTCTGCCACTTAACGAGTGGGCCTACTATACAACCACAGGGGTCTTTGGCAAACAAAAAGACTTGACCTCTGATTTTTTTTTCTCTCTTTCTTCTTTTGTTTCCCTGTTTCTCATCCCAAAATTAAATAGAGCATGAGTCTGATGTTTTTATGTGATTTACACGGCAGCTGAAAATTCTTGAAGACCTGTCTATGTTACCATGAAAGGCAAGAATGGGAATATCTGAAAAGCATTGCATGATACAATTCTGATAGCTTACAGAATAACCAGGCCTTCCTCCAGCTCCTGGAAGTAAGAGTTCAGTAAGTGCCTCCATGTGTTTAGGTTGCTAAGACTGTGCCAGAATATAGTAAGACACAACACTTGGATCGCGGTCGCATTTAGACTAAGCTTGCAGGCTGAAGGCCAAGTCAACCTGAGGAACACACATAACCTAGACAATCAATCACTAGAATATGTTTATTATGTGTCCATGAATTAAAAGGGCAGCAGGTATAACAGATACATAACATTGTAAGGTTTTTCAAAATATAAAGATGTTTATTTTCTTAATGTTTTCACCATGCATGAAGTGAGGAACCTCGGGAACATTTTGCACAATTGAGGGACAATTCCATCTAATTTGCAGTGAGTATAGGTGAACTTCTAAGAAGTTAGAACTCAAGACTTTTGTGCCTAACTGGCATCCTGCTTTCTTATGCTTTTAGTGCAATTACAGATTGTGAGTTTGTCCAATCCTTTAAGCAAGTTGCGTACTACATTGTTAATATAGTCACTGCCTTTTTAATGTGTGCGCTATAGAAATGTGAATATCCTCACATTATAAAAAATAAACAAGTTTTATTATGTTGCTGTTACATTTCTTGTCTGTCTAATTTGTTTTTGTACTAATTAAGACAGGCTTCTCATGTAATTTTTAAAGTTATATCTACACTTAAGTGTAGACATATATGTTTCAAACTGATTCCATGAGCTCATTAGAAAAAAGCGATATTATTTTTCGAGTCTGGCAGAAATATCTGATCACAATCACTTCTTTGAAATTATAATTGTTTTGAGTCCATTTATATAGAAGTGCTATATACATTTCAAAACTGGTTACCCCAGAAGGTTTTCATACTGGCAAGGAAGAGAGTGAAGAATTAAGGGTCTTTAGGCATGGTTAAGAGTTAACCGGCATCCTATAAGCAAAAACATCAAAACAAGCTGGTTTCTAGGGCTATAAAATTAAAACTTCAGAAATCAAATATTATAACAATTATTTATTTTAACATTTAAAATAATTACCATCATAAGAAAAAGGCTAAAAATAAGGGGAACATGATGGATGTCCATCAGCTCACCTAAAGCTGTCTGTTTTAACTCAGGCCACATTTAGGCATGAGCGTCATTCAGCTCTTCGGTGTGAGATGAAGCATGTGATGTACTTTGAACACTAACAAAAAGAAATGTCATCAATTTTATAGCATTGTAAAAAATAAATGTGCCTAATATAGTAAAATTACAACTAGCCTAAAAATACTATTCTGTTACTCAACATATTTCAAATAATTGTTGTCGGCTTAGTGGAAGACTAGGGTCTTACGTCTGTCTGAATACCTGTTCTACACTACAGGTGTATTTGTGTCAGGACCAGGAACAATATAGCTCTGTGGCAGGATGGCTATGTATCCCCTGCAGACCTTCAAATAAGACATCATTGCACTGCATTCTAAACTTTGAACCAAAGACAGGTCCTTTGATTTGACATATTTTTTGCTCATCAAGGACAACAAAAAGTCAACACATCCACAGTTTCCACTCTACATGTGCTCTGACAATCAGAAGCCGTGAAATTTAATGGAAACAAAGGTGGGATAGGTATGTACAACAAAAATGAAAATATCACTATTCCGTCTGACTGTTAATGTCATTATTTTAGGGTTTTAAGTATTTAAGTACTCGGGTGAAATTACACTTTTAGTAGGATAGGAAGTGATGTTTTTGCAATGAATGATACAGGCTTGTTGGAAAAGAAAATATTCTAACCTAAGCCTATTGTTTGCAACAATAACCCACAGATCCCTACCAAGTTGACCTAAAACAATTCCTTCTCTTTATCCATAAGCCATGGATGAGAAAACGTAGCATTCCAAGGTGTGGTTGGACTTTCAGAATCGGAAGAGGAAATATTCAAGGAACAACACAATAAAAATGCGCACTGGCTGCAAAAGATAAATACCGATATATCTGTCACACTTTTGCACTGAATAGCTGGAGTCAGGTGGGGGATCTACTTGTAGAGGACAGCACCGGGATCCAATGTGTCACAATACACTTTATTGTAGGCATCCTACAGACATTTGTCTTTGCACATGGACAAAGCTCTTCATATACTCTACAGGGTACTTGGCTTTAGAAGTGTCTCCGAAGACACCAGCATGGTCGCTCCAGCCTAACAAATCAGTTCCTTTTAGGAAAAGGCTTGCAAGGGATCCTGCCCCTTCCTTACTCGACAAAACCATATGCCCGGTTTACTGCCTAGATGCTTTACTTTCTGTTTATTGTTTGCCATCCAATATAGTCTATTTGCAGGGAATTAATTAAAATTGCTATAGTTATTCAACCTTCAACTCAAGTACTCAAACTGTACTTATGAGCTATACGTTTGCGTGTTTTCACAAGACACCATTGGCTTAGTCATAAGGCTTTTAAATCTTCTTATATTTTTGATGATAAACTATTTCTTATGGCTAATAATAGGACATATAAATAACCCAGTCTGCACACTGCAAGAGTAGTCACTATTAACAGTACGTACCAGGCGTGCTACTTTAGGCCATAGCCTAGGGGACCCAGAGCTCGTTCCAAAGAGGGTATATGCCTCTGATCAGAAAAGGGGCTGCCGCCAATAAAGGGGGCTGCCTCTCCTAGAACTGAAACCCTAAGCCTAAAGCCTAGTCAGTCCAGAACAGAATATACTTGTAATGGTCAAAATACATTTATAGGACCTTTAAGTAATATCTATTCATGTGTGTGTGTATATATATACACACCGTATTGGCTCGAATATAGACCGCACTTTTTCCCCCCACTCTAAGTCTTTAAAGTGGGGGTGCGGCCTATATTCGGGGTCTAGCGCCCGACGCCCGGGACATGCAGTTCCGGGCGCTGGGCAGGCAGCAGGGTTAGGATATAGATCCCCCGCAGCGGTGCAGGGGACCTGCATCCTACTCTCTGATACGCTCAGACAGCCTCCCCTGCCAGCACTTTCCACGGGGGGGGTGCCGGCACGGGAGGTTGTCTAAGTGCATCGTGCAGACATTCACCGGCAGCGGTGACCGTCCGCACGATGCGTTTTACCTCTGCCCCCAAGACTTACCAGAGCAGACTCCCGGGTGTCTTGCGGGGCCGGCGGGGGACACCTACGCAATACGCGTATACAACTTCCGGTGCCGGGACTCAGCGGATGTGCCCCGCAAGACACCCGAGAGTCTGCTCTGGTAAGTCGGGGGGGGGGGCAGAGTGGCAGCATATCTCGGGGGGGAGGAGGAGGAGGATAGTGGCAGCATATCTCGGGGGGGGACAGAGGGGCAGCATGTCTATTAAAAAAAAAATTTCTTTAAAAAAGCACCAAACTTTTAGGGTGCGGCCTATACACGGGGGCAGCCTATATCCGAGCCAATATGGTGTGTGTATATATATATATATATATATATATTAGGGCTGCAACAACTAATCGATAAAATCGATAATAATCGATAATGAAAATCGTTGCCAACGAATTTCATTATCGATTAGTTGAATCGATTTTTATCGATTATAAAATGAGGGTTTTTTCAGAGCAAACGCTCTGAAAAATACCCCTCATTATATAATGCGTTTCAGTGACTCGCAGCAGCTCCTACTTACCAGTCCCTCCCTGTAATCACTGTGACAACTGGCCCCGCCCCTCCCTTCTCCAGAACCACATGGCTGTGACACTCATCTAACAGTAAGTATAAAATTAATATTTGGGCTACTGAAAGTTAGGGGAGGTGGGGGTTAATTTAGGGGCAGTTATGGTTAATGGGGTGTTTAGGGGCAGCTATGGTTAATGGGGTGCTTAGGGGCAGCTATGGTTAATAGGGTGTTTAGGGTTAATTTAGGAGCAGCTGTGGTTAATGGGGTGTTTGGGGTTAATTTGAGGCAGTTGTGGTTAATGGTGTGTTTAGGGTTAATTTAGGGGCTGTTGTGGTTGACGGGGTCTTTAGGGTTAATTTAGGGGATGCTGTGGTTGATGGGGTCTTTGGGGTAATTTAGGGGATGCTGTGGTTAATGGGGTGTTTAGGGTTAATTTAGGGGCAGTTATGGTTAATGGGGTGTTTAGGGTTAATTTAGGGTAGTTGTTTTGATGGGGTATTTAGAGTTAATTTAGGGGTAGTTATGGTTAATGGGGTGTTTAGGGTTAATTTAATGATGAGGACTGAGAGTTAATTTGATTAAATTTAATAAAGTTAACTTAAGGTGCAGTTAGAGATAAAGGGGGGCAAACTAAGGGGAATCTAAATCCTGGGGGCAGTGAAGATTAACCCAGTACTTATTTATAAAAGTATGGTGTCGGTGTGCTGTGAACGGGTCTGTGACTCTATGAGGGCACTATGAGATATCGGGGGGGTATAAGGCATATCTGGGGAGGACGGAGTGACATATCTGGGGGTATAAGGCATATACAGTATATAAGGCATATGTGGGGAGGGCAATGTGGCATGTCTGGGGAGGACGGAGCGGTGTATCAGGGTGTATAAGGCATATCTGGGGCCACAGTGGTATATCTGGGGGTAGAGTGGAGTGGCATATGTAGGGAGGGCAGCGTGGCATGTCTGGGAGGCAGTGTGGCATGTCTGGGAGGCAGTGTGGCATGTCTGGGAGGCAGTGTGGCATGTCTGGGGGGGATGGAGTGGTGTATCAGGGGGTATAAGGCGTATCAGGCACAGTGGCATATGTGGGAGGCAGCATGGTATATGTGGGAGGCAGCGTGGAGTGGTATGTGTGGGAGGCAACGTGGCAAGCCTGGGCTCAAATGTGCATAAATTGGAGGGGCTGGTTGGGAAATAAAGACAAGTTTTTTTTATTCTGCTGTTTGTATTTAACATCATTTGTTTATTAAATTATTTTAAATAAATGAAAAATTGACATTAATTTTTTTATCCGATTAACCGATTAATCGACAAAATAATCGGCCAACTAATCAATTATGAAAATAATCGTTAGTTGCAGCCCTATATATATATATATATATATATATATATATATATATATATATATATATATATACATACATACATACACATACACACACACACGTGTCTCTCCATTTATAAAGTGTAAATTTAAGGCATTCAGCCCCAATGTATAAAATGCTTAAAATGTGTTAATATCAAGCCCAACTGCACCCCCCCCCAAAGGACTGCCACTACATATTTTTTAAATTAAAAATTTACTTGTTTTTATATCTTCGCATTTTACTATAAAAACACTCTGAAACAATATTAATCCAAAAGCTAGACTTCCATCTGAACTGGAGATTTATTCAAGTTACGCATGTTTTGCTCCTATAAAAATTTCAATAAAAAATAGCAAGCATTTTTTGAATGCACAAAAAGCAGACTGCTCAGCTGGCCTTTCTCCATCATTTGGGAAATAAATTAGTGAATGTTATAACAGACATCCTACCTTAATGCTACAAAACACATTTCCACTGCAAAATGTTTGAATGTTATGATTATATGAGTCATTCTGAGCTATAGTTTGCAGAAAGATGAGTGACAAAAACTCTGCAGACATATAATTCATTCATATTAGCCCTACAGAAGGCATCCTGCTGAACGTCAATAAAAATATAGCTAAATAATTCCATGCCAGGGTACTGTATATGGCTAAAAGTGACTGCACATTCCCTGGAGCTTAAAGGCTTCTTGTTGGATAGAACATCATATCTGATCTCATTCATAAATATATATCCAATTAAAGTTACTGTTTTGCTTTGTTTGACTCAGTAGTCATTCTGTGGCTTTAGACGTAATAAATCCCTTTTAGTGTCCATGTGATATTTATAATAAAGAAATGTGCTCCTGCTGCACTTAGGGCACGTGTATTTTAAAGTGTATGTGCCTGATCTATATTAAAATAGAATGGAATAAAGTTAAAATGTGTGGCAGGAAAATTAGAAGAGATGCAATTTTTCTGTGGTTTTTGTCTATAGAAGAACTGGCATTCAATAATCAGTTATAAATGAATCTCCAGTAACAGAATCCAGCCCTTGGAGCAGGGCTGCCATCAGAAATCTTGGGGTTCAGTACATGCTTAACGCCTGGGTGCTCATGCCCTTCCCATAATAACTACACATACAACATTCACTCACTATACCACTGTACACTCACACACATTCTTTCTCCTGCTCTCCACTCCCCCTCCCAGGCACCTAACCCTTGGCTCAATCCTGTTGGGACTGAAGAAAGCAGGGCATGCAGCCTGGGGGGAGTTGGGGAGATGGTGCTAGGGGATCCACTGTGGCCTCACTTCTTTTAGTTCCCAGCCTAGCTAGGCCTAGTACAACAGCACCGGTTGCCCCCCTCTGATGGCGGCCCTGCCTCGGAGCACCAACTTAAATCAAATAACCAAGGAGAAAGTTTTCTAAAGGGCCACCCTGTCATCACCAGCCCGGTTCCGATGCAGGTTACATTAAAGCACGGTATGACTCTTCTGCTGGAATTCTCCCCTTCACCTGTTACAGTGACAAGTTAATATTCACTGTTTGTAGTAGGCAACCCGTGAACATATAGAATTTGGATACATTGCTAATTGCACAATCAAACAAGCGAAAGCCAGAGCCGAGATGTATTCCTCATATAATGACCTGACCGCTGTTACAAATAAACTGTAACCAAATATATAATGCAGAGTTACAATCTAGCTTCCAAATGCCTTGACACATGGCAGACTTTGAGGATTGTGCCATAAATCAAATCCAAATTACAATAATTTATTATACAAAAAGAGAATTTGTAATAGACTGTTTGGGCTCTTAAGAAATACCTAGACAGTAAATTCTTGACAATTAAAGGGAAAAGAAACTGTCTGTTAATTATTCTGTCTGCGTTTTTTCAACTGAAATCTATCATAATAAAAACTGTGTACACATAATTGCCTTAAACACAGTTCTAGGTATTATGATGTCATTTTCTCCATTGCATAAATGTCAGTTTACATAAAGCTCTATGAATTCGGCTTTTATACGATTGCAATAAAGTTTTCATTGTTGCAAAGTCGACAACTTGTTTAGCGGTGCAGACACCCTTTTTTCATGGATCACTGATTTATAAATTGCTCATTTACTTTGCCAGTTGATGGTTTAAGTGTGTGCTTTTTACTTGATCCTAATGCAGTCTCCCTTAGCATCTGGGTTCGGGATTAAATCCAGCTGAGACCCATCTATACCACCGGCACTGGCAGCCTGGTAAACAGGAGTTCCAGATTCTGGATGGAAGAAGTCCCAAGAAATATTCACGTAGACACAAGATGACCTCAACTACCAGAAATGCTCATTTTTGTAGCTCAACAAATTTCTTTAGATTGGCTTCATTCTTGATATAACTAATAAGCCTCTCCTTACAATATTTCATTTGTAGCCTGTAATAATATTTTAAAACATAGTACTAAAGTAAAAATGCAAGGAATGCCAATTTTGTGACTCTCACGCATATATGTATGCAGAGGAAGAATCTACGAGGATTGCAGATGGTATTGTAGATGGAACTGAACAGGGTGAGGTGAGAAGGATGTAAGGCAGACGGGATGCAGCAAACGGGACGTGGAATCTCTGCCCTGTGATGCATTCACCCTTAGAATGTTGGAATGCAAGTTAAGACCCAATACAATCATTCATGTATAGATAGACCATAAGAGTCTGTATCTGTTTTACATCTGATTCAAATACCTTTTCACATTTTAAAATACCAATGATTAGGGGTATCAAACTCAGTCTTGAGGGCTGAAGTAGTGCCCGAGTACTACGATTACTCTAATGAGCACGTAATCAAACAATTACCATTGCGTAATAAATGAAAACACTAAAAAAAGTGCATGTGTGTGTATGTGTAGTGCTGTTAACCTGCTCTGGATGATTTCACCTGAATGCATGATAACCGCGCATGAAAACCTGTACAGACAAGGGACGTCTTGACTCATAGTCTATCGTTATGAGGCGCTTTCTAAAACACAACAGGATTAACCTATTAATACATACAGCATTAAAAATGTACATGGGTTTCGTTGTCATCATAGTTCTTCAGTTTTTTATTATATTTTTGATAAAACATTTGCGCCATTAGAGCATTGCAATTACCAGCATGTTCCTGACCTCCATTCTTGACCGGCTGTTAAGTTTGTGTCTTTTGACATTATGGCTGTTAAGTGGCACTCTACATAAAAACACCCTTTTGGGCTCTTTCTGGTTGTGCAGTTTTAATTAAAACAAAGCATTAAAACACATACATAAAAAAGCATTAGTTTGAGATTATTTACCGTTATAAGATGCTAGCGTGATGCTTCACCCAATGGATGACTGCAAATATCCCAGCATGGAATCCGTCCATCTAATCACCATTATTCGGCAAACAAAAAATACAGTACTGTGCAAAAGGTTTAGGCAGGTGTGAAAAATGCTGTAAAGGAGGAATTTTTAAAAAAATAGACATGTTAATAGTTTATTTTTACCATTTAACAAAATGAAAAGTGAGTAAGCAGAACAAATATCTAAATGTAATCAATATTTGGTGTGTCTGTCCTTTGCCTTCAACACAGCATGAATTCTTCTAGGTACACTTGCACAAAGTCAGGGGGTTTTGTGGCAACATAGTTAGTTGTATGATTTAATAATTATACAAAACATGGGCTAATGGTCACCAATTTAATATGTATGTTAAAAACACAATCATTGAAAACAGAAGCAGCTGTGTAGGAGAAATAAAACTGGGTGAGGAACAGCTAGACTCGCTAACAAGGTGAGGCTGCTGAAGACAGTTTAATGTCAAGCGGCACACGCCATGGCAAGACTGAGCACAGCAACAAGCAAGGTCTCTCACAGGCAGAAACTTCAAGGCAGACAGGGGTTTCCAGATATTATCCCCAAGTTCTTTTGAAGAAGCACAAAGAAACGAGCAATGTCAAGGCCCATAGAAGAAGCAGTCGGCCAAGGAAACTTAGTACAGCAGATGAACGGCACACCATGCGTACTCCCTTTGCAATCGGAAGATGTCCAATGCTGCCATCAGCGCAGCATTGGCAAAAAACGGTGGTACCCTGGTACACCCATCTAGGGTGCAGAAAATGGCAGCAAGTGTTCAGGACTGATCAGTACAAATTTTTACTTCAAATCTCCGTTTATTCAGGAAACACATATTAAGAAAAACATCACATATCTGACATGCATGTAAATAGGCAGAGTCACCCCTGATAATACAATAATACAGAAGGTTATCAGACACAACCTTATACAATAAGCATACCAAGGTCCGCGAGACTCCAACAGAAAGAAGAAACATTGTGTAGTAACCGAGACGGAGAGTATGCCCGTACAATGCCGTCGAGCAGAAAGCACCGCACGGCAGGCGACACCAGAAAACAACAACTCAAGAACATAAACAAGAGATACTCCAAGATGTTCACGCTAGAGGAATGTGAAAGACATGCTGACCGATGCCGTTAGCAAAAGCACATATGCAGATAAGTAAATAACCCTAGGAAACGTCAGGGAGGACAAGGAGAGGCCCCATAACTGTACCAACGACCCCCCCCGTCCTACGGACATACGGCAATAAAGCCTGATGAGGCAACCCACAAATTCCATGGGAGCCATTTAAGGGTGTTTTGGTATTCCTGACCTGTGGAGGAGGCCACCATATCCTCCAATTGTGCAACACAATTGACCCGAGACACCCACGCACCGATAGGAGGGGGACCCGCCATCTTCCAGAACCGAGGGATAACTGCCTTCGCCGCCTGGACGAGATGGATCGTCAACGACTTCCTGTAAACCCCAGGAGAGGGTTGAACCTGATGCAATAATAGGGCACCCGGAGAAGCCACGAAGCCAGGGTCCGACACCTCCCTTATCACCCGGACCACCATGTGCCAAAAACTGCGGATATCAGCACAATCCCACCATAAATGAACGTAGGAGCCCTCCGCCAGCCCACACCTCCAACACAGTGGGGAAACCTGCGGTAAGAAAATATGTAGTTCAGCAGGTACTTTATACCACCGAGAGAGCAGTTTATAAGAGCATTCCTGTAGTCTGGTGGAGACCGAACCTTTATGAACCAGGCCTATCATTGTGTCCCAATCCGACTCAGCAATAGAGGATCGGAGATCTCTCTCCCATAAGCTAAGAAAGAACGGTTTCGTAGACCCCTGGACATTCAATAAGAGTGTATAAAGTCTAGAGAGTAGGTGCGGAGGCTCGGTATCCACTATACAGAGTCGCTCAAACTCAGTCAGATCCCGACTGAGTTGTGGGTTCGGCAACAACGTCTGCACATAATGTTTTAATCGGTGATAAAGGAAAGTCAAACGAAAGGGGTGCGAGTCCTGAGGGACTAGATTACCCAGGGGTCGAAAGGAATCACCCTGTAGGATCTGACATACCCGAAGACATTTCAAGCGTTTGGGCACTAGCGAAAGTAAGAGATCCTGGCTGACGTGGAGAGATAGGGCGGGATTATGCGTAAGGGGGAACAAAGGGCCCGGGATCGAGGTCAGCACCTGCTTGGCGGCTACTCGTCGAAGGACCTTGAGGGTCGGGGATATTGTGGGGTGGCATCGCGACAGAGGTGTACCATAATTGGCCGGGAGCCAAGGCGCAGCCGAAACATGGCACCCCAGGAAGAAGCTCTCCAGCGGGATCCACTGCTTAGGTGCCCCTAAGGACCACTCAACTACCCTACGCAGGTGGGAAGCCAACCAGTAGCTCTCCAAACAGGGTAGTCCCAAACCGCCCCTGGACTTATGTCTAATGAGATGCTGGTAGGCGATTCTCGGAGCCCGTGAACCCCAAACATACCTCAAGAAAAGCCTACGACAGGAGGCGAAGTAAGACCGCGGCAAAAAGATCGGCAGGGATTGAAATAGGTACAGAAATCTCGGGAGGACGTTCATCTTCAAAACACCTATACGGCCAAACCAAGAGATATGGGGGACTGACCAACGGCGCAGATCGCCAGTCACAGACTGCAACAACGAGCCATAGTTAAGGGGAGCAAGTTTGGAGAGATCCGCGGGAATCCACAGACCGAGGTACTTGATCGCCGAAACTTGCCAACGAAACGGAAAGGCCCTAGTTATCGCAGCCCTCATACTGTCCGATATATTAACCCCCAGGATCTCCGACTTCTGCAGATTAATTTTAAAATTGGACAACGCCCCGAATGCAGACAGTTCCGCCGTAAGATACTTAAGGGAATGAAGAGGGTTGCGGGTTATGCATAATAAATCATCCGCATAAATGGCCAATTTATGAGTGACTGTAGACACTTCACACCCGACAATGTCCTTATTAGAGCGAATCGCATGCGCCAGGGGCTCCATCGCCAGAATAAATAGGAGGGGGGACAGTGGGCACCCCTGTCTGGTGCCGTTTTCAAGCCGGAATTGACGCGAGAGTACCCCATTAACCCTAATTTGGGCAGAAGGGGTGGCGTACAAGGCTTTCACCTGATTCAGGAAATGGCCTGAAATACCAACAGTCTCCAGGACCCTAAACAGAAAAGGCCAAGCCACTCTGTCGAACGCCTTTTCGGCGTCCATGGAGACGAGAGCCAAAGGGAGCTTGCGCCCTTGTGCGTACGCTAATAAATTAAGCAGCCGAATTGTGTTGTCCCTAGCCTCCCTCCCCGGAACAAAGCCCACCTGATCTTTGTGTATCAACAAGGGGATGTAAGTTTGCAGGCGCATGGCCATGACCTTAGCTAACAATTTGATGTCCGTGTTGATCAATGAAATAGGCCGGTAGCTCGGGCATTGCGCTGGATCTTTACCCGGTTTGGGGATGACAGAGATGTACGCCAAGTTAGTTTGCGGGTCCAAAGCAGCATTGGAAGCCAAGGAATTAAACAGGTTCGCCAATTGGGGGCCCAATAGGGAAGCAAAGCGTTTATAATAGCACACGGTGAAACCATCAGGGCCCGGGGATTTGCCATTAGGAGTCAACTTTAAGGCTGCCGCTACCTCCTCCTCTAATACCGGGGCATTAAGAGACTCCGTGGCCGCCGCCGGGAGACGGCATGGCAAATTCTTGGCTAGGTACGCATCAATGGAGTCAAGATAAGTGGGATCCGAACTCGCCAACGAAGACAAACTATAGAGGGACTTATAATAAGAATGGAAACACTCAGCTATCTTATTCGATTCAAAATGAGTAGCCCCCTTCTGGTCCTTGATTTTAGAAATAAAAGTGGAAGCTCTTTTAGCCCTAAGTGCCCGCGCCAGAAGTTTTCCGGGTTTGTCACCCAATTCATAAAATAGCGACCTGGTCCGCAGAAAATTACGTTTGGTCGTGGTATCTAAAAGGGAGGCGAGTTGCTCCCGAAGGGCTTGCAATTGCAGGAGCGCATTGGGGTCCAAAGTGGACTTGTGGGATTGTTCCAAACTATAAATCTGAGTCGTCAAAGAGAGGGCATGCGCCCTTTTCAAGCGTTTAAGGTGGGCACCGATTGTGATTAGATGTCCCCTAAGGACCGCCTTATGTGCTTCCCATACCACCGGGAAGGACAAGGAGTCTGAGGAATTCTCCAAAAAGTAATTACGAATATGTGAAGAGAGGTCCGACAAGAAGGTAGGGTCATTAAGAATATTCTCGTTAAGCCTCCAAGACCACGGCCGCGAAGGGAAGGAGGTAAGTTTCAAGGTAAAATGCACGGGGGCATGGTCACTTAGCGACTGGATTCCAATCGAGGACGCGTGGAGCTGAAGCAAATGCTGGTGGGAGAGGAACAGAGCGTCAATTCTAGTATACCTGTCATGCGGGTGAGAGTAGAAAGTATAATCACGGGATGTGGGGTGTTGGGACCGCCAAACATCTACCAGCTGGTTGAGCTGCAACCACTTCTTAACTTTCCGAATTTTGGAGAAAGGTATGTGAGAATTACGTGCTGAGGAGTCCCTAACCGGATCAAGCATCATGTTAAGATCCCCCCCAAAGATAGTAACGCCGTCACGGAAATCACTCAGTTTCGACAACATAGAACTGAGGAAGGAAGGCTGGTTTATATTAGGAGTATACACGTTACCAAGGGTGACCTTATGGTTGCCTATCCAACCCTTCAAAAAAATTGCTCTGCCCTCTGAGTCCCTCCAGATGTCCAGAAGCCGGAAAGGTAAGGATTTATGAAGGAGAATGGCGACTCCCTTGGTCTTAGAAACCGCGGAACTAGAAAGGTACGCAAGCGTGAAGTGCTTGTCTGTGAGTTTGAATTCTTTGGCCAACTTAAAATGTGTTTCTTGTAAAAACGCTATATGTGTTTTAGAAGACTTCAGTACGTGTAATAATTTGGACCGTTGTTGAGGTTTGTTTAAGCCCCTGACGTTCAGGGAAGTGACACGAATCAGATCAGGCGCCATTTAGTGGACATCTGGGGAAACCCATAGCTGAAGGAACAATCTCGGGGCATCTGAGTATAAAACAAAATAACAAAACCAAAGAACCATGAATAGAGTCTTAAACATAAAAACAAAACTAAAGTAAAGACTCTGGATGCTATGGCATCAAATAATGAGCCAAAGACCTCAGGAGAGGTCGAAAACTGCTGCAGCACTCCATTAGGAGCGGAGCAGAAGGGCCCTGGGGGGAACAACAGTCCCAACATACTATGCAGGAATGAGTATGGTGTAGACAATCAACCTGGAGAGCGAGCGAGGACGGCCTCCGCACCCTACCCAGGCACAATAAAGCAGGGACGGCGCCCCACACCGCACAACACAGATCCCAAACGGCTTGCAGAGAGCAAAACAGAAAAAATGAAAAGAGTAGACCATACAATAAAAAAAGAAAATTATAAAAATAAAAATATACAGAACATACAGAGATCTGCGCCATCTAAACGGGAAGCGGCCGTAGGACAATGAATCCGCAGGTAAGCAGACGATACAGGGACCACCTGTAAAAATAAGTCCAGGCACGAGATAGAAATGACCGATGGCAGAAACTCCGCGAAGCGGCAAAACCATCAAGACGCCCCAACCCCATCGTGATGCGTCTCCGATGAAAGCAGATCTAACTGTCCAGCCCCGGCGAAAAGTCCGACAACAAAAATAAAATCGTCGGACGGAAACGAACAAAAGTAAATCAAAACGTCGCAGATAAGGATACGTACGGAGGCAAAACAAAAACGAACGCGTCGAAATCAGAAGGCTGACGGACTGTTCCCGAGGACCGGACAAGTTCAAGTGCGAGTGTCATCCACCGGACGAAGTCTCTTCCTCCGTCGCGTCTTCGACGACCAGTCATCCGAGGATTCAGCCGCTGAAGGAGGTACCAGGAAAGATGGTTCCCAATCATCCACCTCGCAGGAAGGGAGGCCCAAGGCATCAACAAAGGGCTGCACATCTCCGGGGTGTCGGATCACAAAAGAGTCCGGGCCCCGTCGCACTATGAGCGCGAACGGAAAGCCCCATTGATAAGGGATGTTGGCGTCGCGGAGTGCCTGTGTAACCGGCCGTAAAAAGCGCCGAGCCCGCAAGGTCGCAGGGGAGAGATCCTGGTATATAGCGAGGGTATGGGTTTCCCACCGGATCGCCGAAGCAGCCCTGGCGCGCCTGATGATCTCCTCCTTCAAGGGGTAGTTCCGCAGACAGCACACAACATCCCGTGGCGGAGCAGTACCCGACGGCTTCTGACGTAGGGCCCTATGGGCCCTGTCAAATTCGACAGCAGAGTCCACCGGCCGCTGTAGAAGTGTGTTAAAAATCTCTCGCAGAACCGGCACAAGATCCGCATGGGAAACGGACTCTGGAAGGCCTCGGATCCGTAAGTTGTTCCGTCTGCCCCTATTATCGAGATCTTCCAGTTTTCGTGAGAGATGGGTGATAATAGTCGAGTGGTCACGCAGTTGAGCCGTGAGAGCATCCACAGATTGGCAGATTTTCGGTTGCTCGTCCTCCAGGGCAGCCACGCGGTCGCCAATATGGCGGATGTCCACCTGAATAGCCGAGAGGGTCGAACGAATTCCGTGTGTAGCACGCTCGATAATAGCAGAAATGTCTTCCTTTGTAGGTAAGGACTCCAATTTCGTCTGCCACACTCGACTCAAAGGAACCGGGTCAGAGTCAGTCGAGACCAAAGGGAGTTCTCCCGTCACATCACTACCCGGGCTGGCCGGAGCAGAGGCAGGCCTAGGAAAGGAGTCGCGGGAGTCCTGGTCCGAAGATGGCTGAAAGAACGCGCGGACCGAGGTAAGGGTCTTTTCTTTCGAACCCGCAGCTTTAGGGGTAGCAGGAACCTTATTGTGTTTGCCCATGTTGGCGGTTTGCAGCAGTACCGAAGCTTATTTTCGGGCAGGGTGCTCAGGAGCTCAACACTCACACGTCCATGCTGGTTGGAGTCCGGCCACGCCCCCCGATCAGTACAAATTTTTAAATATTTGGATGAAGCAGAAGCCAATTTATTTGCTGGAAGGCTGGAGAGTGATACAAGAATTAGTTTTTGCAGGCAACAGTGAAGTATGGTGGAGGTTCCTTGAAACTTTGGGGCTGCATTTCTGTAAATGGAGTTGGGGATTTGGCCAAAATTAATGGTCTCCTCAATGCTGAGAAGTACAGGCAGATGCCTATCTATCATACAATATTTTCAGGAAGGCCTCTGAATGGACCCAACTTTATTACGGAGCATGACCACGACCCAAAGGAGTCCTGGAAGTGATGGTATGGCCCCACAGAGGCCTGATCTCAACATCATCAATCTGGCATTACATGAATAGAGAGAAGCAACTGAGGCTGCCCAAATCCACAGAAGAACTGTGGTTTGTTCTCCTTAGTAGGTTTGGAACAACCTACCTGCAGAATTCCTTAACCTGTGTGCAAGTATACCTAGAAGAATTGATGCAGTTTTAAAAACAAAAGGGTGGTCACACCAAGTATGAATTTGATTTGGATCTTTGTTCTGTTTACTCATTTTGCACTTTGTTAAATGGTAAAAATAAACTATTCACATGTCTATTTTTTAAAGCAATTTTACTTTACAGCATTTTCTCATACCTGCTAAAACCTTTGCACGGCATTGTATATTTATATATATATATATATATATATAAATCGTCATTTCAAGGGGAAGCTACCCTCTTAGGTTACAGGAATTGCATTTTACTTTCACTAATACAAGAACAGAGAGCTTCATACCTGGTAAAGAGCACAGCGTTGTCGTGGTGTGCAATGCCATTCTCTGGAATTGTGTTCCCGTCACTCTGGTGGGAAAGGATGGACTTCTGCCACTTACAGAAGCTGTCAAGGGACTTGTCGGCGTGGTGGTTTATCTCCAAGTTTGGCTGCAATACAACACACATACCAGAAACGTTCCAAACAAATTACTAAGGTCAGTTGTTAAGCCGTTTGAAGACTAAAATGGAACTATAATTAGAAGCAGTGGTTTCTAGGAATAAGCTCTTCTTGCCAATATTTATCTCTATAAAATCTGACCCAGAGTTCAGCCAACATATTACTGAACAGACGTATATTGTGTTCCAAATGCAATAATGATTATGTCAATATAACAATTTCACATCATCAGCAAAATAAGTCATTTTCACAAATCCATAGTCCTACAAGTGTGCTACTGGAGCCTTCAGCTTTCTTTATGCTGCATTTAAAACAGCACCAACCTGTGTGATCTTAATTTAAGTTTATCTGGTTAACATTTTTTATTCTACTTCGTTTTAGTGTAAGTGAAGACCAATACTTCATCCTTCCTCAAATATCACATTCCTTGCCATTCTGACATTAACAAGGTTAAATGTATAGTGTCCACAAATGTGGAGTATTTCATATATAGTCATTTTATGGAGATTTCAGCTAAAAGTGGAGAATCTGTTGGGTCCCAATGCAAGTGCACATGTGTCGCGATGGACAAACATTCACATATACCCCCGGTTTTCGGGCTGATGTGTCAGGAAGCACCAAACAGGCAAGTGAATAAGGTGCAATTCTTTGGGAAACACTGGTCAGAATTTTCTAAAGCAGGGACCACTGAAAGAAACCCAGCGGCGTACAAATAAATTCCTCACTTATTGGAGATGGACCCCTGGAAGCAATGTTATTAAAATGGTAATGAAAGAGAAAGACAGCAATAGGTAGAAATGTTGAGATTTTCTTAATTTAATATTTTGCTGAATTCCAAGGGTTCTACTTTTTGATTTATGTTATATTTCATTAAGTTATGCCCCCGGGTCCAAATGATTTATTTTATAAAAAGTGTGCAAGGTCCCTTGTTTATATATATATATATATATATATATATACACACACATATATACACATATCATGACACTACCTTGTAACAAATGCATACACAAGGGAAGGGAGTGGCAGGACACATAATTCCAAAACATGATTAAGTACTGCTTATACTTTTAATATAATTTCCCTTTAAGTGCAACTAATTTGGATCAAAGCATGCCTCTGCAATCACCGAGTTAGGTTAAATGGTTGAATACAGGTTAACTAGACAGAGCTCTAAAGTACAACCCATTAGAGGCTATTGTGGAATATGCCAAGAAAGAGAAGGGTTAAACTCAAACATGCATGATGGGTGATTTACCTGATCTTCCGTGAGGACTATTAAACGTGTCACTATGATATTCACAACGTTTCCTAGGCTGGAATCACGGTAAAGTTTGGCAACCTGACCTCCAGAAAAGAAGAAAAGACACAAAGTCAGACAATGAAACAACCAAGTGACATGCTCAAAATATATATATAAAAAAAAAAGCATTGTGTTTTGCAAATTAATAACACTTGTCAGTGAATATGAATTGTAAAAATAAAAATGTGGGTGCCGATGCAAATCAAGTTCAAGGATTTCAATGGATTTCTGATGTCCATATGTCGATAAGTCATGTCTTGCTGTCATAATTACTATCGCTCTTACTATTATTTACCGATTAATATAGCATCATCATAACCCATCAATGGATAAACAGGACATGTGCACTTTGGGCTAAGCGTTGCGCAGGGCTCTGGCATTCGGAGAGTTCCAATGCAATGTAGAATCTGTTTTTTACATTAGGGTAGATCTATGTTAAATTATTTGCCGATTAAACGCGCGTGTGCTCCCCATGGTTTACAGTAGGTTAACTAACAGTGTGTTAGAAAAATCCCAGACAAGTAAAAGAAAAGCTGGAGGTTCAAGTGATAATATCACAGAATGCCAACCTTTGTAGATTATATCACAATCACATTCCGATTTAATGGAACATTTCTTCCGTGGTCTCTTTGGACGTTCTATGAGATAGGCATCTTAAAATCTGCATTGTTTTCTAACAGTTATCCGGTGACTTGAATGTAAAATTTTACCTTGATTTGACAGGTAAATTAAGTACAGCCTCTAGTGAAGTGGAAGGAACAGACCTCAAAAGAAACTTCAAAAGAGGGATCCAGGAACTACATCTCCTACTGAAGTCTGGATTTAGTTCTTATATAACATTTTCAAAGGGGTGCGCTGGGATGAAGATTAACCCTTAATAATGTCTAAAGTTATAGCTTTCACAATGGACATTGACTGAGTTGGAAAAGAAGTCAAAACATAAGTCACCGGCACCTTCTTCTTCTCAGAGAAACTGTCACCGGATGAATGGAGATATAGGATGCTCTGTCTAACCGAGTATCATGTAACTGGCTTTAGAGGGAAAGGTTTTCTCTCATTCCACAAGACGTGATCAATTAAACAGACGGAGAGTTATCTTTTGAAAAGGAGAAATGCATTTTCTGTATTTTGAATTGAATGAGGATGGTTACAAATGCCTTAAAATGACTACGGACGTTCATTAAAATCCAAGTCCTCTGCCGTGATGGTGCATAGTATATCAGCCTCACTGACCATGATGCTATTCAACATGGGGGAAAAGCTCGACATCACATCAATCCACCCTGACACATATGTTTTGGTTGTGTAAAATACAGGAGGAAAGAAGCGACAAAAACAGTTTTTGGTTGCGTTCCTACAGGGTGAGATGTGTTTCTCATCCCGTGTTCTTCCCTCCTTCATAGACATGTAGGGTTTTTAATTTTACAAACAGAAATGCCACAGTGGATTGTTGTAAGGTCTATCATAGAGTGTTGGCTTTTCCACCATGTTGAATTTGATTGGGTTACAGACAGAATAGAAAGATCATATACAGAAGTACTTGTTCAAAACGATGAAGGGGTCAAACTTACAATATTCATGACGCTCAGTATGTAGTGTTCGATATCTCTCCGGCCATGGTATCCAACCATCATTTTATCAGCTACAACCAATGTCTCCACAAATCGCTCCACACTGACTGATCTCCTCTGCCTGCGAGGACCATTATCTGTATCGTTGTCTGATGAGACAGTTGGCATGAAGGATGTGTGGTTCAACCACCAGGGCTTGCTGTTTCCAGTGAAGTCTTCTAGGCAAAAAAGGATGATAATTCACAGCAGATTTAGCTACTCAGAATGGCGTGAGTAGTGCTTAACACTATTAAGTACTACGAATGCATCCGCCCTCACAGACTGCAAGATGATATGATTCACGCGAATAAGAAACTTCTCATCCGTTATAATCTGAATGACCCTTCTGCAGGAATTTTGATACAATGTAATAGCAACAAGTGAATCTAATCAAAGCAGGTATAACAAAGCTGGGACAGGCGACGTGGTCTGAATCATTCCAACGACCGGTTTTGTTGACTAAACATACGCGAGGTAACAAAGGTCCATACAGTCCTGCACTATAAGTACCTACAAGCCACGATAACCTGCTCTTATAAATGGAAGACATTGCAAACGTGACGTATGGAGGTAAAAAGTTAGCAGGGAAAAAAATATACGGCAATGTAAATCAGACCTTTTTTTATTATCTGTTTAAGTGACTGATAAAATATGTTTTTCTTTTTTCATTAAATAGATTACATTTTATCTGTTTGCACTGGTCTTTTAGTTACTTTATTTTGCCTGTTTGCACTGGTCTTTTAGTTACTTTATTTTGCCTGTTTGCACTGGACTTTTAGTTACTTTATTTTGTCTGTTTGCACTGGACTTTTAGTTACTTTATTTTATCTGTTTGCACTAGACTGCACGTTTAACTTACCTTTCACACCACAATGCCCCTGTTCACTCGAATGCCGATTGTTGATGGCAGATTTTCTATAAATTACATGAGGGTGACCCCTTTCATAGTTAAAGTGGTCGGAATTATCAGTTGTGTTTTCTAAAGGTTCAATAAAATATTCTTCATCTTCTGTAGCGATGACGCCATGCTTGGAGGAGAGAGAATGAAAAGGATTTAGCAAAGAAATCAGTATAGCACTCTATAAGTTTGAATATACACATTTAATTACATTTTGCTAAGTGTGTTAAATATGAATTCATCAACCTACTTTTTAGAACTCAAATAGATACTATCATAATATCAATTATCATACTAAATACTACTTTAGTTAAAGGAGCACTCAAACCCACCCCGAAAAAATGTATTAAGATAATTACTGCACCGTTACTGCTTGCGTTTTTTTTGTAAAAGCAGGTAAAGAGAGACTCAGAAAGACACAGATTCAAAATGTATTAAAAAGCACTCTTCATGCTGACAAGCTAGCTTGACAAGCCAGTTGGAGCACAGTTTACTTCACTGATCCCTGAAACAATATATTTCTGGCATGGCTGATCATTATAACAGGAACTTTTCCCCCAAAATGATCAAGCATTTTATAAATAAAAAGAAAGCATGGCATTTGGGCACAAAAACTAATAACACCCAGGGTGAAAATCAATGTCAAAAGCCATGTCTGTTACCCCTAACAGTCACCTGCCTTCCAAAATGTTGGCAAGGCCGACATTAACGGAGCAGTATACATTTTTGCTATAAGGGCCAAGAGTCCTTAATTTTTAATCTATCAAAGCACACAGCCATGCTGTACCATTACAATCAGGAGTGCTCCAGGAAATTCCCAGACAGGCCCGAAGTAGCCACCTGGCACGCAGAACTAATCTGGCCAACATCGCTCCATACACACCCAATCTGCCGCTCCAGCTGCATAAGCGGCATAAACACAGCGTGCCGCCTTTCTATCTAGCCGTCAGCCACACTTACACCATTTGCGGCCATTGGCCTTAAACTGCCAGGGCCGCTTTGTTGACCGATTCGGCCATGTTTCATTATGTTGGGAGTGTATGGCTTATATTAATGCACATACAAATACCTGCTACTATTAACATACACTCTCACGTTACTACATGAATATTTAGCTATTTAGAATGCACACAGAGGTTCAAAAACTATTTTCATTGTTTGTTGCGTCATCTATGACTGATTTTCTTCAACTTACATATTCAGAAACCTGGCTGTAATTGTGGAAAGACGGATTAATAGGAGTTTATTCACTAAAGTGTAAGTTGGGAGGAAAGTTGTGGTTTCCCACTATACATTATAAATCTCTGTGCAAGAAGGGCAAATTTCTCAGCAAGAATGCTGCGTAGTATCGTAAGTGAAATTAATTTTAAGAAATCTCACTAAATATACATTATTGCAAGCCAATCCAAATTAGTCTTGGAGCAGAACCTCACTGAGGTTGGCTCTTCAAAACGTACAGTGAAATTAAGATGAAACAGCAACTCCCTGCAGACTTTGTCAATAATGAGATAGGGATGCCATAAAGTACATTTGTGAAGAAACGCGATAAAAAGGCACATTCTATGTATATTTTTGTCTGTTTTTTGTGACCAAAGAAACAAAACTAACCTCATATCCAATGCTGCAGCATTACAACCACAGGTGTATAAAGAATGGTAATTCCATTTATACAGGCCTGGACGGGCCACCTGGTAACCGCACTACACACTCACCGAATCTGCCGCTCCAGCAGCAGATCAGTTGCTGCAGTGTGAAGCCAGCGCCTGTATCTGCCAGGCCGCGAGCCGCGTGAGCACAAAAACGTAGCATGCGGCTCCACATATCCTGCCATCGGCTATACCATCATCATCAGGCGGCTGCTAGATATAAAGTGCCAGGGCCCGCTCAACATTGCCTGTCCGGCCCTGCATTTATACATGCTATTATGCACAAGTGCAGTTTTATGTATTGCATATATCATGAGCTGGCAGTGATTTTACACGTAAACCCCTATTAAAGTTTCTAAGAGAAAACTGATTCCGCTGTTTTTTTGTCTTTACTGAGTTAATTTGTAATATTAGAATTCATTGACCTCTTCCCCGTTAGGTGAACTGTGGGATTAATTCACAGAAATCATCAAATCATCTAACTTAATTATTTTTGATTATTCAGATTATGTTGTATGATAATTGCAACTTTTAAAAAGGATAAAGGTTGAGCGTTACTTTAGTAACCCAACCTGGGCAACTATACACAGCATTATTATTGTTTTAAGTATTAGTAGTTAACAGATCTCCCGCTCTCATCTTGTTTGTAGGAGCATTCCATGTGAGGTGTTCTGTCAACAGGGATTTAGCAAAGATCAACCAACTCGCTGTTAGCACATCAATTTACAATGTTATCACAAACAATAATAAGTGATTTACGTCTCACTTGAGATAATATTTTCCTCCTCTGAACACTGCTGAAAAGGGGGAACCCGATGCTTCTTGTAGAGCACTACAGCGAAATAATAAATATGGTAGCAGCAGGACTCTGTTATAAAATGTCATGGTTTTGCGCTTAAAGTTGCTGTTCCTCTTAGGCAAAACATTAATTGCATTCTTTAGTATGTTAAGCAAATAAACCGTAGCAGAGCTGTCATTGTATTCTTTCCTCTAAAGGTTTAATCCAGTGGCGTAACAACCGGGGTCGCAACTGCGACGGGGCCCAACTTTCCATGGGCCCCTTGCAACCACTTGTCCGTCAGTTCCTCCAGCAGCCTCGCTTTTGCCGGTTAACAGAGGGCTGGTCTGGTCAGACAGTGTGCGAGCACCAGAGAAAAAGAAGAGGGTGAATTAAGGGGATGTGAGTGGCAGGAAGGGAGTATGTATGATTGTATGTATGTATGTAAGAATGAGAATGTATGTATAAGTGTGTGTTAACTGGAACGTGTATGTATAACGTTTGTGTGAGCATGAATGCGTAAGTGTTTGTGTGTTAGCATGGATGTGTATGTTTAAGTGTTTGTGTGGGAGCATAGATATGTATGCATTTGTGTGTGAGCATAGATATGCTTGGGTAGGAGCACAGGCAAGCTGTTTGGGGGCACTGACAAGTGGTTTGGGGGCAAAGATGGCACTGATAAGCTGCTTGGAGGCAAAGCTGGCTTTTGGGGGGAAAATATGACAGTATGGGACATGTTGTTTGGTGAATTCGGGGGCCTCAGGGCAACTATTTCATACCAGGGCCCTGTTGTTTCTAGTCACATATAGACGACACAGAAGCTATTTCGGCTTCTATGGTGGCAGCCACCTGCCTTTGTGTCACATGACAAGTGTTTCCAGCAGAAATTATGAATGAGAACTATTTCTTGAAGTGTTTGGGCATTTAACAGTACTAGAAATGGTGTTCTATACATAAGTCAATGCAAAATATTAATAATAATAATAATAGTAATACTGCATTTAGTTATGAAAAGTGAGAGCAGAGTAGGTGGAACAGCACCTTGTCCCATCACACCTTCCTCCATAATCAAATTAATTCATAAAAACTACCTATAGCTTGTGATCTTTGATTGTCAATCCAGTATAAAACTTTACATCATGGAAGGGATCTATAAATTATTACATTATCTGATCTAGTTCCTGTCCTGAGGATATCACCTTCCTGGACAACAACAACATCAACAGGTATAAAATAACATAACAGGAAGGAATAATGATGCATATCCTAGGAAAAAAGTTAAAGATAACGTTCACCATGGTCTACAAATTAGGTTGGGATTTGAAACACACACAAATTGCTGTTGATCCAACGGGGAGAAGGGATCTCATCTGGGAGCCCCAAAAGTGTATGTAACTTTACATTTTTTGTCTGTGTTCTCTGCACTAACAATAAGTCATTTGTTCTGAACTCAACTTTTTACTTAAAGGAGGACCATCACAACTTTTATCATACAAAACTGATTTTGCCACAAGTGCCTATAGCTTATAAGTGGTATATTGTCCCAGGGCACTTACGTCCATAGCTGCCATGCATTTTACTGAGAGGCAAGATATGATTTTATATATATATATATATACACACACACACACACAAACACACACACAAACACCATATCCTGGCCTCAGAAGAACACAAACAGAGTACTGCGTGCTTTGGAGCTTTGGAAGCTGTGCCTGAACCAACCAAAGACAATCGGCAACTGTACAAGTGGGAAGAGATAACTTAATAGGCAGGACCAATAATTTATATCCTATGAAAAGTTAAAACGGCTGCTCCCAAGGTAGACATATGCAGGGAATATGCTAATATAGGGAATATAATACATATAAACCCTTATTATACACTATTACACTAGTTTATTTTCAGTAAAATGTAGGATATTGGATAAGTCTGCAAGAACCAATTAGCTTCAAACCCAACTGGGTTATAATAGACAAATTAAACACAATTCCATGAATTTAATACTTATTGTGAATTGTAAAATGTAGGACTGGTTCAAGTGACAGGTCCACTTTTATTTTACACAAACCCGTGAATCAGGAAGTTCTTAAAAGATAATCTTGTGTTAAAGTACAAACCGAAATTTAAAACATTAAATAAAAATACGGGTCCATTCAAGGTTGGCTGTGTGTTCTTTTTACAAATGTGAAATAACCATGTATTAACTCAATACCACAATCCCTTATATGAAAAATATACATACTGAGAAAGACTGTGTGATTCCTGAAAAAGTTAATCTGCTCACAAATCCATGTTAAGAAACTCAGGAACAATGAAACAATGAACTTCAATGTTTCCGCACTATTCACTGTCTGTAGGGACCCACTTATCCCCAATCCAAAGATTAAAACAGCGATTATGAGATGTATAAAGAATAATTACGTCAATCTAAACATTTCATCTATAATGAAGAAAAAAAAAATATGAAAAGTCACCCATGAAAGAGAAAGGATGCAAAAAATATGTGCTAAATAGGATTAGCAATGCACCAGTAAGCAATTTTAATTCAGTGCCCTATTTAATTAACTCTAAAAACACCAGATGGTGGCCCAACCGGTTACAGAAATGTGGGTATATCTAGCTCTAAAATGTGCATTCTACTAAAGTATTGGCAGTTTTCATTCAACTTACAGCGGTTTATACTTTATGTCTAAATTTTAAACCTGATCTCAAGTTACATCTAAGCAGACTCACACTTGAATCATATTTCCTTCTCATAATGATGGTTTTGGACAAGTAAATGTATTGTTGCCATATCATTCCCTTGTATTTAAACAGCCTTACTTTATTACCGATGTGCTCAGTAAAATATTCAGTTACACCATGTTTAACTATCTAATGTAAAGCAGTGTCCCTGGGTATACTATCTGTAATATTGTTCAGTGCACTGTACATTGTTTACACGGTTGACTAAACATTTGTCTGGACAATTGACTTAAACGTCGTTTATATCATGTATTTCTATTTAAAGCTCAGACTTTCCATATTTCCAGTAATGGATAAGCAAGCTAATGGCATCTATAAAAGAAGTAAAGCTTCTAACTAGATTGTAACACTATTGGTTTATTGACTAAATTGAGAGATTGCAAAAAAAAGTTAAACTCTCATCTCCCTGACATCACTTTGCATTGTGAAAGGCCAATCCCAATAATCTTCTCCTGCAAGACGGACCAAGATGGCCCCATGTATTGCATAGTTCATGAAGGAAGGTTTCTTGAAAGACCTCTCACTTATTTCATTATACATTATGCAGGAAAGCCTCACTGGGTTTGATCTTTCACAATATAGAGTGAGACATGAGACATTCAAATTTTGTAATAATTAAATACCCAAGCGTGTCTTTTTCTATACCAAACACCATTTGCACGTGCACAGCGTCTCGTGCTGTCCCTTGTGGCATCACTGCCAGGTATGCACATTCAACACACTACACCTTCTCACAATCCCAAAGTATTCCCCCTTGGACACCTTGGGAATTAACCCTACCAGCTCACGCCTTCCATGCCAATGACACGCTAGCCTGCTGAACATGCTACAAAGCCATCATCCTAAAAGGAGCTGGTCCTAGCTGGTCGGCACAATGGTCCACATAGAAAACTCTGCAGAACACAGGAAGACTGGTGGGAATTAAATACAAATATATTATAGGATGCGTGGATTGCATAAAAAGCATGCTATGGAATTGGCTGGTGAGTCATGCAATAATAATAATAATAATAATACCTAGAATATGTTTTATAGTATTTAACCCCTTAATGACAAAGCCCATACATGTACGCGCTCAAAATGCTTTGTTTTCAATGGGTTTAGGGACCGCCCATTGTCCTTAAGGGGTTAAGATAATAATCAGCAGTGTCTTCAGCAAAAAAAAAAAAACATATGCCAGCTAATGTATTCATTCCTTCTACCTTTAAGCCCGCTGAGCATTGAGTAACAATACACTAAACGTTACAGAGGATATAACCGCAAGGCTTGAATACGTCTAATACATTCCCGAGCAACAGTACAAAGGTTCAGACTTTGCAATACATGCCTTGAATCCTTGCTTCCTTGTGAAGATTCCAGTAGTGTTGCTCTAGCCTCAAGCCACCAAAAACGTGATACACGATACCCATTGTGCATGTCGTGCTCTGACAGCAGGGAAAGGGCAGTGTGTTCCTATTCATCACAGCAAGTGATTTGTTTAGAGAACGAGTGAATCATTTCAAGTCTCGAACAATGTATATCTGGAAAACACTAGCCTCAAATGTGTCTCACCAATCTGTTTGGCATGGTTTGGTAAACGTACACACCTTGCTGTGAAATAAAGATAAGATTTTCTATCGCCGTGTGAATGGTGCCAAAAGGACCAAACTAGCTGTATATAATCTTTTGTAGTACAGAGGACCAAACTGGTCAGGGTGTCCAACATTCACTCATGGGTCAATGAAACTGATGTGTCTAGCAGCCTCAGAGCCCTGTCCATCCTGCTGTTTAGATAATAAACCAAAATGTTTTAAAGGTTATTAATATACAGAGGAGGTCCTTACCAGCAGCAGCAATTTGTACCCCAATATAAGAGCCAACCACTTAACCTTTTCTCTTCTGTGTGAAATGGGAGAAGTGACCTACTAATAAAACATGACTCTTATTTCTTAAATACTAAAGAATGAGAAATTATCCCCTACTATTTAGAAACCAACCGATACTTAAACTCAGGGAAGTAGCTGTAATAAAAGTGTGGCATTAAATATCCAAAGTACTATTGGATGTACTTTGCAACTTTCTAAGAGTTACCAGCACTGCTCTGCCTTGACAAAGGGCACAGACACATGTGTATCGTCTATCCAACTCAAAGTTGAGAAGTTCTAACAAGTCAACATTTTCTCTCCTTTTTACTCTACAAAGTCACACTTGTAAAAAAAAAAAAATACTCACCAACCCATTGCAGTTACTTAGAGCCACTTTAGTTGTGGTATTTTGGTCCTGTAAATATCCCGTGTAGTGACAGTTCTCAATGTAATCATGTTTCCACTCGGGCCCATTCTTCCCCCAGTATTCTACCGTAAACTGTTTGGAGACTAAATCCGTGTTCAGGGTCAGGTTCAGATGAAAGTGCTTGCCGTAGGCAGAAATTTTAAAAAATAATTTAGAAGCTTCGTGTTCTTGGTCTTTAGGGTCCGTACTCCTCCGCCTCCTCCGCGAATGCTTTTCATTCTTCACAATAAAACCGATGAAGGCTCCACTGTGGTCAACCCTTATAGGAACCGTCAGCTGGTAGTGTTCAAGGTAAGACAGGAATTCCCCTTTGTAATCGCAAGCCAGGCCAGTCCAGAAAGGTAGCATGCAAAGGAAAAGGAGAGTAACAGGAAGTAGTACATACTAGTGCACTAAATACAGCGAACACAAGGATAGGATTACAGCTAACTATCTTGTGTCAAAAGTGGACCAGTCACCAACGCAACCCATAGCCTCATTAAATGGGTTTTTTTATTTTTTTAATCAGTGCAACTATATTTGATTTCAAAGGTAACAACTACCGTTCGTCAGCAGAGCTGAGTTTGGTATTTTTTTTTTTTATACAATAACTAACAGATTCCAGTACCAGCCTTGTCTTTCTCCTCCTCATCCCTGTTCTAAGGAACCATCTAGCTCCACAAAAGTGGGCGAAGTTACAGATGGAGTTATGTTCAATGACTATGTTACGTATGGTGCCAAATACCTTTACTTATAGCCGTTACCGCTATAGTTTGGCAGGTAGTCAATATTGTCTGCTTGTACTTCCTGCATCAGAGAGGTATCAGAGATTGTAATCATCTTATTCTGACAGCAGGGCCTCAAGCTTCTTATTAAAAAGGAAGTAGATGCACTAATTATGGTTTTTCTGCTAAATTCTGGCACTGAGCTCCCTCAGACAAATAACTTTCTTTCAACTTTAAGCTACAAAACCACCTATAAAGTGAATAAGTCTATTGCCACATTTCTTAAAAAGGTAAACAAATGTGAATGGCACAACAATCTTTGTATGTACAATCTAAAATACTATTGCATTGCCTATTTCAGGTGTGATTGTGGAACCCTACCTTGAGAACTATAGGAAAGTCTGTTGTCCCTGTGAAATTCCGATGAAGCCATGGCAAGGCCCAAAATCCAGGTCAACGTCTTCCACAAAATTTCCATAATTTGGGGGGAAAAATATTGTTTTTTTGCTGTGAAGTTCCTGATTTTACAGTTTTGGGATTAGCTTCGTGCTATAATAGTTGTTCTGTCCCAGACCTGAACCATACCAAGTCCATGAATAATGCCTATTATTCCGCACAACCCAAATGCTTGTTTTCTTATGCTTTACTTTTTTTGAGTCTTTTCTATTTGTGTTTTTTTTCTTATTATACAATATTATTTTTAACATATGATCTTCTCTTGAAGTTTGTAACTTCTTGCTTGTTCACTTTCATTTTCTCAACTTGGAGATAAAAAATATTCCCTAGCAGACGCAAAATAATCTTTTATGTAAGTGTCAAGCTTCAGACTGGAAAGCTAATAAGCGAGGGCCACTTTTGTACCTGTAAGACACAAAACAAAAACATAATAAGATAAGGAACAGACATATACTTCAACTCCTTGATTTCCAAAATCTTTTCAGGCACAATGGGTTAAATCCTAAATGGTAGGTAAAAACACTTTCAGCTGTATGACAGAACAGCCTCAGTGGTCATAGCTTAAGTTACAAAATATGAAGTAATTCAATTAAACCGGTGTTGTTATTCATAGCCTAAATAAACATTTAAAAGACTAAACATATAAGGCTAACCTAAATAATGTGTCAAAAATAGACAGCTCATTTTTCATTGGCTGCAAAGGGAAAATTAGAAAATTAATTTTCAATTCCCTTGTTCCTTCTTTTACCTCATATTTTGTAAAAAAACAACGGAATTTGGTTACATGATTAAAAAAGTAGAGTGAAATCAAAGAAAAAATGTAAAGAGCAATAAAAATGTAAAATGCTATTGCATTTGTCTGTGTAGTAGATACAGGAACCATTATTATTATTATTACTATTATTGGTATGTATTATGATAAAGCATTTCCACACGCTGAATTAAACTTGGTACACAGATGGTTAATTTTATTTAATTAATAATAGAACATAGTATAAGGAAAAACACAAACAGTCAAGCCTTTATATTACAGTAAATGCTGCCCCCCCCACCCAAGCCCTCAGCTATTCTAAGGACCCTGGGGACCCTTATCTGTTCTTTAAAATGTTGAAATAAATTATAATTGAACATTTAGATTGTAAGCTTCATAGAACAAGATGCTCCGACAGTATGTCTGTATGCTGTGCCTGTAAAAATGCATGTATTTTCAGCCAATGTGTATGTTTGGGTGATAATATATGCCAACGTTTCGACCTGAGCAAGGTCTTCATCAGAGCAAATCCAAAACAACAGGTATGCAACTCCCTCATTTTAGTTTTTGTATTTCCAGCAAGTACCGTACCTCCCGTTCAATGTAATGTAAGTGGAACATCATAAGTGCAATGGCTTTAAAGCAATGAACATATGGCTTGCTGGGGAATGCAAGATGGCTTTCAGTTTGAATTTTTAGTCATCTCTGATTCAAAGGTGGGTTTCCAATGTGAAATTTAGAATCTTGGGAATCTTTAGAATCTCATAAATCTGTAGCCCTATAGATTAGTAGATTAGCCTAAGGCCAGCACGAAAAAAAAAAAAAGAAATCTTGAATTTTAAATGCAACTCTGGGTCACATACAAATGTAATGTTTTAAGTTAAGCTTTTCATAGAAATTGTGGTTTCAACATTGAAAAAAAGACTTTTTAATAGCACTGCGCAGAAGATAATAGGTACAGGGCACAGACCACCTCCCTATTTAATAGCATTGCTTTTATTGTAACACTCCAAATGATGTGCTGATAAAAGCCAGTTGGCATAATGTAACTAAAATATTTACAGACATGTATATAGTGTTGTTGTCTACCATTGTGCTGTATGGATCCCGTTAATGTTGACACACGAAAACATTACAGATTCTATCACCCCAGTTATATTACATCTCGGCCCTTACCGGTACCTCTCGTGTTATACGGTAAACAGTATCATATTGTCCATGCCATCAAAAGTCTATTGTAATACAGACACTGTGTAAAATAGCATAAATATACTGTTCAGGGCTATACACCAGGCGAGATCCCAAAAAAGCCATAGTAATCATTTCACACTCATTCTGCTAGACTAGACCCTTTGTACAGGCAGATCCTGAATGGGACTCTCAAGCATTTCACAGCTGACCGGGCCTCCTCTATCCTTCCATCGGCTGGATGACATCATAACCTTTTAATGTAGCCTGAAGCCTTTTTGAACACCGTCTCACGACGGTAGCTTGTTTATGTGCCAGCAACACTGCAACTTTCATCCACATTTTGAAATGACTCCAGATTCCAATTAACTTACTCCCTTTATACATTTCCTTCTCCAAAAAAAAAAAAAAAATGACCAGGAATACCGTCCCTGCCGTATAGTACTCACTCCATTCATCTGATACGAGAGTGGGTCATTTCACCCATGTGTTTAAAGGTTCCTCAGTACAGATTTTACAATGGTCAGGAGATGTGTCAAGATCTGCATGAAAGGCCAATAAAGTCTAGACGGCTAAACTCTGGAATCCATACAGTTTTTCTTACTCCGCACACATCTGCAGTGGTAAATTACCTTTTAGTGCCCTCTTGTTGAGGCAAGTTTTAGTGACATCATAAGTGCATTCATTTCGGCAACTGAGAAAAAAAATACTTTCTTCTTGGAGATTCCCTGCATAGTTTACCCAGCTATTCAGTGTTTCTCAAATGTTCTAGTCCATAAACGAAATACCCATTCTACTGATTGGAACCCACTCGAGTAACATGCGCCTATATGTCAAATAGTAAGTGTAAGGGACTGACATGTGACTTTTAACTCTTAATGAACAGAGGTCACTAGATATTTATGGGTTTTTATTAATTTAAATGTGTTTGTGTGAATACAGTATATGTAACCGGTGCAATACTAGCTAGTAGCTAGGGTAGTTCTTTCTATATTCAGTATCTTTTGTTTTGTTGTGTGTACACGTTGGTCATTTCAGCAACACCCGGAATCTGAATGTGTATACTTTCTATGATTTTTATGTTGTATTAAATAATACATTTAAATAAGTATGCTTTATGTAAAGTGAAGTCAGTGAGTCTCCTGCTAAGGCCCTTTCAAGCGAATAAACCCCCATTTCTGATTGGGGTATGCTTATGAAATAATGCCTTTCCACAACAAGCTGGATACCAAGAGAGACATATACGTTCAGTTACATGCACCGGTTATGCCCAATAGCCCTGCTATACACAGCTACAAACCGCAGCTAGAACTCCGACATCCAAGGAGAAGAAGACACAGATGCCACGGCTCCGATTTATGGACACTTAGAACACAGTAGTCTGCAAAGCTAAAATGTATCATTATTACACTATTTTCCACTATAGTGTAGTTGACATATAGACACTTCAGCTGTGGTTGTACGCTCCCACGTGTAGGATAAAGTGTTCAAAAATATCATTTACAATATAAGACCAGAGTATTTTTGCATTATACCATTTCCTAAGCTTTTTAGTTTGCAGAAAATCCGTTTTTCGTTTACTGTACTTTTTCCAATGACCCCATCCACAAGATTTGTTCCAAGGGCTCGAGCCAAACTCTTGAGCTAAAATACACTGAAATTAATACAGTGTAGTAAAAATAGTGAGGTGACTATTGGAAGGAGACTTATAAAGCAGTTACATAAAGCACATCAACACACCAAACCACCAGAAATGCACTATATAACCTCATCCATTTCAAACTTCCAATACTAAACAGCACCTGACTGCACGGTATATTCAGACTGGGGCGTTTAGTTACATGGCATACACGATATGGGAGACGTGGCCATGCAATCCCCCGTTGAGTTATTGGGTTGCCAGTTATTGAAAAGTCTTTTAAGATTCTTCGTGTAAAATAGAACCGCTCCTTTTTCGTGTGTACTTGTCTGTACTTCCCTTTAAGTCTTGTACGTCTACGAGGGAAAGGGATTATCTTTGACTTTTAATTGCATGTCATCCTTTTATTTACATCTGTTGAAGAAAACCCTGAGGTTTTAAAAGTTTATGTGACTCTACATTTAATTCTATGAATACGTTCATCACCTTCCTAGAACTCTTTAGGAGAACCACATTTTTCGCAGACTGATGATGGGCAGTGCCATATAACTAAGATGTCAACTACTGATCCCAAACTTTCCACTGGATATCATGACTGTATAACCACCGATCAGGTTGGCTTTTGTATAAATTAGATGATCCCAACATCAACTGCTTATATGGCGGCAATACAACTTCTCTCCAATTAGGGCAGAGATAGCTGCGGATTATGGCATGTCATGGTGACATTGCTTGGAGTCCATCAATCTTTATTACAATATTATTATGATTGCTATATATATATATATGGGAGTTACAATGTATCCAGTGCCTTACATAATCAAGACCTTCTTTAATGTAGGGCAAAAGCTGCATTTGTTCTGTGCATTGTCCTGCATGAAAGTCCCGCGCCGACATGTTCCATAAACTTGTGCATAGAGCGGCAAGATGACAGACAATGCAGAAGTGAAGGCAAAGCGCAGCTGGGTCTGTGGGACCAGGGTCCCTCTCTGTGTTTATGTCTGGAGAACCGAGATGTTGGTGAGCCCAGGGAGGTAGGAATCAAAGCTGGGAGGAGTGGGCTTTGTGCGAGTATGAGGATTAGATGCCATCATTATTGTTGGCACTTCAAAGACCAGGTCTAGCTCACTAGGGCGATTGCCAGGAGCCCTATTATCATTAAAATCAGCCCTGTACATAATTTTACGGGATATGGCATGGTCAAATCGACAGAGACAAACAGACACATGAGATAGAGAGGTCTTTGATGAATGATTCTAGGCATAGGACCACGAGTGAAAGGGGGGATGGATGCACTAGTTCAACATTAGTTAAATAAATTGTAGGTTTGAGGTTGGGGGGGGTCTGGAAGACATTAATGAATTTGAGAGATACAAGGCTTCATAAGAGATGTTGTTTATGTGTAAAAAAAAATAGGTGATAAGAGGGGAGGAAATTAAACTGTAAATGCATGAAAGAATATTTTGTGGTGAAAGGAGAAAAGTATTGGATGCAGAGTCACGAAGGGCTATACTTCAGGACCAGCATTTTAAATGTGATTCTTTATGCCATGGGTAGCCATTGATTCTCTTCACAATGAAAAGCAGCAGATGTGGTGTGACATGTGAAAAAAATGAGATTAGCTGCAAAATGGTGGACTTTAGTCTAGTCCAACATAAGCAATAATGTCCTGTGGCATTTCTATTGTTTCCCATAGGCATCTGGCCATAACACGAAGGGTGTTTTACGTATACGCATATCATCTTTAGCTCATCATATGATGCTATATTCAAGCAGAGGCATAAGAACCCACTACATTTGATCAGTGACAAGTTAACTCTGCCAAGGAACTTTTTTTTATATATCAAAGTAATACTCGATTTTTTATTAAAGAGGTGCATTTTTATAAGGAATTCTGGGGCAGGGTTGCTAAATAAGGTGCAATCCGCAGGAACATTCAATTAGCATTAGAAGTCTGAATTGTTCCAGTTGCTTCCTATGACTACAGGACTTTTAAACTTTCCTTATACTCCTTGTCCTCAATGAAGCCTAGCATCTAAAACCATTGGTAGAAATATTTAAAAAAATAATTAACAGATAATCGCGTTACAGTGGAATCAAACCGAAATCCATAAAATACTTATACGTTTATATATTTATATAATATATTTTCTAGTCTTCTTTAAGTTTAAGTGGAAAATGTAAAGCTAATTTTAATTATGTTTTTTTTTGGGGGGGGGGTAAAACACTGTCCTTTATTTTGAAAAGAAATGTTTCAAGTATTTACAATTTCACCGTGATATGATAGAGTTATGCTCGCTTTCTAGCTCACTGTGCGGCTATAGGCAATTCTAAAAAAGCATTGTCGACTTGAGTTTTTGTGAAGCGCCTAACTAAAGTAATTAGTGGTTTTCCAAGTGAGGGAGAGAAAACCATGAAATGGAATTTGTCAGGGGTGCTGGTAGAAATTTTCTTTTGTTTGTAAAGTGAAAGGCAACTCTTATTTGCAAATGGAGACCAAACCGTGCGTTTAACAAACACCAGCGTTTGCATTTTTTAAATAGCAGCTAAGTTGTATAGGTACCGCAGGAAGGCTCAAGGTGCGTTAATAATAACCACAAAATCAGGGCATTGATACATTTGTTATTCGCTATTAGATGTGTATTTTGTTTATTATATATTATTACAATAATAACAGAGGTTAGTACCGGCAGAAGCAAAATGGATTTTATTCAGTCTCCCAAGTCCCAACTTGACAATTCAGGAGAATTTAACAGTAAAATTTAGGGCTCTCGCACTCAAAAGTGAGAACGGGTTAATGAGAATTAATGATTTATTGCCAAGACATCGTTTGCCAGGTATTCATCTCTGTTGACAATCAAGTGGAATATGTGCAGAGGTGAACAGGGGTCATGTTTGAGTCTCCCAAAAAAAAAAGAAAAGAAAAAAGTAGGATTACCTTTTAAAAAGAATGCAAGAAAGACACCACCTGTTCTCATAAAGGTTACTGTCCACATCTGTATGCATTTAGCATTTTGCCTCTAAGGTAAATATGGCTTAAGGAGCTCCACTGTATACATTCTGTACAGTATTCCCTATTGATTTGAATACCTTTTTTTTTAATCTGAGCATTCATACAGTGCCGTCCTTACTCTCCAGACACATGTCTGCTGCAAATGCTTCTGTTTTGATAAAAAGAAAAAAAAAAAAGAGAGAGAGAGAGGAGAAAATCTAAACCCAACGCACATTTTTTTTCTCTTCTCTCTTGCATAGTAAATATTGGAAACAGATTCTTGAACCAAGCTCCCCTTCCATAACTCCTGCCAAAAGGATGTCTGGGGAAGCACTCAACTAGAATGGATATTTAGAAGAAGAACACTGTTCTGGAATAGGACAGAAGCTAGAAACTTGAGTGGGCAAAGTCTACAAAATAACTGCAAAGGATAACAGTGTAACAAAAATGTGAATTTATAAACACAGTGAGCTGTTCCATAATTATTTAAAGGCATGCAGACAATAGCAAAAAAATAAATTGTATTTTCCCATTAATTATGTTTTCCAGATTATATTCCCATATGATCGCATTTATTTATATAGCGCCAGCAGATTCCAATAGGGGACAGTGAAAACATTTAACAAAGACAATTTAAAATAACAATAATAACAACACACAGTAAGACATACTGGCGCAGAATGAGAAGAGGGATCCTAAAGTCTACCGTTATTTGGTTTGATTTTTTTTAGTACTTTCTCATGCTAAATCTGGGAATCCATGGACACAAATGATACATGGCTTAGGGACAAGGGGGGGGGGCAAATAAACTGGTCTGGCACAGCTGAATCCATAGGATAGTATGAGTATAATGTCACCCAGAAAAGCAGCATTTAGAATTGGAGATCCCCGCAGAGCAAAAACAAAAAAAGCAAATAAAAAGCCATTGGTTAGATGCCAAAGCCAGTAGACAGAATCAGCGCTGACCCATATATAATATAGAATTAATGATGAGAAACCCAATATGAACTTGCAGATTTTTCTGCTGGAAACATAAAACTCAGCTATGATTGTTTTTCATCGTGCATGCCAGATAATTTATTTAAAGGTATATTCACTCTCAAACATATGCTAAAAATTACCTTTTATTACCCAGTCCCAACGTAAGTAAATGTATTTAAGTCAGGCTTTTTAACATGTCGTAAAATAAACCCTGAAGTCTCTTTTGCAAGGTTGATTCAGATGCTGTTTTGATATACGTTTGGACCCCCTTCCAACCATCAAACCAATTATACTGACAATTACAGGGAGGAAGCAAACGGGGTAGGAGGAAGCAAACGGGGTAGCCATATCGAGGTCTGAATAAATATAAAATAATTATATATTATTATTAGGATTTATTGTTTTATATGAGCCATTTTGTCTTCTGCACCTCCTTTTGCCACCAAAAAGATTAATAAGTAATAAATCTAACCAATCAATGGAATGGAATGGACTAAATATGTGTTTTAAGACATATAGAATACAAGGACTGAATGGGAGAGAGATTTGTCATATATATCATGATATCAGCAGTGATTTAGACCTGTAGTGAGCAAACTATGGGTCTCCAACAGCTCAGGACTACAACTCCCAGCATGCATGTGGCTGTCTTAGCACAACACAGGTTGAAGTCAGCAAGCAATATCAGATCTTGCCAATCGATGTTTTAGTCTTGATCCTATATCCCTTCACATAGCCAAACGTATTCGGATACTTTGCTTATTCCAATGCTTTGTTTTAATATTGTATATCACTTACAGGTATTGTCATTGTATTGAAAATTAATCTCGGCAGATTTCATTATATATATATATATATATATATATATATATAAAATCTTTAAAAAGGTGATCATCCATGATCACTTACGCATCTATGGGGGTCAACTAATAAAATAAAGCCAAGTTCAGTTTCGCATTTTATAATAGCCGACTAGTTGCAATTTATGAAAAGGTCAAGGATTTTGTCTTAATTCACCTTAACAGCTACCAAAAATCTAGAAGATGGTATCTGAATGTTCAAGGATCCTGCCCTGTCTGCTTACATATAGCCCCCTGACCTCACATCTGGTTTTGTTAATGGGAAGCAGTCGGTAATGTAAATGACATTTCCTGGCAGCGCAAATAAAAGTTAAGACATGACGTTGCACAAAGATAGGGGATGGTGATTTAAATTCCATGACAGGGTCAGGCAGGTAATTTTCAAGCCCTTCCAAATACCGTATTTGCTCGATTATAAGACAAGGTTTTTTTCAGAGCAAATGCTCTGAAAAATACCCTTCGTCTTATAATCGGGGTCGTCTTATAATCAGACCTCAAATAGGTCTGACTATGAGACGACTAAGATCCAGATCCCCCGCAGCTGCAGGGGACCTGGATCCTCCTGTCTCCCCCCCCGCCCCACTTACCGGTACTTCTGAGTCCCCGGTGTGTAGCTGGGGCAGCGTGTAGATGTCTACGCGATTCGCGTAGACAACTTCTGCTGCAGCAGGAAGGAGGTGTGGCTAGCAGCGGGGGTTGTCTGCGTCCATCGCGCAGACCTTCCCTGGCTGTCAGAGATCAGAGTTCCCCGCACTGGAACTCTGATCTCTGACAGTCGGGGAAGGTCTGCGCGATGGACGCAGACAACCCCCGCTGCTAGCCACGCCTCCTTCCGGCTGCAGCGTAAGTGCGTGGGATCTACACACTGCCCCGGCTACATGACAGGGAAGTCAGAAGCACCGGTAAGTTTGGGGGGCGGGGGAGTGTTAAATGGGGGGCATAAGGCATTTCTGGAGGCAGAGTGCTCTGTGAAATGCCTTTTAACCCCCTGAATGCCACTCTGCCTCCAGAAATGCCTTTTTAACCCTCTATACGCCACTCTGCCTCCTGAATGCCTTAAACCTCCCTATATGCCACTCTAGCCCATAATATGCCTTTTAACCCTCTAAATGCCAGAGTGGCATATAGGGGTATAAGGCATTTCTGGAGGCAGAGTGGCACATAGGGGGTCAAAAGGCATATCATGGGGCACAGTGGCATATAGGGTTAAAAGGCATATCATGGGGCACAGTGGCATTTAGAGGGTTAAAAGGCATATCATGGGGCACAGTGGCATATAGGGGGTATAAGGCATTTCTGGGGCAGATGTGCATAACTGGGGGGCAGGTTGGAAAATAGAAGGAAATAAAACCAAAATATTTTTCTCAATCATAGCTTTTATTAAAAAAAATAGTTTACATGAATTAACATTTACTGGTAAAACTTTTTTCCTATAGGGTCGTCTTATATTAAGGCTTTTTCTTTTTTCCTAAATTAATATTCAGATTTGGGGGGGTCGTCTTATAATCAGGGTCCTCTTATAATCGAGCAAATACGGTACATTTCTGCATAAAAAACTTAGATCATATCAGATGGAAACTAGTTTCCTATAGGGTCGTCTTATATTCAGGCTTTTTCTTTTTTTCCTAAATTAATATTCAGATTTGGGGGGTCATCTTATAATCAGGGTCGTCTTATAATCGAGCAAATACGGTAATAGTGAAAGTAGCATTTTGGCCCAAAACAGCATGGGAAATAATGACTAGTCCTAAAAGAAGATTAAATATCCTGTCCAGCACATTATTGCTCACCAAAAGGACTGGCCAAGTTGCAAGCCTGGCTGCAGGAACCCCTGAGAACGTGCAAAATAATTAAAGTTGCCGCTAGTGGCCCAAGTTGTTTGAACCTCAAGAACTCCATACCTACCAATTGTCCTGTTGTAAGAATGTTTCCAGCACTGTCTCACCGAGGCATTTTGTTGTTGGTAGTGGAGATCATGGACCACTGGGGAGACTAGAGGATCTCATAAGACTGTCCCATTATGAAAATAATACCCTTGGAACACAGACCTCAACCAATGCTCTCACATAACAACTTCACCTTATGATGCCACATCCTAGCGCTCTACTTAATTAGACCACAGGAAGCCAAGACCAAAGCCATACCTCTAACGATGCCCCGAGCGAACGCACCTCACATTCATCAATTGAAACGTTAAGAGGTACAGAGCTCCAGGTATTTATGATTACTAGTGCGCCCCCTATTTGGGTTTGAATTCCTACGTCCTAAATAAAATTACATCAGCTGTAACACAGAACGGTGGGAAAATGGTATAATAATAATAATATTAATCATTTTTGGGTAAACAGGGATTTCAGTTTCATGAAGGCACATACTACCTGGAACGTTGAGTGTGCCTAAGTTTTAAAAGAAATGGTCATTTTCACAACATTCTAAATATTTTTTCCTTCAATTTTATTTTGCTTGAAAGCAGTACAAATGTGGACAAATCTCAAAAGCCTAAGAACAATGGATACTAAAAATATGATCACCAATCGCTAATTTTGGGTTTCTTTTCATGTATGCTTAAGATTTACCAGATTTCCAGCTCAATACTTGATCATCTCATATTCTCTAGAGGTACAAGCAATACAAGCCTCCAAATGTATCAGCTGATCACTCTACATGACCATAAGTGATAAATAGGGGGCTTCTATTAGGGTTTCCACTGGTGGTCTCATATAATTGGTTAGACTGCTTTAGTGTTAATACTTTCTCAGTTTTCAGATTATTTAGAAGGTTGCTAAATATGCTGAAGTCCAACCCAAACTGGGAACACTGGGAAGGCCCAAAGCTATCAATGAATCAATGGAATTAGTGAGTACGGTATATTTAATAAACAAACATATGGAATTCTGTTTACATCTTGAGCAACTTATAAATAAGTGACGTCTCCTCTTTAAAGGAAACTGATTGGCTCAGACAGCAAGGTGAGTTTAGGACAGGGAATAACTTAGCTATGGAGGTTTTTATCTACATAAAACAGACAAAACTCAGCTGTTTCACATAGGTGATTATCCTCAACTTTTTCAGATGTTTATATTATGATGTTCTCCTATGGTATGCATCTTAAAGAAGTAAAACATTTCCAGTCTTCACTGCTCAGCCTGCCCATCTCTGACATAGTGAAGGTGAAGTGTTATGTTTAAGATCTTATTGTTTAAACGGACCTCATTCTCATCACATACCACTCCCATCACACCTATCACACATCACTTCCCACACACCTATCACACATCACGCCCATCACACAAAACACAATGACTGGACTCTAGTTTCTAGGCAATTGTAGTTTCGAGCACAGAGATTTAGGAGAAAAACAAAATGACAGATAGGTTTCTTTTACTTCCCTCTACATGATGCAGAACGTATCTGTCCCCTTAGGTGGAACAGCACCTTAAAATATTTTTTTTTTTCAGGGAGGGGTGAGTATTCATACATCAAAATACACTGCAGATCTATGGTGCCCCCAGCATGTACTATGGAAAAGAAAACATTTTGATCACAAGAAATTGTCTTAAAAAGGTGTAGTGAATGGTCTTTCTTATAAAACGACCCCTCCAACCTTTGGATGAATTGTCATTTATTGTGATCACTATCATTTATTTTCACAACGATCACTAGACTTGTGCATTCGGATTCGAACAAATTTCAGTTTTAACAAAATTTGAATGAAGAAAGGAGAACAAGAAGAGGCAAGAGCTGTGGAAAATTAGACAGGGACAAGTGGTTGGAGAAGAAGTTAGGGAGACATTAAGAGAGAGCATTAGACAGTGTGAGAGAGTATGTGGGAGAGTGTGAGAGGTCTCAATAAAAGATGACCTTAAATATAAGACTAGGTCATTTCTGCAGATGATTTGTTCTGGGGGAAAAAAACGTTGTCTTATAATTGAGAAAATACAGTATTATTATCACTACTTTTTCTTATAAAGTGGCAACAACTTACGCAGCACTTCTTACAGTACATACATTCAAACAGTATCACAAAACTGGAACTGACTAAGACAAACCGAGACATTAGGTAAAGGGGGCCGTGCTTGCAAGGTTCACCTTTTACGAAGACTACAAAAAAAGTGAAATACTGATAAAGTACACCATTCAACTATAAACAGACTACAACTCTCATCATCCAGCCTCCAACAGTCATGAAGACTTATAGACTGGACCATCTTGAACTAGCTCTCTATACAGAGTACCTTTTGGGGGGGGGGGTTGGTTTGCATTATCAAGGCAGGGAAATGCTAATTAAATTCCCGTGCCTTGTTCTCACCTCATTGAAGTGAGCATTTCATCTCGGTCACATGTTACAAGGCAGAAGCAATGAACAAGTGGAACGAGCGGTTACCAAGGCGACGGGAAGAGAGGCTAACATAGGGGGTACAAATAAATCAAAGCTGATCAAACCTACAGGTAGCAGGCGGGATATGGAAAGCCCATTGCCATGGATTATAAAATCCTCACCAGGATTAATAAAAAATGTAAAAAAAAACAAACCTGCGCAGGCACACTATACGGTGCAATAGCAGACACTTCCTAGGAGTGCGTAGACACATAATAGCGATACACACTCGCCATTCTCAGGGGTGTTTTTAACGGAATCTGTGAGGTCTGGAAAAGTCTTGTAAAACTTACAGGAAGTCTATTGACTGTCCCACTGGAGGCATCTCCACACATAATGAATCCGCTAGTCTCAAGAAAAAAAAGGTTTTAGCTAGAAATTGTGTACCTTGTTTATTAACCCTTTAAACCCACTTGCAGAAGGAAGGGATGGGGGTCTGCTGCCTTCCAAATAGTGCTGTAAAGGTTTAAATTAAGACAATGTGGGCAGGGATTGGGGTCTTGTCACATCCAAGTCACTTTAGCCATTGATAAAGAGCAGAAGGCGATGTAAGAGGGTCTCTCCTGCACTCAGATGCCCCTCTGGCTTCCAATGTCAAGTAATAGACACAAATTAAATATTTTAAATAACTCTTTTATAACATACGTACTGAGTACACATTCTAGGTGTACCTCCAGGTATCCCTACTACATTTGGCAATGAGGGGGTTAAAACAAATGATACATTTAAATTGTTTAAACACATTTGATTTTAGGCAGATTCTGAGAGTAAATGGCTACTTTGTTCCTCTGGCGCTGACCAGAGGCTCCTTATGATAAATCGACATTGTGTGTTCTGTGGTGATTGTGTGTATTGTGCGGCTCCCACTGTGCAGCCTTCACTTAAAATATGTCTGGATTTAAGTGCTGCTGCCAGGTGCTGTCCCTGCTTCCCCTGAGAAAGTGCTTGTTCCTATGCCCAAGTAGCAGGTAGGAGCTGCCTCTGGCACTGCAGCAGCTGTGCACTGGAACTCTCATCACACATCCAGTGTAACGCACAACAAGCAACCTTTAGAACTCAAACAACTGTGCACTCCAACTCCCATCACACTTTCAGTGTACTGCACAAGCAACCTTTAGAACTCAAACTGTGCACTGCAACTCCCATCACACTTTCAGTGTAATGCACAAGCAACCCCTAGAACTTAAATAAGTGTGCACTGCAACTCTCATCACACGTTTAGTGTAATGCACAACAAGCAACTTTTAGAACTCAAATTACTGTGCACTGCAACTCCCATCACAATTTCAGTGTAATGCACAACAAGCAGCCTTTAGAACTCAAATTACTGTGCACTGCAACACCCATCACGCTATTCTAATCTTTCACTCAGTATGCTCAAGCAGGAAGGATAGGCTACTTATAAGACAGAAGCTAGTGTTGATTACCACTCTCATCCAACCAGCCAGTAGGAGAACCTAACCACAACTCCAGCTGCTGAGAACTACAACTCCCTTTGTGCCCTGGCCCTTGTAGCTCACAGCAGCTGAGTAACCAGGGGCTGTATGTCTCTGATTGCTCAGGATGATAGGAGTTGGAATCCATGGCAGCATACAGTGGAGGAGGTCGGCTGTGCCTTGCAGCATGTGTCAGGAGTGTGTATCTTCCATCCAGCTGATCATCCCCCACACCATCCATCAGCAGCGCTAAATCTATTTGGACAGAACGCGTGTGACCCAGACAGCTGGCACCGACCCAACCTGCCTTACACCCAGCCAGCACCGTGCACACCAACGGGCAAATCAGCATTCACACTGGCATAGGGTTAATGAGCCACTTACCACTAAGCAGGGGAAGGGGTGGGGGCAGAATACTCACAAAACTCAAATTCTCAGCTCCGTAACTCTTAAAACTTAAGAATCCGAACCCGAATAAAGGTTCTCCGGCACGGATCCGAAGCTCCCCGGGTCAGGAGGTGCTCCGGCAGCCAGAGGGAGAGGGAAAGGGAAGGGGGGGGGTCCACCTCACATAACCTTTCCCTATACATTCTGCTGAACACTGCCAACAAGCCAGATCTCTCGGAAAAGTGGGGACTTTTAATAAATCGCTCTAAATACAGCGATCTGGGGAGATCAGTTGTCCAAAAGGAAACGAAGCCCACACGCTCCCATCTCTTTGATTAGCCTATTAAGAGCTTAACATATCGTACAGCATCAGACCGCGGGGACTCACTAACGCTGCCCCTCCGAGTCCAGACACAAACTATGCACTTGTCTGACTTCTTAAGCAGACTTTTTTTTTTTGCATGGAGCATAAATGCTTCTCTTCTCCGACTTGAGATTTGCTCCTGAAATGCAGGTACAGATCTCCCTTTAAACACTCGCTTGATTCACAAGCTCTGCATTTCTCTCACCTACCATTAATCAGCACTTAACACCCGGCTCATCCATTCTCAGCATTTACACAACACTATTTGGGGAGGAAAAAAAACATACACTTACACGGAACATTGGCATGAGACAGAACGCTGACATTAAAATGACAAGTGTAAAATAGAATAGATTTTTTTTTTTTTTAAATGCAAAAAATTTGGGATTTCTAAAAGTTCCAAAATCCATATACTCTGATTTATATTCAAGAAGAGCATCAGCAAGAGTCTGCAAAAAAAGGACAAAAAAGAATAGAGTGTCAGAAATGATCTCTTACCTTTCTCATCTTCACTTTGTGCTCTCAGACAATGGACTCAGACCCTGCAGACCCCCTTGCCCATTTACCCTTAATCTCCAACAGCATCCAGCCCTGTCCTGATGCCACCACCATCCCATTGGGCAGAGGAGATGTGAACTGGGATCACTGGGAGGGTGATAACACTGGCATTTTAATTCTTCATTCGTTTAGTCTGTGTGGCTTGCAGCTGCTGCTCAGTCTTTGCCTCCTATGAGCAGCTTTTCCAGTGCAAGTGCATGTGGCTGTGCAAGCAGAGTCTTTAGCTAGATCGGCCAGTCATTGCTCACTTATCGGCCCGCAGCCAAGTTTAGTCCAGAGATCTCAGTTCTTGGCACCTCCGCAAGAAGAGGTAGGGCAGGCTGACGTCACCAGGCCCCTGGCTGCGCATGCGCGCTCCGTCACGTGGAGGGGGGATGGGGATGTTGGGGTACAGGCAGGGGCATCGCTTACGTGCAGCCGCCTTCATGTATGGGTGCAGCGGGTTCGGAGTCGCTGCCTCTCCGGGCTGGGGACGCAGCGTGTGCCGGGCGTTTAAAGGGCAGCTGAGGGATTCATTCCTAGTGAGGGATCCGGTGCTGCGTCTGGTTAATGGGTGGCCGAGGTTAGAGAGCGGTACCGGAGGGATGGGTAACGCTGTTTGCCGCCCTGTACATGGGGAATCCTGCAAGGCAAAACAGCCGGTAAACTGCACACTGTCACTTACTCTTCTCGCCGCCTCTCCGGGAGGGAAGTATTGAACGTGTGTGTTTAGGCTATAGTATAATAGATCTAAATATATATATATCATAATTATGCATACATATGTATGTATATATATATATATATATATATATCTGTGTGTGTATACCGGTATACATGTGTGTGTGTGTGTATATATATATGTATGTATATATATATATACATATATATGTGTGTGAAAATGCATGGATGTATATATAAAGTATATATATCCATGCATACACACACACACACACACACACACACACACACACACACACACACACACACACACACACACACACACACACACACATGTCAAATAGCTGTTAATATAGAATGACCTATGATGGTAATGTTGGTGCAGATAGGTATATATATAGGTATTATGGTTATATGGGTCAGAAGGTGTACGTTACAGGCAGATGTGGACTGTCCAGAAGGAGTCCTGGCGACATGATTTGGAGCTGCCCTTTTATACTGACCCTGTGGGCTTTCTGGTGCAGATAAGACAGCCATGTTTGGCATCTATATTTCTATATCCACGGCCATTATGTTTAACAGTTCCCTGTGTTACAAATTGGGGAACTTTGTAACCATCATGTGTCAAAACGCATTATTAGGAGCAGAGAGGGATGTTAAATATTTGGCTGTGTTTTGTTTCCAATATCAGTAAACCCTACAAGGATCCCTGTAAGTCGGGTCATTTGCCAAATTTCATTCTGTCCACAAGACAACAGGCTACAAAAAAGCAACATCTAGAAACCACATCTTTGCTGTAATACAGGGAGCAAACATTTTGACCATTTCTGGGGAGGGCTTCAGGACAAAATGTATTCATATACTAGTTCTGCCACTGGTTCAAATCTCTAAAAGAAAAAAATAATCCTTTTACGTTTAAACCACAAATGTTAAAAAAAAATAATGATAATATTCACATATGAAAACTAACAGCACACAATATAGGTAGCTCTGTTAAATGAATTTAGTTTTGCTAAAATTTCAGCGAGTTCTATCTAATCCCAACTTGTAAAGCTGTATCGTTTACCACGGAGCTGAATCAGTGGGACTGCACTAGCTTTCAACCCACCGAGACTCTTCTGCAATTTAAAGCCCTCTCTTTAATTCCATGGGCAACGGTGGTCTCTCAAACTTAAATATCCTTTAAGCGATGTTATTGCAGGGTAGGTATATAATCCTTACCGGCCAGCGGCAAAATGTGTTCTATTCCAAGCGTGCCAATACGATGTACGTTACGTGTTCTGGAATGTATTTCTAGAAGCCGTTACGGTGCAGTTAAAAGTCCAATTTAAGCATTTGGGATAGAAGATGTATATTAGGTTAATTGGAACATTTTAAAGAATGGCAGAGGTTATCCCATTAAAGTGTCGTATCAGACTCCTACTGCTCATTACATTTTTATCATACAGCTGGTGGCTGTATATTTTCTCAAACCTCTGGCTGCTCTTTATTAACCCACGTGAGGCTTTGAGAGTCTATATATTGGGTTTCATTATATAAGACCACATGTGATCTGGCTTCTCAGTATTATATGAGATGGCAGCAGAGAGAGAGACGGTCCTGGCACTTTAAGGCTGGCAGCCGCCTAATGACATCGGTGCGACTGGATGTGACGTTACACACGTTAGGTTTTTATGCTTATGTAGGGTACAGCAGGGTGCATCAAGCCAGTGCAGGAGCGGCAGGTCGGGTGAGTATGTGGCACTGTTGGCCAGTGGCCAGCTGGGCATTTTCCGTTGTGCTGGCTAGCAGGTAACTGTATCGGGGTACAGCATGTTACATTAGAACCCATCTAAAATTGATATTTAGTCTCTGAAGGAGGTTTGATTTGCAGCTGAACATTGTAGGGTCTTCCACTTGTCGTTCTTGATGCCAAGCGGCTATTGAGTTCAGCTAAAAACAAATTCCATTTGGAATCACCAGCAACTACTTTTCTATCAGCCGAGCCCTGCCGGAGGTAGACTTTTTGTAATTCAGTAGCTAAAGCATTAGCCTGAGTGAATAAACCCTTATGACTGACTGAATTCCTTTTAAATACTTGCATTAAGGTTGACCCCTGTAATTGTAGGCCACCCTGTCAGATATATGGTTATAAAGTTGGACAACTGTCACCAGACTTCCCTTGTGGTTTTGTTTTTCTGTATTTGCTTTAGACAAACAGAACCTTTGCCAGAATAGTATACCCCTCAATAAGTGGCCTTATCCCATATTGTTTAGGCAGGGGGATAGCATCGGGGGGAGGCCAAACAGAGCTGTCCCGAGCTTCCTTTCATTCCAAGAGATAACTGAGATTTTAGATATGCAGCTTTTGTGCAAAAAAAGAGGCTTAAAATATCTCTGGCTGCTAACAACAACCAAAATTGGAAGAAGATTGATCCAGACGTGTCTTCCTTTAGTGTCGGAGTCCTGAGAATGAACAGGAACAGATGTTTAAACAACTTGTATCTGCTGTGTAGCTGGATAGTGATACAACTTATATGTCCCTCTTTCCGTATATATTTAATTTATTTATAGTTTTCATCTAAAGACTAACAATGAAGTATAATCGCGATCAATAAAAATGGCTCTTTCTAATGATGTGTCAGATTTCTATTGGCTGTGAAGAAGACTCTTGTGTGATGTTGGGTGTTACAGGAACTTTTGGAACTTAGGAGGTCTTTTGTCCGACCAAAGAAAAGTCCTTTTTTAGGTTGACCCGATAAACGTTATCGCTATGTCTCATGGCATTTTTTATATCATATATATGATGAAATATAGTGTTGCCAATATGGAGCAATCTCTGATTTTGCTTATATTTATTTATTTAAGTTACTTTACCCAGTTCCTGAGCCCCGGTTATTAGTTGGAAGTCTCAAGTCTTAGGGTCGGTGTTTGGTTAATATTTTATTGATGCTCTGTGAAGGCAAAAGGTTGTGAACATAACTTATCAAGACTGCTTTTATTTCGTTCTGAAATGGAAACGATTTTACATTTTCAGGAGTAGAATGGTGTTGTGGAATAATGAGTTTCTTGAACAATTAAAATCAAAATCTGCTATTTTGCAAAAAAAGCATAAATACATTCAGGATAATAGTTTTTATTAAATACTAAGTCTGGCTGGCAGATTTACTCTGGCTGGCCAACAACCCATCGGTGGCTTCTGTGAAACGCGTAAAACTTACATATTGTAAAAATATTGCATAAGCTTCACACAGTACCACAGAATACAGCGGAAGACAAAGCAAATCTACAGAACCTTGAGGGAAGTTGAAATAAAGCCGCTGTTTTGAACACTAAGCTTGAGTGCCATGTTTTCTCCTCTTCGACTGATGCTATTTGTGTCTGCACAAGCTAATTAGTCTCAAAGAGCACCTTTTCTGTGGGTGTTGTGACGCCATAAACCCCATGTTGTGTCTTCATTCATAAATCCAACAAACAATTAAATTAACATCGTAGTTTTGGAGTTTCCAGCTTCAGGTAGAGGTCCACGTTTTGCTCACTACAGAAGTTCCATCTTCATCATAACGATTTGCCACACATACTTTTTTTAGTGTACTCACTTCTTGGTGGGGGGCCATATTGGGGTTTTTCCCCCTCTATGAATGACAAATTGGTTGTATTCATGATAAGGGACAACCTACAGCCTCTACAGATTATCCGGACCCTATGCACTCATCCCCATCCAAGCGGTCCTCTCCTACTGTTTCGCTCCCCCCAACCACCGATTAGATTAGCAAGAGCAAATTATTCCACTAATTGTAACAGCGCTACAGAATCTGCTGGCGCTATATAAATAAATGTAATGTAAGGAAAGTCTATTCTCTCTCCCCCCGAAAGCCGGTCTTTTCCCTCTTCGTGCACTTGTACCATTTTGAAGATCCCTATTTTACTTATTATCAGGAGATTATAGCCTGAAAATACTTTCCTATCTACTCCGGGCATGTTCCCCTAGACAGCACACATGAGCTTTGTTCTTGTGAATGAATAGTGTCTATCAACATGGTGGTGGAAGGAAGGAGGGGGAAGCAGGTATTTCAAGAGGAAAATTAAAGCAGGGCTTTTTTTTCTGCAAGCAAAAGGTGATTGCTTTCACCTGGCCTTAGCTCATTCTACGGGGTTTCTGCATAGCTTGATAACTCCATTACCCTATATCAATGGAAGACCATGTTGTTGATGTGTTGGTATTATGCAAAAAAGAGTTCCTAGCCTTGAGTTTCTTTTAATGTCCCTCACTGATAAAATACAGTATCCAAAATAATCAGTATGCCCTAGGTGAAGAGGATTTAAATGTAATTCATACATGCAGAACGTGCAGAAGATGTTAAATACAAATGTAAATTAGGTGTCCCTTAATATTGGAGTGTGGGGTTGTAGCCAAGGTTGGTATTTTTCCAAAATGCCAAATAGAAGGGTTCTCATTACCACATAATTGGGCCAAACCTTATCTTCTGCTGAAAATCATTTATATATTTATAGAGCAAGAGCTAAGACTTATTCTGAGCAGTTGGTATAGGCGATATAGACTAGGATCCTGTAATACTATGATATGCGCTCCATGCGTTCGTCCATTAGTACCTATCAATTTCTTGTGATACGCCAAAACCAGTCCACTGTCTACCAAAAGGTTACTAGTATCTCATAGAACTGCAATATTATCAACCATGATGGCTTAATCTAGTGATGTTTTCACAGCAGGCATTAAAACTCGTAATCATTTGGCGACTCTAAATATAAGAGTGCAGTAGTAAAGACAAGCACATTTATGGCTGGGAGCAGGTGGCTTCTCCTTGCAAACAATACAGGCCATTAGCAGATCCCTTTACTCTGTGTCAGTCTTCTGGGCTTTGTAATCTCTGTAGAAGATGACCTATTGATAGCAGGTCTACTTCCTTTTGTGAATCACCATTATTTTGTTCTTCAACTGCCCTTATCTTCAGTGCATTGGTTCTTGTAAACAAGGCAGCCTGCTTCTTGAGAGTAAGGGGTAGCCAACAGGTAGCTTTCTAGCTATTATTGAACTATAGCGAAACCTCCATAATGCACAACTAGCCTCCTTTAATAAAAGTGAGTGTACCAATGGGTTAACATCATGGGATTTTTAATTTCACAGAAGAAAGACAACTAGTGGACCTTGGCATTTAAACATGCATGGGTGTCTATAGAGCCTAAAGTGCTAAACATACAGAAAGGGCAAGAATCCAACACAAGATTCCCAAAGGGATAGACTCGATGTATCAATCAGTTCTTATCCTCCATCCATTTTTTTTTTTAAAGAATTGGAACTATTGGAGATATTGTCTGCTAATGAATTTTACGAGAACAAAAAGTGAACACTTTAATTTAAACCTTCTTTAACCACCACCCCCATACCCTAGGGTGAGGACCTATGGAGGTATAAAGGAATGTTATTTTTGAAAATTAATTCATTCTAAATAGGACATAAACATGAAAAGATTAGCAATAGCAAATGTTGACTTGTTTGCTTTCTCTTCTTGGCTTGAATTGAATTGTATAGTAAACAATGCACGCACATATGTTTAAAGTTCATAACAAAGGGTTTGCAAGCAGATGTATGTTAGAATTTTGTGTAGTACTAATGTTGGTGAATTAAACACAGAGTTGTTTAATTGTTAAGTAATTGTTTAAATAGTATTGAAAGCATCCCGATATCTTCTTTTCTTTTAGTTCAAACACGTATATATGTGTGTGTGGATCTATATATTGTATGTATATAATATATGTATATATAGTATATGTGTATATATTATATATATATATATATTATATGTGTATTATATATATATATACATTATGTATATTATATGTGTATATAATATATATATTATATACACATATAATATATATATGTATATATATATATATATTATATGTGTATATAATATATGTATATCTATATATTATATGTATATCATATATATATATATATATATGTGTGTGTGTGTGTGTGTTATATGTATATAATACATGTGTGTATATTATATATGTATATTTATGCTATATATTTATGTGTGTGTAGGTAAATATGTATATATGTATATATAGTATATTATATGTGTATATATAATATATGTATATATATATATATATATATATTATATGTGTATATAATATATATATATATATATATTATATACACATATAATATATATATGTATATATATATATTATATGTGTATATAATATATGTATATATATATGTGTGTGTGTGTGTGTGTGTGTGTGTGTGTTATATGTATATAATACATGTGTGTATATTATATATGTATATTTATGCTATATATTTATGTGTGTGTAGGTAAATATGTATATATGTATATATAGTATATTATATGTGTATATATAATATATGTATATATATATATTATATGTGTATATAATATATATATATATTATATACACATATAATATATATATGTATATATATTATATGTGTATATAATATATGTATATATATATATGTGTGTGTGTGTGTTATATGTATATAATACATGTGTGTATATTATATATGTATATTTATGCTATATACTTATGTGTGTGTGGGTAAATTGTAAACTTTTCCTCTGTTGGTCAAAGCAATAGACTCCAATTTCTATCACTGCCAAGTCAGCCCTATTGGAGCTTACAATCAAATAACATGGTAAAGTTTGCCAGATGGGCAGTCCAGCTTTGGCACTTCACTCCTGGCATTACTCAGGACATCATGTACCTCGCCTTGGCTGGTCTGACATACTGTAAACACACTCAGTCTAGTACTTGGTTTATTTTCTTCAATTAAAGCCATTCTTTGCCATTCTTTGTCTGAAACACATACCTTTCAGTTTAACCCATTTGGATCATGATTAATTTGCTCTTTCAGCTAATTGCTAGTCTTGGAGGGCTGACTTCATCAAAGCAAGACACAGTGTTCGTTGGCAAAGACGTGTCAACATATGTAGAACTTGAAAGTTCTGAGTAATAATTTATAGTTACATAGGCTGGAATCATTTGATCTAATCAGGTTAAACTTGATATAGAATAACTGTTTTCATTACTTTTATTCTGTTATTTAATCTATCTTTAATAGCTTGTAATAGCTTTCTATTTATAACAATTTAAAGGCACAGAAACCATGAAAAGGTTTGTGGACCTTAATGTTACATTATTGAAAAAAAGTATGTTTTTGTTTATAGTGTTTTGTTCTTTTCTCCTTCCTTTCCAGCTGCTATGAAATGTAGCCACTTTTACGAAATGCAGCATGTTTTTGCTTTATGTCAAAGGCTCCCAAAAATGACAATCGTGGTAACTGGGGTATTTTCGCAGAAACACCAAGGGATGGATGGCATGCAGCATGGAGATGGGGGAAAGGCCATGGTTCTTCTGGTTCAGTTGAATGCCTATAAATCTGCATGCTAAGTCCTCTGGGGTGCTTGCTTTCCCCCCCTAGCCCATGATGTGGGTTGGTGCACAATAAAAAGGTTTATTTGGACAGAACCATTTAGTAGTCCCTGGTGATGCCGAGCTGCCCTACATAGAAATGTAAAGGTGGTCACAAATACAGGTTTATTCTATGTTGTAGTCATCACTAGGGACTTTATTTCATTTATAAAAGTAATTGGATGATGTCATATGTGTGATCACTAAGTTACATTATGATCCTGGGTTGTTGGCGCAACCTACTTTGGCAATTTAAAATATGGTAAGTGGTCCCTGAATGCAGTTTTGCTTTGGCACCCCCAGGCTCTTGCACCCAACACGGTACAGACTAAAATAAAAACACATTCTAACACATACACGAAAACACATTCACTCCAACACATACTCGCTCACTCTCACATCTCTTTCTCATTTGTTGTGTGTGCTTCACATATTGCTCTAAGCCTCAAGCAGTAAGCCAGTATCCACCCTCATGAGTCCCATTAAGGATGAAACAGCTGTCCATGAGCGGTCATCTTGGCTTTTGCACGTCTGCTTAAAGGCTGTCTAGTAAAGAGCACATTTGCTCCAAGGGATCCATGTATAAAGTGGATATAGAGACTAAGGTGATTGTTGTTAACCTAATTTGCATCCGCCTACCCAGAATCCCTTGCATTGGTGGCAGCAAGTAACTGGGCTTCTCTGATTGGTGTAGACCAGTGTTTATTAACGCCTGCTACCTCATTCATTTTAAGAAGATGGGCTTTCACCTTTACCCCACCACAACGTATATTGTGTGTGCTTTATTTACCTCTCGCAAAGCCATGTCTTCAGAGAAGCTTGCACTCTCTTACAGACAGCCGTAATACTACCACAAAGTCACCTAATGTGACCCGGCTGTGGACAGTTAATAGGACATCTGGGAGCTGTCCACCCGCTTTAGCTCAACCCTATGGTTACATCCTACCATTTATAATATTTTATGTATTTTTTATATACATATATAAATAGATATATATATACATATGTCACAAGTTAAAGGGACTCATTTAGATTTTTTTTTATTATTTTTAAATCATTTATGTGATTCTTGACGCATATATTTTACTGATTGGTTCTCAAAGTAGTTTTACAAGCTTACACGTTGTCATTGTGTGAGATGCCTGCTGACGTCAATGCCTTAACTCCAGCTTTAAGCCATTGGGCGCATGCACAGAGGGCAGTCTGGTTTTCACAGAATATAAAGAATTGAATAAAACATAAAATATTTGAAACTGAAGCTTTATAGTTTGCTTCATTTATCCACAGCTGTGTGAAGAGTAAGATAAGTGACTGTGAATTATTACTTTGTATTTTCTAGTTATTTTGTGTCATAGCTGCTAAAGTATTCCATTCTTAATACTTTTTTTGAGTTGTAGATTAAACTGCATGGATATTTTTTGTTCTTAATAGTACTATTTCTTTTGTGGATTTGACTCCAATTAATGGGCGAAATTTGGAGAAATACTCCTGCAAGATTAACTGCAGAAACCTCACGTCGTCTGCTTCCATGGTAACTCTTGATTTAAGGCACTGGGCAGAGTTTCCTGAACAGTGTATGATGAAGTCACAAGTACAATGTGACATCATCCGGACAATAGTAGAAACAAGGTTCTTCCACTGGAGTTTCCCTCAAACAGAGAGATGTGTGAGACCTCTTACCCTCCTCTATCCATGAGCAATGATAGACATTGAAACATTGATAGCGATCCCTAGAAAATTTGGTCTTGCGCAGTAATCCAGTGTTTGGAGTTCCAAACTTACATATGAGCTGAAAACTACGAAATATCACAGATCTTTTCTGAAGATATGTAACGTGAGAAACACTATCGACAAAGGGTTTAGAAGTACGTCATATAGGAGCCGGAATACTCCTACCTCTCAGAGAGATTCCACTTCAAGTATTTTCTGCATGAAACTAGAACCAGATTGGCCACTGAGTCAGACCATTTCTGAGTCTCTTTTCATCAGAACATATATAAATGCTTCTGTCGTAGAAATTTATCATTTGGGCCCATCGGGCCCATCTACTCACACAGCAGACTTTATTCAGTCATTGGTCATGACTTATAGTAAGGATCTCCTTACCGGAGCCCTGATTTATATCCTACTCTTGCCGTAAATCAGGTCACTGGTAAGACAGGGTTATATTTGGGTTGCATGTGACCACGTATGAAAGGGAGGGAGGTGGTATTTGGATAAGAAACAATTGTCAATTAAATATACATATATACACTACCATTCAAAAGTTTGGGGTCACTTAGAAATTTCCTTGTTTTTGAAAGAAAATCAAATCTTGTCCATTAAAATAACCTGAAATGGATATTGCAAATGACTATTGTATCTGGAAACGGATGATTTTTAATTGCAACATGCAACGCAGTGCAGGGACTGTCTGACGAATAAACTAATATTTTGGGGATTTCAAGGGTGAGGCACAAGCCATATGCCTAGGGGCCCCAGAGGGCCTTAATCCAGTGCTGAGCCCTTCTCTTTTCCAAGACATAACTATTAAAGGCTCAAGCCTCGATATGCACTGAAGGGCCTATATTGAATTTTCTTTACTGAATTACTTTCTGCTAAAAGTAGCTCACATGAGGTCTTACAAGGGATTGCAATATTCCTACAGTCCCTTTTCCCTATGCACTCAATTATGTGCTTAAGGCAGCCTCCCTCCACCCTTTGTCTCACCGCTTTGTTAATATATTTTTAATAAAAAAACTTTTTTTATGTATTTGGTCATTTTATGCTGATACTCAGAATATTAAAGACATGTTACAGCTTGTTCTGAGGAAAGACAGAAATACACACTGTGAAAGGCAAGCATGTACAGCTCTATCTGTGTTTAATATTATATCATAGTACAGTGGTGGAAATGGTTTAGACCAGTTGCCAGTATATTGTAAACACAAAAAATACTTTTGCTGTGTGCGGAGTTTAACAATTCTGACTATTCAAGCATTTAATGTGAATGGATGTCAACATATGCTGACTCTGCTAGAGAGGGCAATGTCTATGTAAAGGAATCACACAAAATAACTTGCTCCTAGAGCGCCACCTAGTGTCGAAGTTTTTAAATCCATCAGTACAACTCTATCCTTAATTTGATTTAAAGGGACATTCAGGTTCCTATAAATTGGTAGTTATCTTCATCTTAAACATACCTGCAAATCCCCAAATTAATAAGTAAACCACCAAGGGGAGAAAGCTTATTTAATACCTTATTGCCTCAACTGTTTGCTCTGTACTTTGCATATTCATAGCTCACTGACCCCTTATTTTGAAGGGTCTGTTTTAAAAAAACTTCCAGCCTGAACCAATTGGGACTTTAATCTGGCTTATTAACTACCAACCTACACATCTCTGTACTTACTAATGAAGGGCCATAATAACTCTTGTGAATTAGTCAAATGAGGTGTGGAAGATATAATGAGAATTGTAAAATGTATATATTTAATATTGCTTTCTTTAAGATATATATTTATTATTTTTATTTTAAAGTATCAACCTTACTTTATCAAGTGTAAAGCAATACTGAACATTCTGTCCTGTGTCTGATCTTAGAGGCAGTTTATGGGTCAAAAAAGGACCGATAAGGTACAGATGACATCAATGTAAGATGGTTGTAAATTAATTAGGCCAGCGTGAGAAAAAAAATTTGAGGTGTAAGGAGAAAGGGAAAGATAAATGGCATCGCTAAGCAATGGACGTATGCGTTGGAAAAAAGGAAACCTGGAAAAAATTGTGTCCTGTTACAAGGAACTGGAATAAAACGTATGAAATGTTATCCACGGTTTTGGTAATTTCACGGGAATCCGAGGTCTGTATCATGATCAATGTCTTTGGTACTGAAATGGTTAATCGAATTACTGTACCCCTGATGGTCATCAGAGAGACCACCAGACCTGACTAGTGCTATAATTTAAAAATGATCTCAAACAGTAGCCGTGCTTGCAGCCTAGTTTGCCTCGGATTATAAGTATAGTTCATCTGTTACTTATAATAATCTTTATGTCATCCCATCATATTTTTAGACAAGTCACATTATGAATTCAAGACTCAAATTAATGCGGGCCTCGCTCTATCAAGAAAGGTCAGACAGAGCTCACCAGACTTGTCTGTTAAAGGGACTGAAAAGTTGTCATGTTTCTCCTCCAGTTCAGTGTAATTTTAAGGCCATTAATGGTGCTTTTCCACTGAATATATTTACAATACTATTAAAAATGCTATTCTCAGCCCTGTTTTATGTCATGCCCTCATCCAGGAACAATTCATTAAATATGAATCAAAATGCCCCATTTATATTTTCTTAGGGGACAAATTGTAGTCATGTGACACCAAAAGTTGGCACCGATAGGTTATTTTTGTTGTCCTAGGAATTGAAGAGGCATGTTCAAATTTTCTGTAGTGCCTACATATGACTGGATACAGGCCCGGTTACATATTGCACATATGTGATTTTTAACCCTCCTACATGCATACAGCTGACCTCAGCATGAACATTGTTGGATGGCTTCCAAAAACCTTCATCTGGAGCACACCCTTTCCAACTTGAATCACGTCTCCAACTATGGCCACAGGATTAATTCCCCAAGTAATGACATAGGAGCCAACTTTTTGGTAGGTTGGGACAACTTAAAGTGAGCAACGGGAAACAAGATTTTGTCTTCAACCTTGTAAACTGGTGCAGGGTTCTATAGTATTTTGCTATTATGTTGGGCCTTGTGTAAGTTGTTCTCGAGTACCCTTGTAGAATGCGAGTGGAGACACCATGAACATCGATGTATCGGGCAAATCAGGAACAAAACATCCACAGTTGTCCTTAAAAGGGAAAGATTGAATGGAATAATGAGTATAGCTGCAACCGATCACCTAGTAGAGGGGAAATAGAACTCCGTTATGTATTATTCAAGGGTTTTGGTGCATTTTGTGTATCTGTTGGTGTATGGATGGAATATTAGTTTCCGGATGCCAAATTCCAGGCAGTAACCTTTCCAGAAACAAAGTATGAACTATACTCCATGGTCAGACAAAATAGCGCTTCCCACAAGGGGACGATCTTCTTGATCTTGTTTTTTTCTGGCAGAGGGTGGTAGGCAGAAAAACATGCTGTTGGAGCTCCAACCAGTGTCAAAGTTTTCAAATCATCTAGTACAATTCTGTGTTTATGGGTGTCCCTTTATTTGATGTAAAGGGACTTTGACGTTTCTATATATTGGTGCTTATCTGCATCTACAAACTCGCCTTCAAACTCACATACACCAAGGAGAGGAAGCTTAATTAAGCTTAGGCTGTGATGGATTGAATCATTTTGGAGAAGTCCTTGATAAACCAGAAGAAATCCAGGAAACTGGAAAAGTGTTGGGTACCCTTTATATAGTTTGGAGACCATTCACGAATAACAGCAACCTTTTTAGATTATATAGTAAAGCTTCCTGCAGATATTATAAAACTCAGCAGAGAAATTCTTCATGAAAACACATTTCTCTTATCTATCAGTTAGTGGTTAAAGACTTGCTTAATGTTTTTTACCGTTGTAATAAGGTTCAGTAAATCAGAAAGTTGTCTAAGTACAATGCCGTGAAGGTATCAAAGAGCCTCTAAACACATCACCTAGGAAGTACTGAAAGGTGGCTGCAGCACCGTAATAAAGGCATTTTAGAGCCAACAAGGAAGGAGGGTAGATTGCTAGTACTAATGCTAGATTTAGGATTTACAAATGGAGACTTAATTTTGGATGTCACTGTAGGAGATTGTTTGGGCTCCAGTGATCAACAAAGGTTTCAGATTTCACAAAAGCAGATTTTCCTAAGTTAGAAAGAAATGTAGACAAGTCTTTGTTGGCCTGGGCATCTTTAAATGGGAGTCCAGGACAGTGGCATACCTCGAATATTTGGCACCTGGGCCCAATCCAATATTTGCTGCCCAAATCGTCCTCTTGTCCCTGGTAACTCACAGGTGCACTGGCACACACTTTTTTTTACACACACTTTCACATTTTGTGCGGACATACACATCCACACTCATATACTCATTAACACATACTTACACCCTCATGTTAACAGTTAAATGTCCGTACAAGCGACTTTATTGGTTGTTCGTACGGACATTTAACTGATAGAACAGGGAGACCAGTGGGATCTGCAGGACGAGTTACAGCACCAGGAGCCAAAAAGTCTTTACGAGCGACCAACAGAGTCGCTCGTACAGACTTTTAAAACTCCAATGCAGCAACTTACCCGGCAGATCCCACTGGTCTCCCTGTTCTATCAGTTAATAAATGATAGAACAGGGAGACCAATGGTATCTGCCGGGTAAGTTGCTTCATTAGGGGTTAAGCGACAGAGTTGCTCGTACAGACTTTTAGGCTCCTGGTGCACTTGTTGCACCTTAAGGGGTTAAGGGGCCATGCGAGTGAGCCTATTGGTCGCTTGCACGGCCCTTTAACCTATGGATTCCCATTATCTAACGCAGCATCGAAGGGGTTAACGGGAGTGGAAATCCATAGGTTCGCTGTCAGGGGTTACAAAGGGCGTGCGAGTGAGCCTATTGGTCACCTGCAGGGTCTTCCTCTGGCATCAACCAATTGGTTGATGCCAGAGGAGGTCCCTGTAGGCGACCAATAGGCCCATTCGCACTGCCCTGTAACCCGTGACGGGGAACCTGTGGATTTCCACTTCCGTGAACTGCCGCGATGCCAAGGTAAGTTAGAAGGGGAAGGGACCGGGGAGAGTGGTAGACGAAGACGATCACGAAGATCTACGTGGTGTGTGTCTTCGTCTTCGCCTACGTTTTACTTTAAAAAGTCTGTATTGTAGGTATAGAGTTTAAGGGAACAAAGAAGCTGTCAGACAATAATGAAAGACCATTATTACCTGCCATCAGCACCGGACCTTTCATGTAGTAGAATTTGTGATTCTGTTTGAGTAGATAGATAGTTCACTGGTAGAAGCTCCTGAACTGAGGAAAATGTAGGGACAACTCATGGAGAAGAAACAGAAGCAGTAGGAGGAGGAGAAGCAGTTGGTTCTCTAGTTGCTTCAGTTCCAGGCCAGTCTATATAATAATTCTAGGTAGAAAGAAGGGTCTCTTGATACCTAAGCATCCTAAATTTAAATTTTGTCCCAAAATTACTTTTCCCTTCAGTGCAAATCTGCTTTCCTTGGCATTTAAATATTGCTCCACCTCCTGTGACCCTGTTAGGCCAGAAACATATTTGTGCTCCCACTTCTATACTGGCCACTGAAGATTAGATTGGTCATTAGTTGCTCTTGTCTTACTTCTCTACAAAAAAAACTTGATAAATACGTGGCTCCCATTTAGCAATTCACCTTCTGTACATATTCTTAAAAGAATAAATGAAAAAAATATATTAAGCATACATAAAGGATGTCATTATTCTAACAAGCTACAAGTATTTAACATTTGTTGGCTATAATGTGGATTTGGATTTATTTTATCTCTTTGTCACTTTATGCTTTAGGAATGGCAGGCCAGATGGCCTCCATACTGGGGACCTACTCTGGGTGAAGCCTAGGTCAACCCCTAAGCAAAATATTATGATGGCAATAGGGAAAATATAGGAAGGAGGAAAAATTGCAGAGAAAACAAAAGGTGAAAGAGTTGAAGGGGAAAAACAACAAGATATGCTATCTGTCATTGTAAACAATATTATACAAATAATACTGTTTTACACTTCTAATTTGTTGGGTATGTTGCTGATTAAGTAAAATCAATATGTAGGTTGGAATACTCTTTCCCTATTACTCATTATGACCTTAAAGGAAAACATAGATTCATCTGCTATTCCTAGAAACATTTAACATCTGCCTTTGAAGAGCAGTGCAGGGGAGATCTTAAGAAATAATATACGCCTTAGATCTGACATGAGCTTGGTGACATATGATTTGAGGTCATACATGTAGATAGAATATTGAGATTAACGTGGCTTGCTTTGGTGAAGTATATCAAACTGAAAGTTACGCAAGAATTCAGGAACATTCTTGCAACATTTTGTGACTACCTTCATTTACAGCACTAAACCTAATAACTGGTTGTGCCACCCTTGTCAACAGTAGCTGCAATCAAGCGTTTGTGGTAGCTGTGGAGGAATTTTGACCCATTCTTCATTGGAGGAATGGAGGGTTTTGAAACATGAACTATCTTTTTTAGGTCCTGCCACAGTATCTCAATCAGATTCAAGTCAAGACTTTGACTAGGCCACTCCATAGGTAGGGTTGGGTAGCTTTTTCCTTCTATACATGAAATCATTATTTAAAAACTGCACTTTGTGTTTACTCAGTTTATCTTTATCTACTATTAAATAAGACAAATATGCAAAAATAGAAGAAATTCCATAAGCCAGTTCTTTTGGCCTCATCCAAATGTTAGTAGAAATAAACTCTGACTGTGCCCAACTAATGCCCAAGTGACATGAATTTCTATCCCCCTATATATGTATGGATTTATCTATCATTCTCATGTAAGAAGAGGACATGTAAAAAATTATTATTTTGTGATGCATTATTATTACTTATTTTTAAATATAGTGCCATCATACTCCGCAGTGATGTACAATGAGTAATAATGACATAACAAGTAGTAAATAACATGACAATTGGACTTACAGAAACACGAGGTAAGGAGGGTCCTGCTCAAACAAACTTAGATCCATCAGCAGATTGGGGGGGGGGGGCCTTAAAGTCCCAGGACTGCTTTGTCTCCCCTGTCCAGATCTGCCTTCCATTTATCTAAATAAAGTCATTTTTGTGAAACTTTTGTGGGCGGATTAAGTGGGCCAAGTAATTCTTACCAACAATCGAATTCTGTGTTTCAGTAGTTAAAACATATTGAATGTTAGCTGTTTTTCCCTATTCTCCCCCTAATACACAACTAATGACATTTCCAAGGATTTGGGGGTTGGCCAAGAAATAAAAAAAGACAAGTGTAATTAAGTAGAATATTCCAGGCTTTGGCCTCTATAGTTCCAACTACACAGGTGTGATGAGTCATTTGCAGTAGGACTGGGACCACACAATGAGTTTCTCCAAATAGCTCTCCACACAGTTCCTAAATCTGTTCTAATGTTTGTGGTTATTGAATACAAGGTCTTTCCAGAGGTAAGGAAAAGGTGCACACAAACCTTTACAAAAAATATGTAATATAAATGTACTCTCAGATAATTGTGTTATGGGCGAGAGCCTAGCGAGGATGAGTGTTAGGCATATTAACCATTTAGCTACCAGTTGTTCAGCAATAATGTTGAAAAGGCAGTGAAAAACTAGATATTAGTACTAATTTCACTGAACACAGAGGTAAAACTCTGGGACGGCTAGCTGGTACTGTAATTTTGTGTTTTTGGCTATTTCAGTAATTTCATGGTCCATTTACTCTATTCAGACCTTCCTTCATAGTCCACCTATCATCATAGGAATATGATAAGTGGAATATTGTTTTTATTAAAGTAGACATGTGTTACGATTGTTATAAAGCTTCTGATCTTTTTACTTACACCAGAACTTTTTTCAGTTAAAAATTAATTAAACTTTCATGCAGAAGTAAAACAGACCGTTTGACACTTACATAGGAATATATATATATATATATATATATATATATATATATTGTCTGTGAGCTTATATGTACTACTATAGGAATATATATATATATATATATATATATATATATATATTCCTATAGTAGTACATATAAGCTCACAGACAAAATAGTCAACAGGGTAGAGAAGGAGAAAAACATATTGTCATAAATAGGACCAAAACAAACAAAAAAAACAATCATAATGCACAAATACACTGAACTCACGCTACAATGAGAGGTTCTCCCAAAACACTATTCTCAAAAACGTCACTGTGGAGGGCCACAACAAATGATATAAAATACAAATGCCCAATCCTTCTAAGCAGGAAAGAAGACTCCATAAAAAATAGTTTTCCCAAGGCTACCTGATCTTGGTGTGACATTGAAGGTAATCTTCAGCACGTATAGCCAAGTATATGTAGTTCCAAAACTGTTCCCACAAAGTTGGAAACATAGCATTGCCCAAAATGTACCAAGACATTTTGGACAATGCTATGCTTGAATCTTTGTGGGAATGGCCATCTTTGGGGAAGGCCATTTTCTATTCCAACATGAATGTGCCCCAGAGCACAAAGCAAGGTCCATGAAGACATGGTTGGATGAAGAGGAACTTGACTGGCTGCACAGAGCCCTGACCTCGACCCCATTGAACACCTTTAGGATGAACTGAAATGGAGGTTGCGAGCCAGACCTTCTCGTCCATCATCAGTGCCTGACCTTACACATACTCTACTGGATGAATGGGCAAATCCCGCAGGAACACTCTTTCTTGTAGAAAGCCTTCTCAGAAGAGTGGAAGCTGTTATAGCTATAAGAGGGGGCAACTACATATGAATGTCTATGTATTCAGAATACAATGTCCTAAAAGTACCTGTTGGTGGAATGGTCAAGTGTCCCAATAATTTTGCCCATATAGTGTATATATATGGTAGGAGCACACCAAGGATTTCTGCTGGAAACCCATACATATCATGATTGTAGGGGGACTTACATTGTGATGTGACATTCCAACCACTCATTGTTCACCATCATTGTTGTGACACTGGACAGGCTTTTGACCTAGTGTATTATGGTGGGGAACTCATTAAGCCCCGTTGAGTAGCCACACCAATGACTGATCACTTTGCAAATCCTAGATTTTAGTCTACTGAATTATAAGCATGTCAGAAAAACCACTTCAAAAAAATGAAGGCATATTTTCCCCCTAAATGTGGTTAAAAAGACAATTGCATGTTTTGTACAACATCTCCAAACTTTAAACATGCAGAGACTCAAAATATCTTTCATTTGTAATACAGGAGACTTTTAATTTTCTGCATTTTTATATTATCATAAATAAACAGCTTACTCTGCTATCATCAAACATCTGGAATTGTTTAGTTGGGTGTCTGGAAGCAACATCTGTTTATGATATGCTGGGTTTATTAGTAACCAAATAATTTTCCACTTTTTAGAGGTTATGCTAAAAATTAAAAATAAAGTACTACCTTAAATGGAATTTTACTTACAAAGGGAAAACTACAGTAGTTAAAACAGGCCATCCTCATTTTATATATCGGCGTAACAATGATTCATACAGCATACCCCAATTTCAAACCAGATCTCGAGTTACGCCATGGAAGACTTACATCGTATGGATTTGGTATGGTTTTTAACCACTAAAAGTTGTGCTGCCCCATGTTCTCTTATTTTTAATCTACCTTTTCACACTTTGTTATAAATGTATTCTGTAAAATATACGGTAATGCCATGTTTGTCCCTTAGTTAGGCTTAAGAGGCCAACCACTTATCTTATATCTAGTGGCACACTCTCCACCAAGACATTATGTTTGTGTAGACTCAGCAGCACCTTCCTCTTCCTCCATCTGTGGTTTAAATGTACATATAAAACTTATATTATACAGAGAAGCCTTGCCTTACATGCTCAGACTAAGAGAAAATGGTTCTGATCATCTGTGACAAGAAAAGAAAGAGATGAAGAGAAAAAAACAATGTCTGTGAGCTACATTAAACTAATCGTTCTCATACTAACAGGCCTGGCCTCTCCATCTAGAACACCAGAAAAATGCCTGATGGGCAGCCGCACAAAATCGCTCCTGCGGCAGATCGAGTGCTGCAATGTGCGGCCACTGGCTGGAGCTGGCCTTAAAGCGCCAAGGCCACCTTTTTATCCTTGGTCTGGCCCTGTGAACTAACTTTTATAAAAAGGGTGGCTGCATGCTGCCAGCTAATGTCCAATTGTTTGGTTCCTTAAAAGGCAGACTTTTAAGAAATGATTAATAACTGCTGGACTAGCAGCAAAACATACAGTTTTGATACAATAGAAATTGTCATATGTTTTACATTTCCACACCACAATTAGAGTCCAATACATTTTTCACTTTATGGTACAATGCAAACAAGGTTTGTTTTTCTTTTGAAGATGTTGAAATGAAGTGGGGTAATCAATGGTGTTGAAGGCAGCAGATAGATCAAGAAAACAGTATAGAAAAACCATCCTAAGATTGAGCAGTGAAGACGTAATCTGTCACATTCATTAGTGCTGTTTTAGTCAAGTGTTGGGGCAAAACTTGTACTATCAAACATGAGCAGAGAGGGATCAGTGGATGTTTGTGTGATGTCTAATCATGCTTATTTTAGTCTTCAAGAGGATGGTCAAGTTCTATGATGATAATTGTTTGGATGATGAGATGGAAAGGTAGGAGATAAATAAAACTTTGGTGTGAACGCACAGGTAGACCTAGGGTCTTGGAAAGAAAGGCGATTAGGTTATAGCCAGAAAATGAAATAATTAGTGAAGAAGTCTTGTGGAAGCAGCGGATGAGAGATAACTAATAGAAATGTCAAAGTCAACAAGTATGAGAGCAAGTTATGAGTGAAGAGGAAAAGCTGAGGATGCTAGTCAGCAAACATAATTTGTATCAGGACAAGAAGACACTTAAATGACAACAACATGAAGGATAGAAACAGAAGGCATGAAAAGTATAATATTCCATTAAAATACTCTTCTCATATGTCTTTAAATTATGTCACTGCAGATCATTGGCAGTGGAACTGAGCCCTATATTTGGGAATGCGGAAGCAGTTCCTAGTAAAAAAAAAAACAACATGTATAGAAAAAAAAAAAGTATAGATTTTCATGGTCAAGTTTTGACCATAAAATATACACACTGCTTTTTCTCGATGTTGCTGATTTTATAGGAATGTTGGTGGAACACTGCCATTCAGCGCAAACCTATAAAAAACATGTCTATGGTCTAGACATGTTTATTGGGCACATGTAGCCTTTATATATATGTCAGATCAATTTTATTTGCAGCAAGAAAAGATCATCTGGCACATTTGTGAGTGCTTAGCAGAGATCAGTATCAGCTGAACCAAAAACAGGCCAGACTGTGTACTGTACTTTTAAGAATGTATTATAAAATATTCCCTTGTTCTCAATATGCAGGTCTGCGATAAGAATGTGTTTCTTGAGTCATAACCACCAGTGACACCCAGCGCAAACTACATGTCCTCTATGTCCACTTTGCTCACCTAGCCACATGTAACCCTTTTAGGCCAAAATTCTTACCAGATTCTTCTGATTTTGTTTTCTGGAGCAACATTGCTAAATACCTGCATGGACCAAAAAAATGACCTTATGTGTCACACACACACACACACTACAAATTTTCAGCAACAATAGAAGGATGAGGTACACAATGGAAACAATGTAATAAACAAGCACAGAGCAGTTTTACAGAAAGCCACAGAAGAAAAGCCACATTTTCTGACTCTACTTTTTCTGCTATTCTTTTATAGAATGGCTTTCACTTCAGCCACACACCCTTGATCTGGAGACAGATGTCTTTCTTTCTTTCTTTCTTTCTTTCTTTCTTTCTTTCTTTCTTTCTTTCTTTCTTTCTGTTGACCACTCTCTTCTCCAGCAAACCTTTCATTCTTATGGCATCCATTCTTATAAGGTTCAATAAATATTGGGGTAGTTATTTGCCATTTTAGTCACTGCACCTATTGTGTGCTTCCAAGACATTCATACATAATCCTCTGAACTATTTATTCTATATAACCGTTTCACACAAACACGTGTGCAGTGACTTGGAAAGTGGGGCACGCATGGAGATCCACAATTTTACCTTTTGCAATGGAATATTTATTTATGTTACACCATAGATAATATTGACAATAAAGCTGCATTACATTTTTCTGAACTCCAGGATACAGGAACTAAGGATCAACTAACCAACAGTGGATCAGCTGCGCATGTCAGAATTATATTTTTAATGGAAGTAATCTGCCCTTTATAGAATATATGACATATTCATACAAAGTATCTAAGACAAGTAAGGGGAGGTAATGAGAGGCTTACAACTGTGCTTGTGAAAGCTTTATTTTCACTACTTATTATTGTGCTTTATTCTGATTTACACTCCTGTAAACAATTATATTTGAAACATTTTTTAAAAGGCATTCAATGCTGGAGATAAAACTATCAGAAGTAATTGAATTACAATCCTCACCCAAACTGCAATAAAAGAAAATGAGATTCAATGAATTTTATCTTACTGATTTAGAGCTATATATGTCTATTTTTATCTCATATTTTTTCTTTCCAATATGTAAAGCTTACTACTACAATTACTTGTGACTGATTTAATCTTTGACATTGAAACCAGTCCTATATATATACAAATGGGGTAAGACAATTCCCTATGATTCCCAGAATTTTTATGGAATTCCTCTAATGTAATCAAAGGATGACAAGGGATTTGTTAAGACTGATGAACAGTTTTGCTGCATCTTAACCTAGGGTTCATCCAACCATTTCTGTATCTAGATTTTGTGTAGCTTATGTTATTATTGAAAGTGTTAAAGTTACTATGGAAAGCAAGGGAAAGCTAGCATATTTTGGCCCAAAGGACAAGCAATGCTATATGGGTTCCAGTAAATGTATACACAAACGCGCATGTTGTACTATACTTCTGGCTGTCATATTGGTTGAACAATCCCTGATTGGAAGTGTAAAAGTTATCTGTATCTAGATTTTAACCAGTATTGGTAAAAAAAATCAATAAAATAGACAAAATTGGATTTTATTAGACATTTTATTGTAGTCCATGACTACTTATGCCCAAAGTAAGCCAAAAGTGACTTCAGCACACAGAAGAGGGTAATAAGACCCATGTGGAGGAAACCACTAGGAATCTATGGCTTAAAGAACCTCCCTTTCCTCTGAGCATTAAGGGCAAGTGCTGCATCCACACATCTCTGCCCCCCCCCCCTTATAACACAAGTGTGCATTTTAGATGGAGCTCTCAATATTGCAACATTGGAGTTCTCAAATGCACAGAAGCATTGGTTTGTGTATCTAAATACCCTGCAGTATGTGTTTGGTGGTGTCATTTATAACTTTCTTAATTCTTTTTGCTGAATACCACATTAAACAGTGTATTAGGGACTGAGGTTTGGATGCATTGGGATGCTACTTGTCAAAGTTTCAAAGTAAGCATATTTATAGTTCTTACCACTAGATAAAATAACATCAAAAGATGAGTTTTGAGGCAACAGGCAAGTACATTATATGGACAAAAGTATTGGGGCACCGGACCATTACATCAACTTTCATGATATTGCATTTCGGAGAGTTTCCGTGAGAATTTTTGCCCAACATCCAGTAGAGTATTTGTAAGGTCAGGCACTGATGTTGATCAAATCAAATATTGATTTAATATGGTACATGTATATGCAAACACCATATTTTACCTGTTTTGAATGGCACTATCTAGGAATATATTTTTTAAACATGGGGATTATGGGTGAAATATTATAGTTACACAGACGTGGCTCATAATCTCCATTCCAGTTCATCCCAAAGGTGTTCTTCCACATCAAACTCATTCATATGGACCTTGGGGCACAGTCATGCTGGAATAGAAAAGGGCCTTCCCCAAACTGTTCCCACAAAGTTGTAAGCATAGCATTGTCCAAAATGTTTTGGTATGCTGAAGCATTAAGATTTCCCTTCACTGCTACTAGGGGATCCAACTCATGAAAAACAGCACCATACCATTATTCCTCCTCCACCATACTGTAAAGTTGGTACAGTGCAGTCCGGCAGGTAAAGTTCTCCTGGCATCTACCAAATCCAGACAGAGAAGTGTGATTTGTCACTCCGCAGAACTCATTTCCACTACTCCAGAGTCCAGTGGCGGCTCGCTTTACACAACTCAATTAAACGTTTGGCATTGTACTTCGTGATGTGGGGCTTTCATACAGCTGCTAGGCCATGGAAACCCGTTTCATGAAGCTCCTCTGTTGTTTTTGTGCTGATATTAATTCCAGCAGAAGTTTGGAATGCTTCATTTATGGAATCAGCAGAGATTGGGGGCCGTATTTATTTCATGGGCTTACCTGGCTACCCAGCTTCATGAAGGGGTGTGGCTAGCCCCACATAAAGGTGGGGCTAGCTCCAGCAGCCATTAATGAGTGGGGAGTAGGTGTGGCCCAATAACGCTCCCTTGTCCAGGGCTTCATCCACACACTTCGGGTCAAACCTGGGGAGTTCTCAAGTATGAACACGGGTAGAGTATTCATAAGAGCAGCTCCCTGGGGTCCTGAAAGTTTATGTAACTTTGTATACTATGTATCTTTTTTCCAAACAAAATGTATCAACTTCAACTAAATTCATAATTTGTCTAGGGCTCTCTGCAGACCGGCCACCTCCTCATTTTCCACACCATCACCACCCAAAATATTAGAGAAGGAGGGATTAAAAGACAGAAAGGCGCTAATAAGCGTGTTAATAATTGTGAAAGGTTTTAGATGCGTAGACTTTATCTAAAGGAGATTGTTGGAACCTTTTTATTTGATAGTCTCATCTTTACACTGTTACAGAGATAACTGCAAAAAGAACCGGAAAATAAAATGTGAGTGAAGGAGAGAAGAGGGGGAGCTCTCTGTTCAGGTGCTTTCCGGTCTCAGCAAATCCATGAGTTTAGTCCCAAGATTCTACTGACAACAGCACCTGACCAAGAGTAATGATTCCAAGCCACATACTTGAGAATGCTTCAGGGTCCAACAGCATTTGGGAGAACAGTGAGCTTGTGAAAGTTTAAGGCTTTTTGTCCAAAAAAGGGAGGTTTTACAGATACCATATGTTACATTTGCAGCTGGCATCCCAAGGGTCGATTTTAACCCAAACAAGATCAGCTGCAGGTTAGCATATCCCTTAAATCCAATGATAAAGGGAAATGTCTAAAGCTTAATATTGGAACATCGTGTATCTGCAATTACAGTACATTGTAGTACGGAGTTCAGTCCAGCATCTTGGCAGAAAAAAGAAATAGGAATCCAAAGCAGGATACTTATTTAGGATAATTTTATGAATAATTTCGGAAGTAGCCATAAAAACTAATGCATATATGTTTTGGGTGGTCTAAATGGAATACCAACTGGCCTGCAGGGTAATCAGCTAAGCCCTCAACCCGTGCTGGCTCTGGCACCCTTGTCTGCTTAGCAAGACATCCATGTCAGTGATACAAATGTAGCAACACAAGAGTTAACTGATATACAAAAAAATGGAAGGCTTGTGTATGTGTGCAGCTGCATCTGGCGTATTTGCAGATACCCAGATCTCCTGTCTTAGTGATGTCAAGTAACCAAGCATCATTTTTCTTCCAATGATGCTCTTATTGATGGGAGACAAGGACAGTAAAGCAAACATTAGATTTCACTGATCCATGAAAAAATGGGACTGTCACTTTTTAAAACACACATAGAAAAACAAAAGAAATAAACTTAAAGGGGAGTTCCTCCTGTTTTTTTCTTTATTGGTGGTATAGCTAAATAGTAGGCTACCTAGTATTGTGTGCTTAGCAGGCAGGTGTTAGGTAAGACAATGATAATGCAGCGAATCCTGTTTTCACAGTTCTCTAGGATCACCTTTCCTTGCCAGATTCCTCCGCTTATGACAGACACCACATGTGTGAAGCATTTTGCTAAAAGTAAGGGTGCATTTTGTGTCTTGCTCAGCCTATGGGACATTGGACAGCATTTGCAGCATTCATATATATACTCAATTAGATTGCATGCTATTCTATGTATGACATAACCACCGTGATCTCCTTGAATCACCCCAATCACTAATGTAAGCATTTCTGGATGTTAAACGCAAAACACATTATGTTCTTATTTGTGGGTGTCTATTAATTAAACGATAATATTTATGGTACTCACAGAAGGACCTTCTCTACTGTCTGAAAGACATGCATGGCTGTCTTTACTGGGTGGAATGGACAGTTGCTTTGGGTCCATGGCATATGGCCACCAAAAGCTCCCTCAACAGACACCATAATCTGGAAGTGGAAGTCTGTGAAGTTACCGGCACAAACCTCTTCTAATTTCCTTCTTCGTGGCTGGTGTGTCACCTTTTTGCTGAGGAAAGACATGATATCCCGGTGCCCAGGTGGTACTTGGGTCACAAGGAGGCATTGATGGAATGGTCTGTGCTGGCCGATGCACATATGTTCACCTTGTATTAATATGTGAATGGGCTGGGGCCACGGAGGCAAACTTATCCTGGGAGAAATTAAGTATAATAACAGTACTGGAGAAATAGTGCAAGCACGTTAGTGTGATTGATGGTTTCAGACTGAAGTATTCATTAGTACAGCACGCTGGCTGTCCAAGATAGGGGATTCACTGAAACAACAGCTGCACAGGGAACTTTTTTTTTCGTCCAATCTAACTTTTTTTTTAGTGTTTGCCTGCAAATAAAAAAAAACACCACCACATTTAACACTTTTGTAATTAAATGCAGCATTAGAAATGAAATAGTACTGTTGGGTGCCCAAACGGTTCCCACAAACATTTCCCTAATCATGTAAATCTTTATTTACTGGGAGCATGTCATGTGACACAAAAGCTGGCATTTAACATAAAAATGAAAAAAGAAAAAAGTTTCTGTCTTTTTTTATATGATTAAACCTTCAGAATGAAGAATTAAGTCAGTTCTACCAAGTCTTATTTGATTCACAGACTACAGAGTGCAAATCATGCTTAAGTCGAACATCTTCATAAATGTGTCATTTTTTTTCTCCTCGTTAATATAACTGTGATTATGGTGTTGTTTGTAGCTACTAAGTCCAATGGATATTAATCTTTAATCTTTGGTTCATAAGGTGCTCTGTAAAAAAACATAACATTTAATGTGTTCCGTGTGCATAATTCAGAAGTATCTAAAACGCGTGCTGCTATTATAACATGTTTCATTCTACAAATCACGTGCACTTCTCTGCTCCCAGGGGAGGGCTGGCAGCCTAAGGCCTGGGGGGCAAGTCTAGTCAACTGGCCCATTGCACCATCAAAGCGGCTGCGAGCGACATTGAAAGCGGCCGTCGTGCGGCAGTCACACCACCAGCGCCTAATGAAATTAAAGTGGCCGGTGTGCACGCACCGCATGCCTCAGCTCTTCATCACACCCCTTTTAAGACGTGGGAAGAGGAGCTGAGGCATGGCCGTTGGGTCTGACAGCCGCATGATGCAGGGGCGTACCTAGAGTATTTGGCACCTGTGGCAGACCCTGTATGTGGCACCCCCCACACACACACTTTAAAACTGCATAGTTTCTATGGTTAGGCAAACATTGACAGGGGTACAGCATATTTGTTATCATTATATGCTTAGGGATTACGCGGTACCACTGTCAATGTGTGCCTATACATTGAGCCAGACACTGACAACCCCTATCACTATATACTAAGCCAAACATTGATGTGGTGTAGGCTTACCACTTTAGTGACTGGCATAGTATATAGTAGGGATGCACCGAAATGAAAATTCTGGACTGAAACTAAAAATTCAGCATTCACTTGGCCAAAACTGAAAAAAAACCTTTAAAATACTTTATTAAAAGTAACACCAAAATTAGACAAAAAAATCAACAACAATATTAACATATATATATATATATATATATATATATATATATATACACACACATATATAACAACAATCACAATCCTATCATGCCCAGGTTCTAGCATGTGCTGGCTGACTTAGCATGATAGGAGTGTGATTGCTGTTTGCAATTATATATATATATATATATATATATTAATACTGTCATTGAATTATTCTGTCCAATAAAAGTGTTAACACACCGAAGTTGGACCAAAAAATAATTTATAACAGCAATCACACTCCTATCATGCCTAGGCAGCCACTACATGCTGGAATCTGGGCATGAAAGGAATGTGATTACGGACTCCCTATGCCAAGCTATCCCCCAACACGTACACATCCATGCTATCTGGAACCCTCATTCACAAACATTCAGCATAACACCCATCACTCTCACACACTTACATTCAGCATAACACCCATCACTCTCACACACTTACATTCAGCATAACACCCATCACTCTCACACACTTACATTCAGCATAACACCCATCACTCTCACACACTTACATTCAGCATAACACCCATCACTCTCACACACTTACATTCAGCATAACACCCATCACTCTCACACACTTACTAATCCACTCTCTCCTACCTTTTCTTCTTTCACTCTCACTTTTCCTCCTCCTCCTCTTCTTCTTCTTCTTCTACCTCTTCTTCTTCCTGTCCTTCCGGTGTACTGAGCGCGGAAGACGGTGGGCGTGGCTTCAGTGTTGTGCGCCGGGATTTCACATCAAGTCCCGGCGCACAGCCACAGTTGCCGCGCGCATCGTTTCTGAAGGCGTGCCTGCATGGTGGCACCCCTCAGATGAGCGGCAGCCGAGGCGGACCGCCCCCCTCCCCCGCCCGCCAGGTACGCATGACGGCCGCATTCAATCCTGCTCGCGGCCGCTTAGTTTTTAACTTTGCGGCCGCAGCCGCATTGAATGCTCGTCTGCCGGTCGTCCGTCCGGCCCACCGGCCCGGATTTAGGGCGGCCTGGGGGGCAATTGCCCCCCTGCCCAGCCCGCCCCTGTCTGCTCCGTAACATATATAAAAAAGACAGTTTTTGTTTGTTTTACTTTACATTTGATAAGGTATCGCATTGATTAAGTACAAATGTATCTTTCAGCGTTCCAGTTTCTTGAGTGAAGCATCTGGACATGAGTGAAGATACAGGATTCCAGCACTGATGGTGACAGTGTCAACAGTGAAAAAACTCTGATCTAGTTTAAACCTTGGCGCGTTCCATTTCTCATTTTGAAATATAATCACAAAACTGTCCTTAATTGCAACTATCAAGAACGAATATGTCTAGTAATGTTGTCACCTATTAAAGGCGCATTTATTGCAAAACTGTATTCAATTGCAATGCCTTTCATGAAGAATAATCTATAATGCAGTTTATTACAAAAGCTAAATGTTAATACTTAGGTAGTCTGAAAGAGGAAACCAAGATTCATATTCACCTAAGAGCCCCTAATATCAACTAGCTCTCTGACTACCTTGGCAGGTAATGATTTCCTGTAAATTGCCATGGAGAACAGAGTTGTAGAATATATGTCCTCCAGGTTGGACCATGTCTTTCTTATCTCACATTGAGCTCCTTCACACAGTGCAAATTGACCTAACAGACCATACCTTTGTGGATCGCACAATATCAGTTGTGTTGAGAGGAAAACAATAATTCACTATCTCTCTTAGAAGATTCCTAATTTTATAGCAGTTTGTTGGAACCCCATATTTACCAGATTACATAAAAACTTTATATGGAAAAACTATAGCCATCAGCTACTGATCCTAATGCCAAGTGCGTGGCAGCCTGGCTCTGCTGTATCCTATTTAGTTCCTCAACAAACAGTGAGGCACTGAGTGGGAGATAACAGGAGGGTATCCTCCTATCGCAGTCTGGAGGTCATCTACATTTCCAGCTTCTGACTTTAAATTAAATATGGCTGTCCAGGACATACAGTATGTTAAGATCAGGGGATAAAAAAGTAGTTTCAGATTTCAGAACAGGTAGAAGACCTAATAGACTAGATGGTGGAATTCTACATTTTACATATAGCAATATATTACGTGGGTCTATAGGCTATCAGTTAGCAGGCATTATAATGCTCAATACAATTCTACTTTAGACTTTCAGTTAAAGTAGATAGCTGTTTTTGCATGGCTCAAAAAGTTATCAGTACCACAACTCTCTCTTCTTCAGATGGACCTCTGAGGTCCTGAAAGCTCATGTAACTTTACATCATTTTCTATGTTGAGCCAAAAAAAAGGTATCAACCTGAACTAAAGATCAGTGATTTACTACTGCCACGGGCTGCCAAGACCGGTACCTCGGCCTCCACACAGAAGACTAGAAAATCTATTGATATTTAGCAAATTATTGGCTTCAGATTAAATTTAATCCAAATTCCTGGCATTGTGTTCAAAAGCAAAACCTCAGAGAAAAACAGACATGAAAAATTGAAGAGAACTAAGTGTACGAAACGGTATTTGTGTCTAAAGGAAGCTGGATCAGAAAGCACTCATGATATGACAGTGCAGCTTGGCAATGTCTGCAGCAATCAGCGTTTTAAGGGCTCAAAGTCTTCATTACCGGTACTTAAAAGGAACAATGCTTAACTAATAAGGTTAAACGCTTTGTACAAATATTATTCTTAAGTAGGCTTCCAGTGTTGAAAAAAAGAGGGGCTACTGCTAACAACTACTTTATCTTGGTTTTCTTTGTGATGCCAGATAAAGATTTCTAACAAATGGCTGGATCCCTCAGCTGAAAGTAGAACTTGGTAAAACTGTGCCTTATACAACCAACATGGACGACTGAAAATATACTTCTTAATATACAAAATACAGATCACCATAACTGTAAAATTGCATGGTTTTCCTCCGAGTCTCGAAGCGTTCACTCCAGTCTTAGAGTCCACAGTCAAGCAGTCCTTCATATCATGCCAAGATAAATCAAAGCATCCTTTTCACGGCACATTATGGTGGAAACACCTTTACCCCCTGGCAAGTCATGGTTTTCATAAGGATCATTATTAGAACCAATTCATTAGAGTGACTACAGTAGAACTTTTTTGTGAGAGGTTCCGAAATGTGACGATCACATAAATCTAGTTAAGAGGAACAAGAGGTCTTAACAATAGTACATAAAATTGAACATTTAGGTTGCAATTGATTGAATGCAGGAAGAAACATAAAATGTAATTGCAGATAAGAACCATTTGGCCCATGTAGTCTGCCCATCTTTATCAGCTTGTCGTGATGCAAAGAGGAAAAAAAAGACTTTTACATAAAGAAAATGAGAATTTCCCTCAATGCATCTATAAGTCAAATTCACAGGACAGAATATGTTTATAGTCCTAGGGAAATTGACTTAACAATTCATATAAAGCTAGCACTTCAAACATAGATCAAAGAAATACTTTAAAGCAATAGTAATAATACTGATTATCTTTAATAAAGATATTGGGATCAAACGGATCATTAATCATGGGATTAAGTATATGTGTGCAGGTGGAGAATTAATGCTCTTTAATCGTTTTTAGTAGTACTAGCTGTGATAGCAAGTCATTTAGGTAAATTAGCCACTGAGCATTTATTTGATCTGTAATAAATGTCTAATGTGCTTTTCAAAATGTAAAAAGTACAATGTCTTACATCAAGTTAATACTAGCTTTTCTTTAAAAGCTAGGGGCTAATCCCCCATCTTGAGAATCTTCCAAACAGTTGACATATACTTTACTTTAAGAACAACAAACAGTCTGTAATACAAATGTAACAGATGTACTAGTGGCCCTTAATGTGTCATTCATTACTTCTCATCCGGATACAACATTAAGGCTTTTACTTAAGTGTTAGAAGTAGGCAGCTGGTAAGAAGTTAGTAAGTGCACAAGTGAGAGCACAAATGGCCTCTGTCAGAAGCCACAAGGGTACCTAGATTAGCAAGTGTTCTAGGAAGCTTTTATACCCTGAATCTATCCTCCTACTTCTCATATTGTGGTCTTTTATGCAGCCCCCACCATAGGATCATTTGGCCACAAGAGTTGAGGGATTCCTCACGGGCTTGTAGGACTCTTTGTCCACAGAGTCCAGGTTAGGATGGCAGGTATCAGGAACCATGTAGGTAGTACCCAAAATATATGCTGTGAGGCCGAGGTCAGAAACCAGAGAGTCACTTCATGTAGGAACACAGGATGAAAGAAGAAAATGGTGAAATGGTGCGTTTTAGTGATAAATCTGATATGGATAGAAATACAGCCTAAAGACTTTTTGTCTTTGTTTTAAGATGTTCTTTTTCAATTTTCCAAAATATATAAAAAATGGGAATAAAAACCAAATATGTTATGTAGTATTTCTAAAAGAAATTTCACTCACATTTTAGTTGGAGTGCTATAGACACTTCAAATCAATCCCCTAAGTCTCCTTTCCGCACTTTCAGGGTATCCAACATGCTCAGGAACACAGGGGCCAGCAACACTCCGCATTAAAGAGTGCAGGCGTTCCACTCTCAGTTAAGTCTAACAATTGTCCTGATTATAGAAGAGGATGCAGCCTATATTGGGAGGTGGTCTACATTACTACAGACTACTTTTAAAGTCTAAATGGTGGTATTACACGGGAAGTGTGTATTCCTTAGTAATGGAACGACCTTATGTGCATGCACACGGGGTGTCTTGTTAGACCCCCTCCGCAATGTTTGCAGATCCAGCTCAGGAGCTTCTCCTGCATGGCAAACAGCAGGGGGATGGGTCGTAAACGCATATTGATGGATTGCATTTGGAAGGTGGACACTATATAAATTTAAGGAGACCCCTCAGCTATCATATGCATTAAACTTGTGTGTGTCATTGTACAACATATTGGGTATGGTTTTTGGCCCAGCTTACTTTTAGAGTTTTAGAAGAATCTAAAGAGGGACTGTGACCCTATCAGCCTTTTACATTATTTTTATTATTGCCTTTTTTTGTCAGTGTACTTTATTACAGATATGATTATTACATATTTTTTATAGAGCACCGCCAGATTTACTAGCACTAAGGCGATACGAGGAGAATACAACATTTACAACATCATTTAAACTAACAATATCCAAAACTAGCAATACCATGAACAAACATAAGACATACTTGTACAAAAAGAGGCCCCTCCTCTTGCGCAATATCTAAGTATATGATACATAATAGAAAAGATCAACTTAAAGAAATCTAAAGAAATATTTGAATACTTACATACATACCAAGTATGAGTATAGAACAAATAGATAAAAGAACACAAAATGAGAAGAACTAAAAAAAGTAAAGCAAGCATAAAAGGAACAAACTGTGTCCACAAGTTGGCTGGGCAAGAAACAGTAAAAGCAGCTGCCGTTACTACAAGCTCACAGAATTGTACTGCATATTCTTTAGATTTAGTCAAAGCATGTTCTTATAATCTGAACAAGAATATTGAAGCCAGAATTGTCCAGGTGGAGCGCATATAGTCACCCTCATCATGTGGAGAACTGGCCCATAAGCCAAATATATCTCCAATGAATTGTGCAGACATCTGAAACAAGAGATATTGTCCAAGAGGCCCAGGGCCATGCTTTACTCCTGCACACCTGATTCCTGTAGTGTAAGATTTCCTCCAGCTCTGAGTAATGTTTGCCACCGTGGACTTTGCTGAAGATATAAAATCATACAATGTCTGAAATGGATGGTAATTACATTGTGAGACTCAGGGGCGTAACTAGACGCCTCAGGGCCCGGGTGCGAGAATCTGTTAAGGGCCCCCCCACCCCCTCACCCCCCAAAAAAACATGATTTTTACCCAACAATTTTTTTTCAACAAATTCAATTTACATATTGAATCATATCTGTAAAAAAAACAAAGAAAAAGGGGCGCATGTACAAAGGGCATAATCCAGGGGTGTCCAAGTTTTTTCTGCAGTGGGCCACTTCATCAGAATTGTATACGTGCGCGGGCCGCACTCATTTTTCACTGTGACAAAAAATATGGCCTTTAATAAAATATGCAGATTAAAATAAAGTAAAATGACACAAAACCTTTACTCTTCCTCTCACTGATTTCTGGGCCTTGAAAGTTTTGCGACTACAAATTCAGGATTCCCTAGATTTATTCTAGGGATGAACTAAAATGAAAATTCTGGACCAAAACATTCAGGGTTCACTTAGCCAAAACCGAAAATGACCCCCACCTTTAAAAATAATAATAAAAACTCACATGTTTAATAAAAGTAGGTAACACACAATTGGACAAAATTAGCAATATGACTTGGCATGATAGGAGTGTGATTGCTAACAGCAATCACACTCCTATCATACCCAGGCAACCAGTAAATGCTGGTACCTAGGCATGATGGGACTGTGCTCGCTGTGATTGCTGTTAGAAATCACACTCCTATCATGCCAAGTCAGCCAGTACATGCTGGTACAGGGTGGCTGTAAGTGATGTGCAGACCCCATACTGCTGGCAGCATCACTACACAAGGGGGGCAGCTAGCTAGGTTTCAGCATGTACTGGCTGACTTGGCATGATAGGAGTGTGATTGCTAACAGTAGTCACAGTCCCATCATGCCTAGGTTCCAGCACTTACACATCCATCCAGTAAATGCTGGAACCTAGGCATGATGGGACTGTGATTGCTGTTAGCAATCACACTCCTATCATGCCAAGTCAGCCAGTACATGCTATCCATGCTATCACACACACCACACACACACATCACACACACTCCTAATCATTCATTCACAGATTCATTCCCTCAATCACACACACTCATTCAAACACCCTCCCCACTCCCTTACCTGCACTGCAGCTCCTCGATGCCGCTAACAGACTTCAGCAGGGGGCGCGGCCTCCCTCTGCCTTCTCTGCTAAAGCACAGAGGAAGTAGGATGTCACGTGAACTCCGCTTCCTCTGTGCAGTCCAGAAGACCCTCCCACAAGTAAGTAGCAGGGCTTGAGGTGCGGCTCGCGTAAGATCGGTTGCCCTGGCTGCCGATCTTACGCGGGCCGCACCTCGAGGTCTCGCGGGCCGCATTTTGGACGCCCCTGCCTTATTTTAAAAAAAAAAAAACGGAAAAAAGATTTCGGGCGGCCCCTTGGCTTGGGCCCCCCTGCCGCCGGGGCCCGGTCGCAGTCGCGACCCCTACGACCCCGGTAGTTCCGCCATTGGTGAGACTGGTATTAAGAGCAGGACACAGAATCCAAAATCAGAATCAATAAGCGCTGAAGATTTAGAGTGACACATAGAATTAAAGTTGACATGATATAATGACAACCAGCCCAATGGATGAGACGTGGGGATAAAAAAGTAAGATGGCATGTTATATAGAATAAGCTCACAGCTGGCAGCGGCAGCATTAGAGCGCACTGAGAATTATATCTGACGTGACGAGGTTGGTGAAAGCGGTCTACATGTGAAAGCATACAAGGTCAGCTCCAAGCAAGGACTTGGTCCTCATAGGCATGAGAGGTTCTGGGGATCCATCTCAAACATATGTAATGCACTTAATATACTCAAAAATACATTGGGAAAAAAAACAGATAAAAGGAAATAATTAGTTATATACCATCAAAAAGTAACTGTGCATTAGCACTTTTTGGGTTGAGTAAAAAGTAATCTTAATATGTACTATGAGCCTGAATATGCATATAGCATTTAACAGACATATATGTTCTATGTACATCTATTGTATCACAGATAACTCACATTCTGAATGTTATCAAAGGGGCAGTATAATGTCCCTAACAGCCTCATCTTTGTGAGTACTTTAATATGCATTATTTGAAAGGTTAAAAAATTTATCACTTAGAGAGAAGTAATGGAACGACCTTAGGCGCATGCACACGGGGTGTCTTGTTAGACCCCCTCCGCAGTGTTTGCAGATCCAGCTCAGGAGCTTTTCCTGCATGGCAAACAGCAGGATTGCATTTGGAAGATGGACACTATATAAATTTAAGGAGATCCCCCAGCTATCATATGCATTAAACTTGATATGGTGGCTGGAGTAAGCTCAGGGACCACTAAAGCTGTGTTGGATTCCAAGATTCCTGATTGATTCCACGATTTTAGTCTGACAGGATTGCATTTGGGATGGGTGTTCATATGTGCGTATGACATTAGAAAGATGTGAACATTTCCCGTGGTCCGTGATTTGTTAACAGGCATCATCCCAACCTCTTGCATCATGTGAGGTAGCAGACGTAATGTAAACAGAGGCTGTTTCTACAGAACAAAGCGAAGACCTACCATTAAAATCAAGACCCTGGCTTGGCAGATCGACAGAATGTAGCTCAGATCAGTATTACAAAAATCTGGAATTTACTTATACAGCCGAAGAACCTCCATCTCAGGAGAATAAAACCCAAAATCCACAGAATGTTTTGTCTCCAACTAATAAAAGAAAACCCGGTGTTGTGAGAAATTAACTGCTCAGCTGAGGACAAGCACGTGGTGTTCCTGTCTTTGGAAAGGAAATACCTACATCTTCTCGCTCACTTTTTAATCATCTTGTGCAAGATGGTGGTTCCCCAATGTCATCGAATAAACCACAGACCTTTGGGAGAAGAGTCCGTATGCTGTACTGCTTTTGTGCGCAGCTGAAACACAAATAGGCTGGAATGCTGATTGTACTCGAGAAAGTTTGACAGGAACATGTAGCCATTGACTTGCAATACGCAAGTCTGCGGCCAACGTCTGTTCCTGATTAGGTGGCTTGAATGCTGCAGCAGTTACGCTTTGCTTAATGCAGAACACTCACAGCTTGACAGTCCCAGACAAAACAGAGCTGCGATTCTCAGGGCCAGTTTCAACAGCACTGAAATGTAACCCACCTGCAGGAGACTTTTCCGGTGTGGAGTGGTTTAGAAATCAGAGTAACTCCAGATTTATATCAATTCATAACACTTGTGTCTGGAGTATGTTTTTCTCATTACTATAAGAGGAGAACGCACAGTACGCTGTAGCAGATATCTTCCAATTAGTAATCTTGTATTACAAAAACCTAATTAAATAAAAGATAGATTGATATATTGATAGAAAAATAGATAGATAAATAGATATATAGATGGATAGAAAGATAGATAACTAGTTCACTGGATTGCAAGGCACTTAGACCAATGTTTATGTGTTGTACTGCTGTGATTAACCCTAAGTTCTCCCTTGATGGAGAAAGATAGGCATAATTGTAAGAAAGGGCAGTTTACTGAAATGTTTAAAACATCACCATATTCTTGAGTGCAAATCCCCACCAGCGATGTGTTTCCTGTTGGAGCTGTCCTAGGCTCGATGTAAGCCAGCATCCCCCAGCTGCCTTCCCCTCCATGGTCGACGTCCCAAGTTCAATAACATAAAATCCTGACGCCCTTTGCCTTCAAAGCGCAAAGCCAACACAGCTTCCGTAGCGTAAAAAGGCCAGTTGGGATGATCAAAGATCTCCCATGTAACCAGCCCGTTGTGCAGCAACACACCGGGGGGACTGCTGCCCCCGGGACATGTAGGTCTAGGCCAGGATACATCACTGGGGACTGATTATATTTGACAGTATACACAGTATATTTCCTCTGCATGTTCTTCATCATGTCTAACATTAGTAGCAAAACAGAGATGCTAGTGGAGTTTAGATCCCTGGCATGGAGCTTTTGGAAAGGACCATTATCCAACGGCCCCTCTTTACGAGTCACAGTTCCTCTTTGGAGACTAAATCTTTCGGCTATATTACAACTCTACCTTGGGGGTAGCCATCTTAAATTCCTATCCTCTGGACCTGCATGGTCTTTCTCCCCATTGTATTATGTCTCATTACGGTTTGATCATTGCTTATTAAGCTTTTGGATTTTTGCTATGATGAAGACCCAATGCAATCCAAACATTGGCCTTTGACACTGGTCATGTAACATCTTGTTTCTCTCTCCTATTGTTGACCTGCAGTATTTTGCTCTTCCATCTGCGCCTCCTTGTTCAGATCATACAAAAGGCGTGCTCCCCTACAATATTATTTTCCATCACAATGACTGCACGAAACATACCCACCAGATTCCACCAAGCAGACCATAACAAGAAAAGCCTATTAAAATGTGTAATGCAACTCACAGCTTTTGAATATATATATATATATATATATATATACTGTAGATCCATCTGCTATATTTTAATATAAATATTATTAGCAAAACTCTGGAAATGTAAAGACAAGTTAAAATAAATTGACCTGACAACAACAGAGTAATGAAGGAAAGCACAGGTACATCTGGAGTCCCACGCTTATCTTTTAACACAGTAGTGTCGCTGTTTATATGAAAGGCTTGGTAATGAATTAAAAAGGAAGCCTCTTAAAGCAATTTACATTTCTCTAGACTGCTACAATTCAAGACACATTTACAGCACCTGCGGAGAGTATGTAGCACCAGAAGGAGCTGGAATCAAGTTTCCTTTGGTAGAACACATTTTGTTAAATACAGAATTTTCAGTACAAAGATGGTTTTGTCTTTATGACTAATCATGATTAAAGGACTTTGTAAATTTTTACGTTTCTTTGAAAAGTTCACTGTATTACCTGGAAACAATTTGATACAAATCATTGTGTTGGTAGCTTGAGGAGGTATGCAACAGAATGATGCATTGGTAGCCTAATCACATGGATTTTACTCAGGGGAGTTAAAACCAAAATTTGTTAGAAGGAATAAATGGGAAACGTGTTTCATAACCAAACCTTGTGTAAATAAAAAACTCTCTTCTCTGCAGACTTTATAAGATGACTGAATATTATACCCTTCCTGTGCAGACGTTCAGGGGTCGTAAGAAGATCACTAGCGTCACTAGCTGAGCTGCAAAACACGACTGACGGGGATGGAGAATATGTTTACGACTAGGAAACCTCACTCAGATCGTGTCACAGAGCCCTCTGCTAACAAAATATTTTATGTGTTTCTACTTTCCATAAAGGTATTTGTTTAGCATTAAATTCTCTAGGACAGTAGTAAAATTGTTATACAACGATTTTGCAGTGACTGGCCAACTGTACCCTTCAACAGTCAATGGACTACAACGCCGGACGCTTTTTTCTTTTTACGTTTATTCATCTGCTAGATGCGGATCAAGTTTTCTCATTAATTATTCAATTCGCTTTTTCAGTTTCTATTTTATTAAAATTTTGTTCATGCTTTGTCCAATCTGCGTTAATTGGGTACTAGGATGAGTTTCTTATATTAAAGTTTTAAAGTCATTAAAGGGACGCTCCAGCCATCATATGCACTTTATGGCTACATGGTCCCTTTAAATTTTTGTCTTGCCAATTTTGCAAGTGCGTTTGCCCCTTTCCCCCATCTTTTAGAAAAGTGCCCTGCAGGAGATGTGTTTAATCCAGTGCTGGTGAGGGCTGAGTGCAGGGGTCTGGGGTTTAAACCCCACTGTGCATGAGTAAAGTCTTCCCATTGATTTAATCCCATTGATTAGCATCTTAAAGCTGTCAGAAAGTGACAGAAAAGTGTTTGCAGCCAACTGGGAGGACAGCTTCAAGCAGCCAATCAGAAGCAAGAAATGTCGGGTCATGGAGGAAGAAGGCAGTTTTGCAGCTGCACATTCTGTGTCCGCTAAATTCTTTATCATTTTTGTTGTTGTTGGAAGAATGTATATAAAAGTACTCACAGAGAACCATAATATGCATTCTCCTATAGTAGGAGTGTCAGAGACATCAGACAATCCCTTTAATTTTTTTTTTCACTCAATATCAAAATGTGTTATATATTCCTTTTTTGTGCCCTTACAAAGTGCTAATGAGGGACACTCCAATCAACATATGCACTTTAACGTATTCTTAGAAATCTAATTACCGTAGAACATGTAAAATTTACCAGAATCTCCCTGACATCCTCTGGGGCCCCAGGCTTTAGCTGCGTTTCTCTACGTTTATAGAAATATCTGCCCGTAATATTGAAAGAGGCCCCGTCCCTGGAAACCTTTCAAAACATAAGTTGTAAGCCTTATCTATTTACCTAGGCTTGTGATTAATGTACCACCACCAGTCAGACTTATTTTACACATCTTTCCATTCTGTACCCTATATCTTACCTACTATTAACGTCATTAGGTTACGGTTTCTTTTCTTTCTTTCTTTTTTTTTTAACTCTTAAAGCAGCAGAATGAACAACATCGTTTTATCTGACACAGACAAGTGGGTTGCTAAAGATGAAATAATAGGACTAAAACCATGTGTTTACAGTTTAGTATCACAAGGTCAAAGGCTGCCAAATACATTGCTTCTGGTGTAGAAAAATGTGATATTGGCAAAAGTGGTTGCGCATTCACTGCTGCTAAGGTTGCTGCTTGTGGCCAGCCTCACGTCTATACGCAGCTAGCTTGCCTCTTCATGAAGCTCCTCCACCAAAAGTTCTAGGTGGCGACCACATTTTATTTCTGCCATTCATGGACAGAAAATGCAGCAGATGAGATCACACACACAGGCGTATAATACCGTATTTCCGCATGTATAAGACGCACCTTTTTTAGGAAAATATGGGGTCTAAAAATCGGGTGCGTCTTATACAGTGGTGGTAGACCTTCTTACCGGTTTTGCTCAGCAGCGTCTCCTGATCCGCCACGGCTGCACAGGAACCCAGTGGAGTCACGTGAATGCACATCGCATCACATGACTCCGCTCAGTTCCTGCTCGAGCAAGGCAGAGGGGAAACAGCGGCCCCCACGGAAGTCTGCGAGCGGCAGCAGAAGAAGATCTGCAGTTCAGGAGTAAATTAATGTTTGTATGTATGTATGTATGTATGTATGTATATGTGTGTGTTAGCATGGATCAGGGGGGCTGAAAGTGATGTGCATGTACTGGCTGCCTGAGCATGATAGGAGTGCGATTGCTAACAATTGCTAGCAGCTAACATCAATCACACTCATATCATGCCCAGGCAGTCAGTACAATAACTTTTTATGCAATATATTTTTATTTTTTTTTCGGCCCCCAAAAATAGGGGTACGTCTTATGCAAGAGAGCGTCTTATACTTGGTATATGGTATACGGTATACGGTATATATTTCACATACACACAAATTCACATACGCACACACCGTCACAAACATACTATGGACGTGTTTTATATCATATATTATCATTATTATTACATTTTATATGATATAAGTTATTAGGAAGCCTTGGGAACCATGTTGGTTTCAGCTGTAATAATATATATTTGTTAAAATATACATACAGGCATTACCAGACATGAGCAGTTTCCGGTTATTAACCCATCTAAAACCAGACATGAGCAGTTTCAGAGAATTAACTCCTCCACTACCAGACATTACACACTTTGGGTTACAGATTACACTGACCTCCGTGTTAAGGAGGAACTCAATCAGGAAAGGCTTCTCAATTCTCAATGCAGTGTCCCAGATTGAGGCTGCCCGGGACACGGGACAAAGTCCCATTGCGGAAATCCGGGATATGCACTCACCCTATTTCCAGGTAGCATATTATGGGAGGTTCCCAGGTATGCGAATACATTAAATACGATCGGTCAGCCTCTTGGTTTTTAACATTGTTAAATTAGTATAGCAAAAAAAACATTTAGTTTGTGCTTTTTGTATTGCAATGAGTGTAATGAAGACATAAGGCTTACAATTAAAATGAACATTTCCCTTCTGCGTACTGCTATCTCTAACACTGCCAGAATCCATATGCTTTCAAACTTAAATAGGGAAACCTAATGGGGAAGAATAATATTTAGAGGAGGAAGTTAAGATGGCTGCTCTGTTTTTAATAAATATATATTTCTTGTTTTATTTCTGTAAGTGCCATTATATAAGTGTACTGAACAGTAAAATTTAGGAAAAAGCAACAGGGAAGCACCTTTCCTCACACAAAGCATGGTGGGCCTGAGCTTCACTCAAACAGCAGTGCAGTAGGTGGGTTCACAGGCAGCAATATTAAAAGATATACTGGAAACAATTCTCCATCAGGACATAAATCATGTTTTATATATCACATCGTATAGCAAAACAAATATCATATGGGGAAACGGAGTGAAATTTGCGTATATCATATAGTGAAAGGCATAGTTCTTGAAGGTTAACAACTGAACACCAGGTGGAAGAGGTTAGATATGTTAAGAGGTGTTTAGGATTGATCAGGTCGAGCTCTCCAGTGGGGGGAGAAGCCGGGGGGACAAAGTGTTATCTACCCCACCACTAGTGGCCCCTCTCTCTAGTTGGTACTATACAGTAATTAATACTCAAGGTATTTTTGTACACTATTTTCCCTTTTAACAAGCTGTTGAACATTTGTGCTAGAAAATGAACATACATTGCGATGTCAATTTAAAAATCTAAATGCTTTACAAGTAATGGTGATAACAATTGTGTTACTTTCTTCATTACAAACATACAGATTGCATATATATTCAGTATATAATACATATACCCTATATCACTGCCTTTTGCAGGGTTTCCTCCTATATTTAGTTACTCCTCTCTTTGCCTCCCATCACATACTCAATGCCCCTATCTTTAACTTCTTGTTAAAGTCTTTGTTCTGGATATAATCCCTTCCTCCGTTTCCACGGCTTTTTGTGTATGCTGTACAATGTTTCTTGCAAGCACTTAGATACACTGCGATAAAGAAGCCAGCGCCACCATGAAAATGTATTATGTAACAGATATAGAATTGGAATATCCTGGTCAACAAGAAAGCGTAGCAACTCTTTCACTGCGCTTAAAAGATAAACTATCGTGAAAAAGAAAACTCGGAGCATCGTTAGATGCTTAGGAGGAGAGGTTCACATAAAAATAATAAACAAATAGATCATAGCATGATATGTAAAACTGTATTTTGGATTTCCCTTAAAAGTAATAAAAAAATTCTCCTATATTTATTTTAACTTTAAGAAGAAAATCATTTAATGGTGTGAAAAGAGACGCATTTTAAATATGTTTTTTCAATTGTTCTTCTGAATTCTAACAAAAAAAAGACAACCCCGCATATTTATTTTGCCTTTACGAAGGAAGAAGAAAAGTATTTTGTGGTGTGAAGACACATTTAAAATACAATAAAATGTATTTTCCAATTTAAAGACATTGCAGCCATAACATGCACTTTGCTTGCGGTGTCTTCATTTCTAATGTATAGAGGATTCTGTAAAATATGCATTTGCCGCGTGATTTCAATTTGAGCTCTTACTACCACTGACTGGCTGCTTCAAGAGAAAAAGCCTTAGACTTCAGAGGAGGACGGGCTACAGTTTCCACGTCAGTTAAGTGGGTTTAATTTTATGGGTTTCTGAGGAATGCATATTACTCACAGAGTACTTTAATATGCATGTCAGGGACACTAAATTGTCCCTTAAAATGTTCCAAAATTGGAATGAGAAGTGCTCTAGGAAACCATATTTCATCAGTTATTCAATTTCTTGCATTCTTTTGAATTACACATTGGTCTCATTAAAAATAATTTAGAATTACGCTTGCAATACTAAGAAGCATTTCTATATATAAAAGGCACATCTATGGTCCACAAAATTTAATTAGCAAAACCTGCATCAGGTGTTAGCAGTTGCAATGAAGTGGGAGGTACATACCACAAGCATACAGGACTTTTTTGTGGCTGCCCCTTGAATATATTCTTTAAATGTGTTGGAAAATGCCATTAAAGGGGTGGCTCAACAGACGGCCCTCATAATAGAGCCTTTACTCCTGTAGTATTATTCACCTGTTACAGACCATACCAGACCAAACCTGCCAAGAGAGAGATGCCCACCAAAACTCACAGACCAGCCAAAGAGAACACAGATAATGCTGAGGAGCTGCAAAGCTTGAAGTATCTGTCCGAAGGACCGCTATAAGCTGTACACTCCACAGAGCTGAACAGTGGCCAGAAAAAAGCCATTGCTTAAAGAAAACCAAAATAAGCAAACATGTAACATTTTTGCTGTTCACCAAAAGGCATGTTGGAGATTCCCCAAATATATGGAAGAAGGTACTCTGGTCAGATGAGACTAAAATTTAGCTTTTTGGCCATCAAGGAAAATATTATGTCTGGCACAGACCCGACACCTGTAAGCACCTCGAGAACACCATCCCCATGAAGTATGGCGGTGGCAGCATCATGCTGCGGGAATGTTTTTCATCAGCAGGGACTTTAAAGCTGGTCAGGATTGAAGGAATGATGATGGCGCTAAATACAGGGACATTCTTGAGGGAAATCCATTTCAGTCAGAGATTTGAGACTGGGACAGAGGTTCTCCTTTCAGCAGGACAATGACCCAAAGCATACTGCTAAAGCTCACAGCTGTAATTGCTGCAAAAGGTGTCTCTAAGTCAGGGGTTCTCAAACTGCGGCCCTCCAGCTGCTGCAGGACTACATCTCCCATAATGCTCCTTCAGCTAAGGGGCTGGCTGAGGAGTATGGGAGATGTAGTCCTGCAGCAGCTGGAGGGCCGCAGTTTGAGAACCCCTGCTCTAAGTATTGACTTGGGGGGGGTATGCACGCTCAGGTTTTCTGGGTTTTTCTTGTTATATTTCTTGTTTGTTTCACAATACAAAACTATCTTTGAATATCTTCAAAGTGGTAGGCATGTTGTGTAAATCCAATGATACAAACCATTTTAATTCCACGAAAAATACCAAGGAGGAGGGGGCGAATACTTTTGCAAGGCACTGTACATTCACCACAAGATGTGCTGTGCATACACAAGTGTACATATGGATGAAAATATACACTAACACATTCCAATGATCATTCCAAAGAGCAGAGTGCGCATCAAAAAGCTAAATGCATATACAGCGGAACCCCTGCGGCATCTGCCTTTAGCTTTTTGTTGCATATTTAGATCTTTACGCTATACTGGGTATTGGTATGTGTTTGGGTACAAAATGGTCCTTACTAACATGGACGAAAGGGGGGGGGGGGATCACAACATGAAGTCAGATGTTTTTTGCTCTCTGGGCAGAACTTAGTTTTTACTGATTGCTTTTTAAGCCATGCCATTAGGAGTTCACTTTTAACAAGGTCCAGTCTGAGAACCCGGTCTCCTCACAGCTACTAAGTAGCGCATGCCACACAAGAAGTGTGCTGGATTTGCTCATATCGCATGAAACTCACCAGGGTTGACAAGTCATACCACGTTGTTACAACTCTTAGATAAAAGGTTTCAAGTTACTGTTTAGTTTAAGGGCCACTCCATCCATCTTATGTTTCCCCTTACATCATACCTCACTTTTGTATCCCAGTGCATAGATGGGCTCAGCAAAATCATTTCTATATATCTGGTTTTATCAGCCCCCCCAGCTCTTTGGCTTGCAGATGTGTTTGGCCAAACACATTGCCTCTTACCAGGTGGTCTGAGATCACCCCCCAATGTGCAGAATCAATACCTAAAACCTCAGTTTAGCGGCACAGAACACCTGTTTTAATACAAAGAGTTTCTGATTTCTGCTGCTCCCAGTGCACATTTTGTCAATTAATCTACAGCAGGAGGTATAATGATCCCAGTGGCCCTTTCCATTAGACTCATGAGCAGGATTGTACATGCCAAACAGAAGACTGAAGTGTTGAAAGCACTGGGACATCGTAACCCCTGCAAACACTTTCTCTCTGTCAGACTATGAGAAGTGTGCTTGTTTCAGATACACTATATGGACAAGAGTATTGGGTCACCTGACCATTACACCAAAAGGGGGCTTTTATGGCATTGTATTCTAAATATATAGACATTAAGATATAGCCCCCCTTAACAGCTTCCACTCTTTTGGGAAGGCTTTCCACAAAAATTGTTTTTTGCCCATTCATCCAGTAGAGTATTTGTGAGGTGAGGCACTGATGATGGACAAGAAGACCTGGCTCACAATCACCATTCCAGCTCATCCCAAATGTGTTCAATGGCAATGAGGTCAGGGCTCTGTGAGGCAAGGGCAAGTTCTTCCACACCAGACTCACCAAAGCATGTATCTATGGCCCTTGAATAGAAAAAGGCCCTTCTCACAAAGTTGGGAGCATAGCATTATCCAAAATGTCTTGGCATGCGGAATCTAAGATTTTCCTTCATGGTTCCTTACACCACAGAGCACATTTCCACTGCTGCAGAGTCCAGTGGCGGCTGCTTTACACCACTTGATCCGACGCTTGGCATTGTACTTGGTGATGTGAGGCTTGCATGCATTTACTCAGCCATAGAAACCCATTCCATGAAGCTCCCAATGCACAGTTTTGTGCTGATATTAATGGAAGTGGAGTTGAAGCTATTATTATTATTGTTGTTTTTAATAGTGCCATCAAATTCCATAGAGCTGTACAATGGGTAGACAGGACATAACAAGTAGTATATAACATAACAAATTGACAAACGCTTCAACTTTCCAATACCACCACTTACAGCTGGCCTTGGAATATTTGGCGAGGATGAAATTTCACAAAACTGACTTACCGCAAAGGTGGCGTCCTATCACAGTACCGCACTTAAACTTACTGAGCTCTTCAGAACAACCCATTTTTTCAGAAATGTTTGTAAATGCAGACTGCATGGCTATATGCCTGATTTTATACACCTGTGGAAAGGGATCTGGCCCCTGAATTCAATAATTAAGAGGTGTGTCCCAATAATTTTGTCCGCACAGTGTATCATTAGCTTTGCATACATAAATGTTAAAAAATAAGTTAAAACAAAGAACTAGGGCTGAAACAACTAATCGATAAAGAAAACCGTTGTCAACGATTTTCATTATCGATTAGTCGAATAGATTTTCATCGATTTTAAAAAGAGGTTTTTTTCAGAGCAAATGCTCTGAAAAACTCCTCTCCTTATATAATCCGACCTTAAACAGAGATCAGATTATAACACTAGAATCCAGATCCCCCGCAACGCTGCAGGGGACCTGGATTCCCCTCACTGTCGACCAGTGGCTGTCCGTGCGATGCGCACAGACAACTTCCGCCTCTCCCTTCCACTTCATACACCCCTCTGACTCCTCCCCCCTCCCATACACCCCTCTGACTCCTCCCCCCTCCCATACATCACTCTGCCTCTCTCCTGACTCCCTGGTGTTTTGTGAACCTCCGTTGCTGACAGGAGGCAGAGTGGAGTATGGGAGGGGGGAGGAGGCAGAGTGGAGTATGGGAGGGGGGAGGAGGCAAAGTGGAGTATGGGAGGGGGGAGGAGGCAAAGTGGTGTATGGGAGGGGGGAGGAGGCAAAGTGGTGTATGGGAGGGGGAGGAGGCAAAGTGGTGTATGGGAGGGGGGGGGAGGAGGCAGAGTGGTATATGGGAGGGGGAGGAGCCAGAGTGGTGTATGGGTGAGTTATAGTGGTGTATGGGGGGGTATTATCAATTTCAGGGCATATAGGGGGTATAAGGCATATCGATATTAGGCATATCAGGGGGCAGAAAACATCTGGGGGTAAAAGGTATATCAGGGGTCTCAGTTGCATATCACTGGCATATAAGGAGTATAAGGCATATCGGGGGCCCAGTGGCATATCAGGGGGCACAGTGGAATCTGGCATATAAGTGCTATAAGGCATATATGGGGGCAGAGTGGCAAGCTGGGGGTCAGATGTGCATAACTGGGGGCAGTTTGGTAAATAAAAGTTTTTATTAAATATGAAAAATAGTTAACATATGAATTAATATTTACTAATAACTTTGTATTAAAACCTAGTTTGAGAAACACTGTTTGGGTTCTTGTAGCTTTTATTATTATATCAGTAAAATAAGAAGGTGAATAGCGAGAGGCCATTGCAATAAAGAGATGAAAATGTAAATTGTACGTTTTTTATTACATTATTTTAAATTTTAAAAAATTGCATTTTTTTATCCGATTAATTGAAAAAATAATCGGCCAACTAATCGATTATTAAAATAATCGTTAGTTGCAGCCCTACAAAGAAGAAAGGCCACTTTATACAAAACAATGTTTTAATGGCAAAAGTAAACGGTTTCAGTCAATATTTAAAATATTTAATAGATATCAGAAAATAAAGCATGATACCCCTAAAATTATGGAAATCTAAAAATATATACCAGAATATGATGGTTTGGACAAGGAATTACATTTACTGATATGAATATGATACAATAATGTTAATAAAGTTAATTATACTGGTAATTAACTCAGACATATCCAGGGTTTATGAAAAGTTTGCTTATCTACAGCAGAACCATCTTCATATCAAGAGTAATACCTACTTCGTTGTCATTGAAGTGTAAGCTAAAGGTACACAGTTTTGCCAAATAAGTTAAGTGTCAGTAATTTGATTTTCTGTTCCCCAGTTGCCAGTTTTTCGTTTTTGCATGCTTAGCCAATCATCTCTTTAGATCCATAATTGAAGTGGGGTCGTCTTCTCCCCTTGGCCTTCTAACTTGGCGTATCTATCTTAAATTAAGTTTCGGTGTCTGATGCAGGGCTGCACAACTCCAGTCCTCGCGAGCCACAAACAAAAATCCTTGCCTGAAAACAAGTAGGTTACTGGATGAGATGCCTGTGCTTAAAATGGGATATCCCAAAAACTGTGGCCTGTTTGTGGACTTTGAGGACTCGAGTTGTGAAACCCTTGTCTGATGCTATAGGTGACTACAGAGATGTATATGTACAAGACAGACAGCCCTTGACTACTGTGAGTAATTCATTACATGGAAAGGACATTTCTCAGAGTGCATGATAACCTAAGGTACTAGTTGAGAGCAGAATAATTTTTACAGAGCGAGATTCACCTGGAAAGGATTTTAAAGCTCTGATTGGAGCTCCAGTCCTGGTGCAATATACCCCCACCAATATAAAGAACGGCTGCTTCTTACAGCTTTACAAGCGTCCACCATTATGAGACTGTGTTCTGTGCTACTTTATTAAGTAATGGCAGGTCAATGGAAATGTCCAATGTATTACGTTTAGGTCATACCTGTGATTTTACAAATGAAACCCAGAAAGCCGAGTGCACGTGGCACACATGGACAGTGACATAAGTCTAAAGAACTCTCTGAGCACAAGCCCTTATAACCATGCACTCCCACCATTCAAAAAATCAGAGAGGTATGTATTAATAAAATAATAAAAAATGTCTTGTTAAAACAGGTTTAAATCCGAGCATGCGCTCACATACCTCTCTGCGTGTCAAAATTGTGATGTGCATTCTTGACAAACTTTTTTAGCTCTTGGGAGGCTGAACATATCACAGTAAAATCTGATCTGTCTCCTTGTTCTCTCCACTGTAAGAACAATGTTGTCCACAGTCAACAGTGGGTAAGATATAGGCACTTTTATACACAAAATGTATATTAAATCTATTTGAGTAATGTAGGTATTAGTCTTAACTCATACAGATTTTTTACCCCAATTCATATTTTTTGCTTTTTTTCATGGCAATTGGACCAGAGTCATTGATGGAAGGCTTCTAATCGTAATCTGTTTGGGTCTTCAGGGTGCCGCAGTGCAATTCCATATCTCAGTATCATTTCAATGTATGGAGGCCAGTAATGCTTGTCAATTACAACATATGGGTCGTGTGGAGTTGACATCATCTTGTTTATGAGGATCTTAAAGATGGAAAATTAAAGTCAGTAGTGCTCAAAGTGATGTTTTTCACAATATATGCCAGTCAGAGCTTAAAATTATTACAGACTTCCATGGATTTCAGACTACCAGCAAATGGTTTTATTTCAACACATTTCACATTGTAATTGTAAGCAGAAAAGGAAAAAGATAAAAAAGTTAGTAAACAAGGATAGATGATGTCCCAAACAGTCTTCATGATAGGTATAATAAATAAAATGCCTGGGATACATCTATGGCCATCGCTAAGCGACAAAGAAAAGGAATGTAAAGGGGAGCTGGCTTTTTTATTATTATGATTACCATTAAAAATGAGTTTTCAAAGATACTGTATTGTTTTCTGTTTTAAAGCAGTTCTAGATTTTAGATCGCCTTATCATAGTGCAAACAATAGAATGGCTCAGTCTCAATCATACAGCCTGACACTAACTATGGAGGAACAGACTTTATGAGCAGCCATTTTCATATAGATTCAACTCAGTGTGGTGACTGAGATTGAAGAAAAGTAACGCAAAATATCACATGACTGACAACAATGGCAGCCTCTGGTTCTGCAGGAAGTTAATTAATGAAATAAAACCATGTTTTCTTCAGTACTAAAACTCATTACTGCATATAGTACTGCATTTAAAGCTCAAGCCCCCCTAAAATTTGCCCGAGACAAGTCTATCCTGAACTTATAACCAAGGATCAAATATGGTTTGATGTTTCACAGCAGGTACAAAAATGGGCATACTAGATGAGCTAAACAGGCCATATGCCAGATTCTACTTCTTTTTCTTTCTTGCAATGTAGTAATATGTGGATAAAAACATGAGAGTCTAGGCTTTATCTACTATTTTATCTGTGCTCCTTTTATTTGGTAGCCTGCCCAAGCTTTACAATGGTAAAGCACTTTTGACATGTAATATGTGCCGACTGTTGCTCTTTTTTTCCCTTTTTTTTCATATTTAAGATGTCAAATAAATTCAAATAATCAGTTACGGTGTTAATGCAAAAATGGGCTTTTGTTTCACCAGAGACAGCAATGGAAATAAATCTGTTAGTCAATTTCGCTGAAGTTACTGTCAGTTTAGATCTCTTGAAATGCCTTGAAGTGATGGATGCATCAAGTTACAATACCATAAAAAGTGCTTTCTGTTTGGATGACATTATACGATGTCATAAGAGGATATGATGTTCTCTAGATCAGGAGATTCCTCATAATAAGGAACTGGCGTATCAGCGTTGTGGCCCGTTATCTTAGCCAATGTCACAATGACCTAAGTTTTTGAAGTGCTTGAAGAACCAAATGCTGTCTACCAAGGAAACAGCGTGAAGTCTAAATTCATGCTTAATTTGCAAGAAACTGCAGTGGTTTCCTAACCCTGTAAATGCAGCACTAATATTATCGATTACATTGTATACTACTGCATACCAACTATTATACACAGACAGGGATATATGCGGCAGGTTCTACTATATTTAAAGGGACATGTCCAAGACAACCCAACTGAAATCCATACTATAGGAGAATGCACATTAAAGTGCTCTGTAAATACTTTGTTAGGCATTCTTCCAAAATGTAAAGTCTTCCCATTGATCTCAATGGGAGCACGTTCTTGCCAGTGATAGGCTTCTTAACATGTCAATCAGTGGCAGTACAGTACTTCCAATGAAATCAATGACAGTGTTTATGCCACTGATTAATAGTGCTTCCATTGCCTTAAACAGACTGCTGCGTGCAGAATTCAACAGAGCCTGTGCTGCATTGGAGGCGAGAAGGCCACGTGCAGGGAGATGCATTCGGCTGAACGCATCTCTTGCAGGCCTTTTAGCTGGTGAGGTGGGGAAGGGGCGAATGCATTTGGGGGGGGGGGGGGGGGGGAGTCTACATAATCCCCTCATGCATCTGCAAAACAGACCACGTGAAAATGTAAAGGGGGCTTGTACGTATCATATAACGGTCTAAACTTTATTTTGTTTCACCGTACTATTACTGGAGGCATACGCAATGTGGTGACAAGTCAAAATCCTACTCTAAATTCTGTTCTCGTCTTATCACAATTTTCCCAGTTTCCCTAAAAAAGAGACAGCTACAACTACATAGTTTCATCTCTTTACAAGCCCTCCCGCTACCTCCTGTCATTTTTGCCCCAATATGGCCAACGCCAGTGACATATACCCCACAGTTTACATTACCTCTAAAATTTCATGTAAAGTTATCAACTCCACCGAAGGCTCTGGAGAAAGCACCTAGAAGATAATTAGCGCAAAAACAGTTTGCTAGTTAGCAAGAAAGTTCATAGGAGTTGAACCTATCCAATATAGTACTAACTGCACAAATCAAAAGGAGGCAAAACATACCGTATTTGCTCGATTATAAGACGAGGTTTTTTTCAGAGCAAATGCTCTGAAAAATACCCCTCGTCTTCTAATCGGGGTCGTCTTCTAATCAGACCTCAAATAGAGGTCTGATTAGGAGACTAAGATCCAGATCCCCCCACCGCTGCAGGGGACCTGGATCCTCCTGTCTCACCCCCCCCCCCCATCATACACACTTACCGGTGCTTCCTGCTGTACTGCCGGGGCAGCGGGTTGACGTCTACGCGATCCGCGTAGACAACGTCCGCTGCAGCCGGAAGGAGGTGTGGCTAGCAGCGGGGGTTGTCTGCGTCCGTCGCGTAGACCTTCCCCGACTGTCAGAGATCAGAGTTCCCCGCACCGGAACCGCACCGGTGCGGGGAACTCTGATCTCTGACAGCCGGGGAAAGTATACGCGACGGACGCATACAAACCCCCCCTGCCAACTCCACCTCCTTCCGGCTGCAGCGGAAGGCGACGTCAACCTGCTGCCCCGGCTGGAAGCACCGGTAAGAGAGGGCTGAGAGGGGATAGAGGGGTGAGAGGGGTGAGAGGGGGGGGGGAGAGAGTGTGTGTGTGTGTGTGTTAGTTAAATGGGGGTATAGGGTGTGTGTGTGTGTGTGTTAAATGGGGGCATAGGGCATTTCTGGAGTGGCGTTAAGGGGGCATTTAATAGAGCACTCTGCCTCCTGAAATGCCTTATACCTCCCTATATGCCACTCTGCCCCATAATATGCCTTTTAACCCCCTAAATGCCAGAGTGGCATATAGGGGTATAAGGCATTTCTGGAGGCAGAGTGCTCTATACAATGCCTTTTAACTCCCTTAATGCCACTCTGCCTCCTGGAATGCCTTATACCTCCCTATATGCCACTCTACCCCATAATATGCATTTTAACCCCCTAAATGCCAGAATGGGATATAGGGGTATAAGGCATTTCTGGAGGCAGAGTGGCACATAGGGGGTCAAAAGGCATACCATGGGGCACAGTGGCATATAGAGGGTTAAAAGGCATATCATGGGCCACAGTGCCATATTGGTGTGGCAAGCCTGGGGGCAGATGTGCGTAACTGGGGGACAGGTTGGAAAATACAAGGAAATAAAAACAAAAAAAATATTTTTCTCAATCATAGCTTTTATTTAAAAAAATAGTTTACATGAATTAACATTTACTGGTAAAACTTTTTTCCTTTAGGGTCGTCTTATATTCAGGCTTTTTCTTTTTTTCCTAAGTTAATATTCAGATTTTGGGGGGTCGTCTTATAATCAGGGTCGTCTTATAATCGAGCAAATACGGTATATACATGTGGCAATTTTACTCCTAAGGGATCCCATGGACAGTCAGAACAAGCTCTGGTTCTACTAGAGACATTAATTATGATGTATGCCACTGAATGTCCTTTCTTGATTATTCCACAGGGTTTGCAATCTCCACCTCCATACATAGCAGTAAATGAGAGAGCTCTCCCGTAAAGAATTTCCTTGTTTAAGAGGACACCATGGCTCCTGTAATCATAATAAGCTGGCTGCTGTTGCCTGCTCTGTCAAGTGGGTTAAAATTACCCCCGCAATGGCCAAGTATTGACCTCACATATACATTATACTCTTTCCAATTAAATCACATCCTTCTCCTTTACTTGTATTGGGGCCTGAATGCAGGAGCACATAAAGGGGTTTCAAACATTTAGTGCACTACAAGTGAACAGGACAAAATATTGCTGACCAAAAATGCGGTCTTTGAGCTTGACTAAATACATTTATGTATACATTTTTTGTGAGCTGCTTTCTAACAACTAGATAGAAACCTTTTAGATAGGTGTGTGAACAATGTTATATCTTCCACTGATCACCTGAATGGAACACTCACATGAATGTGTAATGCCTTCACTCTCTCATATGTAATAATTCACACATATAGAAGGCATTTTGAATAAAAAAGCGCTACCCTATTTCAAGACATACCCTTTTCTTTTTGCTGCTCAGATCGTGTTGTTCAGGAAGAGGAAAATTATCTTCTAGAAAGGCTCCCAGCGCCGTTAAGAGTTCCTCCTTATACGCTCTTACTTTCACAAGCTTACTTGCAAGATCTTGAAACACGCTTTGAAGACGTAAGCATGTAAAAATGTTTATACAATGATTGCTAACACATCAAAAAGTTATTTATATTTATGGGGAGTTTCAGTAAGCACAGTTAAGACTTACAGAAATTGTGTCACATGCCTGTTATACCCCTGCATAACGGCGCACCATCCTACTACGTCAAAGTATCGGACATTTGCATAAAACAAATTCTAAGCTTTTAGAATCTCACTGGCATTATTAAGTTAATTCTTATCCACATATAACTGTTAATGTTTGGTAAATATTACAGAATAAAACATTCATATGGATTCAGTTGTGTGTAGCAATAGATGTGTTGATCTCTGCTGCACAGTTTTATTTTTGACATATTAGATCATTGACGTGGCAGGTGAGCTTATGTGCTTTAGCCAAAATATAGCACTATTCATAACTATTACAACTATATAACACTTGTGTTTCTCAGCCTACTAATTTGTTCTTCTAAATCATATATATAATTATATATAAAACATGACTAAAAAGGTTGTTGCTGCCACACAGCAAATTGGGACTGAGTTCAGACATAATTGTTTCTGTTTTTATAAATGTATAGTTGAGTGTAAGATCGCAGCAGCAGGGTTCCCTAACTAAATTCAGCCTTTGGCACAAACCATGACAGACTGACAATATCTGGTATTAGTAGTACAAACCTATTTGGTTAATTATATCAATCTCCAATCCATCTGGCCCACAGCCTTATAAAACTGATTTAGACACCTCTAGTATAAAGAATAAAATAAAAAAAAGGAAAGAACCCCCTGCCCCAAAAACAACACAAACATACATCAGAAAGGAAAACAATAACGTAACCAAATAGGTTTGCCTTTCTACACTTAACCTTACAGCAGAGTTACATAATAATGCAATTTAATAATAAGATATTCAGTTTACCTAGTCTCTGAAAACCCAGTGGCCTGACTTCTCAGCTCTTCAAGCCTGGCAGTGAGAGCATCCAGTAACTGCTGCTGACCATCCAACCAATACTGTTCTCTAAAACCAACAGAGAAGAAAAGAATGTCCCGTCTTATATGGACACACAGAGAAACAACAGATAAAGCTTTGAACACAAATCCCTCAAAACAAGTTACTTAATACATTAATGATATAGTATGTAGTAAAAACATTGACCAATTTCATTATTTCTTCATGGTGCCAGGATTTAAAGTCTTTAAAGACAGGGGGACATCCTGGTATAATTGAGGGTGAAATAAACTGTAGTCACAATATCCCTTTAATTAATACCTATACATGTGGACTATTTAAATGTTGATGCCATAGAAGTCTAATGCTGGTTTAAAAATGAAAATAAAAATGAACAAATTATTCCAAGAAGAACCTTCACTGCATCCACATTCTAAGTGTGTTCACCATATGTCTTGTTTCACCCAAGGGAAAATCTGCCCTTTCAAGAACCTTTTCACATACTAGACTTTTCTGTAATCAAACGTTAGAAACAGGTTAAAAGGACACACCAGTCATCATACGCACGCTAATGGCATAAAGGCCAAGTGTCTCTTTAAAATGCATTCTTTATTGGTGGTGATGAATAAAGTTTTGGCAAATTTTCCCACACAATTTTACAATTTGTCCCAAACAGATAAACTGACCCGTACAGCAATCTCTGCTGTTGAATATGCTTTACTAGTGTAAGGGGCCAGTCATTGAAATTACGTGGCCAAAAATCTTTCCGCCTTTCTATCGCTATACTTACCCCCCCCATCTCCCAAGTCTTTTATTTCATTTTCCCCTCTTTTCTTTCATTCACTTTTTTTCTCCATCTTCTCTGTATTTTTTAACAGCTCTCTAACAGAGAGAAGTGCACACTGCCTAGACATCCCCTTATGCTCTTTTATGATGCCAGAGATCTCAATTGGCACTGGGTCCCTCATCAGGGTTCCCCTGAACAGCAATCATAGGAATCCTATTGGGAACCCTCTGATTGTTGCAGAATACATACACGCATTGTGTGGTCAGCAAGGTATTATGGCTGGAGACCCAATGAGCCCCTGACACATGAAGGGAATTCCCCGGTGATTTTGAAGGGAATTCCCCAGATTTTGGCCCCAGCTGCCAAAGGGGAGACCAGGCAGTCAGCCTGATCCCCCATAAAACAGCAGACCCCTTTGGTGTAAAAATAGGGCAGGTTAGAGCAGAGGAACACTGAAGGGAGCAGGTAACAGCTGAAAAGGTAGGAAGGGGCTGGGAGGATGAGATAGGAGCACGAGGGGCCAGTGAGAGACAGCAGGGAGTGAAGAGCAGCAGATGGCCAGACAGAAACAGAATAGGAGAACTGAAATGCTGAGCTGTATGAAGACGCATGTGCACTCTGACTGGACCTTAACACCTGCCCAATGTGACAGACAACTCCCAAGGTGACAAAAGTTGTTATATATATTAGACAGGAAAACATACAATTTAAAGCAGTCAGTAAATTCACCCCTAGGTACCTTGTCAAATCTATTCACTTCCTAGCTACCTCAGGAAGATCTAGATTGATAATTACATATTTTATCATCATTATTTGAATATGAATATCATACTCTTCCAGATCTTTCTTCAATTCTTTGTTCTTTGCTTGAACTGAAGAAAGCATCATCTCAAGCTCCCGGTCTGTTTTCTTCAACTGCAAGGAAAGCGTACACATTCAGATACACAAAACACATACGAAACACAATGCAAAAATATTATAAAAATGCCAGGTGTGAAAACTACTGGAATCTATTCATAAAAAAAGATACTTATTCTATACTTTCTACACATAACAGAAACAAAACACAGTCAGTGAAGTCAGACCAAGGTTCAGCTGTTATATAGGCTTTGCTCAAACCTACAACTTATTGGTGTAAGAAGCAGAACATGACCTACAAAAGAATCTTACAACACAAAAAGAAAGATGAGAATTTAAGATGTTGTTTGATCTGTTGAGTGCATAATTGAGGACTTTGGATTGTGTGATTCCCAGTTCACAGAACATGGGGACTTCAGCTTTTTTTGATCATGGAGTGATGACAGGAGAATTCCTGGATCCTATTAATTTTTCTCAAGCACATGTCATCCCTTGGAGAACAGGACTCCAAGTAAATATCAGCCTTTCTGCAGAACAGAGGGATAATAAAAGGGTGGAAGTACACTCATGTATTTAACATGTCATAAGTACTTAATAGGGTTCTTAAAACACATCTGTTTCTCTCCTGAATACAGATTATCTGTAGTGGTTTCACGTGCGGTAGTGTGCACCATAACATAATATCGTAAATACTTCTGGAATGCAATCGTTTTGGAAAGATGGAGAGTAGAAAAATAATGTCATTAAGAGGCATTAAGACCATACAAAAGTAACATTGTACAGCAAAAATAAATTAGATTACACTGCTCTCATGTGGAAGGGTAATGATCCCTGTCTAGAAGAGCAAGATGCTTCTTCTAATCATTGGAATTATGATACGCGACTATTAACTGCCTGCCACTACATTTTTATTTGTATGCATTCTCTCTTCACATACCCCCCCTCCTTTTAATCTGCATAAGCCTTCACTAAACCTATCCTCTGCGCAACTGCATCAGCATTTGAAATTGCAGTTTCTTACAGTTAAAAAAAATATATAAAATGATCAAAATACAACTAAATCAAGAGGTTATGGGCCATTAGGACTCTTATGACATGTACTACTAATTGCCAGACAAACAGGATTATACAACATGTTGAATCCTCACTGTTCCCTTAAACATTTGTCGCATTAAACCCACACCTAAACTACCCATAAAGGTGTGATTTCAAACCCATTGATCAGTAACAATTTGGATGAGGCTGCTTCCAGCTGAATAGAGTAACTCAGACATAATAAAACAAATTCAATTTTATGAACTGTGACATGAGCTCATAAAAATAGAAAAAAAAAAATCATACTGGAGTATAGGGCTGCAACTAACGATTATTTTCATAATCGATTAGTTGGCCGATTATTTTTTCGATTAATCGGATAAAAAAATGAATGTAAATTTTTCATTTATTTAAAATAATGTAATAAACAAATTATATTAAATACAAACAGCATAATAAAAAAAAACTTTGATAAAATGCATTTCTTGCCTTTATTTCGCAACCAGCCCCCCCCAATTTATGCACATTTGAGCCCAGGCTTGCCACGCTGCCTCCCACATATACCACTCCACGCTGCCCCCCACATATACCACTCCACGCTGCCTCCCACATATACCACTCAACTCTTGCCTCCCACATATGCCACTCCACTCTTGCCTCCCACATATGCCACTCCACGCTGCCTCCCACATATGCCACTCCACGCTGCCTCCCACATATGCCACTCCACTCTGCCTCCCACATATGCCACTCCACGCTGCCTCCCACATATGCCACTCCACCTCCCACATATTCCACTCCACGCTGCCTCCCACATATACCACTCCACTCTTGCCTCCCACATATGCCACTCCACTCTTGCCTCCCACATATGCCACTCCACGCTGCCTCCCACATATGCCACTCCACTCTGCTTCCCACATATACCACTCCACGCTGCCTCCCACATATGCCACTCCACGCTGCCTCCCACATATGCCACTCCACGCTGCCTCCCACATATGCCACTCCACGCTGCCTCCCACATGTCACTCCACGCTGCCTCCAACATATGTCACTCCACTCTACCCCCACATATACCACTCCACGCTGCCTCCCACATATGCCACTGTGCCTGATACACCTTATACCCGATACACCACTCCATCCTCCCTAGACATGCCACACTGCCTCCCAGACATGCCACACTGCCCTCCCCACATATGCCACTCCACTCTACCCCCAGATATGCCACTGTGGCCCCAGATCTGCCTTATACACCCTGATACACCACTCTGTCCTCCCCAGACATGCCACACTGCCCTCCCCACATATGCCTTATATACCCTATATGCCTTATACCCCCAGATATGTCACTCCGTCCTCCCCAGATATGCCTTATACCCCCCAGATATCTCATAGTCCCCTCATAGAGTCACAGACCATACTTTTATAAATAAGTACTGGGTTAATCTTCACTGCCCCCAGGATTTAGATTCCCCTTAGTTTGCCCCCCTTTATCTCTAACTGCACCTTAAGTTAACTTTAATAAATTAATAAAATTAACCCTCAGTCCTCATCATTAAATTAACCCTAAACACCCCATTAACCATAACTGCCCCTAAATTAACCCTAAAGACCCCATCAACCACAGCAGCCCCTAAATTAACCCTAAACATACCATTAACCAAAACTGCCTCAAATTAACCCCAAACACCCCATTAACCACAGCTGCTCCTAAATTAACCCTAAACACACCATTAACCATAGCTGCCCCTAAATTAACCCTAAACACCCTATTAACCATAGCTGCCCCTAAATTAACCCGAAACACCCTATTAACCATAACTGTCCCTAAATTATCCCTAAACACCCCATTAACCATAACTGCCCCTAAATGAACCCTAAACACCCCATTAACCATAACAGCCCCTAAATTAACTCCCACCTCCCCTAACTTTCAGTAGCCCAAATATTAATTTTATACTTACAGTTAGATGAGTGTCACAGCCATGTGGTTCTGGCCTTCTGGGAGAAGGAAGGGGGCGGGGCCAGTTGTCACAGTGATTACAGGGAGGGGCTGGTAAGTAGGAGCTGCTGCTGCGAGTCACTGAAACGCATTATATAATGAGAGGTATTTTTCAGAGTGTTTGCTCTAAAAAAACCCTCATTTAATAATCGATAAAAATCGATTCAACTAATCGATAATGAAATTCGTTGGCAACGATTTTCATTATCGATTATTATCGATTTTATCGATTAGTTGTTGCAGCCCTACTGGAGTATTCTGCAGTACAAAACAGACATTCACATTGACCTGGCATGATTTGTACTGTAATATATCATAAAACCAAAAAGATAGGCCCAAAAAACCGTAAAAAAAATGATTCAATGGAAAAGAAAGCCTAATCAATAAGCATTCTAAGAGCAGTAGGACACTTCATATACTTCCTAAAGAGGCCTTGCCAAAAAATATACTACTTATGGGAAATCAAACGAGAAGGTTACCTCTTCTTTTCCAACGGCTAGAAGAACCTCCTGGTTTTTAGAGATGACTAAGAAACATAAAAAAATAGCAGTTAATATTTTATTTCTATAGCAACATATTGACAAAAGCCATCATTTTAATGTCCTCACTGACAATGAAATCAGTGAAACAGAATGTTTTGCCAAATATGACAACACAAGGCCCAACTTTGGACATGCCAAGTCAGTAAAAATTTAATTAACACGGAGCAGACATCTTCAAGTAGAAGAATTATTAGAATCAATAATATTACCGTGATTTGAGTAGAAATGATTTCTGCTATTTAACCTCTTACAACCTGGATGTCGTGATAGGGAGTTATCCATATATCCAGAATATTTCATAGTCTATAAACCCTTGCTAGACTCCTGAAGTGCTGGATGGCTTCTTGATTGTTGAGGTCATAGAATTGTGGGTAGTTTTATGAGAAACACTTAAAAACTAAAAAGCCAAGGATGAACAAAAAAACCCAAAACAGACAATTTTGGAACCACAAACCATATATGACCTCAAAGTCAGCCATATGTAATGACAATCACTGGTCAGAAATATTTTAGCGCTGTAAATTTAAGTATAACCTTAAAATATTTAATTACAGGGATTACAAGAAGACAAACCCATCAAAGTGACCATGATGCACACCCTGGCCACTTTACAATCACACGCTGCTTTTAGCACCATTAAATGTGTTTAGCTAAACGTCATACTGCTTGTGTGTATAAATATATATACCGTATTGGCTCGAATATAGGCCGCACTTTTTCCCCCCACTTTAAGTCTTTAAAGTGGGGGTGCGGCCTATATTCGGGGTCTAGCGCTCAACGCCCGGGACATGCAGTTCCGGGCGCCGGGCAGGCAGCGGGGTTAGGATACAGATCCCCCGTAGCGGTGCAGGGGACCTGCATCCTACTCTCTGATACGCTCAGACAGCCTCCCCTGCCGGCACTTTCCACGGGGGAAGTACCGGCACGGGAGGTCGTCTAAGCGCATTGCGCAGACGTTCACCGGCAATGCGAGCGTAAACAGCATCCGCTGCCGGCACATCTGCACGATCTGCTTTAACAATCTTCCTTGCCGGCACTTCCCACGGCGGAAGTGCCAGCACCGGAAGTCGAGTACGCGTACTGCGTAGCTGTCCCCCGCCGGCCCTGCAAGACCCCGGGGAGTCTGCACCGGTAAGGCTAGTCTCTTGGGGGCAGAGTGGCAGCATATCTCGGGGGTGGGGGGCACATCTCGGGGCCAGAGTGCACATCTCAGGGGGGGATAGAGTGGCAACATATCTGGGGAGGGCAGAGTGGCAGCATGTCTGGGAAGGGCAGAGAAGCAGCATATCTCGTGGGGGCAGAGTGGCAGCATATGTAAGTGGTTTTTTTTTTTTACTAAGAAATTTTTTTCTTTAAAAAAAAGCACCTAACTTTTAGGGTGCAGCCTATATTCGGGTGCGGCCTATATCCGAGCTAATACGGGGGGTATATATATATATATATATATATTATTTTTTTTTCCCGGATTCTAAAGCCTAAAGGATATATGGTAGTTCTTGGTTTCTTAAATAGTGATGATGTTCATAGAATATTTTACTCCTGCGACATGGAAATTGTGACTTGCTTTATTCTCTTTTTTAAGGATGCTTTGGATAGGTTCAAGAAACTCAACCTGTTCATTTTCAAATTGAGCCCATCAGTGAGCCATTTTCATGTTCAAAATATGTTGTTCCTTGTCATAGGCAATACATTAAATTAGACATTACCGAAAGCTGGTATATTCTTGCATGGGTATCCGCTCATGTCCTCAGATTTAACTCAGTCAAGTTTCAAATGAACCCCGTCTATAAATATCATTAAAACTTACTTTCGGGAGATCTCTTCTGCCACTGTTCATATTCTGCATTGAGGGCTCTCACTTGCAACATGAGCAAATGTAACTGAATTGAAACACAACTCACATTCAGTACTTGATAGTTTAGAAAGTACAATTTCTTTATATTTTGTAATTCAGAAACAAATCTTTTCTATTGTCTAACAAAATTTCACATATTCACTATACCATTGTCTAGAAATCAACATATGATAAAGATTTTTACAGCTCGAGAACACAAAAAGGGTGAATGACTGGGGGAGAGGGCAGTGGGAACTGCGCAAACTACAGTAAAATCCTGGACATTACCAATATTACAAGGAGTAATAAGTGCATGCACCAAAGAAAATAGCAAAGCACACACTAGTCAGGGGCACTCAGAGACACTTTAAATATTATGTTCTCTTACCCACTGAGTTATTGTACAGGGGAGAGCAGACTGCTAAACATGTGGAAATGGCTAAATGATATATTTATTGAAAGAAATGTAATTACATTAACACAGGAATATCTTCCCTGGGAGAAAAAAAAAAAAAAAAGACTAAAACACAGAGAATTTGGACCGAGAGAAAGGTTATTGAAAAGGCGTGGGGGCGAAATACAGAGAAATAACACGCAACAGCAGAGATGAGTCCATGTAATTCGGAGTGTTCATATAAAGTGTTCTCACCTGTATATCTGATTCAGGTAATGGTTCTGTACTCTGGACTGCTAAACGACTCTGGCACTGTCCACAAAAGCAAAGACATTATCCATTAACCATTTAAATGCCACATAGTAGCCAACCAAACGATCTGTTATACAGCGATCAACCCCAAACCCCAAACTCAGAGGAGTAAAAATGCAGCCAGTTGCACAGATAAACATAAAAGCAGAAGATGAAAAGCATAAAAAAAAACAAAACTACATTATCAACCATCTAATGTGATTAAACCGTAAATAGTGCAGGTTGTCCTTGTCTATACTTAAAACATTGGGAGAAAAATGATTAATATAAATACACTTTGAGGGTTTTATACTTAGAAACTTCCCATTCCCAGATACATTGCATAACTTATTTTACGACTCCTCAGAGATTAGCTCAGCCCCTTACATATTCCTAGAGGGACAGACACTACCAACATAGCCAGACATTCAAGATGGAGTCACATACCTCTTGCATTTCTTGCCATATTTCCTCGCATTGCTGTACTAACTCTTCCTTCGCATCCTCAGAGATTTGGGTGTTAGGGCTGATATCGGGTGGCAGATCATGTTGATATGCTGACATGTGCTTTGCCAAGTGCTCTGCCTAAAATAAACAAATATATACCAAAGGTTAAGATCATTGGAAAACACAGCAGAACAGGATGAATGTCTGGGCCAGCAGTACAGCAAGTATAATACATTTGCTAATATACATATTGCAATAACAGCAGGATACAGGACTAAGGGGTAAACTGTATAGGTGTATGTCCATATTAAAGATTGCAGATCTTTCTAAACAAAGTCAACATGTTGTCGTGGACATCTTCCTATTCAGCAGATAATACAACCATTTAATGTGTCACATGAATCCTTTTTTAAAATTAAAAAGTATTTTTTAAATTGTGCTTGAGCCTCCTTGGAACACATTGATAAACCCACACTATTTAATGAAACCTCCTTTTAACACCCCATATAATATCATAGCGACCAGTATGTTTCTGACCTTTTTTATAATCACTTTGGGCCGTTTTTATCTTTTACATGTGGCATCTAGGCTGTGAGATTCCATTATTGTCAGGACTCGGGTGATCAGGTCGGGTAGGAGCCCATGCGCAGGGGATACTTGGGGTTCAGTATGTAACCCACGGTGCATGATTATGCAAACAAAGACACCACAAGCAGAATTCCAGGTAATGCAGTGTATTTTATGTATATAACAGGACCAGCAAATAAGGGTAATACAGTCTAAGCAAGAAACCGGACGTATGGCAAAATAAATACCGGTAATAAGTCTTTTGACAGGGAGCCCGCTTGGAAGGGCACGAAAGGCACACAGCCCACTTGGAAGGACACAACAGCAGGGAGTCCACTTGGAAGGACACAATAGCAGGGAGTCCACGTGGAAGGACACAATAGCAGGGAGTCCACGTGGAAGGACACAAATCAGGGAACCAGGACCAGTACAGGCGCAGAGCCACAGCAGGAAGGTCCATAGACTTCAATACAAAGGCCCTGACTGCAGGGCAGGTTCATAAAGGCAGGGCAATCCAGGTAACAAGGCCCAGCTGGATGTAGACTAGGGCTCAACCCAGGGAACAAGGCACACCTGAGTTCTGAGTGCTCCAGAGGGTGGAGGGTGGCCACTAGTGGTCGCAGATGTAAACGCCACAGGTATAAAAAAGCCATGGTTCAGGCAGCGAAAAATTGGTTCCTGACAATTATTCTGTCCTGTGTCCCCAGCCATTCAGTACAGGACGGGTTGTGTAGATTGCAGGCCTTTCGTGATTCTTCACATGGTTTTTTTCCCATTCACCTGATCTTCATTATCCTGCCTACTGAACAATGAACAACTTTGCTGGAGTTCCTGTGTGATTCGGGATTCACAGACTGATTAAGTATTCCCACCTGTTATCCAAACCATACGTCCTCACAATCATATGAGCCAACGTAGTGCATCTTTTACGGAAGGCTTGCATTACAAAGAGACAGAGTTGTGAACAAGGATGAATTTTTAGAATAAAAGTTGTAACGCCTGTCTTACAGCTCCAATCTCCAACTTCAGCCATTGCTAAATTTTATATACTGTATACAATGCCAACAGGATTCAGAAGTGCTGTACAAGGAGTTATATGTAAAATGAGAGACAATAAGGAGGTCACTGGTTAGGGCAGCTTACAATCTAAAAGGGAAGGTGTTTTCATGAAATATTTGAAAGCTAGGAGTCAGAGGCATGGAAAGACCAATGCGAATACACCCCTCGGTCTCTTAGCCCAGACCTTCTCAATAGGCAATAGGGAAATATGGATAAATAGCCAAAAAAAACACTGATACAAAGATGGTCATGAAAGGGAACGCAATGAAGACTGTGTGATGGGTATCAGTTACTACAAGAAACTTTTACAATTTAAAGTTAGCTTTAGGCATGTATGTCAAAAGATTTAAAAACACTAATCTCACAATCTATTTTTTATGTTTTTATATGTTTATCAGCTTCATAGTTAAAATGAAACAGGAAGACTCTAGCTTTAGGATAACATGACCAAATACTGTTCAGCGATGGAGGACAGTCCAATGCGTGCATTCTATCTTTAACCAGAAGGAACCTTTCATGTGTTTTTTCCCCCCCACGAGGCTCTTAAACTAGAGAGATGTTTGACTGTAAGGTTTATTTGCGAATGTGAGATTTTATAAAAGGATTCTTCATATGTGATACCCCCCCAGTAGATTTAAAATGGTACACAAGTATGTCCAAAGTTGAAGACGATACGGTAAATGAGGTGCCAGAAACGTTACCCTTTCAAACCCTTCAAGTTCTATTGGGAGCCAGTTTACGCTCCAGTTCTTGGGATGTGCATTATAATTCCTTCCCATTAACACGAACACATATGATTGTCTCATAAAATAGTGCCACCGGTTTGTAAACCCAAGAGAGGAACTCTCCATGTAAAAGATGATGAATTTCACGTCATTATATTAAGTGCTCAAGTAGTTTTTCCATCAGGATTTAAATACATAATTCGGCGTGACATGAAGATTTCTCCCAATATCCCTGGAGAGAACAGTCACAGCTCCTTCAAACATGTCGGTATTACAACAGATATACTGAGCAGCAACACTTCCATGACACTCGCTAATCTAGCAGAAGGGTCATTACTATAAAATAACAAAAAAAAGTGAATAGCACATTCATGGCACATTTTAGTTTTTAAAATAACATACCGACTTGTTAGTGAGAAAAGGATATGCGTGATTTGGCTCGTTGGACCCTTAGTAGAAATTCACATTGAGTAAAACTCGGTATCTATGATATTTACTATGCCGTTGAAGCCAGAACGAGTAAAGGACCCTTCTGCAAAAAAAAAAAAACAACAACCCCAAAACGCACATATGCTGTTAATACCCATAACTGCATGTTGTGCAAACATAATTTATTACCACTTTCTGTAGTCTGTGCAATGTAGAGCGAAAACGCTAGCGTTTCAGAAAAATCCACAGTTACCAATTAAAATGCTGTTGTTTATTAGCAAAACCTCATGTCATCAACAATGTTTATATACGCATATTATAAACGTACATCCCAAGAGTCCATAAGTTATTAAAATGGCATCACATCAGGCCGCTCTCGGACAAAGTATTATTGGATATGTGTTTCTCTGTAGGTTTAATTGCATTAACTCCAGTATTAACCCAAATTCAGTATTTCTCCACAATGTCTCGTTTCACTGTATTGGAAGGCAAACACTAGAAGAGCAAAGCCAAATGACTTTCATTAAACCAGCCTTTCACAAGCCTATTAGCCAGAAGTTACAGTTTACATCTACAGGCAACTTAAATAACAATCCCAATCCAAAATGACACTGAAATGGTTGCTCTCTGACAGTATGCAGGAAATTTAACGAGGGTAAATAAATTCAATTTCTGAAGACTAGAAGACGTGATCTTGTCGCCAGTAATATATGATATGGCCAAAAAAAGATGTGGACCCCTGACCATCCCACCTATATGAGCTTGTTTGACATTCCATTCCAAAATTGTGGGTGTTAATATGTAGTTGGCCCCTCTTTATAACAGCCTCTACTCTTCTGGGAAGGCTTTCCACAGGATGAGGGAATTCATCACTCCAGAGTTCAGCGGCGGTGTTCTTTACACTACTCCAGGCGATGCTTGGCATTGTGCATAGTGGGATTCGGTTTGTGTGCGGTTGCTCAGCCATGGAAACCAACTTTCAGAGGCAGTTTGGAACGTAGTGAGTGATGCTGAAGGCAGACGATTTTCACACGCTACAGCATCAGCACTCAGCACTCAGCGTAGGCTGCCACTTTGTGGAAGCATCTAAGAGTAATAGCACTTACAGTGGACCAGTGGATGCTGAAGATGGCATCCTATGACAGAGCCACATTTGACTGAGCTCTTCAGTACGACCCATACTACTGCCAATGTTTGTCTATGGAGAACGCTGCCTTGGTGCTTGAGTTCGCAGCGTTAGCAGTGGATGTGGCTGAAACACCTAAACTCAATAATTGCAAGGGGTGTCCACATACTTTTTGTTATATGTTGTAGTTTAATTTACAACCTTTATACACCCCTGACGAGATTTTATGAACCTTAATGACAGGAGAAATCACTCCAAAACTAATCATTATGCAGCTCACTCCCTATTACATGAGAAGTTCACTGGTGGAAGGCCTTCATAAAGTATTGTGAAGTCTTCTGTCAACGCAAAGGTTAGTAAAGAAACTAGGGCTGCAACTAACGATTATTTTAATAAGCGATTAGTTGGCCAATTATTTTTTTGATTAATCAGATAAAAAAAATGCAATTTTTTTAAATTTAAAATAATGTAATAAAAAAACCTACAATTTACACTTAAATCTCTTTATTGCAATGTCCTCTCTCTCTCTCTCTCTATTCATCTTCTTATTTTACTGACATAATAAAAGCTACAAGAACCCAAACACGGTGTTTCTCAAACTAGGTTTTAATACAAAGTTATTAGTAAATATTAATTCATATGTTAACTATTTTTCATATTTAATAAAAACTATGAGAAAAAAAACCTTGTTTATATTTTCTTTTATTTACCAAACTGCCCCCAGTTATGCACATCTGACCCCCAGCTTGCCACTCTGCCCCATATATGCCTTATACCTCCTATATGCCAGAGATTCCACTGTGCCCCCTGATATGCCACTAGGCCCCTGATATGCCTTATACTCCTTATATGCCAGTGATATGCAACTGAGACCCCTGATATACCTTTTACCCCCAGATATGTTTTCTGCCCCCCTGATACGCCTAATATCGATATGCCTTATACCCCCTATATGCCCTGAAATTCATAATACCCCCCATACACCACTATAACTCACCCATACACCACTCTGGCTCCTCCCCCTCCCATACTCCACTCTGGCTCCTCCCCCCTCCCATACTCCACTCTGCCCCCTCCCATACACCACTTTGGCCCCTCCCCCTCCCATACACCACTTTGGCCCCTCCCCCTCCCATACACCACTTTGCCTCCTCCCCCCTCCCATACTCCACTTTGCCTTCTCCCCCCTCCCATACTCCACTCTGCCTCATCCCCCCTCCCATTCTCCACTCTGCCTCCTGTCAGCAACGGAGGTTCAGAAGACACCAGGGAGCCGGGTAGAGAGGCAGAGTGACGTAGGGGAGGGGGAGGAGCCAGAGTGGAGTATGGGAGGGTGGTTCCCATACACACCTCTGACTCCTCCCCCCTCCCATACACCGCTCTGCCTCTCTCCCGACTCTATTGCTGACAGGCACTTTCACTGCAGCTTCATAGAAGCCTCAGCGTAAGTGAAGGGCGGGCAGTAACGGAGGCTGTCTGTGCGATTCAGACCCCCACCGGCTGACAGAGAGGATGATTCTCTGTCAGCCGGTGGGGGTCTGCATCGCACAGACAGCCTACGTTACTGCCCTTCACTTACGCTGAGGCTTCTAAGAAGCTGCAGTGAAAGTGCTTGTCAGCAACAGAGGTTCACAAAGCACCAGGGAGTCGGGAGAGAGGCAGAGTGATGTATGGGAGGGGGGAGGAGTCAGAGGGGTGTATGGGAGGGGGGAGAGAGACGGAAGTGATAGACCGGCCGACAGTGAGGGGAATCCAGGTCCCCTGCAGCGTTGCGGGGGATCTGGATTCTAGTGTTATAATCCGATCTCTGTTTGAGGTCGGATTATATAAGGAGAGGAGTTTTTCAGAGCATTTGCTCTGAAAAAAACCTCTTTTTATAATCGATAAAAATCAATTCAACTAATCGATAATGAAAATTGTTGACAACGATTTTCATTATCGATTATTATTGATTTTATCGATTAGTTGTTTCAGCCCTAAAATAAACCCTAGGATGTTCCTGATTAAAAAGAAAAACAATGTCCCTCAGGTTTGATAAATATAGAATCATAAGACATCTGGAAGACGTTGAAAAACAAGGTTTATGCTGTAGTGTACAGCAATCAAAGCGTTAGACAATGCAATTCATGTCAGTTTGATAAACTTACCTCTTCTAGAAGTTTATCCTGCTTGTCCTGCAAACGATAAAAAGTCATAGATAAGATACTCCATTTTGACCAAACCAAAGTGTTTACCCTTGATGTTTTAAAGACGTTCTACAACTATGTACAGAGTATAATATAGTTAAATAACGGTACTCTCAAATGAAAAATAGAGTAAGCTAGGCAGGCAATGTTTATTCTATCTTTGGAGGGGATGAACATGTAGATGTGGCATCTAAAAGGGAGACAAAATGCTGATACCAGGGGGACACTACGGCTTATGCACTGCACCCAGGCTCTCACTTAGCAACGGCACGCTCATAAGATCTTCCTTCACCAGCCCACATTGCAGAAGCGCTAGTCTGTGAAGCAGCTCCTGCACGACTGTATTAGAAGCACTTGACGTGATGTCAAATCCACCGCTTCTGAAACAGCCGCATGTGACCTGCTTCCTTTTCTACACTAGGCCACAAGGGAACGGTGGTCCTTTCAGAAAAAAGGTAGCCGTGTGGGGGGGGGGGGGGATTATAGGCTGGGGGACAAAACAGAGACTGGGGGAAGACAACACAGAGGTTACTGTAATGTGATCTGGTGGAAGACAGAGATAATGTAACTTTCCATGGTTGCACCAGAAGAGATGGCGCCACCATCAGGTAGGGAACAAGATAAAAAGGTGAACCTCCCCCTTGCTCCCTAGTGTAATAGGAGCAATATAAATGCAAAAATTACCGGGAGGGAGAAAAAAAAATTGCCACTGTGGAAACGGACAAGGAAAATTAATTCCCAGGTAAGAATTCCTTGCCATTCTAGGTGGCACCAGGAGAGACTTGGAGGGAAAAAAACAGCAGCCTGAAGGACTAGACAGCCCAACTGGAATCCTGTGTAGAAAGGAGGCCTGGTCTGTAGTGTCTGCCTAACTCTTTACGGAAGCCACTTTACAGATGAGGGTCAGATTTCCAAGAGTGCCTTGAGACCAGAGGGGGGCTCTTTTCCTGACGATAGGTAACATTCTGAGATGGAAGCCTTTGGATCCATTGGCCTATGGAAGCTTTGGAAACCTTCAGTCCTTTCCCGACTCCTGCAAAAGAAATGGAGAGAGTTCCACTTGCTCCAAGATTCCGAACAAGACAGAAATAAAAAAAATACCTTCGGCAGGAACTCTAGAGGTAGCAGTGTAACAACCCTGTCATCAAGGACTCTGAAAAAGGGTTTCTAAATGGAGACTGCATGAAGCTTACAAAGTCTTCCGGCAGAATTTCCAGAGGTTCAAAAAAAAAAAATGTGCAGAGGACAATAACTGAAAAACTAGATAGAGATTCCAGGGTGACACCGATGGGACACAACGGGGACAAAGTCTGGACCCACCAATGTTCACCATGCAGGTGCTCTTTGCCCCCATCTGTACTTTGAGCATAGCAAGTTGTAGGCCAGCATCAAATCCCTTCTGTAGAAAGATGAGGGACAGGTGGATGAGAAACACTGTATACTCCAGCTGGAGAAGGATTTCTAGATCTTGCTGTATATAGCTGAAGTGACGGTTTTCCTACTGGTCTTTCTACTGAAAAAATGCATAGCCATGCCAGCAGGGGATGGATCTCTAATTAGCAACTTCATCTCAGAGACCAGACTATCAGGTGTTGTAGGTAATGATCATCAGAGGAGGAGAGATACAGAATAGTTGGGGGAGGGGGGGTGTTAAATTAATTCCAATGCATCTCATGTGATCTCCTTCCACTTGTGCAGAAAAAAAACACAGTCTGTCTCCCACTGGTGGTGATCTGGCAGTCCTTACCCGGGCCTCTTCCATTTTCAGAGCAGCCTCTGGAATTGTACGGCTTGTCTCGAAAGGATTGGTATAACACATACCCCTCTTTATCCCTTGATGAACAAAAGGAGTTGGTCATGAAGCAAAGAGGAGCCCTTCTCTGAGGAAGCCAGTTCTTATCACCCGAATAGATCTGAGTTCACTGCCAAAAAGCTCTCTCCCTTGGAAGGGAATTCCATAGAGAAGTCTTAGAGGTGTTGTCTACAGACCTGGACTTCCGTGCCCTTCTGAAAGCGCTGTCACCTGGGCTGTGTTACAGATTGGTTCAATAGCTGCCTCGGAGATTAAATTAACCGTCAAGCAGGTGTCAGAAATAATTCTAGCCACCAATCCTGCTTCTGGATAGATGCTACATCTTCAAGGGCCTGTTGAAGCCCTCACAGCACTGGAGACCAAGGCAATGGAAAGTAAATGGTGAAAATTAGTCACTGCTGCTTCAAAGGATCTTGAACCTTACCCTCAGCCTTCTTATCCACCGAATCCTTGAAGTGAGAGGTGTCTTCCAATGGTATAGTTGTCTTCGATGTAGCCTTGGCAACTAATGCATTTTATTTAGGAGCTTCCCACAAATCCGAGTACTTGGGATCAGCTTTGAGAAACAGCCTTTCAACGAGTGTTAGGTGGCACCGGAAGAGGTGCTCTGCATGCCGAAAGGTTAAGCTCAGGGCAATATGGCAGCTGGCAGTGAAACTAGCAATCCAAAAGATCTAGAGTGGGCAAGCCGGCCATGGGAATTGACGCGCGCCTTCCCAGCGGCGTTGGCCCTGGCAAGATGGCTCCCAGAAGTGAGATTTTCAGAGCTCCAGTGGAAATGCCAGACTGTCTCACAAACCTCCTCAAGGGCTACATGGGGAAAAAGTTAAGCTGGGACAACATAGAAAGTAGAAAGGGAACCAGGACCCCCCTAAGGGTTGTGGAAAAGTAAAAAGGGAGAAAAGGGGATTACCCTGCCTGAGCAGGGCAGGAAGAACACTGGGGAGGTTCATCTTTTTATCTAGTTTCTGCCCTGCCTGATAGGTGGAGCCATCTCTCCTGGTGCCACTAAGTGTTGCAAGGAAAAGATGGAGGTTGGTGATGGTTATATGGTAGAAGGGGACATGATATGGAAGTTGGAGTATGTGACGGTGAAAGGAAATATGGAGGTTGGTGCATACCAGATCGAGTGCCAGATGGCCATTGTATGTACATATGAAATGTATACATCTATCTTATCCTGAGTAACAAAGTGTTGATTTTTTAAATACATTTTTGGTAAGTCACTTGCATGGCCTTGGCCGTTGGTAGTATTGCATGGGCATATGTATAGTGTTTATTTTGTATTATTTAGTCATGGTATTTCATTGCCATTTTAGGACAGAAACTAGATGAGATATGCATTTCAGAATCTTGTCACACCTACGTAAAGTTTCCTACATTTATTAATAGCTGACTGTCATAACTGGGGACATTTTCTTCTGATCCGGCCTCGAGCATGACATTTATTTGTTTTTGAATGCTTGTGCGGGATTCTAATTCTCTTGATTAAATACATATATTTGGCACCCTCACCCTGCCTTCCAACACATTCATCTCACATGGACCTAACGAATGCATCTCCATCTTAGATTGCTTTGTCCTGAACCAGCCCTTCGTGAAGAATGTTTCACCCGCCTGGAGTGGCGGGAACACAGCGATGTGATGTGATCCTGGGGTGAAAGCGGGGCTGCTGGAATACCGCCCGAGCTGCCAGATAACAAGCTGTGGCTGCGCATGAGGTAAGGGAATGAGGTAAGGGAATGAGGTAAGGGAATGAGGTAAGGGAATGAGGTAAGGGAATGAGGGAGGGTGTATGTATGTATGCACGCAATGTGTGTTAATGTGTAAGTGTGGGTGTGTTGGCATAAATGTGTATGTGTAAGAGTATGTGTGAGGGAGTGTGTATGTGAGTAATAAGGGGAGGTCACAAGGAGCCGATGGGGTAAAAGCACTGAAGAGCCAGAAAGAAACGGTGAGGCTGCATGTGAGGCAAGGAAGTGACGGAGGGTTTATGTTGTGTGTTAGCATAAATGTATGTGTGTGTTTGTATGTTAGCATAAATCGGTATGTGTAAAAGTGCGAGGGAGTGTGTGTTAGACACTTACACATTTACACACTGGTGCTAACACACATACACATTTACACACCGGTGCTAGCACACAGACACTTACACATTTACACACTGGTGCTGTGTGCTAGCACCGGTGTGTAAATGTGTATGTGTGTTAGCACCAGTGTGTGTAAAGGTGTATGTGTAAGAGCGGGGTGTGTGTGTGTGTGTGTGTGTGTGTAATATATATATATATTTGCCAATGCATATGTGAGTTATAGGGGTGGGGCACATAGTTGAAAATGGTCGCTGGTTTTAGGAGGTGTCATCAGGGGCACAACCAGCAGCCGGACATCACAAAGAAACAATATTAGTGTATTTTGTTTATAAACACTCGTCCCTAGTTGAATTAGCTTAGAACACCGCGATACATTCACTAAACAATCCAAGATTCTATAGGAGGGACAGGAAAGGGCTTTGCTTTCCAAGGAAGGCCTGAACCTTCCAAACAGGGATACACAGACAGCATAGGATATGACCAGACACCACATCAACTTCCAAAAGAGGACACGCTGGAGGTATATACTACCCTAAAACAACAGCTGTGCCTATTACATTAGGTGTAAGGTAAGACAGTTTTACTTTCTGAGAAGGTGGTAGATGAGTGGAATAGCCTCCCAGCTGAAGTGGTAGAGGCTAAGACAGTGAGGGAATTTAAACATACATGGGATAGGCATATAGCTAGCCCGAATCTAAAACGAGGCGAAGTACTGATTCAGGTCTGAGTGTCCACATCAGGAATAAAGGGCCGACTAGACGGGGCGAATGGTTCTTATTCTATGGTTCTGTACACGGGAGACTATACTATACATACAACGCACAGGCCTGTATCGGTCCCACATAACACTTAAGTTAAAAGTGCGCGATGCTTTCCAGTCATTGCACGCATGTAGCGAACTGCAGAGGCTTCTAGGTCACCTGTGCAATACTACAAGCGAAAGAGAGACCTCTGAGGTATCGGCGACATTTGTCGAAGTTGTAACCTGTTCCATGCCGGCCCATTAAAGAGCATCATAAACAACAACAAAAAACCTCCACTGAACCAAAACCGAGCAAACGCACTGTTTGTTTACACAGGTAAACAATACAATGAATACGCGGCACATTCCGTTAATAGTCGTCCGTTTCCCGCATTTACGGCTAAATGAAGAGACGTTACCATGGCGACGGGGATCCCCGGGGTCTGGCACTACGAGAGCCGTCCGCTATCGCTCCAGGGATATCATACTTCGCCTGTCATAACTAACCACGTAGGTCACACAGAGCCAAAACGGGCGCGCCGGCCACTCATTGGCTGGCGAGACTGGTGACATCACTACACTGCGCTGGGAAGCGCGTCGCATACTAGTGACGCGGGCAAGCATGGCGGAGAGGAAGAGAAAGTCTAGACACCGGAGCAACAGCAGTAGCAGCAGTTCTAGTAGTTCCAGTAACGAGGAGGAAAGGATACCGAGGCGAGATGAGCAGCAGCAGCAGCAGCAGCAGCATCATGAGGAGGAAGAGACGGAAGAACGCTGGGTGGGACCGATGCCCACCGAGGCTTCCCAGAACAAGAAGAGGAAAGGTTATTATCGGATCCGCCGCCCGGCTTTGTTGTCACTTTGTTATCTTTTTACTGTGTAGTTAGTTGTTCTTCTGTTTAGATCGTCTTTCTGTCAGGCAAATTCCATGACGAAACCGATCATCTGTGAAAGGTTATATAATGATATTGGTGCCATGTGATGCACAGCCTCGGTAACTGCGGGAATATAGCTGTAGTTCTAGCACAAGACTTAACATTTTATTCATTATTAGTGCTGTCATAATAAGGAAATTATTAGACACAGGGTGTTGTAGACTGACTACCGGTCTACAACACCGTATAATGATGATCCGTTTATTATGTAGCTTTTACACTTGGTTAGCAGCCAAGGTAGGCTTTTACTTTGTAAAATGAGCTGCTCTGATATTGTTGTCCTAAATAACACTTAGGAACTGATTAATTTTCTCTCTTCCACCCAAGTTCTTGAGTTTGAAAAAGTCTACTTGGACAACCTTCCAAGTGCCTCGATGTACGAGCGCAGTTACATGCACAGAGATGTGATCACACACATTGTATGCACCAAGTAAGTAAAAGTTTCCTCTCCGGTTTGCCTTTCTCCGTTGTCTTGATGGATAACCCCCGCTGCCAGTTGATCCTGCATCGTTATGTCATTTTTTAACTCCTGCTTTTTGAGTTAAAGACCACATAGAACTGTGCATTTGGTTGATTGTATTTTAAAGATAACAAATCATGATTAGTACCGTTTATAATAAACCCGTTATTTTTGTCATAGATCAATTCACTTATCATTTGTTAAAAGAATATACATGCAGGACTGAAAACATGGGAAGAAGGAACTTAATTCTCTTTTATCTTCTTTTTTTTAAATTATTTTATACTATTTTTAAAGGAACACTCCAACCACCATATGCACGAGGAAATGGTGGTGGGGAGCTGCAGTTTTTCCTATAGTGCCTTTATTTTACCCTTCTTAATTAAGTAATTTTAATATACATTATTTGGTGAGGTTGTCAGGGACCTTAAATTGTTATTTTAAGCAATTTATTCTGACCAGCAACACAAATAAATCTACTGGGTAAAATATACCTGAACACAAAATTACTAGTTATTCCTCTGTTGACATCACAACAAAGGTTCGCTTTGTATATACATGTTGTGTCTTTTTAAAGTGGTACATTTATCTTAATGTGTGGTAGTGTATAAAGTGCCGTGTACACAGTTATGAAATGTTTGTATATGTAATGTTGCATATTGCATTAATGTAGTAATAATAATTCACAGGCTGTTCTGTATCATATGTAACATATTCTTGTTTGTTCTTATTTTTCTGTTTATTATGTTATTGAGAACACCTGACTAGGTCAGACTCTTTATCTATGATTTTTCTTTCTTTTTGTGTATTGATAAGTTGTTTTTTTTTATGCTTTCAGGACAGACTTTATTATAACTGCCAGCCACGATGGGCATGTGAAGTTCTGGAAGAAAGTAGAAGAAGGGATTGAATTTGTAAAGCATTTTCGGAGCCATTTAGGTACCTGTGATTTTATTTTTTACCTTTTTAAGTGACCCTATAAAAAATACCAACCCTTACCACAGTATTCAAAATGAGCCATAAATAGTAAGATCTAAAGAGCAATGTGTCTGAATTATATACTAGCATCTGAATCAGGAGTTGCAGTGTAGTCTTTACAGAAGTTTATTTTTTGATTTATTGTTTATATATCTGTAGCGCTGTACAATGGGTAGACGGGACATAACAAGTAGAATGTAACATAACAACATGACGTACAGAAACAGGTGAGGAGGGCCCTGCTCAAAGGAGCTTACAATCTAGAGGATTTTAGTGAAGACGCTGTAAATGAAGCAGTTCACATGCCAAATAAATCTGTGCCTGGGTTTAGTCTGGTATTCGAAAGCACTTTATCCAACCTGAATGAACCAAAGGGTATTCACAGAATTAGTTGATGGGAAAATTTCAGTTACTTGGAGACTTCCTCCTGATCCACGTCTTTCAGCAGTGCAGCAGTGGAACACTAACACTTATAGAAACATTCTGACTACAAGAAAGCATAGGGGTTTTAATATTTTATTAGCTTCAAAAAATACCTGTCCATATATATATATTTATTTATTTGACCTCTATTTCTCTTTCATCGTAAAATGTTTTGATTTATGAAACTTGTTACCTGTCTATTGTTGCAGGAGTGATTGAGAGTATCGCAGCCAGTGTTGAAGGAGCTCTTCTCTGTTCTGTTGGAGAAGACCAAGCAATGAAAGTATTTGATGTGGTGAACTTCGACATGATCAATATGTTGAAACTTGGGTAGGTACCAGATGTTTGGTGTGCGGGAAATGCGTTTGGCTGCCGGTCTAACAAGACCCACTGTCTGCATGCGTGGAAAGCGCTTCCATGTATTTCAGTGGGACTGTATTTCTGTCTCTGCCAATTAGTGGCAGGATCTGTCTGACTCTGGAAGGTGAGGGGGGCTGCATCTCTGGAGCTGCTGCTTCTTCCAAAGGTAATCTGCATTCTTATTTGGTGAAGCTGTATGGGACATTATACTGTCCACTTCAGGCATCCTTTTAATGAATTTGGACATACAGTGTTTGTGCCGGATAAGCATACCCTCTCAGGTCAACATTTAGCAGTCTCTGTTCAGCTGTGTGTGCATGTTATCTACTTGGGTTAACATCAGGTGTCTAAAAACCATATTCTTGTGGGTACCTTGTCATCGCAAAAAAGTAATGTGTACCACATGGTTTGCTCTGTAATACATAGGATTTATTCACTAATTGGGTTGTAGGTAACTTTTTATAGTGAGATAAAAAATATATTCTTGCATTAACTGTGGGGGCCAACAAAAGCCCCCTTCTGTCACATGAATGGCCAAGCTGGCCTTGTATAACACGTCATCCTACATAACTCACCTAAAACTCAATAATAGTTATGTGAAAAGTGAGTCAGGAATATTCTGCTGGTTGCTGTGGTGACGAGACCACTTTTCCAACTTGCTACCAGATTTTTTTTTTTAAATATCTCATGAATAAATCATTTTATTTTCTAATTGGGAGCAGATGTGTATCATATTGGTTATTTAAGGCACAGACATGTTATTTTACAAAAGATATAGAAGACAAAGTACAATAACTCTTTTCCTAACATTATAGAAACGCTGGAATTTAAACCTTTTGTAGAATGTTTCTAACCTAATTTATGGAGCACCAATGTGAAAACCGAACAGCAGCCAGGTTTTAACCCTTTCCTCCAGCTATGTACCTTCTTAACACCACTCCCCTCCGGATGACTCCTCTAACGCGCCAACATAAACCGCAGTACAGCACAAGAAATAAGACACAAGTACCTTTAGACGCGCTGGGGTTTAGGGCTTGGAGAGCCCAGCTGGATTGATCTACAAGTAAAGTTTCTAAGTAGCGTTACGATCAGAAGTGCAGTTTCTCAACACCTCCTTAGTTGAGGATCAACCAGGCCTGTGTTTGTTAAATTAAGTTAAGGAATCACTAAACTTTTTTTATGCGAAGGAAATATATGAAATTACTTTCTTATTACATAACAAATGCTAATGTTTTTTTTTTTCTTTCCCCTCTGTGATCGTTTTTTTTTTTTTTTCTTCCTTTTTGAAGCTTTCACCCTGGGCAGTCTGAGTGGATTTATTGCCCTGGAGATGCGATCTCAGCGGTGGCTTGCTCAGAAAAGAGTACCGGAAAGATCTTTGTATACGACGGCCGTGGGGACAACAAGCCGATGCATGTATTCTCCAAGCTGCACTCCTCTCCGCTAACCGCGGTCCGACTCAATCCCGTGTATAAAGTCGTCGTGTCGTCTGATAAAAGCGGGATGATAGAATACTGGACTGGCCCTCCGAAGGGATACAAATTTCCCAACAACGTCAATTGGGAGTACAAGACCGACACGGATTTGTATGAGTTTGCCAAATGTAAGGCGTATTCTACCAGTATAAGTTTTTCCCCAGATGGCCAAAAAATGGCCACCGTCGGATCTGACCGGAAAGTTCGAATATTCCGTTTTTTGACTGGAAAACTCATGCGGGTATTCGATGAGTCTTTGAGCGTAAGTAACAGCCGGACCCTTTTATTGCTATCCCTTTTCATTTATTAGAGATTATTTGTATTTAGTTAATGATGGAGTAAGGATTGTATGTTATTTTACACGCTTATATTCTCTAGAACTTTGTTTGAAGCTCTCTACTCTTCTGACAGATGTGTGGACGTACCATCCTTTTCATATTCATTTTCATAGACCATTCCGTTCGTTTTAAATTAATTTGTAGCATGTCCAGAAGCTCTTTGATAACCTCTGACGCTGTGCAGCTGACCCTGCGTTTACTGAGCAATTTATCTCCCCGTCGCGGGAGCAGAACGTTTTGCAGTGCAGTTTGCTTGCGGTTTGACCTTCTGAACAACATATTGTGTCAATGTGTCTTTCTGTAAATTGGAAAGAGTTTGAAATGATTTTGTAAGATTTTAAATCACGCGCAGGAATTGTCTCCAGTGTCTGATCTTAACCTTTTGAACAAGAGGCTGCCAATAGGTTTTCGTCCTGAACATTATCATTGGCACGGAAGGTCAGCAGCGAGCAGCTGCCTTTTCATGTTTTAGGTGTTGAAGGCCTTTTGAAAGATGTTACGTTGAGACTTTGCGGTCTCTCTGAAAGTATAGACTGAGCCAATTTGCCCTCTGATTCCAAGCAGATGGAATCCCCTTCTTGGAATGTTTTTATAATCTTGCTTACTGTTAAGTAATCCCACACGCTGTTCCTTTCCGCATTCATTGTAGGAGCAGTGTTTCTGCTTTAATGCAGCTTGTTAGTGAATTGAAGCAGTAATGCCCACGCTCTAGCTTATTCATCAGACTATATTCACTAAACGGAGAGTTGTCAACTTCAGTTGGTTTCAACTCTCGTTTACTATTCATTAAAAAGGGTCAACGTTGGCAAATTTCTCCTGCAAAAGGCTGAGCTGGCCCTGCATGATGCATAAGTCAAAGGGTGAATAAATCTTGAATGTTTAACAATACATTATTCAGGCCCAACCATGCTCTTCCCCCAGCAGAAGCTCTCCGGGGTCCTCGTAATGCATAGCGAGGAGAAGGAGCTGAAACAAACTCTCCTTTTAGTGACTAGACCCCTATGTCTGTACACGTGTTTGTGTATTTACTGAAGGGTAATTTCTTTTAAAAGTGCGATTTTCTTTTAGTTTTGGCGTAATGTTACCAGGCAGTTACATATTGGAAATTTGTATGCGTTCTCGCTCTGTTAGCTTAGCCCAATCTGCGACAAACACCGCGACTCCTTATCATGCTGCCTTGTAGTAAACAATAACATGGCTAAGCGTGACGTTCTTATAACATTCTATAGAGGAATAGACTTCATTACCGTTCCCATAGAGAATTGCCTCAGAATTAACCAAATTATCACATGACTAACAACAATGGCAGCCTCGAGGTCTTCACAAGTTTATTGGAGCAAAATGAGATTAAATCGTTGTTCGTCAATGCTAACCTACATTATACAGAACTGTATTTTATGCTCATGATATTTTTCCACAGTACTTCCCCTTTAAATATACACAGGCATATGTATCTGTCGTTAAATTACTTTTTTTTTTCTTTTAGTAGTGTCACATGTTCTTTCTTTTCTTTGTTTTTATTTAACCCTACACACACGCGCACACAACACCGTCCAGTAGACCCTCTCCTCCCTACCAGCAACACTGTTACATCTCACATCTCCTGCAGAGCCATGGTGTAAATTCTCACTCACACCTGGCATACAGCGAAGGTCCCATCATGGTGCAATGCCCACTGTGATGAGATGTGTGTGTGTGTGTGTGTATACCTATTCTACCATAAACAAGTAACCAAATTCCTGTTAAGTTATTGTAGTTGCATGTATTATGTTTACATATTTGATGCTGCCAAAATGTAATGTTATAGACAAGTAATTCACGATCTTAATTGCACGGCCAGATGTTCACAGAACTCCAGCAGATGAGGCAACAGCTTCCGGACATGGAGTTTGGACGACGCATGGCAGGGGAACGGGAGCTGGAGAAAGTAGATGCAATAAAACTTATGAATATCATTTTTGATGAGACTGGACACTTCGTATTGTATGGGACAATGCTCGGAATCAAGGTTATCAATGTTGAAACCAACAGGTGAGTGTCATTATTATTATTATTATGTTTTGTTAATAGTGCCCACAATTTACACAGCGCTTAACTCTGCATTGACTGTACAGGTTGTGCGCTGTTGATTTCCAGGAAACCAAAAACATTACACATTGGGTTGTATGAGCAATGCACCTTTTATCATGCAGCCTTTCTGTGCCAGCTTCAAAGCAGAAGGGAGGATCTGTTTTTGGTTTATGGCAACAATCATGTTAAAACGTATTTCTCCTGGCGGCAGTCAAAACCCTTTGGAACAAAAGAAAAATGTTAACATTAGCTAAAGATCCATGTGTTCTTTACAAGGACAAACACAAACGATTGCCAGAGGTCAGATATTAGGATTATCGAAAGAGTTAGTTGGAGATTATGAGTTCGACTTGTCGTGGTGCTACTGTAGTTATACAGAATTATTCGATATGGAAAACCCTTTTTTGTGGACGCTGTTTTTTTTCTTGCAGATGTGTGCGTATTCTGGGTAAGCAGGAGAACATCAGGGCGATGCAGCTCGCTCTGTTCCAAGGAGTGGCTAGGAAGCATCGCGCTGCTACCACGGTAGAGATGAAAGCCTCGGATAATCCTGTCCTCATGAGCGCCCAGGCTGACCCCACCATTGTATGCACAGCCTTCAAAAAGAATCGCTTTTACGTGGTTAGTCCAGCCTACGCAACAAATCTTATTTCTTACAATTAATAGCCCAAAATACAGTGTGTCGGGTTTACACCTAAGGTGCTTATCTCGTGCAATAGGAAGTTCACTACTAAAGAATTAATGCTGGATCGCCACCAAAGCATAAGAGTACTGATGGAATGAATCATTGCCAGGGTGATCTTGGTAATAAGAGGTGAAGCAACTTTCCAGTTCATAAGGAATCCAGAGTTTGGTAGTAAATGCTTCTTGATCTTGTAGGAACCATATACATATGCTTGAATTTTCAGAAACTTATATATATTATGTTTTTTGGTCCCCCCCCCCCCCCCCCCCTCGTTCTTCCAATCCCCTATAGCCACGTTCTGAATGAAAGCCGGGGTATCTGGTGACTCTCGCACCTCAGATGTTTTCACTTCAGATCAGTGGAGATCTTAAGTCTGTTTAACGTCAGTTTACCGGTGTAAAAATGGAGCGGCACCTCGGAGGCAGCCAAAGACCGCTGTTAACACCTTGCTTGTTCCAACTGATCTGGCTGTCAAAAGAAGGAAGAAAAGCGTCATGAACCTTTAAAAAGTACATGGAGTCCTTCCACAATTACAGCGGCGCCTTTTAGTATAATTTTGGCTTCTACAAAATAAGCCATAAATTATTTAGTGTCTACTGGCTCTTTAAAATGGATCTGCCTGTCATTATCATTTTGTATATATTTTTTTAATCAAAGCTATTATGCTGTAAATTGCAGTGTCATTAGAATAATTGTCCTAGTTAGAAGCTGTGATGGCAACAGTTGCCCTTTAAAACGATTGTTTTTGCTTTGCGTGCCGATTCACCCTCCTGAGCAAGTGCCCATATTTTTTCCAAGAAACTTACACATTCCCTGAGCCTTTTTCGAATTGAGTTGAAATGTGGATGATTTGGTACTTGCTTTGACTTTTTTACCCCATGTTCTCTGCTGTGGCCAAGAGGATTTATTACGTTCTCCCAGCTGGAAAGCTGTGACAAAGGGCCTCTTCCAGATGTATAGAAAAGCAAATTACCATTGAAGTCAGCAGTTGTGCGCTTGTTTTCTCGTACCATGGTGTGCCTGTAACAATTTTCCTTTCATTTGGATTTGGAAACTTTTGATAAATGGCCATTTTAAGTGGAACATCGCACATCCGCCGCTGATGGGAACAGTCAGAAACTCTTCTACAGATTCACAAACACTACGGTTACGGAAAGCCCGCCAGCAGCTAATCTGTCCACATGTTCTGTGTCTAATGTCTGAAAGCAAATACAAAATAGCTTACGTGAGAGAGCATCTTGTACCGCATTCATTAGTGTTGCAAACGTTCAGCTTCTGGGTAATTGTCTAGAATATTTAGTGATGTTGTTTTTATTTACAACTATTGCTTTAATGCTGGTATTGGAAGTACATTTGCCGTACATTTGCTGTATTTTCCGTACTATTTTATGAACTGAATAATGCTTTTACTTCTAAGTTGCTAAAACTTTTTTGTGTTCTAAATAAGGGTCCTCCGGTGTCCTCTACTGTATGCAAGTAATGCAGGCGATACGTTTCTTCTCTACATGGACCCTAAGTTGTCCACCCTGAATAAGCGTGATTCCATTAAATCCTTTTGTCTTCAGTCAATAACATCTACTTAGGAATATAGATTTTCTCGTGTAGAATCTTGCGGTAAATAATGTGGGGAAGCATCTTTTTTTTTCGTTTTATGTTTCTTCGTAGAGAGCCAATGGAATGAATCCTTGTTTTAGATTATCTGAAATATTACAGGTGTTCTAGTTTTTTCTTCTCCCTGCATATCCTCGTGGTATGGCATGGCCTTTGGCGTTCTGATCCTGCACCCCTCTCAAACTTCTTCGAATCTGTTTTTGGTTCAGGGGTATTCTGAAAACACATTTCAGAATAATGGGTAATGAGATCCGTCTAGACGCATAATTTCCAGACCACTCCTGGTTATCAGAAACATCCTACCATCTTCTTTGTGATTTTTTTTTTTGTTTGATTTTGTTTTGTTTTTTTGACTTGTAACTTCTAAATTATAGTTTACCAAAAGGGAACCAGAAGACACAAAAAGTGCAGACTCGGACAGAGACGTATTCAATGAAAAACCCTCAAAAGAAGAAGTAATGGCTGCCACTCAAGCAGATGGACCAAAGCGTGTTTCTGACAGCGCCATTATCCATACCAGCATGGGAGACCTTCACGTCAAGCTGTTCCCCGTGGAGTAAGTAAACAGCCCGTTTTCTTTGATATTCTGCTTCTTTAAAGTAGATGTTTATGGGAACTAAAGCATTTTGGGAAAATGATTCTTGGTTTGAATAAATTATTGGCATAAAGAGGCAAACTGTAAACTTTAAAGTAAAATAGAGTTTGCATAGATAAATCCCTTAATGTGAAGTGGTTTTGTTTTCAGATAATGAAAGCAGAGCTAGAGCAAACCTTAAGTGATATTACACATTAAAGCTTGGATGAAAATCAAGCCAGGAAAATTGCATACGTAAATACACAAGCCGTGAAAATATAATACTCTAACTGATAATTCCAGAAAGTATTGTTCTCTTCGTTGGATAACCATTTTACTAATCTAATCTAATGCATTTTTTAACGCAGGTGTCCCAAAACGGTGGAAAACTTTTGTGTGCATAGCAGAAATGGTTACTACAACAGCCATGTTTTTCACAGAATCATTAAGGTTGGTACGTGTGCTTTAGATCATTTCTGGGTGCAATTCTTTCTTCCAATTTTATCACAGGCACCTTAGCACTAATTTACCCAGTGAGTTCCATATGTGCATAAATAGTTTGTGTTCTTGACACTAAAGCAATATATCACCTTGTAATTCGCATAGGTCAAAACATATCTTACTACAGCTTTCCCCTACGCTAGTCTGTGGCTTGCACTATTTGCACTATTTGTCATTACATTCTGTGATCACCAATGTCGGAAGAACAGAGGCTGCTTCAACCTTCCTACTGAAATAACAGCATTTGTAAATCAAAGTATGCTGTAGTCGGTAGATTTGCAAGAGAACTGGCTGGTGAGATGTCCAGATCATGCAGAACAATAATAAATCGGTATTATACATCTATAACACACCCATGTTTGAGAGTCACACTCATCCATGATATCTTGAAATTAATTCTTGAGCATAAATAGCTTTTTTAAAATAAAATTAAGTATAAATTCGGGTGAACTCATAATAAGGCGTTTAGCACTACTGGTTGGCTTGAAGCAGCTACTCGGTGGTAGAATTGAAATTGGTGCGAGTGCTTACCGCACGCATACACGGTGCGGTCCTGTTAGAAGCGATAATCTTTATATTGATGCCAATTCCCCATTTCATCTCTTAGGGATTCATGATTCAAACTGGTGATCCAACCGGCACTGGAATGGGAGGTGAGAGTATATGGGGTGGAGAATTTGAGGATGAGTTCCACGCCACATTGCGGCATGACCGGCCCTACACTTTGAGCATGGCCAACGCTGGCTCCAACACCAATGGATCCCAGTTCTTCATTACCGTCGTACCAACTGTAAGGAAACAGTAATTGAATTATTATTAAATCAGCTGATCGTTATGTATAATATATATATATAATTGTAAACTGAATTTAGTGTTTGTTGTTGAACTGATTTGCATACACCTACCCAGAATCCCTTGCACTAGGATTTCTGTGGGAAAAAGTCTTTAGGTACATATGTGTATAATTTAATATTTGTGGGGCAGAGGTTGGCTCAGGAAAAAGGAAGGCTTTGGGCTGCTTATTTAAAGGCATATGAGAGCTGAGTTCCCCCTTTACATTTCCGTTGTGTTACTTTTGCTCATGCGTGGATGCAGATCCGTTCAGCTGAGCATCTCTCCCTGCTCATGATATGTTTACCACTGGTCAGCCCCAGCGTTAACCTTGTGAACAATGATGGGACAAGCGTCTTATCCTCAATTTCAGTGCCAACGATACTCCATTGGGCTGTCAGTGACTAAACTGTCCCTTTTTAAAAAGGTTACCTCACCTGACCGTAAACTGATATCATTATCTCAATATCTGCAGTAGAAAAGTCCCATTGTGATAAAATACTTCACCGAGTTCAATAAGATGATCTAAATGTTGGCAAATCATTCCAGTTGCTATCAAAGGCAGAATGTCGGAGTAATAAAAGTACAAATAGGGGTTGCTAAGTGCTACTGTATCTTTATTTGACCTGAATGAAGTCCATGACCTGCAAAATGTATCTTGTTTAGTTTAACCTCTTTGAAAGACCTCGGCATCAGCCTCTTTCTTAGTACTAATGCAGCCTTCCCAGAAACAGCCTTCACATATGTGTATACCCCGTCATACCGTGTTCAAACAGTGACGACTTACTCCGAAGAGTTATCTGCTCTCCAGGACATAAATGTGTTTCTGGTTCTTGGCTTGGTGGAGAAGGTAACGTTGCGTCTGAAAGCTAAAGCGTGTTCCCCAAGTGTCTGGGTGTGCTGAAGTGATGTATGCTGTCTCTCTTGGGATTAAGTAACTGTCTGCTTCTTTCTCTCTCTCTCGCAGCCTTGGCTCGACAACAAACACACTGTATTTGGGCGAGTTACTAAAGGAATGGAAGTTGTGCAAAGAATTTCAAACATCAAGGTTAACCCGAAAACAGACAAACCGTATGAAGACATCACCATAATCAGCATTACTGTCAAATAAGCTCATGTTTTTAAACCGTAATGAGAATGTACATAAGTCTTTTTTGTTTTTCTTTTTATAAAATGCTTGGGATGGAGGAGAATATTTTGCAAATTGAAAATGTTCCTCAATAATTAAAATCTACGGAACTGATTTGTTTTTTATGTAGCTTTTGATTCATGTTGACATTTTCATCACCATCTGTCTGTACATCAACATAAACAGGAGGCCATAATCCAAACCTAGAGGGTCAGAAGCTTTGATGTCAGGGAAGTTTTAGTTTACTGAGAGTCTGGTAGATAAGAAGTGGTAGAGCTCATGCAGTGATGGGATTTAAACATGCATTGGACAGGCATATGGCTTCTGAATCTCTGACAAACCAAGGATTGATTACCAAGTCTTTACATCAGAAGAACCAGCAGACCAGATGAGCCGAATGGTTCTTTTCTGACGTCAATTTCTGTTTCGTGGTGCAGTTTGTGCTTCTCCAAGAAGGGCTGAGCTGCTCCTGCATAACACACAGCTCCGCTGGAGAGGTGGTCTCCCCGTTTTACAGGGATAATCAAGCCCTTCTTTGGAGGAAGCTCGGTGGGGTTGGCTGCTTTATCTCTATAACAAGAAAGATTTGGGTAACTAAGTGCGCAGGGCAGTAAGTCATCGTGTTGGTTTAAAATGGAAGAACTGGGCCTATGGTGAGAGACAGCATTTGGGAGTTGTATGATTGCAGGTGGTCGGTCCCATATATCTATGATTTACCACAGAGATGGTGAGAAGGGGGAATAAATTCTTGTCTGCGGTACACTGGGCTTTATTATCTACTAATGCATAAAGCCAGCAAGTTGAAACTGTAGCCCTCCAAATTGTATACTGCCTTGGTCAATGTGAACATACTCTATATACGACCAAAAGTATGTAGACACCCATTGCTAACAGGTGTATAAAATCAAGCATGTAGCCAGCCATCTCTATAGGCCAGGGGTGGGAAACCTGCAGCCCTCCAGCTGCTGCAGGACTACATCTCCCATACTCCTCAGCCAGCCCCTTAGCTGAAAGAGCATTATGGGAGATGTAGTCCTGCAGCAGCTGGAGGGCTGCAGGTTGGACACCCTTGCTATAGACAAACATAGGCAGTAGAATGGGTCTAAAGAGCTTAATGAGATTTTTGACCTGGTCCACAGTAAGTGTGAATTCTGAAGCATGTAAAATTCACCTGTCTTCTGTAGCATCAATCACTAGAGTTCCACATTGCCTTTGACAGCAGGCACTGTTTGTCACCAGCTTTGTGAAATGGGTTTCCATGGCCAAGCAGCTGCACACAAGCCGAAGATCACTATGCACGGTGCTAGGCTTCAGCAGAAGCAGTGGAAACGTGTTCTCTGTAGTGATGAATCACACTTCGTTATCTGGCAGTCTGATGGACAAATGTGGGTTTGGTGGATGCCAGGAGAATGCTGAATCTACTGAAATGCATAGTGCCTACTGTAAAGTTTGATGGAGGAGTGATAACGTTCTGGGGCTGTTTTTTAGGGTTTGGGTCTTAGTTCCAGTAAAGGGTAATGTTAGTGCTATCAGCTTGGGGAATGTCCTTCTTGTTTCACCACGACTGTGCCCCTATGCCACAAAGCAAGGTCCATAAAGACACAAACACCTTTGACCTTTCAATTGGAATTACAGGTTGCAAGCCAGGCCTTCTTGGCCAACAGGAGTGCCTGACCTCAGAAATTCTCCAGCAGAATGGGCAAAAATTCTCACAGACACATATCTTGTAGAAAACCTTCCCAGAAGAGCAGAGTCTGTTATAGCAGCAAAGGGAAGGCCAACTCAATATTCATGCCCATGGTTTCTGAAATTGGGTTTTTTAACTAGATCATATAGGTGTCATGGTCAGGTGCCTACATGCCTTTGGTCTTATAATGTACCTTTAGAGTTAAAGGAATTATAAACACAATAGCACCCATTTTTATTACAACATGGATTTTTTCATTCATGGAAAAAAAAGGTAGAATATCCCATTTGAAGATGGTTAGAGGTGGAAAAAAAAAAGATCCTCAGAGTTAAGGAAACTAAAACCAGAATCATGGAGAAAGAGACCTATACAGTATATGAAATCTCAAGATGGCGCTGGTATCCTGAATCACAGAGGTCACTGACATAAATAATGGCAACATTCTCCTCACCCTTCTTCTCTTTTGGCAATACCTATTCACTCTAGTTTGAGCATTTTGCCTTTTTGTGGTTGGCAAGTGGTGGCAACTGCGGCAATAGCCCCCCTGCGGTTTTAATTTAAATAACTGGGTGTAATGGTATGGTGAGGTAGGACCCCAGATGGCAGAGTGGGCCAGGCCAACCAGAAAGTCAGAGAACCAACCGGGTCAGACAGGTAATCGGGATAAGCAAAATCAGAATCCAGAGACGAGGTCAACAAGCCGAATCAATACCAGACGAGCAGGAATCAGGAGACAGGAACGAGGTCAACAAGCCAAGTCAAACCGGAGCAGTCAGTAACAATCTAATGCGCAAGCAAATAGCAAAAATACACCAACCAAGGGTGACCCAGAAGAGGAAGTCCAGGTTTAAATAGGGACAGGAGGAGGTGTGTCCTGCATTAACGAGGTCACCCCAGGTTATAAGAACACGTTACAGATGCAACGTGTAATATTATGTTTTGAACACACGGTGGCGCTGTGCTACCTGTTTGCCGCGTGGTCGGCCATGCGGTGAAGACGCGGTGGTACTCGCTGCCCGGGAAGCCGGCCGAGGAGGAAGCGTTGTGGGACCGGAGAGGCAGGTAAGTCCTTACACTGGGGGTGCTAATTGAAACCTTTGTGTATGTGTTACAATTCTCTTGTGCTTCTTTTATGGGTTTTCTAGACATAAGCTTTCACCAAATGTGAGTTGTAAAAACATAAGTGCACTAACGCACAGGGGCGGTGGTATAAATGATAGACTTGTGCATTCGTCTTCGGGCGAACATGGAAACGAACACGAAGAGTGCATTTTCGTGTTCGTTCCGAAGACACGCCGAAGAGAAGACAGCGGCGGTAAAACGTAGGCGAAGACGAAGACACACACCACGAAGATCTTCGTTATCGTCTTCGTTTACCATTCTCCCCCCTCTTCTAACTTACCTTGTCTTCGCGGCAGTTCCCGGAAGTGGAAATCCGCAGGTTCGCCGTCACGGGTTACAGGCCAGTGCGAATGAGCCTATTGGTCGCCTACAGGGACCTCCTCTGGCGGCTTTAACCCCGTATTAACCCCTTAACCGGGGAAAACGAAGAAAAAACGAACACGAAGAAGGTCCACGAATATTCGCCCGAAGAGAAGACAGGAACAGGCGAATATTCGCGGAATACGAAGTTTTTTTTCCCCCGAAGACGAGCACGAAGAGCCCCCTGGTGCCCAAGTCTAATAAATGATATGTTTATCACAGACAGGAACAAAAAAATACATTGATATTGTGCTGAGACAAGGAGTTTATTTTTGGGCTGCAGTGGAAAGCAAGAAATATTGAAATGTTCACAAATTATTTTTGAGAAATATATATAAAACCAGGTGTGGACAAACTGTGGCATCGCGCTCCATTGTTTTCCTCTGTTGGTCTCGCGGTTTATCTACCCATGCATGACAATTTGTCCAATGTGGTCTAAGCAGAAAAGACAGAAACACAGCCAGTACCGGTAGAGAATAGCTTCACAAATCATGCGACCACAGTAAGGCTCGAGCATTCAGAGATCCACGGTCAATCAGTAGTGAAGTGCTTGGCTAAGGCGTCATCCAAAGATCAGAAAGCCCTTCCCCATCCCAAAACAAAAGTAATGTTGCAGTTATGTATACACTGTACCCCGATCCCACCCTTACACCAACATTAGTGTTTATCTTTGTTTCATTAAATGTGTTAGATCCACAAAGTGAAAGTGTGTGAAAACACATGGAGTAGGACTGACCCCGTATCACAAACTTAATCCCTCTTCCTAATACGCAATTTGTGTACAAATATGGTAGGCTGCCTGGGCAACAAATATATTTACCATTGATATTAATATTCTACTCATTTCCAGAACGGTTTTCATTCTATTTCACATTGAAGAAAGAAAACACGTGTTTGCCGCAGTGTTACTTAAGAGCTAAGCTTCTGCTTCTCTGTATGCGTTGCTGCCGTACATTATGATTGATTTTCTGCATACATATTTCCTACAATACTACGTTTGAGGTTACTAACTGGGAAATGACAGGACCCCATGCCAGACAACGGGTGCTTACTATATAGCGCACCTGAAAGCTGCTAGTACCCTGTATTTAAATGATCTGTATTCACAAAACTGACCGGCTACAGCACCAAGATTTTACTCCTTAACAGGGAAACCAATGAAAAGAAATATGAAGGAAAAAACCAAAAACGTGAAGTTTAAATACTAGTCTGATCATACCACTGTAATTGTCACTGCCACGGCTGACCAATTGTGGCCCTATCAATATTATTGTAGTGCCCTGCCATTATTACACTTGGAAGGTCCTGGTCTATGGTAGGGTTAGCCAGACAACTACTCTCCAGTCCCCATAATTGCCTGTCGGCTATAGAACAAAAAAAAAAAGTGGGATTAAATAGCTAAAAAGATTTTCTATAGGGCCTGGCGTGCACAGTGACAAATGCAATGGCAGGACAATGCCACTTAGATTAATGTACACAAATTATACCGATTATCCTATCCATAATAATCCCCCAGCGATGGCTGGAAATCATGAGAAGTATAGAAGTTACACAATCTCTTAAATGGATTCCATCTGCTATAAGGCTACAGTAAATTATTATTTTTTTTATTTTCATATATTTCTATGAAACTGTTACCAGCTTCACTTACAAGAGATCCTAGATCGGTAAAGCATGCAGCAAACATATTCAATTTTGGAATTCAATACATGCTCACGTTAATGCTCAAAAACCTGGAATTCAGATTTGTTAAGTGGCAGCAAATGTACTAAGATACATTTGGAAAGTCAGATCTGATTCGGCTAATTAAGACTGATCGTGGTTGGGATTAGATGAGTGGCAATCTATACTAAAGGAATACTTTGACTGTAATGTAAACATAAGACTGTTTGATATTAAACATAATCAAGACTCTTATATCTACCCAAGGTGCTTTCTTAGAAACCTTCACAATCAGGCATCACAATACTGCTAAAGCATGGCAGCAAACTGGTTTATCGACTACTGGAAACCGATGTTATTAGTATTAGTTTGGACTATGCTAAAACAGCCTAAACGTCTGTAAAAGCAGGTAACAGACACACAGACAGCTGAATGATGCACTCAATACAGCCTTATTTAGGCTACATCTAGAACTCCTGCGGCCACCAGCTGCCTGGATAGCCAGTCCAGTCCATCGTATAGCCCCATGCCGCTCCGGGCATCGCAGCCCTGGATATACCAGCTGCGGCCACAGCACAGTTTGTGAAGGCTCAGGAGCTGCGTCATTTCTTCCACTGAAAGTGCGCCAGCAACGTCCTGTTCAAAACAAGAGGGATACTTAGAGGTGGAGTATACATGCCCCAGAATGCCCAGCAAAAAAATCCTTAAAATGAATGCAAATTAGCATTAGTACACTAAATACATCTATGTAATGGTGCTTACTGATACAGTAATGACTTCTTAGCAGCTCGTCTAAGCATCTTTCTTTTCTTCCTGTTGCCAAGATTTGGATGATTATTCCTCCCCTTTAAATGATCTCTCTCTTTTAAAGTTAAGTTGCTGATAGATGTTAATTGGATTGTTCAACCTTTGCAAGGTGGAGTTACAGCTTTTAATACCTTGTAGGTTAAAAAGTCAAACACAAGTGTTACCTGTTTATTGGCAAATATTAATAGCAAGGCGTCCCGCAGTTCCTTCTCGGTGAGCAGCTTTGCCAGTTCGCTGTGAGCTTCTGTGACTCTGTCCCGATGGCTGCTGTCTATTACAAACACCACCGCTGGAAAGAAGGGAAAGAAGCAACCGTGAGGCTATACTGACCAAGAGGAGCTATTAAAGTGTTAATTAAAATCAAAAGATACGAAGGAGTCCTGGAAACCAAGATGAGGACTCCGGCTGAGGATGCCAAGGATCACCCGCTGCAATGTTTAAATGGATGGGATGGGCAATTTTGCAAAGACCCCCTTTGGGAAGCAATCAAAAACAATAAGTGGTCCGGTGGATGGAAACTGAGGTGGAAGAATTGCAAAGGTGGAAAATTAACATAGGAATGGGAAGACGTGAAGGGTAGGGGTAAGATCCCCTTCAAATAAATCACATGTTGGTTTAATATAACTCCGTCAACAGCTTGGAAAAAAATAGGCATCCGAGCTTTCTAAACATATATCATTAGAAAAGGCTTTCAGCTTTTGTTAAACGTTATCCATCATACATATTCATCTCTAAATATCATCAGGTCCAAGACAACACGCACCTTGTGTGTTAAGGTAATAGTGTTTCCACAGGGGTCTCAACTTGTGCTTCCCACCAACATCCCAAATGGTAAACTTTAAGTTTTTGTATTCCACGGTCTCAACATTAAAACCTTTAAAAAGAAAAAGAAATCTGGTTACTTGAGTCAAAAAACTGAATATGTTATTGTGTTCAACAGACACGAGGAGTTTTACTTCTGCAACGATACTATACAAATTTAGCAGAATCCCCCATTTTTGTATGGTCCTGCCTATTTATTAGTATATAGACACAAAGATTGAAGGTCTTGTATATACATTTTGGTATATAAAATAATTTTCCTGTTCGAGTAAATCAGGTAATGATATAAACACAATTAGAATAGTATTATTACTATTATTTTAATAGTAATACTATAACAACAACACAAAACTGATATTTAAAGGGTACACTCATATGCATTAAAGTGCACACAACGATTGATTTTTATATATTCTGTGCTTTATTTACTTCATAATAAAAGGTAAAACACATGCCAATTTGGCTAATATACAAGAATTTGTATATTTTTAGAGCCACACAGGGACGATGAGAAAAAACACCCTTCCATGAGCTAATCGATTCAGAACTGTACAGAGAAATACATTACAACTTGAAACGTACACTCGCTACTCAAAGAAGGATGTTTCAAAACGGAATAACTATTAAAGAAACAACGTTTCTTGTAAAAAGTTATAATCTGTTACAAAAGCACCACGATTACTCACCAATGGTAGGAATAGGCTGCATGAACTCATCCTGTTTTAACTTAAACAAAATGGTTGTTTTTCCTGCGCCGTCCAGACCCAGCGTCACAACTCGGATTTCCATTTTTGGACCAATGTGGACTCTGTTATCCTGGGAAAGGCAAACATATCCATATAAATGCATATGCCAACATGCTCAGCTGTCACCCAGAACCAAACTTCGGTGATCTATTAAAAAGTCTAAAATACTAAGATGTCTATTTTATCAAATCTGAGCTAACTTACACCTTATCCTTTATGAGTAAATAACTGTGACAAGGCAGAAAACACTGGCATTTCTCTGAACATTGCAACTAGATACAACTCCACCGTACAATATGGATGTGGCAAAAGCTAACACTATCAAATAAGTTAAAGGTACTTAGAATAAAGAACACTACAGTTAAAAAAAAGGCGAACAAACAACGTATGAAATCTTGGTGCCAAGGAGTCATTTTAATTTTCTATGGTCTGAACAAATTACTGTAATGAGAATAATACATGGCAAATATACCGTCATACAGTATTGTTGTATTGTTGTACTGTACGATAAAAAGATTGTGATGGATATCGCACGGGTATATGCAGAAACATTTCAATCATAACCACTCTATGTTAACACTGACAATTTATGTACAAAAAGTTAATTTTATTTACAAATATTAATTTGTCATATCTTGAGATCATGCAGGTATCACCAGTAATGCTGGCGCACTATGTAAAGGATCTCTCCGCCAGCCCCCGGTAACATGAAATCACCTTTGTGAACGTGACGGGGATGCTGGCATCGAGCTGGATGTGATCCGCCAGCTCTGTAAACTGCTGTTGCTGTTTCTGCAGAGTATCCAGAAGTCGCGTGATCTCCTGCTTGGCCAGAACCACTCTGCAGTCATCCTGGGCAAAAAAACAAAGTCACAGCTATAGAAAGGTATTGATTTATATAGTGCCATCATATTCCACAGCGCTGTACAACGAGTTAGACATTCACATAGGTGCCAACGTCAACTACACTTGCTGTGTATAAACCCATGAATGCTTTTCTCCAGAAATAACTGCTTGAGATACTTTCATTATTTCCTATCTGCTTGGCTAAACAAAGAAAAGTAGCCAAATAACATAACTGCAAGTACTTTTTATTAAAGACAAGGGCTACACGCTAAGAAACGGGCAGCCTACCCAGAGCCCCTGCTTTATTAAAAAGAGCACAGAGGTATACCAGACAAAAACATTTTTACACAAAAATATATTACATTATAATACTCACATATTTTATTTATTTAGTTTAGGTTATTTAAATTATTGTACACGTAGAAAGATGTCATGCGGCTCTATGGAAAGTTCTCCTTTAACTTTAGCTCTTGATTTAGCGTTTGTACAGTGCCGTAACCACGCAGTGTTGACACACGCCATATAATACAGGTCTCGTCAAAGAGACTTGAAGTCCACCTTGAAAGAAGGTGTATTTTGCGGAGACCCCCTCTGGGGAACGGATTAGTAGTACAAGCATTATACGGCTCTTCATAACAGCTCTCAATGTTCTGTGATTGAGTGACGGCGCCAGTTACCTGCTGCAAAGCCTTCTCGCAGTGTAGACAGGCCGTGGACACTTCGGACAGCAGAATGGTCATGTTCTCCTGCTGCTGCCGGAGCCAGATCAGCTGCTCTCTCACGTGTGCATCGACCACGCTGAGGGCCATTTCCTCCTGACGGCAAAGCGTTTCATGGAGATCAGAGAAATACGCCCGTACACACGACCGGGCGTTTTCCGCCGTGCCTGGGACCTATTGAATTAGTGACAGATCAAGGAAAACACACAATGTAAAATTGCCATATGAATATAAAATTGAATAGGGAAAGGGAATGAAAGAGCAGCCTGGAAGAAAGGCTATAAACACGTATTATGGAGTTATGGTAACTTCCAATTGATCACTTCGCCATAGTCTCACATTCTGTCTTAATAAATATGGCCCAGGTAAATTCAAATATTAAACCCTTATTCACATAGTGATTCCCCCCAAGACGGAACTCATATTTCTAATGCTCAGACATATTTAGAAACATAGAAATTGACGGCAGATTAGAACCACTTGGCCCATCGGATCCGACCATCTTTCCTGGTGTAAAGATCCAAACCTTAACCGGTCCTTGGTCCTGTCTTCGATTCACTATAACTTTATGTGTATCCCATGCATGTTTTAATTCCTCACTGTATTACCCTCTACCACTTCTGATGGGAGACCGTTCCATTTACCCATTACCCTTTCAGTAAAGTAAAACTTCCCTCTCGTGACACTCTAGTTTTAGATTATTTAGCATCTAGTTTATCACAAGTAAATTTTACCAGCGCCACTCATTAATCTTTATTGAATCTTTCCATTTTATGAACAATTAAAGCATTGATTTAATTATTGTGGTCTGAAAGGTGGTTTTATCACCATAGCAACAAGTGGTCTGGTGCTTGAAGCTTTGGTTTCCATGGTGATAACATCAGTTTTATAGATACAATCTATGCATTATTAGAATTGCTCTATTTTGTATAGTACTGATCGCACACATTAACACAGGAAAACCATCGCAACAAGAACGTTTTCTCAGAACCTTTTCTTACATGTTCTGTGTGAGCCATTCCGATCCCATCTTCCACAATCTGTTCTCCTCCTTCGATCTGCTGAACGATGCCAGTTAGCTTCCTGGAATACTCGGAGATCTCCTCGGTGAAGCTCCGGATGCAGTGAGCCATGTCCAAAATAGAAGCCCGGATCTGGCCGGCTTCACTTTCTAGAACAGAATGCTAAACAACATGTGAATAAAGAAATAAACTAGTGTGCTCCAATGCACAGCCAAACATGCCTAGTATATAATTAATATATATATATATATATATATATTCATCCAAACGCTAAACAATAGTTGGGACAATTCCATTGACACATAATATAATTTCATATACCAAACCAAATCCATAGGGCAGTTTATATATGAATCGTTCAGGACACCTTCCAAAGAAGAAGAACTGGTCTACAAATTGATTTGATTGACTTTTGTCAAGCCACAAAACACAGAAAGTTCTCAGTTAGTGCCTGGGGCACGGCTCCGAGAACTGATCAGTGTCCCCCAAGGACTGAAATCGCAATGTACAGGTTTAGGAAATGCCAAAGATGATTGTGCAGGGCTTGATCTCTGTCTTTACGGTTTTTGCAGAATAATGCTTCCGAGAAAAGCGCGACATACCTTGTGGCCCTGGTGCTTTCCATATTCCTTACAGACGCAGCACATCAAAGGACTGGTCTGGCAGCCATCTTCTAAGCACACAAACTCAATGGCGTGAACCTGGTGCTGGGAACACAAGGTTTTCTCATATGGTTTGTCAGCTAAAGGTACACGTCGGTGCTTGGCCAGCGTCTTTGTGGAATGTGTGTGCAGGGAGCAGTTCGCACAAAGATGAGTTGCGCAGACGGTGCAGTAGACAGAGGCCACGTGAGTCTCATCTTCATCACAGCGTACGACGCTCTGCGTCACGAAAAAGAAGATCAACACAAATCAGTATTTGAAGACATGATGCGGACATTTCTTCTTACAGAATTAAGGTACTCGTTTTCTAACCTTATGTTCGTTATAAAGGAAATCATGGAGCTGCTTGACCTCCACTTATTTCAAACACCTCCATATAGCATTAAGGTCATATTCCTGGCTCTTTTGAACTTCATGAACCCAGTCACTGACAATCTCTGGGAAAACGCGCGTCTCGGAACGCTCAAGAAAAGCACTGAATTTTTTTTTTGCATGCTTCAAATGAAAGCCCTATTTGCTCTGAAAAAAAGGATGTATAATTTGTGCGGGGGCATCAAACACAGAAAAGGGGAATCCTAATTAAACCCACATGTAATAAAAATAGCAACAACCCCTGGGACTGAAGGGCTTAAGTGACAGTAGGTGAAAAAAATCCATCATTTCTTTCATATACTCATGAAATATTTGTTTAAACTTTGTGCCAAAACAGACACGACTATTATTGGGATTTTTAAGACGCGTCGAAGTGATTTAAAGGTCAATGAAAGGTGTGAGGTCTTTCTATCCTATTCACAATGGCTACTTCGTGAAAGATTATATACATACACACACACACACACACACACACTTCTATATAACCGATGTGAGTTATATATAATGGTTTGTACATTACGATTCCTTAGATGGACCAAAAAAGAATTGAACATTTATGAAGAATACCTCTCCAGATCCTCCTACAGCCTCCTCGACTGAGCCACACTGCCCAGTAGCGCCGTTCTGCAGTCGCTCAAGAAGTTCTAACAAAGCAAAGTTTTTCTTTAAGCCCCAAACACCGGAATCCCCTGTGTATAAAAAGAAAGATTGAACAGTTTCAGCAAATTGCACAGAATTACCTGATTTGCTTGACAAGGTTTTTTCAGAAAAAAATCATCTGGAAAAATAACCTCATCTTATAACCGAGGTTGTGTTTTATTTAGACCTCAGATCCACAGCAGCAGACAAAGCCCCGATACTGGAGCTGATACCGGGAGAAGCGGACGAAGAAAGAAGACAGAAGAACGAGGAGAGGCAAGAGAAGAAGCTGTTGAAAGGAAGACAGGGGCACAGAAGTGGTTGGCAGAGAACATTGTATTGGTTTGTCTTAGTCTGTCAATTCTTGTCTTGTCAGACCCCTTGAATATATGTATTGTAAGAGGCGCGGGGTAAATTCTTGGCGCTATATAAATAAAAGATAATAATAATAACAATAAAGTGTGAGAGAGAATGAGTGTTAGGAAGAGTGAGTGTGTGCGCGCGCGAGAGAGAGAGTACAAGCAACAAAAGTAAAAATAGTGGTTTTGATCCCCCCCCCCAATTCAGGCCTTTTCTTTTTTTTCTTTCACAAAGATCCAAAGTTTGGGGGGGTCATCTTCTAATCAAGCAAATACAGTACTACTGCCATGTGTGTATTTTTCTGAACAGGACACAATGCCGCCATTTTTATATTTACCTTTCTAGCCTTATCTGTGCCACACAAATAAGCAAACAGTCCTACCTAGCTCGGTGCCCTGCCGGTCAAACGGGCAGCGGATGGCGCGGCCGTGTAGAGGGAGGCGCGTCAGACAATCGTGGCACACGGTATGGCCGCACAACAGCAGACGTGGAACTTTGTCTCCTTGAAGTGTGAAGACATCTTCACACACTCCACATTCTAGGACCTGAGGATGGCAGGAATGTAAAAGAAAAGAAAAAAAGAAGCAAATACGGAAGGAAAACTTTTTTCACGAAATAAAATGGACATACATGAAGACACCGGCTATTTCTTTTTACATGTTGAAAGCAGACAACACAAGAGATTGTAGACCCCAAGTTCAAAAGTTGCGTAGCAACCCGGCGGCTCTTAACCCCTTAAGCACAATGGGTGGTCCCTAAACTCATTGAAAACAATGTACATGTACGGGCTTTGTCATTAAGGGGTTAAGAACGGCTGCACTTGGAATTCAGACATGAAATCATCATCTCGCGTTTCAGTGCCGGCTTTCAGCTGTGGTGCATACTTTACAGAAAGCGATGACACTAATTACAAGCAGGAGAATCTAGTCAACCAGCAACCTCAATAAACTGAGCGGCCCACATATGATTTACAAGGCGGCTTCGCTTACAATCAGTGCAGCGTGTAAAGAGCTCGATGTGAAAGTGCTTTGCATAAAACTTTTAGATGAAGGATTTTAATCTAAAAAAAAACAAAAACAAAAAAAACACAGAAAGAGTGGGGTGTTTATTTAGAAAATATGAAAAATCCAAAGGAATCTATTCTTTAAGACGGAATACAAAAGTTCTTTTATTACCAAATGTTTTTTATATTTTATACGGAAAGTATTGGCCGTCTCTCAACATGCCACTAAAACGCACAAATGTGAAAGCCGCGTACAGAAGGAGTTACAATCCATATTCTGCCCAATATATAATTACAGTGAATCACCGAATCGGGTTATAGGGTCTATTTATCTAGAGTCATTCGATACATTTCAATAAACCACTTGCATGTAGGAGAAAAACATCAAAAAATCTCTAATAAGAGAATTCCATTGTTTCTATATCGACTCCCATTACACTGTGCCAGGCTTCATAAGAGACTGGGGGGTGGGGTTTGGGGGGGTTGCTTTTAAGGATTTATTATCGCTATATTTATTATTGTTATGTTATAAAAGCATTAAAACATTAGGGTAACTTTTAAACGGTTTTAATACTGGAGTTACTTTACCTTATTTGTCTCTATACGTCAATTAACCATTAAAATCTACATATGCATTTGGTTCGTATCATGTAGATGCTGAAGGCAAAAAGCATGTCAGAAAAGCAAACCTAGGCACACTTTGTGAGTTTATTTATAGAAATACTTAAAGGGACAGGCTAACACCCCTACTATGTGATAATGCACATTAAAGTACTCTGTGAGTAGCCCTATCCCTCTGTGAGCGCTTTATTACGAAAATCTTCCAAAATGAAAACAAATAAAAAATAAAACACCCGACACAGAATTAATTTCCAGCCATGGTGCAAAATCTTTCGCTATGATCTGAGATTTCTTGCTGTTGATTGGCTGTTTAAGCTGTCAATCAGTGGCAGGAAAGTGCTCCCATTGAGATCAATAAGAAGACTTCAGACACACGCACAGAGCGCAGCGTTCAGGAGAGGCAGCCCTGGAGCCGACTGGACGTGCCGAGAGACGCATTCGGCCAAGTGCATCCCCAGCAGGATATTTAGCTGCAGAATCCCCCCATGCATTTGCAAAAGGGACCCTACAAACATGCTAAGCGCCCACGCACCTTTCATATGTATTAATGTCCATATGATGGCTCGAGTGCCCCTTTAAGATGCATTTTCAGTTTCTACGACGACAATCTTTTATGTCACATGTAAATAAAATGATCCTGGCAAAAATTATGGATAAAAATTTTACATGATTCAAGAACTAGTTCTGAGAAGGTTTTTGATATTTAACGGTATTAGGAATGTTTTCACCCCTCCTTTTGTATCAATTACCTATACTATTCCCTTAGATTGTAAGCTCTCGAGCGGGGCTTCATGAGCCCACCATTCCTGTCTGGAACTTTGTATAAAGTACCACAAGGCTAGATGGCAAGCTCATGGGCATCTCCTGATGTGTCTGTACATATTAATGTATATGCTACGTGTTAACTGCCCCATTTAAATCGTATGGTTGAATGGTGTAATTGGCTGCCGCTACGCCCATTGACTCCAAAGGGAGCGCTGCAGAGCATGTGCAGAAAGTGCTTACCGCTTTCAGAAGAGGCAGCTATGGGAGACAGAATAAAACAGATGTCGCATTTTCTAACATCAATATCTTAGATTTTTAAATGCATTTAACATATATAATAGGGTTTGGGTGTTCTTAGTACAAAAGTGGTTCTGGTATACTTTTTTAAAATGGGTTTTATCTTATACGTGTATATATATATATATATATATATATATATATATATATATAAGCAACTTTTGGTAAGACCCCATTTCAAACTTACAAGACTTTGTATAGATAGCACCCTTTGTCCCAAAGCTGATCCCTAAAATGTAATATCAAAATGAAAATGCACACACAAAAGTTTCAAATATGTATTTACAAAACATTAAAATTACATAGAAAAAGCCCTATTTTTCAAGCCCAATCAGGTTTTCTTCAGGTCCTTCCCTGATCAAGGCCCAACTGGACCGGAATTATAGGGCTTTTGTATTCTAGGTTTTCATTTAGGTGTGTTTTCTTTATGGATTTTCCGCTCACCGTCTGGTTCCCTCGTGTTCTGTTGTCATGGTGGACGCAATGAAAACATTCTATCTATATTTTTAGATAACTCTCTGTTATTTACCTATGCCTTACCTATTATTATTATTATTATTATTATTTACCTATTATTATTATTAACCTATGCCTTACACTTGGCTAACCAAGCTCTCCTTGTGGAAGAAGCTCACTGGGGTTGACCTTAGTGCTATCGGGGAGTTGAAATGTCCCCTGCAAACCCCCCACTTCAGTAAATAAACTCCACCGGTCTGTGCGCACCAGCACTGCATCATCTTGGGCCATGTATTTATTAATAAATTTAATAATTAAAAACTCTTTATACACATGAGAATGGCACTTCTCCACGTGCAAACGCACTCGTATCAGCCTCAGAAGTGCAATAATATTCATCAAAGCATCGCGTGTTACATTACCGGAACACGGGGGCAACCAGAGGACATGGATACAGTCCTTATGCGTTAACTATCTAGTAGGGGTTTATTCACTTAACTATTCATTATGAAGGGCCAACATGTTCTCCAGCAAGCACAGCTGCGGCGACTCTGTATAATGCATAATTCAATAGGGGAGGAGACGGAGAAATCTCATTTATTAGACTATACATTATACAGGGCCTGCCAAGCTTTTCCTACAGCAGACGCTTGCTGGGGTTGGACCTTCATACTGTATAGAGAAGTCAATGAGCTGAAACACAACTCACCCTTTAGTGAATAAATCCCAATTAATATAAAACCAATAGGGAAATATTTGAAGTATTTTCACCACTTTCCTCCTACACATTTATCGAATTATTCCCCTTCTCTCTGTCTCCGGCATTCCCTCTCATGATGTGCCCCTGTCGCCGCACTGTGCAGTAACTAAAAGCCCTTTAAAATTCTTTAAGAACAAGTTCTTGTCTAAAGGAAAAGATCATTTATTTCCTGCCTTGTGCAAGAAAACTAACCGAAATATCATAGAAGAAAAATATAAAAAGTTACTTATTTGGCATAATTCAATATTTAGTATGCTGTAGACATTTTAAGAGAAAAATACTGACAAAATACCAAAAATGCATAATTCAATTCTGTGACACCAGCAGCCCAATCATTGCAAAAAAAACCCCATTTCAATTCAATTAAATCTCCCAAAAGTGAACTGTGCAGCGGCTATTAGTGTTAAGAGCTGGCGTTCCCGACGCCGGCCAGCGCACACTGGCAATCTTGTTTCCCAACGCTAGCCAACCCATACTGGCATTCCCAACACCAGCCTGCGCATACTGGCATTCCCAACACCAGCCTGCGCATACTGGCATTCCCAACACCGCCAGCCCACACTGGCATTCCCAACACCAGCCTGCGCATACTGGCATTCCCAACACCGCCAGCCCACACTGGCATTCTTGTTTCCCAACGCTATCCAGCGTTGTAATCACATGTAATCCGGCATCGCAACATGCCTCTCACACCGGGGCAGAAGTGGTTTATGACAGGCAGCAGGGCAGGTAGACCCTGTCAGGCCATTTAGTTCCAGGTAACATATCCCTTAAGGCCCTCCACTAGTCACCAGGCTCACCTTCACTGCACCCCCAGGGCCAGTCCTGCTTTGTCGCCCAACACTTTCCATCTTGCCCGCTGCGTTGTGCCTGTTTACAGCGGCAGCTGATGCGACAGCCATGTTGACAGGCGGGCCATACCAAAACTGTGAGGGGGTCTCAAAGCACAATTAGTACGGATACAAACTGCTGTTTTCCGAACAGTCTGGGGATAAATAAAAAAAAGGCTCTGTAGTGTATTGAAACATAACCATCTGCATGTTACTTATTGATTTCAATAAACTCCCCCAGGGGTTTTCACGTTTTAAGTGTGTGTATGTTCACAGATAAAAAGTGGTACAGTCCAAAATCTTCCAGCTGCTAAGCCAAGGCAAAGATCTGCTGTCACTATGCTTTAGCGTAGCTGGCGCCATGTTTAGTAAGGGCAAATGCCAGAATGTTATCAATACGGTATGTTGAAAACCTATTAGGTACATTACGCCGTTTAATAAAGTCTCCTTTGTATAAAAAGTATTTGTGGATAGGATAGTGAGAGTTGAGGATTACAACTCTTACCATACTTTGACAACTGAACGCACAGTAAAACTGCGCACATTTTTCATGAATAGGACTCTTTTTAAGCACACGTACGCAGAACAGACGCAAATCCTGCGGTGGCATTTCTAACGCCTTTGAACACCACTGGAGCTACCATCTTTCACACCCTGTAAGAGTCCGCTGCAGGGACCAGCAGGGTTTGTGGGTAATTTGGTAGAAGACATTTTGCTTTCCATGACTTGTCACATAGTATCGGTTAAAGCTGGAGCGTTCCAACAGCTTTATCCATTCACTGTAGACACATAGTATCATCGAATCGACTTTATTGTATCTACACTCGACAGTCTAGTAGCGAACAGCTGCTGTCACGTGACTGTTTGCCGTGAGCGCAACCGCGAGCTTTAGCTTGAAGTGCGCATGCGCGCGTGCCTAAGGAAGTTTGGTCCGCTTCCCTTCCTGTTGAAGAAATCCCGGTGTAAGGTTTGGGGACACCTCAAGCACCATGGACGTCAACCAGCCCAAGCAGGAGCATCTGCTGGCCCTTAAAGGTAATGCAAATAGTTGGGGGTTACACATGCGAGGGTAGAGTGCCTTATATATGGCTATAGACAATGTATTATTTCCTGTTATTTGGAAGGTTGCCTGGTGCACACTTCCGCATATACTGTATTTTAGGCCATATATTCACAGCTTATTTTCCATAGATACATAGAACCTGACAGCAGATAAGAGCTGCTTGGCTTCTGCCTGTGCCATGCATGTTTAAATTCCCTTCTGTGTATAACCTGCACCACTGGTGTTGGTTTCCTTTCTTATTTCCATTAATGCCCCTAAACCTGTCACTCTGCGCTTATCCACCCCTTTACATGCTTATTTCAGATCACACACATTACCTTATATGCCCCTTTCCATGGAGAGATGGAGCCCCGGGAGACCGTTTGTAAACCAAATTCCTATAAAATGAAATGATAGATTTAGCAGAGCCACGCAGTGAGGAGTGATGCATAATATAAGGGCTAATGGTCTGTGCGGGGATGCTGGGGAGATCAGATCTGGCATTACTAGGGCAGGTCGATTCACCCAGCGGCCAGGTGAGTAGTCTCTCCGGTATAGATGGGGGCTAGCCAGGTTGTGGTGGTAGGGGGCTCAATCATTAGGTAGGGGCTGGTGATGATCCAGCATCTATAGTCCATATTGGTACTAATGACACAGTCAATGGCAGTTGGGGGTTCTTAAAAAGAGTTTAGGGCACTAGGTGGCAAACTCAGGGAAATGATCTCCAAGGTAATGTTTTCAGAAATATCACGAGCTACACCAGGGAGGCAGCGGGGCTTATAGAGATAAATGCATGGCTGCGGAAGTGGTGTAGGAAGAGGGGATTTGGTTTTTTAGAGAACTGGGCAGACATTGCGGTCGGCAACAATCTCTATAGCAGAGGTGGGCTGCACCTCAATGGCGAGGGGGCTGCGGTACTCGAGAGAGGGGGGAGGTGAAGATGGCATTAAAGGGGTAGCTAGTGCAGGTTCAGGGCAGGGCTTAGATTTGGAAAGTTGGGAAAAGAACAGTGGGATCCACATAGATACAAAAAAAGTTAAAACACAACATGTTGTGACACGTTGGTTGAAAAATAGTAGCCTGCCACTCATGTTCCTATTGTTGGTGAGAGTGATCAGGTTTAAGGCGTGGATGTAGCCCACAATAAAGGCCCAAATCATTCTTTTTATTGTGTCTCTGTGGGGCAGACAGGCAGCCTATCTCAGTATGTCTGATGCCTGACATTGTAAAGTTGACACCTTTGCAAATGAACGCAAGCATATTTGTTTGAGTTTCTTAATTATAGATTATTCAGTCTATTGTGTTTTCACCTTTTCATTGTGAACTCCCCAAATGGGTTTGTAACGGCCACTAGTTTGCTCCTCATTTAATGATTTTTTTTATTTTGCTCAGAGGGGAATTGTAGGATGCAGACTTGTTCACTTTTAAGCTCAAAATTTAAAAAGTTTAAAATTCAAAAGTTAAAAATAAGGTTCATTTTATGATTAATTTTTGTAATAAATCCTATTTCAAGTGAAATTAGAATATCACTGTACAAGCAATGGCATCAAATTCTACTAACGAGAATATAAGATTTCATCCGTGTTAATATGTTGTTTAGACATAAGGCCCTTTAAAGGGTGGAGTGAATTACGCCCCCTAAATATATCTACATATAAAAACAAATTAAATGGGGAGTCCCTAGGAACCCCCTATCAAGCAAAGGAGGGCCAATGATTGCCCCACTTCTCACCATCGATGCAGCAAGGAGATAAAATTAACCCCTTAATGTACGGGCTCAAAATGCATTGTTTTCAATGGGTTTACGGACCGTCCATTGTCCTTAAGGGGTTAATTAACCTGATGGGTATAAACCCCACTTATACCTCCTCTCCTGCTCAATGGCATGGTGTGTTAAAATGTATAAGGTACGGAGTGTATCCTGTGTCCCTCTCCTCTGTCCGGTGCAGTAGGAGTTTGTGAAAAGTACCCTTGGATGCATGGATGCCATCTAGAAACTCTGTTATAACTCATATTTCAAACTCGTAAGCAAATTGTGGCTAAACCGATTGCAAACCACATACCTTTTCAGCGTGCATCACCTCGACGTGATGTTGAATGATTTTTGTTGGACTTTTGTGCACCTTCAGTGTGTTTTCGCTGCAAACTCACATGCAGTCGCTGTTTACTGTATAGACCCTTACCTATAGATGGTTTCCTATTAGGAATAAGAACGAGCTGTAAATGATGCCAGTTATTTTGTGCCATGCGTCTGTCCCACGTCGGCTTATTTTTGACATCTCAGAATTGGCTCCTTGCTACAATAGAGACTTGAGAACAAATTTACCACGAACTAAGTCTTTGAGTTGGCAGACTGGCTTTGTCAAACCCTTCAAAAGGTACCTTAAGAGAATACCTTGGATGTTTACCAGACAAGCCCAAGAAGAACATTTTTTAAGAAAACAAAAAGTTGTTTGAAGGAATCCAGAATTGTTTGTGTTCAAAAGAACCACCCATAAAGCTCATTAGCTTCAGCACAAACTATGGCTAGATTGTATTTTTTAAGCTGCTCTGGAATAGTCCTTGCCCACCGGAGGCAATCTTTACTCACGTAGAAATTTATTCTTCACAGCTCTGAAGATCCCACCTCTGTGATTGATTCTTACAAGAAGTTTAGTCTGTATTTGGAATGGAAGTGGTTGTGCACCATCGCTCCTCTGAAGACGAAGAGCTGAACAAAATAGCTGCAGGTGCATTAGAAGACTTTCCCATTCGACCTTTGCGAAGATTTTCTCCCTGGTTCCCCTGTCACTTGCAGAGTTTTGCACTAAAACCTCAAATATGTCCTCCTTTTATCCCAAACGAGAACATCACAAAGATAAGCCAAGGTGACTGTGCTGTTTCTGTAGAGCATGTTGAGAACCAAACTCACTATGACTGCACTCATGTCCTTTTAGAATTCAAACCGGCTGTTGGTGTAAAGAATCACGGTGACACCAACACTGATGACCATGATAAAAAGGAACCTGTGACCGGCAGGACTGTTCTCCAAAGGTCATGGAGCGTCTGTATCCCAAAATATGGCACACACGATGCGGTCATGCCACTTTCGGAGGACCTAAAAGTCAATTTAAATAGACTAAAGTTATATCCTTTCCACAGAGGCTGGTGGAAGATTTTGTCGTCCGTTTGTGGAGCTCTGAGTTTGGAGGAGGTTTGGGTAAAACTAAACCGAGCTATCAGACATCGTGTCCTTCCAAGCTGTAACGCCACAATGCGGAGAGACATCGGCGAGATCTGGGTCTTCTGTGACTTACAGTATTGTGAACACATTGGCACAATAATAAAGGCAGAATTACATCTTACGGAGAAACTGGACTTATATGTTCATAAACACGGAGTTATTTTAACCTTGTAACATTGTATCCATATTAAATACTTAAAGGTGTACTCCTGCTTAAAATACAGTTCATAGAAAGGTTTTTGTTTTATTTAGAAAAGTGTATTTTTATTATCTAATTTACATGTAAGAACACTGTGAAAATGTTATTGGTCAGTAATATCAATTGAAGTTGTTTCCTATTCTGTGACTTTTATACATTATTTTCCTTTTACAAGGGAGATATTTAACATTAACGATGCTGTTTTGTTGTAAACAATGCAGTTTCTGGAAACTTCAATCTGTTTTTTATTGAATACATCAATTGTATAGACTTAATAAAATGGATTTATTAAACGACCCAGTGTTTTTTTTTGTTTTTTTATGTGATTAGTTTAAAAGTAATGGCCGTGACAATACCTGCAGGTCTAATGTTCTTTTAAATACTGGCATTGGGAGCGTGTTTTTGAATTCACGGTGGTACAGGGAGTTTGAATTCTTATATTAATACTTCCAGCTTGAAGATTGAGATTCCACCAAAGTCACTGAAAACTTGATATAACTTTAGCAAGAAAAACAGCTACAAGCTCCAAACATCTCGTATGCAGCGGACATTACAAGGAGGTAGTCAGCCTAATGTGGCTGCCGGCTGCCTCACTAGAATATTAGGCTGACTACCTCCTTGCCAGGCAAGGTTACCACAAATTTGCAAAGAATTGTCAAATTATTAAACCAACATTGTGTTAGAATGTAAGCAATTTATTAAAACTGCCCAATATTGTTTAAAATGTATCTAGGCTGTCCGGAATCCATGTTAAACCATTACATACCCGCCAAGTGATGGTGCATGTCCTCTAAGACATGGGTTGGGTGGAAGGCTGTGTATCCTCCTTTATGTTGGGCTCTGGCTTTGTTGAGAGTAGAAATGCTCAATTTCTAATTTGGCATGGATCACACAGCTGTGGTCTTTACAGGGCAGAATAAACAGACAAGTCCTAATTTTTCAAAAACAATTTAAAAAAACTTACTTCTGTGTGCATTATTTATTTAGGTTTATTGCTAGCATTACTGTAACCGTAACGTTCTTCAGGCGTTAGAACCAATAGTCAAGTGTAATTTTATTAGGGTATGAAAATTGTTATCCAAGCGGCCCCTTTAACCGGTGGCATTTATAATAACTGTATGCTGAAGGGATGCATTAAAATACCAGCTGTCCCGCCATATGCATTTTGTTTTGTGCTTCCAATTAAAGGAACCTACTGGTGACCCTAGCCAAAATACCCAGAAACACATGCAACCCAATGATTTAGAGAGATGAGAGGAGGGAGAATCTGATATGATTTACCACAATATGTTCCTTTAAAGCTGTTTTCCTGTTTCTCTTCAGTGATGCGCCTCACCAAGCCCACCTTATTCACCAATATTCCTGTGACCTGCGAAGACCGGGACCTTCCAGGTAACCATTCTCTAAGTTTACCCCCCCCAAAAAAAACACACAAGGATATTTGTGCTAAACAAAGAGCTAAGTAACCCTGCGTGATACCTGATTAATATGATTAAGGTACGTTGAGTAAATCTCACAAACATGGCCCGATCGGTTCCCTCGCAGGAAAAGGCTGGGTTTTAAATTACCTGCAACTCATAATTTAGTAATTCAATTTAATAAGATGCTCTGGGAACTCCCCTGTGCATATGCGGAAAATGCTCCTATTGCTTTCAGTGGAGGCACTTTTCTGCTGCAGCTGCCCCCTTCTGGACTATAGAGGAGGAGGGCAGCTGCAGCACCAGGACGGCATCTCTATTGTCACTTTAGTGCTTGTATTTAATGCATATTAAAGTACTCAGAGGCACTATTTTGATCATATAACCATTATGTAGAATCCTGACATCAATGCCAAATAAAGTATTTTAATGTCACTTGTTTATTTAATGAATACTTTATTTAGATGAGCTTGGTTTATATCCTTCCAGGTGATCTATTTAATAACCTAATGAAAGATGACCCTTCTACAGTGAAAGGAGCCGAAATGTTAATGTTGGGAGAAATGCTCACACTACCTCAGAACTTTGGGTAATAAAACCATACATTTTAGCTCGTATATTTTATATTTATTATATATATATATATATATATATATATATATATATATATTCTACACAAACGGTGATTGGATGTGAAACCTGCCTGTAAAGTGTACATTGTGTTTGTATTTAAAAAGGGAAGAAAAAACAAGAAACAAACCCCATTTTATATCTTCTTTTTCATGTGAAAACATATAATTACACAAATTTAAATACGAAGTTCATTCTGTTTAGCAATATTAGATGTATATCCATACTAACTGCTATCGAAGCACATGTATAGATCGAGGGGATTTGTTAGTTTGCTCTTCCTCCTTTGTGGTCACCACGTCACTACGCATCTTCTATAAGTAATTTATGTACGAAATATCAACATTCTCCATGCTTGTGTATGTCTGTGCCGTGGGTAGCAGGTTCTGTATAATTTTATTTTATAAAGAAATATAGTGCTTACAAAATAATAAAGCATTATAGTATATATATATTAAATAAGTATACAACCACATGATGTGATTAAAATAAAAATACAATATAAAGAAAAAAACACAAATTATTGGGAGTACTTATACATAATGTTCTTACTAATATACATGATTGCTAAGCTTCTAGTATACAAACTATTATTGGATATAAACACATCTATAAGCAAATACATAGAAAATACTAATATATAAGATATCTGCTTCAATACAAAATACTAAATACATATAAAAAATAATATATATTAAACTTCTTCAGCTGTGTCCATTTGTACCGTGGTGACACACAACGCTCCCCACATATCCAACATAACAGGGATCGGAGGAAATCGCGGAGCCGTGCTGTATATTTTTGATATATTTTTCACAAATAATTTTGTCTTTCCTTTTTTTCCCCCCAAAACAGTAATATTTTTTTAGGTGAGACCTTCTCAAGTTACATAAGTGTTCACAATGACAGCAATCAAATTGTGAAAGACATTCAAGTAAAGGTAGGGGCTTAAATAAGTTGTGGGAGAAATTGTCGGATTTTAGCTACGGAATGTAGTATAGTGACCTCTTTACATGATATACGTTATGTTCCAAATGGATGACTTGCTGTTTGGTAACACTTTGCTGTCCGGTACAAGCATTTTTCCGTAAAGTGACATTGATGAATGGAAGTCATGTGTGTGTGTTTCATTTTACACACTTTTCTAGTAACCAGTAGCCCATCAGCTATTATTTGACACTGATCATGTCTAACATAGTAACATAGTTCATAAGGTTGAAAAAAGACCAAAGTCCATCAAGTTCAACCTATATACATATTGTGTCCCTACTGTGTTGATCCAGAGGAAGGCAAAAAACCCTTATGAAGCAGATGCCAATTGCCCCATACCAGGGGGAAAATTCCTTCCTGACTCCCTGGATCAACGTTCTGTCCCTATTAATCTAATATCCATAACTTGTAATATTATTGCTTTCAAGAAACACGTCCAGGCTCCTTTTGAACTCTTTTATTGAGTTTACTATTACCACTTCCTCTGGCAGAGAGTTCCATAATCTCACCGCTCTTACTGTAAAGAACCCCCGTCTGTGCTGGTGTAGAAACCTTCTTTCCTCCAGCCGTAGAGGATGTCCCCTTGTTATAGATACAGTCCTGGGTATAAATAGGTCCTGGGAGTGATCTCTGTACTGCCCCCTTATATATTTATACATATTTATTAAGTCCCCCCTAAGCCGTCTTTTTTCCAAACTAAATAACCCCAATTCTGATAATCTTTCTGGGTACTGTAGTCCTCCCATTCCCCTTATTACTCTGGTTGCCCGTCTTTGAACCCTCTCCAGCTCCACTATATCTTTCTTGTACACTGGTGCCCAGTACTGTACACAGTATTCCATGTGTGGTCTGACTAGTGACTTGTACAGTGGTAGAATTATTTCCTTGTCGTGGGCATCTATGCCCCTTTTGATGCACCCCATGATTTTATTTGCCTTAGCAGCAGCTGCCTGACACTGGTCGCTACAGGTAAATTTACTGTTGTTCAAATCTCCGTTTATTCACCCCTGACAATACAGTAATACAGGAGGTTATCAGACACAACCTTATACAATAAGCATACCAGGGTCCGAAAGACTCCAACAGAATGAAGAAAGATTGTGTAATAACATAGGCGGAGAGTATGCCCGTACAATGCCGTCGAGCAAAGAGCACAGCACGGCAGGCTTCACCTGAAAACAACAAACCAAGAACATAAACAAGAGATACTCCAGAATGCCCACGCTAATATAATGTGAAAGACACGCTGACCGGTGCCGTTAGCAAAAGCACAGGTGCAGATAAGTAAATAGCCCTAGAGAACGTCAGGGAGGGCAAGGAGAGACCCCAAAATTATACCAATGACCCTCCACCCTACGGACATACGTCAATAAATCCTGGTGAGGCAACCCATGAATTCCATGGGAGCCATTTGAGGGTGTTCAGGTACTCCTGACATGTGGAGGAGGCCACCATATCCTCCAATTGCGTAACACAATTGACCCGAGACACCCACGCACCAATAGGAGGGGGGCCCGCCACTTTCCAGAACCGTGGGATAATTGCTTTCGCCGCCTGGACGAGATGGATCGTCAACGACTTCCTGTAAACACCAAGAGAGGATTGCGCCTGATACAGTAATAGGGCACCTGGAGATGCCACGAAGCCAGGGTCCGCAATCTCCCTTATCACCCGGATCACTGTTAGCCAAAAACTGCGGATATCAGCACAGTCCCACCATAAATGAATGTAAGAGCCCTCCGCCAGCCCGCACCTCCAACACAGTGGGGATACCTGCGGTAAGAAAATATGTAGTTCAGCAGGCACTTTATACCACCGAGAGAGTAGTTTATAGGAGCATTCCTGTATTCTAGTTGAGACCGAACCTTTATGAACCAGGCCAATCATTGTGTCCCAATCAGACTCAGCGATAGGGGGTTGGAGATCTCTCTCCCATAAGCTAAGAAAGAACGGTTTTGTAGACCCCTGGATGTTCAATAAAAGTGCATATAGTTTAGAGAGGAGGTGCAGAGGCTCAGAATCCACTATACAGAGTCGTTCAAAATCAGTCAGATCCCGACTGAGTTGTGGGTTCGGCAACAATGTGTGCACATAATGTTTTAATTGGTGATAAAGGAAAGTCAAACGAAAGGGGTGCACATCCTGAGGGACTAGATTACCCAGGGGCCAAAAGGAGTCACCCTGTAGGACCTGACAAACCCGAAGACATTTCGAATGTTTGGGCACTAGCGAAAGTAAGAGCTCCTGACTGACGTGAAGAGAAAGGGAGGGATTATGCGTTAGGGGGAACAATGGACCCGGGATCGAGGTCAGTATCTGCTTGGCGGATAATCTACGAAGGACTTTGAGGGTCGGGGATATTGTGGGGTGACATCGCGACAGAGGCGTACCATAATTGGCCGGCAGCCAAGGCGCCGCCGAAACATGGCACCCCAAGAAGAAGCTCTCCAGCGAGATCCACTGCTTAGGTGCCCCTATGGACCACTCAACTACCCTGCGCAGGTGAGAAGCCATCCAGTAGCTCTCCAAACAAGGCAGTCCCAGTCCGCCCCTGGTCTTATGTCTAATAAGATGCCGGTAGGCGAGTCTCGGAGCCCGCGCACCCCAAACATATTTCAAAAAAAGTCTACGACAGGAGGCGAAGTAAGACCGCGGCAAAAAGATCGGCAGGGATTGAAATAGGTACAGGAATCTCGGGAGGATGTTCATCTTCAAAACACCTACACGGCCAAACCAAGAGATATGAGGGACTGACCAACGGCGCAGGTCGCCAGTCACAGATTGTAACAACGAGCCATAGTTAAGGGGAGCAAGTTTGGAGAGGTCTGCGGGGATCCACAGACCTAGGTATTTGATCGCCTTAACTTGCCAACGAAACGGGAAGGCCCTAGTTATCGCAGCCCTCATAGTGTCCGATATATTAACCCCCAGGATCTCCGACTTCTGCAGATTAATTTTAAAATTGGACAACGCACCAAATGCAGACAGTTCCGAGGTAATGTACTTAAGGGAATGGAGAGGATTGTGGGTTATGCATAAGAGATCATCTGCATAAATGGCCAGTTTGTGCGTAACTTTAGACACCTCACACCCAACTATGTCCTTATTAGAGCGAATCGCATGCGCCAGTGGCTCCATCGCCAGGATAAATAGGAGGGGGGACAGCGGGCACCCCTGTCTAGTGCCGTTTTCAAGCCGGAATTGTCGCGAGAGTATCCCATTAACCCTAATTTGGGCAGAAGGGGTGGCGTACAATGCTTTCACCTGGTTCAGGAAATGGCCCGAAATACCAACAGTCTCCAGGACCCTAAACAGAAAAGGCCATGCCACTCTATCGAACGCCTTTTCGGCGTCCAGGGAAACGAGAGCCAAAGGAAGCTTGCGCCCTTGTGCGTATGCTAATAAATTAAGCAGCCGAATTGTGTTGTCCCTGGCCTCCCTCCCCGGGACAAAGCCCACCTGATCTTTGTGTATCAACAAGGGGATATAAGTTTGCAGGCGCATGGCCATGACCTTAGTTAACAATTTGATGTCCGTGTTGATCAACGAAATAGGACGGTAGCGCGGGCATTGCTCTGGATCTTTACCCGGCTTGGGGATAACAGAGATGTACGCCAAATTAGTTTGTGGGTCCAAAGCAGCGTTGGATGCCAAGGAGTTAAACAGATTCGCGTTTATAATAGCATACGGTGAAACCATCAGGGCCCGGGGATTTGCCATTAGGAGTCAACTTTAAGGCTCCCACTACCTCCTCCTCTGAAACCGGGGCATTAAGAGATTCCGTGGCCGCCGTCGGGAGGCGGCACGGCAAATTCTTTGGTAAATTTACTGTTAACTAAAACTCCTAAGTCCTTTTCCATGTCGTCCCCAGTGTTTTCCCATTTAATACATATTCCCAGCCTGGATTTTTCTTCCCCCATGTGCATAACCTTACATTTATCTGTGTTGAACCTCATCTGCCACATCCCAGCCCAAGCCTCCAACCTATGCAGATCCATTTGTAATCGTGCACTGTCCTCTATTGTGTTAACCACGTTACAGAGCTTAGTATCGTCTGCAAAGATTGATACTTTACTATACAATCCCTCTACAAGGTCATTAAGAAATATATTAAAAAGAATAGGACCCAATAGGATAACGGGAATGATTCTATCTGCTGGAGAGGATCGGTAATCTCGACACTTTGTATTCTTATTTGAAGGCAGATCTTCAGACAAGCTCCCAACGTTTAAACCTGTCCGCATCCACCTCTGTGGTAGCTGAGCTCAAACCGGACAGTTGTATCGATGATGTGATTCATCATGAAGTCAAAGAAATAGGAACGCACATGTGAGTAACTGGATTTTTTTAATGTACCTTTTTCGTACAAAGGCATTTTTCATAAGATTTCTCTACATTATTATCAAATTAAGGCAATTTACCACTTTTCACCATCCAAAATGTTTAGTGCTTTGGATGTTGTGTACTTCAGTGTACATGTGATTAAGGCGATGCTTATTGTTCTGTATTATGATTTTCCAAATCGGCCATCCCACGTGGCATTTGATTTGCTAAAGCATATGCTTATCACTGGTCTCTATTTCAGATTAGTGTGTGCTGTGAGTTATACCACCCAGACTGGGGAGAAGATGTACTTCAGGAAATTCTTCAAGTTCCAGGTAATATTTAAATCAGTCCTACCTAACTTATTACCATAACATATTTATGTATGTGCTAGAATAACATTGAATGTCAAATGTTTAGCATGACTACAGCTACAGGGTTCACCTGGTTTCGGATACGGATAGGTGAACCCTGTAGCTGTTTTCATGTTCAGCAAACTCTGGTTGACTACATTAAATCGGGCCAGCTGTATGTGCCAGCGTGTCGCACCCAAGTAGATCTTCATACAGCCCACCCGTTTCAATACACAGACCTGCACAGGTGATCTGTATAGCTTGTACATTGGTGACACGGTGACAGTGATTCAATGGATAAAAATTAAAAGGGCCACCATGTTGCCTGCTTACGTATGAGATCAGTTAGCTGACATCCAACTATTATGGACTGCAGCCCCACCTCTATAAAACACCTCCATCCTTTAGTAAAAGCAATGCAAGATTACAAAAAATACAAGGAGAGGCACGTGTATATATATATATATATATATATATATATATATATAGTCCAAAAATATATATATATATATATATATATATATATATATATATATGTGTGTGTGTATATAATCGGAAGCTGTTTGGACCTTATCAAGCTCTGTCTGAATACTAGTGTTTATGATGGGAGTTGAAGGCCACAAAAGTGTGTGCTGCAAGGGTGCAAAAAAGGGTTTGTTTAGCACAATTCTGAAACTTAACCCATTCCTATGTGTGCCTAAACTTCATTTTATTGTGCACTGGCATATGCAACCTACATATGTGTATAACCCTATAAATCTTCTGAACTCTCTCCAAAATATCAATATATGTCTGGAGATGGGGTCTCATCTAGAGTACTACAATCTGTAAAGACAGAACCATCTCTCTCTCCCTGCCCAGCAATCTGCTTGCTTTGTTGCATACATAATGTATATATGTAAAGAGTATGCTGTGAGGTAGTAACCTAAATGTAACTGTAGCAAAAATACAAAACTTTGCCAAGAAAGCGATATTCATATTAAGTTGCTTGCTTGAAGTGATTTGAAACTAGTGGTAAACAAGTTTAAGGTCCGTTGTTTTAAAATGTCTGGTTTACAATTTAATAAGACTTTGTACGCAATAACTAAAGGATAGATTTGTGATAATTCACAGACATTTTTAATTTCCCTTTTGGTTCGTTTTCGGACAATGAGTTTAATTTCCTGCCCTTTCATTTTGGATAAAAAATGGAGAAAGAGAGGACCTGAAAGGCTTCTTTCTCAGCTAATCTGTCTTCATTATTCTGGCCTCATGAGATTCTGTAAAAGGGTGTAGCTGCGGACTAAAGAAATGAATTCTGAGATCTTTGCTTCATTTTCATTTTTTTTTTTTAGTTGGGGGTCCCTCCTTGTTTTTGGAGATTCGGTAATTGAAATCCTGGGTGCACGGGTCTACTAAAGTACATATTAGATCCATTTTACCGTATATTCCCCATTAGGCGGCATACTAATGGCTCCTGGTGAAATCGTCCAACTTGACACTTTTGTGAAGAATTTCAATTGCTTTTCTGGAATGTATGTCCTGAGACAACAAGCTCAGTGGGTTGTGGCTTTTTGAAGGCAGAGAGACTTTTGTTTCTTTCCAAGCTAGCTAGTGGCAGAGCACAGGAGAGAAGGTCAAAGAACTATTCCATGGAGGAGCTGACACCCCTGTTTAATGTGCCTTCTGTGTTCACACAGGTTCTGAAGCCTCTGGACGTGAAGACCAAGTTCTATAACGCAGAGGTGAGTGTACAGTTCTTTCAGCTTTTCGCTGACGTTGATGAGCTCAAGCAGACCTTTAAGCCCATCTAGTCAGTGTAGTGTATGTAGGATTGTTGTCTTCTTGTTGTAACCTTAAGTTTATGCCATGAATGCTGCAATGCTCTCATTGTACTTACAACATATCATAGAAGACTCTTCTACTTCTCCACCACCCTTTTTATCAACAGTTGTCAATGAGAATTTATTAATAATGTTAGATCATATTGGACTCTCCTCAATAAATATATATGATGTGATCACCTCGAACCACTTCTGTTGCTAACTATCTCTATGGGAGCTGGCATCCTGCTTGCATTTCCCATGCTAGGTTTATTACCTGTCTAGATTAAATGAGATAGAAAAGCTTCAAAATAACTTTAGCTTTTATTAAAAATCACATTTTGCGATAGCTGTAAGTAAATAGTGTGTGGTTGTATAACCCTGAAATTATCTAGTGCTTCTCTGACGTAGCTAAACCTGAATGTACGTGGATAAATGTTACTAATGTCAGCGTTTTGTGTAGTGTATCGCACACCTAAATGTTTACACTTGCGTTGGCGCAGGAGAGAGCTTCTTGTGAAATTCCACAGTGTGTGAACATAACTGTCTGCCGAGCACTTCGTAGGAGTGAATCTGAATTGCTAAAACCTTCATACACAAATCAAGTTTCACCTCTCCATTAAAACAAGCGGATGCTCCTAGCCGAAAGCATGGGGGACTATTGTAATTGTGCAGGAAGATACTTTGTTTCCCATACAGTAATCCATTGCATAGCAAATGTCATGTATGGATTACCTACTCTCCTCCAGCCACTGCTAGACTCCAATCACCCTCACACACACACACGCTTATTAAGTACTTGTAAAGTAAGATGTAGTCGCATTTTGCAATCATTTTTTACATCTGAAGAAGGAACATCTGAGGCATCGAAAGCTTTTATGACCATGTTGAAGGTGTCACAGATCTTTTTGAATGGTCTTCTCTACGGCCAGTACAGTAATACCGTTTTATGCCTATGTACAGAAGAAATGCATGGCTCTGCTAACAGATTATTCTTCATCGTGGGTCTGTTTAACATCACAGGAGAGTATTAACTGATGGTCTGGTGACTGAGCTGCGGGAGAAGTTGTGGTGACTTCATCAGACCATTTAATTGTCTAACAAATTAGTACTGTTTTGTTTTATTACATGTGAACTTGACATGTTTTGTTTTTTGTGGCTTTTACTAATGCTTAAATTAGGTAGTAATGCAGTTTGTGTATTTTGTTTCTAGTTTTGGGTTGCTTTGGGGTTTTTTTTTTTTTTAGCTTTTAACCCTCATTTATCTAATTTTTCTTTATTTTTTCCCATTAGAGTGACCTCAGTTCCGTGGTAATTTTTTTATCTTTTTATTTAACTTTAAAACTTTGCTTTTTTGTTGGTTTTTTAATTGCCTTTGTGCCCGTTAATAAATTAATCTCATTACAATGCTAAAGCTTAATGGAAAAGTATGATCGCAAGCGAATATTTTTGGACAATTATACCCTATATTTTGAATAACCTTATTGGCCCAATTATAGGCTGCACCCTTATAGTTTGGTGCTATTTTAAAGAAAGATGTATTTTTAAAGAAAAAGTACACATTTAGTGGAATAGTAAAACAGTATTTTATTTAATGAACAGGAATGTTCTTTAACATGTTTGGTATCTATTATGCCGTTGGTCCTGTTTTTGACAGCATAGGTTATATACAAACAGAACTTTGGGAAACCAATCGCCATTTTAACGTCCCCCCTTAATTCATAATCCACCTTACTTCTCGATATGCCACTCTGCCCCCCCCCTCGAGACTTACCAATGCATCCCCAGACTTGCCCTCAGATTCCCTGCTGTCTAGTGGGGGCAGCTGAAGGATGTCCGGGGCTTCTATGACGAAGCAACAGAAGGTCATGTCACGCCGGTGGTCCATCATAGAAGTGGCAGGCAGCACAAACCAGAATTATACTGTAACAAACATGTAAGCAAAGCCCACTTTGGCAGAAGTCCCCACTTTTAGCTAGAAGGACACTGTAAGGACTCTTATTCTTATCTCAGGCTTTTGATGTCAGAATAAAAAGCTGCACAGGTCAGTAATGAGCCCCGTTTTTAATATTTTTATTGATGAACATACTTTTCCATTTTGCTGCTTATTATTAACCTTCTCAAGTTCCACTAAATCTTTGGCTTTCTGCTGAGAGTCGCTTCATTGATATTGACCTGTCTGCAGAATTTGATGAAACTGCGAGTTTAAGCAATGGATTTCTGGTATAGGAATATAAGAACCACATTGGACCGATGCTGCTTTGGTAGAGACTGCCCACGTCAAACTGCCACCAAGGTCCAAATATATCTCTGGATAAAAAGCCTTAAGACAAGTTAGACCTAGCTTCAGCAAGGAAGTATTTAGCTTTGAAGCTTGAGAGTTCAGTGCGCAGATGCGCGTGCTACGGCACATGCGTGTGCAGGTTACTGTCCGTGTAAGCAGGCATTGGAGGAGGAAGAAGAATGACGCAGTAAATGAGCATGTGTACTGATCTGTATGCAGCAAAAGTCATTGGCGTCTTTAACCCCTTAATGACAGCCCGTACATGTACGGGCTCAAAATGCATTGTTTTCCATGGGTTTTGGGACCGCCCATTGTCCGTAAGGGGTTAAAAGTTGCACGGCTTGTATATAATGTCAAGTTTAGATGTTACAACAGCATTGTCTGTTACTGTGTTCAGTTAGTGATACATTGTGTGTTGCAGGGCTCAAAGAACCCAGTCGCCATGGCGACTAGAAAGCCCTTCATGGCGCCCAGGGTTTTTCAGGCCGGCCATTATGAATCTGGCATCCTATGCTTTCCCGCAGGGGCATGGTGTAGCGGGTGCCATGAGACTCCCAGCGGGGTCGCGTGATGCACTCGCCTCACCATGTCCCTGCAGGAAAGTATAGGGTGCCAGATTCATGATGGCAGAAGATAGACATGCATTAGCAGAATTATGTGTATGTCAGGATCGAATTAGAGTGTGCGTATTACTGTTTGGTGTTAGCGTGTGTACATAGAATGTTAGTGTGTGTGTGTGTGTGTTACTGAAGTGTTTTTGTAATCATAAGCTGTTACTGTGTGTCTGTTACTGTATAGTGTTAGAGTATGTAAATGTATGCTAGTGTATGGCAAGGCTCGACAAACCCATAAGCGCCAGGAAAATAAAAAGCTAGCTCCTATATCCAAACCAATTTGTCGACCCCTGGTGTATTGAATTATTATACACATTGCCCATACCATAACCTGCAATAGCCATGCTCTATATGAGGCTAAATATAACTCTTATCATTATGACCTTCTTAAAAGGTTTGTTCTTAAGGGAATGTGTGAGAAATAAAAACACAAGCTTGCGTATAAGTATAGAAATAATTAACCCACTACTACAGTCTGAACTGTATAGATTTTAACACATACATAAAACTACATCATAAATACATAACACAAACTATGACATCAACCAGAAATAGTCAAGCATTATCTGTGGGGATGGAGTTTCTCTGGGCCTTCTGTCCGGAACAATAGACACCGCCTCAGGATAAATCCTCACGGAATCGCTCTTCTCCAGAATTTAGGCTCCCTCTATGATCTTTCCCCAGAATGTCTGTTTAAAACGCTGTCTGTCCCAGGAAAATCTAGGAAGAAAAGCGAGTTTCTGCGTGTACTAAACTAAGAAAGCCCGTATCTACTTAGATTGTTGTGTGTTGGATGTTATAAATTGTAAAGCCAGATGGATAAACATACATACATACACCTTTAATAATGGTTTATAATGTAGAAATTATTCAATTACCATTTCTTACAGTAACTAGTAGTGTTATAACCCCCCATTATGATCCCAGATATAATTTCTGATTTTCTTATGGAGAGACTTATTTAGTCGGCCTGACCTCAGACCGGTGAAACTCCTGAGGAGGAACAGACTTCATTATATAAACAGGACTTCGTTAGCATAGCTCAAAACCCATGACTGCCTACACCGGCAACGTACAGGTTTTATTAGAACCAAAAATTAAAACCCATTTGTATTTAATGCCAGAGAAAAATACAATTTTCTCTTCTATCTCTGTATTAATAATGTTACCCAGTGAAGTGCTGTTTAGGAATAAAAAATGTTTAAATTCATATGTCCAAGCCCTCTGTTTATGGTAGAGGATTTTCAAGGAAGTCTACCGCCTGAACAAAACGTAAACGTGTAGCGGATGTTATAGAAGATGAGCGGGGAGATCTCTTGATTCCCGTTATTTATGGGGCTGTTTTGGTCAGGGTACCTATTTATGATGCCAGCACTTGACTGTTACATACCTGGATCAGGGCAAGAGAAACCTGTGCCAGGAGAGGCTTACATTTGCCTGAAATGTATATTGAACCTACCCAAGCATCAAGGTGGGAGAAAGGGGAAGACAAACATTGGTTGGTGGCTACACATACGTAGCACATTATGTCTGCAGTTCTTTATCTGAAAAATATTCTACTAAAATCCCTAATCAAGGACAGGAAATTATCACACTGGAGCTTGATCCAGATTCTCAGTTTAGACATCTTGTGAGGAACATGCGCTAGAACTGATTAGCATAACCTCTCTGGCATCTGGGGGTGTCTGCCAAGGGGCATGCAACTGGGCCCATGGGCTCCACCAGGATCTGGTGTCTGGCTCTTCTCAGACCATGATTTTGTTGGCTCCATAGGAAATGGGTTATATCTTGCAATGTGGACAATAGCTATTGGGTGGCCATTCAAGTAACGTAACCAACTGGCGAAGGACTCTTTAGCTTCTATGCTATTTCTAGGCTTATATAGGCATAGCATAATCAAATCATACTGCGTAATGTTTTGTGCAGACATTATCTTAAAATGCTGCACACTTATACATGCTTGATAACAGCAGAGATATACCTATCCCACATCCATTGCTTACTCAAATAAACCATTTGACTAACTTTGCTCCTGATCGTTAAGTTGGGGATGCCAATTGGATGACCCATTAATTCTGGTGACTTTTGATTTCCAGGCATGAAACTAATCACACTCGGTATTATACATTAAACCCTCGTTCCTATCCATAGGTCATCTTACACCACTAACTTGCTGTGTTGCTCCTACAGACAGATGAAATCTTTCTGGAAGCTCAGATTCAGAACATTACCACATCCCCTATGTTTATGGAGAAGGTTTCCCTGGAGCCTTCGATGATGCACACCGTGACTGAACTAAACAGTGTGTGCAGAGGCGGTGAAGGGTAAGCGCCTTTCAAGATGTAGTCTTTAATATTCCTCCCATGGATATAAACGTGAAAGTTACAAAATTGGATTATTCCATTTCTATTTACGTGTCAGTCTATTGACGCATAATTCTGATTTTGTTTTATGTAGGTCATCTACCTTTGGAACAAAGACTTACTTGCAGCCTCTGGACACCAGACAGTATTTATACTGCCTGAAACCAAAACCGGAGTTAGCGGAGAAAGCCGGCATCATTAAAGGTGTCACATCAATTGGAAAACTGGACATTGTGTGGAAGACCAATCTGGGTGAAAGAGGAAGACTCCAGACCAGTCAACTGCAGAGAATGGTATAACGAGAATTATTGACCCTTTACAATAAGGGTCAAATTCATGCTGTCTGCCAATAAGAGCATTCTATTCTGTGATCCGTGTATGATATATAATCTGGATTTTGAAGTGGCCACATGTGGCTAAAAGGTCTTTTAGCATGTTACATACACAGCAATATTCTGCAATCTCTGTGTTCCTTATGGGCAACGACCCAGGTCTCGCTCCAAATGTCATCCATTTCAGTTTGCATGTATGTAAATATAAAATGTCTGTTTGCACGCGGGTGTCATTTATTGTTGTATGCCTCTTTCAGGCTCCAGGCTATGGGGATGTGAGGCTTAATATAGAGACCATTCCTGATACTGTCAGTCTGGAGGAACCCTTTGATATCACGTGTAAAATCACAAACTGCAGGTAAACGCCATCAAACATTCACACCATCAAACTCATCCATCCAGTAGCTAAATGTATTACTTGCAATGTCCCACATTTCTGCCCACTATTAGAACAGGTAAAGTACTTGATGTTGCCCTAACCTGTTTAACGGCTCACATCATACCATGCAGTTCTGTATGTTTCCCAGCCGTGGTGCCCGTGATGTCATTAATACTTCTCCTTCATTCTCATTACACTTGCACCATCTTTGTCCCGGACAGTGATGTATTCTGTATTGTTTCGCCTAGCAGTGAAAGAACCATGGATCTGGTTTTAGAGATGTGCAATACGAATTCAATTCACTGGTGTGGAGTTTCTGGAAGACAGCTTGGAAAACTACACCCGAGTTCCTCCCTCCATCTTACGCTCATACTTCTTTCTTCAATCCAGGGGCTGCAGGTAGGTTTATTTATCATTACTTTATTACCATTATAAAGTAATATCCCTAATTATTCACTGTGGTCTGAACATGTCTGTTTTCTAACACTGTCCACAGACATATAATCCTAGCAACACCCATACTTTACTAATACTTACATAGTATGACGCAGATGAAAGTTTCATGTGACTGGTGATTCCATTCATTTGCTACTATAGTATTTTGGAGAATAACTGCCACATAGCCCATAGACCCTGCCCAATATCAAACCCTAATAAGCCAAAAAAATCTCCCCATCGCCACATAACAATCAAACCTTGATAGCTAATGCACCCTGACAGACCCCACAACTATACAATATCATCAACCTAAAACTACACAAAACCTGACCACTGTTTTACGTAAAATATGTTCACTTGGTTACATGTCCTTGGTGGTGAAGGCCATAGCATGGCTTACCCCTACACCGGAGAACATTATCTTATTCCTGAGTACTGCTAGCATATGATTTCCAATCAATCATGCTCTCTAATTGTTTCTTCATTTTCTGTATGTCTACAGAGTGTCTCTGGATTAAGACTAACAGATATATTTCTGAAGAGAACATATGAATATGATGACATTGCACAAGTATGTGTGGTCTCCTCCAAAACTCAAGTAGAAAGTTGATAAGAGTTTGTAAAACCGCTGAAGTGTATGGACCAACTTCTGAAATATTTCCTCCGTCGGCAAATAAAACAGAGGGGATTTGTGTATGTTTGCAGATAATTTAAGCATGTTTTATTGTTTAATATTTTTGTGAACCATTGTAAATTCTTTTAAATTACGCTATCTTGTGTTTTTAATACGTTATGAATTTTATCTAAAATTTAAAAAAAAAATAAAGTGTAAATATAAATTTATTTATTTACATGCTTGACATTGCCTGCTATCAATCCACCTACTTATTGCTGATGTACAAAATCTTCCTCACTGAAATAAGGCAGTCTGTTTTACACTCTGTTAAGAGATGAGGAAGTTCCAAAACAAGTATATGCTGAGAAGATCAGCGGTCAGCATCCCAGACCATTTAACAAACTGCAAATTGTCTCTGGAGTAGAACTAAGGTAGGTTACCTCACTTGGGAATCCATAGATCTATTATGGCTTCCTACATCAAATGACTAAGCCATGATATATTAAAATCACAAATCTATATACAACAGTGATCCCTTCCCTCAATCTTGAATGGCCTATCATGAATGTCTCTACACGGGGGACTTAAGGGCTAAAGGTAAACTGATCTGCTAAAAGAGATCAAAGCTTTATATGTGTCTGCGAATAAAGCAGGTTTTAGTATAACGTTGTAGTAACCAATCCTCATTGATGAAGAGCTAAGGATGAATAAACACCATAAAGAACTGGGGTTCTGATGCATAGAATTTATTTCTAAAGCACCAGATTAACTACCGGTACTCGCTTTCCCAACTCCCCATAGCCACACAATGGACTGCTCCTTCCAAACCCCAACGCAATTTGTGAATATCTTAAAGTAAAATAGCATTTAAATAAAGGGTAGTTTATCATATTTTGTGCAATATTTTAATGGGTCATTGTTTTAGACTTCTTTCAAATAAAGGAAATTTTATTTGGCTGTTAACATTCTACTCTTACATTTTATACGTCACTGACTGCTACCCAATCGTTTTTCTTAAGTGGTGATAAGCTTCTGGCAAAGTATTAAACAGATTTTTTTTCTTCTGAATGATTAAAAAAAAGCTACAGTTTTTTTTTTAGTACTCCGACTACTAAAACAATACAAGATTTTTATTAGTGGGAAAAAGTGCTTAGTCTTTCTTTTCTATCTTATATTCCGGTATTGAATAATTTCATATTTTGCTGTATAGGAATACTGTTCAATGGTTAAACAAAGTATAAACCTGCAGATCTGCATGCTGTCTGAAGCATTTTGGGTACTCTATATATTTTACTGTAGAAAGTTTGATAACCAGTCATTGTATTAACATGACAAAATCAGAAGAATGATGGTAATAAGACCCAACAAAATTACAATAAGGAAAAGAAAGACACACTAATGTATACATTTATCATCCGAGTGAGATTTTAATAATCTTAATTTTTGGAATATGAAACCAAGTTAAAGGCTAACATTGGAAGAGTTCATCACTATAATATTTATCAGTCTGTTGAACGGTTCTAGTTGAGGACAAGGAATACAGACATTCTACGTATGTTTTATGCGTTATATTGTAAGCAATAATTGTAAAGGCGGTGAAATCTATTGAACAAGGTTTAGCTTTGAATGAAGAATTATTGAAATGTTCAAAACAAAATCAGCACTGGTAGATCTCACATCACTGTATAAGGTTCGTGGTATGTATTGACAAGAAAACAGACCTACCGGTTTCATTTGCAGCTAGAATAATTAAAGTAGGAAATATAATTTATGGCTCGAGGGGAGATTTATCAGTAGGACGCCTGCTAAGTGTATTTACAGTATATCGTTAGGGATTCAGAGCCCTGATGGCAGCCAACCTAACGCTACCATGATTAAGTTCATGCTGGCGGAGTACATAACTGTTTGATAAGAAACATTGATATAGCCTTTTTAGAGAGGTCCCTAACAATTATGTAGCTTTCAATCTTTTTTTAAGTTAACCAAGTAAAAGTCATCAACTTCAAATTAGTGACTGTATGGAGCTATATGTTTCTCTCCGTGGGCTAGTGAGAGAGGCAGAGGCATCTGCGCCTCTAATGGCAAACTTTTCATCCCCTACGCCAGTATAAGACCACCCTGTCTCCATACTCTGGGGCCAGTGGGACCCTCAGGCACAGATTTACTGTATGTCTAACAACGTAAGAATATAGGGCTCAGGTGATTAGCTGGAACATAATTAAAAAACAAAATCTCTGTTGTGCAATATGCTATAACTTTTGAAATATTTTTTCATTATAAAATATCTCCCACAAATCGTTTATTAAGAGTACTTGCAAAAGGGAGGGTAACAAATTTTCCCATCTTATTTATACACAAATCAGGAGAGCTACAGAATTCACGAAGCGATTACGAGTTGTGTAGTAAGTTTATAAAGACACAAAAGTCTTAGTCAACCAACCTGATAAGGTTACCTGCACTCTTCCACAGCAATTTGACTGAATTCTGGGCGCGACAGACATGGGCGTAGGAACCGGGGGGGGGACAGATCCCCCCAGTAACTCATGCGGGGGGGACCGATAATTAAGAAATCCCCCCCCAGGGCCGTAGGAGTCCCCCCCCCCGCTACTTACCTGTGGGAGGGTCTTCTGTACTGCAAAGAGGAAGTGGAACCCAGCAGAGTTCACATGACATCACATCCTGCTTCCTCTGTGCAGTACCAGAGAACGCAGAGGGAGGCCGCGCCCCCTGATGAAGTCTGTGAGCGGCATCGAGGAGCTGCAGTGCAAGTAAGGGGGTGGGTGTTTGAATCAGCATGCGTGATTGAGGGAATGAATCTGTGAATAAATGAGTATATGAATTAATGAGTGTGTGTGTGATAGCATGGATGTGTAAGTGCTGAAACCTAGGCATGATGGGACTGTGATTGCTGTTAGCAATCACACTCCTATCATGCCAAGTCAGCCAGTACATGCTGAAACCTAGTTAGCTGCCCCCCTTGTGTATTGATGCTGCCAGCAGTATGGGGTCTGCACATCACTTACAGCCACCCTTTACCAGCATGTACTAGCTGACTTGGCATGATAGGAGTGTGATTGCTAACAGCAATCACATTCCCATCATACCTAAGTTCCAGCATTTACTGGTTGGATGTGTAAGTGCTGGAACCTAGGCATGATGGGACTGTGATTGCTGTTAGCCAGTACATGCGGAAACCTAGCTACCCTTGTGTATTGATGCTGCCAGCAATATGGGGTCTGCACATCACTTACAGCCACCCTATACCAGCATGTACTGGCTGCCTGGGTATGATAGGAGTGTGATTTCTGTTAGCAATCACACTCCTATCATGCCAAGTCATATTGCTAATTTTTTTTGTCCAATTGTGGTGTGTTACCTACTTTTATTAAAAATTTGAGTTTTTATTATTATTTTTAAAGGTGGGGTTTTGGCTAAGTGAACCGTGAATGTTTTGGTCCAGAATTTTAATTTTGGTGCAGAATTTTCATTTAGGTGCATCCCTAGGATAAATAGAAATATTTCATTTTAACTTATCCAGAATTCTGAATTTGTAGTCACAAAACTTTCTAGGCCCAGAAATCAGTGAGAGGAAAAGTAAAGGTTTTGTGTCATTTACTTTATTTTAATCTGCATATTTTATTAAAGGCCATATTTTCTCACAGTGAAAAATGAGATAGGGAGCTAGTGAGAAGGGAGGGTAGGGAGAGGGTAGATAGTGTGAGAAGGGAGGGGGTAGATAGTGTGAGAGGGGGGAGAGGAGGTAGATAGTGTGAGAGATGGGGAGAAAGTGGGGATCTGATGGGGGAAAATGCTGTCGCCCCCCAGATTTTTAGGGGTTCCTACGCCCATGGCGACAGACACGCATGGAGGAAATATGTGATGAAAGCCTTCATAGCCAATAGGTAAATCAAAGTGTTTAAAATAATAATAATAAAAATATTCTGTAATCTGTTTCCTAAGAGACATGTTATAGCTTTGTAGCTAGATTTCATGTTTTAAATATAATATTTAGAATCCAGTACAAGGCTTCTCCCTTATTTGAAACTGGAGAAATAAAGAAATGTAAGATGTGTTCGTCCCTGTCGGAGAGGAGAGATCCTCTTGTTTCTGGTGCTCTGTTAGCTGGATGTTCGTGATAATGAAGCTTGTTCGAGGAATACAGTCCTGAGCTGGATCAGGCATTGCCGTCTTTCCCAATCACATGAGAAGTAACTGGTAATATTCCGTAAATATATTACTCTGCAACTAGAATATATATTCACAATTATGTAATTATTACAAGTTTAACATTTCTTTACTTCTGCTACAGCCAGGATATGTCCATCTCATCATTAACAGCCATGAAGAGGTCAATGTCAGATGTCAAATAATATCCACCTTCAGCTATTGATATGCATTATATGACCAAAAGTATATGGTCACGTCTTCTAATTATTGAGTTTGGGTGTTTGAGCCATAGCCAATAGGGGTATAAAAGCAAGCATAGAGGCAGCGTTCTCTGTAGACAACCATTGGCAGTAGAATGGATCATACTGAAGAGTGACTTAAAACATGGCACTATCATAGGATGCCATATTTGCCACAAGTCAGTTAGTGAAATTGTTGCCCTATATAGATTTGCCTGGGTCCACTGTATGTGCTATACCAGACTTTCATGGACTAGCCAGCTATGGGGCTCAACATGGCCGCAAACACCATTTGGAACTGAGTAGCTACGGCTGTCCGTTGTCCCACCTCATCGCACTTTTGGGGTTATACTGTGCTCGTGGTGGGCCACAATCGGAGATGATTACGGAGAGGGAGTTCATTGGGGGAAACCTTCTTTTATTACCCATTTTTAGAACCAGGGTTTACCCAGCAGCAGCTCGAGAACTGTGGCCCGGCTATAGTGCAGACTATTTCTGGGTACGCTTCTAGCGATGTCGCTCAGGGTCCCAACGATGGATAAAGACACTTTTTGGAACATAACCTTCTGAGCCTGAGCTCTTCATCGGTACCTCTCCCTCAGTTTCACCCTGAAAAAGTCACGCATTGTCGGGTGGGCAGTGCTGGCCATTTAACTGTATGGAGGTGCCAAGCTGTCCAGTAGTGATGGGATTATACTCCTGATCTAATTATGTTTGTGTGTATAAATAGCTGTGCTGTTCCAAACAAACTCAATTTGTGTTTTCCTCCTCAACATTAGTTCTGTCTGATGATTGGGGTGGGCTGCTATGACAACTTATTGTCCTTTTCAGGACAATATCAGCACTGCGTAGCTACGCTCCGGCTAGCCACAGCGCCATGTACGGCTCCATTGAAGGGGTTACCCACTGGTGTCTCAGCAGAAGGAAGCACAATTTGGCAGGTGTACCCAGTCAGGGTACAGGTCGTTCCGTCACAGGGTTAATGGTCTGGGGCGGTTCAGTGCTCAATGTTAATGCTACAACATACAAATGCATTTTAGACAACTGTAGGATTCCAACTTTGTAGCACCAGTTTGTGATTCCAGCATAAAGGCAGGTCCCAGAACAATGGAAGCTGTTTTGGCTGCAAATGATATGACAACTGCATAATAATGCCCATGGTTTTAGAATGGGATGACCACCAAGTCCATATTGGTGTGATAGACACCTATCCGCATACTTTTGGTCATATAGTGTATTTTTTTTCTCTCTCTCTTAAATACATTTTTTGCCTTATAGAACACACCATATCAGTACCAGGGGGATTTGCTGTAAAATGACATAAGGCCTAATACAGGGGGGATTTGTTTATAAATTAACCCAGCACTCCCAACACAACACCCAAGCTGGGTTAATAGCAGTATTTTAGAATCTGCTGAAATTGCATAGACAGACAATTTAATATATCCTATAATTGTTTTAAGCATTGATCCATGTTCTCTTTTTTGGGAAATACAAAGTCAATAAAAATAGATAATATATTCATGTAGCAATATTGTGTATGTACAAAAGAAAGGGACTGCTAAATGTACAAACTGCATTACAACAAATGGCCTGGCTTACTTGCAGATGGATGGAGACGTCGGAAGGCTAAATGTAATTAGAACAAGTTATGTGGTTAGGACCCACCTGCTTTTTGTCATGAATGCTCCTCTGTGGTTCCACTAAATGACCGACTTCTCACCTGATTCCTCAGTTGCTGTATAAGCTCAGGGTTTTGCTGCTGGATCTGCTGAGCAAACTGCTGTCCCCTACATGAAATAACCAAGATTCAATGAATGATGGTTTGAAACAATGTTGGGCAACATCTTAAATGTATTTAATAAAATTGGCAAACAAATCCCCCCTATTTAAATGTAGCACTGGGGAATGCTGGGAATTAGGATCAATAATATATATATGTGTACATATACATAATGATATAGATACTAGATATGATAATCTCACATATTAACTCTAGAGCACCAAGGTGCATGTGGACTTTATAATATATTGTGGGTTTTTCATATTTTATTCTTTTAATGATTCCTTTGAACCAGAAGCACATACATACGCTTGTATGAGACTTGAAAGATCTGTTAATCCCCCCACTCCAGCAGCTGGACCTCCTCCAGAATTGGACATCATTCCTGACATCCTGCAATGCACAAAATTCATTAATCATCCACATTAGTTTTTCTTGTGCTGCTATATTGCTAGAATTGCTTCTGCGGAAAAAAAGTTTCACATTCTGGCTCGTATTCACTAAACCAGGAGCTTGTAGGTACTGAATCACTGCATTTTGAAAAGTCACCGGGAGCTTCTCCAAGAAGTATAGCCGAGTTGGCCGTGTATAAGGCTAGTTAGTATGGAATTTCAGATGGTTAAGGTAAATTCACTTAAACCTCTGGTTTAATGAACACAACTCCTCCTTTGGTAACGGCAAGCGCCTATTTTATTTTACACAACTTGTCCATTGAGACAAACAGCCAAACTCACATCAACATGTTTTCAGCACTAGAATAGAAAACTGAATTGCTGGGAAAGGGCAGATTGTTATGCTCTCAGTTTAAAGAGAAATCCACATAAAATTGGTATATGTTGAGTGGGTGATTAGATGGGTTAAAGAGCCTCCTAGGTAGAGGTTAGGCATATGGATAGGCATTTGGTTAGAAGAAGGGCTGATGAAGGTTTGACCCTTTACAGCAAAGAAATGGCAGACTTTTTTTTTTTTGCTAATAGACCCCAATGTCTTGTGCAACACGGATACTCACAGCCGTTGTATCTGCGGATCTTGCATTAAGCTTGCTGCCTAGGAGAACAGACAATACGGAAGCAAAGAGACATTTGTATGTTAAAATCTTGGTCAGTTTCTTGCAGATAATAGCATCTCCTCAAATGGATACCATTGTGTAGCTCTGTAAGTGGTAATTTATACAACTCTAACAACAAAATGCTTAAAAGATTTTAGCATTAATCCTTAAGGAGATAAGGGTTAATGAATGGAAAGAAAGCCCTGCTCTGGAATAAAAAAATAAATAAATTATATATATATATATATATATATATATATATATATATATATATAACTGGAAATCGAGAAGACTGTATTAAACCAGCTGTTCATTCATTTAATTCAGATCCCCTTAACAAAATACAGCAAAAAAAGAAACTCATACAGCACCTTCTGGCTAATCCCCCTCAACTTTCTCATACATTGTACGCTTGCAGGAGCAGGTCCCTATTCTCCTTCTGTACCGGTATGTCTTAACATGTGTTGATGTTATTGGTGATATATGTCTTATCGACAGTCTTAGCTCAGGATTTTGCAAACTGCTGTCCCCTACAGTTGATGAATTAATGAAGCCTGCAAAGACGATGTGTAACAGGTGTAGTATTTAAACGTTATTTAGATGCCTTACCATGCTGACAAAAGCTGGGTTGTTCATTAGGCTGGTCATATCAAACCCAAATCCTGCACTTGTCTAAGAGAGAAAGAGAACAAAAGGGTAAGAACCGCAGAGTTTTGTCACTCCTAACGTTTTAGGATGAGTATTTCCAAATTAAATGGATATTCATGCTTACCGGGCTGGCTACATGTCGAAGTTTCTGCTCTGCTAATCTTAAATTTGATTTATATGATTCGTTGTCAGGATCCAGATCTAGCGCTTTCTGGTAGCTGCTAATTGCTTCTTTGTACTTATTCATAGCGGCTAGTGCCTTCCTATAGAACAGTCATAAAAGTATTATTATCGTCACAAACAAGCTCTCCAAATCAACGGCCGCAGTACCTACAATCAGGGGCACACTACTCACTGGCAGAGCAAGGCGGCTCAATGAACATTCAAGATTTTATACAGAAAACACAATTCTGACCCTATATATCAGATGTACAGAATATCATCAACAAAGTAATGTACAGAACTGGTTCCAAAACAGACAGAGATGGAATCAGTACATCCCACTGCAATATTTTGGGAAAATGTAAATGAAAAAGTAACTCACACTCTTACCCCATTCTTCCATAGGCCTTGCTGTACACGCCATCAATCGAAATGGCCTTCTCGCAGTCTCTTACAGCATTACTGTGGTTCCCCAGTTGGTTAAATGCAGCAGCCCTGGAAATAATTCAGTTTGGGAATTTGTGAGGGTTAATTTAACCCCTTTGTTTAGCATTTGGCTGGTGTATCTGTAAAAAGGTTCTTGTGAGTTTCATTGTTTGACGCTAAGATTGCACATTTTGTATTTTAAACAAGTTACCTAAAAAGTTATGCTTCAGACATAGTTGTAATTCTTGAAAGGCATAACATGGACCCCATTCTGCTTTCCTCCCCTCAGGCTGACCTTGCCTATATTTTCTGCCATCCAGCCTATATGGTTTCATTGTAACCAGTCTTTCCCCAGTGTATTTAATTACCTTTTGATAGCCACTCTACTATATTCCTCTTTACCGGTCTTATTCTGTACCCCTCACCTTTTCCTTATGCTATCCTCTAATCAATCTGCACTTCCCTTACATTCAGATATTGGCTCCGTCTATGTCTGCCTCTTCCACGATTTCACTTTGCGTCAGGGTCTTCTTTCCTCTGTACCATGCCTGCATCCTCAACCTTAAGGTTCTCCTCCTCCCAATAATTATACTACTATCAACCCATTTTGGGAATGTAATTTAATACCACATTTAGGGGGAAATGACATAGCTGTATACAGTATTTAAAAAATGAATAAGTATCGTTTTATGCTTCCTTACACCTGACCAGTGAGTATTTTGGAAAGCAATATCATTACCTGTTACAATAATAAACTGCATTCTTTGGATCCAGCTCAACAGCCTGTGTATAGCAATCCACGGCTGCTTCATAATTCTGCTCCTTCATAAAGTTATTACCTGAATTTTAAAAAAGAGAATCCATGTTAAATTAATGATGTATGCCATTGTGTATGGTGCTTAGTTTTTCCCCAATAATATATAGGTTGCACTATAACAGTTAAATGAATAAAAAAGGCTTTCTTCATTCATAAATATAAGCGCACTCCACAAAAAACACTGATTTTATGTACAATGGCAGCATAATTCCTTTCAATGGTAAATTCAAGCAGTGCAGGTTAATGAAAGCACCAATACTCCCTAAAAGACTTAAGAAAGACCATTGTGGGTTTGTAGTAGATCTGCAGTAAATTTGTACAGTAGTGGAGGGTTTTGGCCATATAGTCAGGTGCAGTTAATGACACGCTTTAGTAACTAGCCGTACATATACAGTACCTTCATCCTTTAACTGCTCAGCCTTTTCTATATCTGCTGGTAAAGATGAAAACGATTCTACAGGTGTTAACGCTTCCTTCTGTAGAAATTAAATGGTTAACAAGGGGTATCATCTCATTAACCAAAAATGAAATGCTATAAACAGTACTTTAGAAGATAAGAATTTTCCAAAAAAAAAAAGGGGCTGGCAAAGGAGGGGAAAATCGGCAAGTTTTTTTTTTATGTTCTTTCACGCGATACACATTCAAATATTGAACACAAGAACGTTGAATATTTTCATGTAATAAAAATTACCTTCAGATCAGCTTGTGAGAACATTTCTTCCAAAGACTTTGGAGTTGCAAGATGTGTATCTTCTGGGCCAATCTTAAAGACAGTCTCCAGACACTGAACTGCCACTGATCCAATAAAAAGGATACATTAAATAATGACAGGAGTACGTACCCAAATGAAAACTGCAATTTCAGAGTTAAATTTTCAAGAATGTGCTATGAAAATCAGGGGAGGCCTGGCAACATCAGAATTGGGTAAGCTCAGCCAGGTGGCCCTTTCTACCTCTTTGTGACCAATGATATACCAGGTACGTCATGAAAAGATGTGCCCGGAGGACCAATGACATACCTGGTATGTCATGGTAAAAAAAAAAACAGTCCCGCATTGCTGTGATTGTGGGGTCACTGCTCCATGATGGGTACAAACAATGGTTTTGTCTCTGTGTCTCTCTTTCTCAGCGTTATTATGACAACAAACAGTGATACATTTTTATTATTATAACCTGACCCTAAGGTGTTATTGATATGTATGGTTTTTATATATTTTGGATAGTTAGAATTAAAACATCAGGTAAAGTAAATAAATAAATAAAAACATTTAAAAAATTATCAGACCATAATATATTTTTAGTATATTTCTTTCCATAGTTATACTGTCTATTGGTAATTTATATATACCTGTAAAGTTTAGCTTTGGGTTTTCATTTTTTTTTAGTTTACATAAATATATATATTGTTTTTAAAGTTTGAAAAGAAGCACTACCTGTCACAAAAATATGTAATTTGTATGTGTAAACTAAATGAAAGTATAACAGTTGAAGAAATATAGCAAAAACATGAAAATTGCTCTGGTCCTATAGTGTTAAAAAAAAAAAACTTAACTAAGCTGGCAGATTTTTTTTTAATAAAAACTGCTAAATATCAAAACTTAGAATGCTGCCTGGAAAATATCCCCTGTAAAGGTCCACATAAGTCACCTCAGCTTCCTGAAAGGATTCTAATCTGGATAGGCGATATATTATGGAATAGCGTTGTGGCAGGCTTCCGTTTTGACTTTTTTTTTTTATAATAATAAATAAATAAATGTGTATTATTGGTCATACTGTGAAAGGCACTGGGTTATCCTCTCTTATCAGTTTTTTGGCTACATGTACTGGGAAGTTAAATGGACAAATATATATACTATTCATACTACTATCAACAAGCATGTTCTTTTGAGTACATAAAAGTAGTTTTCTGCTCAGAACAAAAGCCTATTAATGTCCAACATAAGATTAAAATTATCACACATTCTCAGAACTGTGTGCGTTTCTGGTAAATCCGCAACCTTTTACATTTGTTTTAAGCGTTTTATAAATTCACTTCTACAACTACATGTAATGTTGCTCCAATTTCTTTGGACTGGGTGACAATAGCTTTTTCTGGTAAGCCAATTATCTAATATCTAAGGACACAGATTGTTATGCCTTGTTTTACCCTCACTGTCAATGTAACACGATAAGTTTAAAAACTTCTTCTAACAAGTGTTTGATCAATAATTTTATGTCATATTTCCACGTCCTTGGTGTAACACGACACTTTAACCTTGGCATTAACATTCTGACATTTTATAATTTCACATTCGATAAATTAAAGGATGTCATCTGTAGAAAAATGCCAAATGCAGGAGTTCACACAGTTTTAGTGAAGTACAGTTAACCAATCCAAAGTAATTTGGAACTTGAGCATGGCTAGGCTCACACATGACTGTCATAACGAGTAAAAGGTGTTGACTTGGCCTCTAATTTCCCCAGATCTCAATCCATCTGTGGGATCTGCTGGACAAACAAGTCCGATCCACGCAGGAATTAAAGTGACTGCTGCTAACATCTTGGTGCCAGATACCACAGCACACCTTCAGGGGTCTAGTGGAGCCCATGCCTCAATGAATATGGGCTGTTTTATCGGCAAAAGGAGGATCTTTACAATATTAGGTAGGTGATCATGTTATGGCTGCTTGGTGTAAACTTAGGTCTTTGGTCTTTTAGCCCCTTACAGTGCCTCTGATTCCAACACTCTTTCTGAAGGATCTCAAACTTATGTGTAAAAGGCACTGGTGACCAAAAGGCTCCAACCAGGGTATAACCGTGTAGAAAACTGGTGGCTCATTTTAAATAACTGAAATTGATTAAATCCCTTGTGTTCAATCATGGTTATACAGAATCCATGCCTGTTTAAGGCCCTCAAGGCTTGGACTTTGACAGCCCTGCACTAGAACATGGCATCTTTCTAGGTGTAAGTGTCAGTATTTTTCCTTAGACAGATACAGAGAAGAAATTGTGGATTTCTATGTAACCATTCCCAAAATCAGCTTCTCACCCCTGACATCATCAAAATGCAGGAGCTGGAACTTCCCGTTGAAGCAATTAAACATTTAACCACCCAGCCCGAAGGGATTAATGACCAACATAGCCTTCTACATTACAAATGCTGGCACTACCACCAGATCTGAATGCCAATGGACATTGCCAGAAAATGGAAGAAACACACTACTAAACAGCAGAGATTTGTAACAATGGAAAGTGATCTTTCCCACCTCTGAATGTATCTGTGCATGTAATTAGGCGACGGAGCTTCATTCCAGGTGCACTTTACAGACAGTGCTGTTTTATACATGAATCTTTCAGGAAATCCACTCCAATAAAGTCTTAATCAGGACTTCCTTGTTTAAGTGTTAAGTCTTCCTACATTCGTTACTAATGGATTGACCATATTAATTATTTACCTTCCAAACTTTCCTGCTCATCTGATGTGTAATCATCCCGCTGACTCTGCTCTCTCAGGAAGTGGATGACTGCATATACGAGTCGTTTAAGTGAGGACATCTTTACAGCAGACAAGGACAACCTAAATCACATCATGTCATCATTTAGATCTTTGAAGGAAATGTTATGCTAAATGAATAAAATTCAAAAATGTGCATTAATACATGAATATTGAAATGCTATAGCTTTACAGGAAGAAGAAAATAATTCTCATAATCACAACTGTTGGTGGCTTAAGAAATAACATTAAATAAGTTAAAGCATCTCTCATATTCCATTGTGGTGTTTCATATACACAGATAGTGATGGCAGAAACAAAACATTTGGCCCATCTAGTCTGTCCTTTTTTTATATATACCTTTTTAATGATTTAAGGGAATTGAAATACCTCTTGTGATTTTGCCTTCATACTTACCTTCATACCGACTTCTACTTCCAACAGCACCTCATCAGACTTAAGCCCAGTGGGATAAAATGACATTATCACCGGCAACATTCATGCTTTCAGGAGCTAAACGTCACTACTAAAAGTATTATGTGTATTTAATTCCAAATATAATGGAAGCAGAACAGCTCCAGGCAAGGTTGTGGGATGGGGTGTGAGGTGTTGGTGTGTTTCTGGGGGGACAAGGGGTCAGGGGGCTACTAAGCTGGGCCAGAAGGTGCCAGTCCTCCCTTGGCTCTTTGTTATGCTGTAATGTAGACTACTTACCTCTGGACTATTAATGATGTTGCAGTAACATTGTCGGGTGAGTTCTGCTTTGAATGGAGACACTATACTGTAGATATCATCAAAATGTAATTCAGATAAATGCTTCCAAATATGTCTGAACCTAGAAATGTGTGCTAGGTAGGCTTATGTTATTTAAACAGAATAGCAGGAATACCATACATAAAGTTTAGCATGGGCCTTCCCTAGTTCCTGCTTCCCAAGTGCGATTTACCTGCAGTAAATCCAGTTTTCGCTACACTCGCGTGTTGCCTTTTCTGGCCGGACTCGGTAGTAGTTTGAGCCGACGTCAGACGACCGTAACGCCAGAGTAGTATTGTTATTTCTGTAACAATACATGACTGGTTTAAAGACATCTGGCCCCATTTCAGCACAAGTATTTACACCGTAATTCAGAGGTAGGTGAATACTCTCAAAAACCATACAAATACATTACAAAGTTACTATTTATGAGACATTGCGCAACATATTTTACATATTCCTTACAACTATGGGCAATAACTGAAGGCTATAAAATTGTGGTGGAGTTTCTCTTTAAATAAATAGAATAGTATTAGAAGGGCCAAATTTAACATAAAACAACCTAGCTCCCCACCTCCTCCATGGTCTGAGGATTCTCACCATTGACTGGCTGCTTGAAGCAACCAATCAGTGGCAAGGAAGCACTGCCATTGAAATCAACCTTTTATGAATGTGCCAACCCAGCAATAAGTATATAACATGCAGAGAGATGTGTTCGGCCAAACAGATCTCCTACACGGAAAATAGCTGGGGGGGGGGGCAGGAAAGGGGTAAACGCATATGGGGGATTCTGAAGAAATGTGAAGGGGCCTCTCAGCTATCACATGCACTCAAATGCATTGGATGGTCACACCGTCACCATTAAAAGATGCTTAGTCTTCACCGGATGCTTAGCATTGCTCATTTTCAGAAGGATTGCCTGCGACTGACAATCTACTCTGGTTTTGGCTCAGTTTACGAAAAGAGAAAAAAAAAAAAAAAAACACCTTTCGCAAAAGCTGCTTGCACCAGCAACCACCCCCCATGGTCCAATGTTTATGCAATTTCTGGTTGCTTGCAGTAGCCAATCAGCATTAGAAAAGCATTGAAATCAATGTGGGAGCACTTTTTATGCACAAGTGCAGCGAATATATGGTGGGATGTGCAGTGTTTGGCTAAACACATCACCTGCTAGCTAAGCAGCTGGGGGGCAAGGAAATACAACAGATGCATACAGGGGATTCTTATAAATCCCACTATGCATTTGCAAGGGGGTAAGAATGTTAATTTAAAGGGGACGCTCAGCTATTCATTAAAGCGGATACGACGCCTGGAGTGTCCCTTTAAGTGGCTGAGTAAAGCTAATCATAGTTTCATTCTGTGGGAATTGTTGGTCATTTATCTGACAGCCTCCTGATATCCAGTGAATCCACCGCTGGTCCAGTCCGAGTGTGCTGTATCCTGCAGCATCCCAGCGCTGGCCCGAAGTCCAGTACCAATGTCAGCAAAGGACAGACGCTAAGCAGCTCTGCACTGTGCTTCTCCCAGACGCATAGAGAAAGGTATGACGGATCATTTTATATAAGTAATAACTCCACGCCATGTATTCAAAACACAAATTTATAAATATATAATAATATAGATATTTCAATGTTTGACCCCCCAATCTGGTCATTCACCCCGAGAACAGGTTAAACTCCCGAGACTCAAGGACAATCCCAGATAAGTGACATGTGCAGCCAGTGCAACATTTACTATAAGGGATTGTCTCAGAAGCTCCCACAGAGACCCAGGACTATAAAACCATTGCCCTTAGAGAAATGCCAGCCCCGTGGCAAATGTTATATGATACTATATCATACACTGTGCGGTCACTAGAATAACGTCCCTCATTTAATTCATGTGAATTACAATTCAATAATAGCATGAAAGCTGCGTATTAACGCTTTTTATTATATGTAGTCTATCACCCCCACACTATCTGCAATGCTGCGGTCTCATCACAGGAACAGCCGAACCATTAACGACACGCAGAACTTCTAGAGAGTGAAAACCCATAGTAAACATGTTGTTACAAACAGTAACCATGTAATCCAGAACAGCATCCCTGCTAGTCACCCTGTGTACAGCATATCAAATCCCCACTGATTCATGCAGTCCTTATTTAAAAAAAGCATCTCATAGCATTTGGTAAGCAGCCTGTAAGATCTCACACCTGTCCCTGCTGTCGTATAAAAATAAAGGTATTTTGCATATCTCAGTTCTGTTAAAATAAAGGGAATGAAGCAGCCTTTAGATTTTTCCGACGTGCCATCAGCACTAAGGCCTGCTTTGTGAGGCTGGTACATGGGGTGTCCTGCAGGCAGCCAGGCTATAGCATCACTTAGCATGCAGAGCACGGCTTACCCCAACGCGCAGCGGCAGCCTTTCACCAGCACACCTGCAGCAGCCGGAGCGAGTGAAGCAGCCTGCGGGATGCGCTGCGTTCATAATGAACCTCCCTCTCACACTATAGGCTCACTATGGACAAGTCCCTTCCTGTCTCTTCCTTGTTAGTTAACCCTTCCCTTACATCAAAAATAGTGCATATGATAGCTGAAATGCACCTTTATATTTTTGTGGACTCCCCATTCCCCCCAGCTGAGCAAAAAACGCGATCGGCTGAACGTATCTGCTTGCACGTGATACATTCGCACCAGCCACTTCCAGCACTGCCTTGGTGATCGTTCCAGACAGGTCCATTAAGAAGCCCGTGCACATCAATGAAAGCGATACTATTCATTGCATTGGAGCGCCCTTTTAAAAGTATCCAGCTGATCTTGGTCACTTATTATTATTTAATTGTTTTATATAGCGGCATCAGATTCTGCAGCGCTGTACAAAGGGTAGATCAGACATAACAATTAGTATATAACATAACAAGATGACATACAGAAACCGGGTCCTGATGAAATGAGGGGTGGGTTGTCATTTTTGTAAGAAGGTATTTTTGTTGTTAGTTTTCTACAAATAAATTTAGCTAAACACAATGAAACAAAATATACAATACTTAAACAGCACAGTGAAGTAAGTGCGGCTCTTGATGCTTCTGTGCAGACTATTATTTTATTCTAGTTCTCTTTGACATCTAGCGAGCAGGGATAGAAGAAACCTTTGTTAGTTTCAACTTGTTATGCTATTAGTTTTCAGATCATCCGCTTTATGGGACAGGTGAGAGATATGGGCCCTCAGAACAACAGGCCCTGGAGCAATTGCTTTTTTGTATGAAAAGGAAAGGCCTTTTGATCTGAAAAAAGGACGTATAATTTGTGCGGGTACAGCTAAGACGGAAAAAGGGGAATCTTAATTAAACCCACATATGGTAAAAATGGCAAATGGTACTATAAAAGCCTTGGTAAGGTAACGGTTAAACCACGTAAGAAAATAAATTATTCTCCGGAATATTTTATAAACAGCTACGAATAGCGTGTAAAAGCCGTGATAACCGCTGTTGGGCATTAGTTTGAGTGCAGCCCTGGCCACTGCTTTACCACCACTAACATATTCTGGTAATAATAATATGCCAACCATCACATAGTTGGCACCTTTAACCATTGGGATCCCAAAGACCTTGTGCTTACAAATGCAAATATGGTGCCATGTTGCCTTCTGAATGGTATTATTATTTTGTCCGCCATGTTGCCCCCGTATGGAATGGATAGGGTATGCGCTCTCATTGCCAGCACATCCCGGGTGACGTTTTGTCTCTCCGAGCCTGGTTACTACAGTAACAACAAGTCTCCATGGAGGACCTGCTCCTCTCCGACACTCCATCCGCCTGCATGACTGTGAGCCGCGTATCCCCGTCTGTAAACCCCACACGCGTATTAACGCAGACAGGCTTCTCGGCGCCATCTTAACTGAGGGCAAAGGGAACGGGGTGTTTCTCGTCTTCGTTCGTTCGTTAACGGAAACCCCTAATCGCTACCATGTATTTATTAGCAGACGTGTGTTCCTATAAGACAAAATGTAACGTGGTATTTAAATTAAAATGAAGGTGGTGACATCACTGGCTCGTGTGCTCTGCTATCACCAGTGCCCAACTTAATGATGTCTGCCGGCACTTCAAGGTCACGTGGCTGCCATTTGACCCCGGCAGGGAGCTCCTCTGGACATGTTCGCCGTGAGGGTCTGTGTGCACACCGTAAGAAGGTATATATCATGCATGTTCCCTCCGTCACACCGGTGATTTCCCACACAATAATCCCACAATACCGCCATTGTGTATAGCCGGACGGTAACTCTCTGGGGTATGGGGTGGCTAGGGGCCTCAGACAACGAAGTTCTGTTTTTGTTTACCTTTTTTTTTTAGTAACAGTCCACAAATATACAGCACAAGTTTATATGGAGTAATTGGTAAATGTGAATATTAATTAATACTTATTATATATAATATATAAAATGTACCGGCCACTTCTGTAAAACCAGTGGCCAGTATATTTCTATTATATCATTATTACCAGGCATGAGAATTATTCTGTGTACTTTCACAAACAGCGATTCACTGTTTTTTTGTTTTCCAGCGACAAAAAATATTTAAATTATTTTATTGGCAACGTACCTTCCAAGTCTACCACCTGGGCAACGACCAGCCCTATTTTGGGATCAAAATCTATTCTTCCCTTTCTTCCCCCCGGATGGACCTCTTTTCAGGGTGCTCGGAATGTTTGATATTAGTCCGTGTTCTGTGGCCCTAAAAGTCACAATCATTTTTATATAAATAGAGCAAAATCCTTATACACATGTTAAAATGTATTAGACAGACAGACACTCTGTGGCACTCAAATAACTCTGCCCTACTGCCTCTCTCTTCCCCGTTCACAATAAATAAGAGAGGTTTGTTCACTAATGGGAGAGTTTGCTGGAAAGCTGCAGTTTCATCTCCTTGATGTCACTATGCATTTTGAAAGCACAGTAAGCTTCAGCCGCAGGAAGGGCTTGGCAGACCCTGTTTAATGCATAGTTAAATTATAGAGATTTCTTGAGTGTCGTCACCTAGCGAAAAATGCATTATTCGGGGCCACCTCAGCCCTTCTTTCCGGAGGAACGTGCCGGGATGGCCCTTCATCATGCATAGTCAAGTGAGGAGTTTGAAAACTGCTACTAATAGATGGAAAATGAATTAAAAAGCCCTGCCATCATCCACACGTCTATCCACGGTCCCTAAAACAAGCGTTCCTTCTTTGACCATATGAAATGTAGGGAGATACGTTTCACTGAAGGGTAATGTTTCTTGTGTCGGACTAACATTTTAGATGTTTTCCCTGTTTATACAGTAGCTCGGGATGCTAAATAAGCCTACATCACACTTCTTCAACCTCTAGAGAAGTAGTGTCATTTGAGTAACATCATAGACCCAGATAATAACAGACTTAATTACTGATTATTATTATTATCCTTTATTTATATAGCGCCAACAGTTTACGCAGCGCTTAATACAATACATAAATTCAAGGGATATGACAAGACAAGATCTGACAGACTAAGACAAACCGATACATTTGGTGGAGAGAGCCCTGCTCGCAAGCTTACAATCTAGAGGGAAATGGGGTGACAAACATAAGGCATAGAGAAAGGGTGAGAGGTATTGTGGGGGTTGTATCAACGACAGGGAAGTTCTAGCAGCTAAGATGGTGCGGCTTCTCTGAAGAAGTGGGTTTTTAGATGTTTCTTGAATGTTGGGAGGGAGAATGCTGAAGGTTCCTTGGGAGTAGATTCCAGAGATATGGGGCAGCTCGAGTGAAATCTTGTAGATGGGAAAAGGAAGAGGTTATGAGTGAGGAGGAGAGCCTTAGCCCATGGGAGGAACGTAGGGATCGAGTAGGAGAGTATTTGCTAATGAGGTCAGAAATGTACGGAGGAGCAGTATTATGGATGGCCTTATATGTCAGTACCAGGATCTTAAAATTAATTCTAAAGGTAATTGGGAGCCAGTGGAGGGTTTCACAGAGGGGGGAAGCAGAAGAGGAGCGACGTGCAAGGAAGATGAGCCTAGCAGCGGCATTTAGGATAGACTATAGAGGAGAGAGTCGAGACAGTGGAGTGCCAACCAGAATAGTGTTGCAGTAGTCAAGACGGGAAATGATAAGGGAATGAACCAGGGTTCTTGTGGATTCTTGGGTGAGGAATGGGCGGATACGAGAGTTGTTTTTTAGGTGCAAGCGGCAGGATCTGGCGAAGGACTGAATGTGAGGGATGAAGGAGAGGTTTGAGTCAAGGATGACCCCAAGGCATCGGACCTGGTTAGTAGGAGAGATAGTCGTGTTGTTAATGGTGATAGAGAATTCAGGGAGTGGAGATGGAGGGAAGATAATGAGTTCAGTTTTAGAAAGATTAAGTTTCAGGTAGTGTTGTGACATCCATGAAGAAATAGCAGACAAGCAGTTGGTAATACGGGACAGGAGAGATGGAGAGAGATCAGGAGAAGACAGGTAGATTTGGGTATCATCTGCATATAGGAGATACTGGAGGCCAAATGAGTTGATTAGTTTGCCAAGAGAGGAAGTATAAAGAGAGAACAGCAGAGGGCCAAGGACTGAACCTTGGGGGACACCAACCGAAAGTGGAAGGGGTGATGATGTCTTGCCAGAGAAGCTGACAGAGAAGGAACGGTTAGACAGATATGAGGAGATCCAGGAGAGAGCTGTATCTCGAATGCCTATAGAAGCAAGTGAGTCTAGAAGAAGGTGGTGATCAACAGTATCGAAAGCAGCAGAGAGATCCAGTAGAATTAGAATAGAGTAGTGACCTTTTGCTTTGGCAGAGAGCAAGTCATTGGAGACTTTTGTTAGAGCTGTTTCAGTAGAGTGAAGGGGTTTGAAACCAGACTGTAGAGGGTCAAGGAGGGAATTAGAGGAGAGGAAGTTAATGAGGCGATTGTACACAATCCGTTCAAGCAGCTTAGAGGTAAAAGGAAGCAGAGAGATAGGGCGGTAGTTAGTCAAACAGACGGGATCTGAGGAAGGATTCTTTAGAATTGGTGTGATTAGCGCATGCTTGAAGGCAGATGGTACAGTTCCAGATGATAGAGAAAGATTAAATAGGTGGGTAAGTGATGGACCAAGGGATGGATATAGAGACTTTGTAAGGTGTGAAGGGATGGGGTCGAGGGGACAGGTTGTTGGGTGAGAGGAAGAAAGAAGAGTTGCTATCTCTTCTTCGGTTGTAGGGGAAAAGGCAGTTAGTATAGTAGGAGTGGAGAGAGTGGTGTTGAGTGGTGTAGGAGGGAGTTGTAAGGAAGAGAGGTCTTTTCTAATAGTCTCGATCTTCTCTTTGAAGTGGGTAGCAAGATCTTGGGCAGTGAGAGAGGTTTGTTGTGTGGGTGTGGAGGGACAGAGAAGGGAGTTGAAAGTAGAAAAAAGGCGTCGTGGGTTGGAAGAAAGAGAGGATATGAGAGTGGAGAAGTAGAGCTGTTTGGTGAGAGAGAGGGCAGAGTTGTAGGTGTGGAGCATGAATTTATAGTGAGTAAAGTCTTCGCTGGATTTGGATTTTCTGATAGCTACTTTATTTATTATAAGAAGAATAATATTATTCTTTATGTTTAAAATGTAGCTTTTTCTGTTGTTTCTATACACATGATTGTGGCGTTTTGGCCTGTAGAACACTGTGATAGCCTCTCACTCTTGAATAGGATACACATCAAGGGGAGCAGAGAGGGACGAAATGATTTGGGTCCCTAAAGAGGGGCATTTGGAAGCAATGTGGTATGGCGGTTAGAAATCAGTGGAGCGGTGACCTCCAGCTTTCATATATGTTGCGCTCTCTAGTGTGATATGGATATCCTCATCATTCTATTCTTCCACCTTGAAATTGAGGTTATACCACCACGTCATGGAAAGGGTCTGGTCACTTCCTAAAGCAGTTTAGTGTTTTCTCCTTATGTTTGCAGAGTACGTAGTTCCAGAATTTTATTAAAAATGACATTGGGATCCGACTTTACTGCTGGTGTGAGGGAGATCGCGACAAATATCAGCACCGGCAGAAACATCTTAAGATGGGACTTGTCTCCAGAGCAGATTCACACCAGGACAGAAGAGCTTATTAGGAAAACAAAACGTGTGTACGACACGGTCGCTGCTCTTGATGTTGAAAAGGTCACATATGAGAACACCATAAAGGTTTTAGCTGACCTTGAGTTGGAGTATGCAGGTAAATTATTATGTTTACTTTAAAGATTTATGGAAAAAATGAAGTTTTTATTGAAAGTCCTACTTTGAATGTGTTGGGAAGAAAACAAGAGACCAGTGTAGGATTTGACAATTTTGGGTAAGGAGAATTGATATATTGTATTGTCCTAAAGAGGATGGATTCTTTAAACATCATCTAAATAAGATACCTCTGAGGTCCTGAAAGCTGATGTGAAAATCTTTTTTTTTTGGTGTTGTCCCTATAATAGGTATCACCCGTGAATAAGGAGTCCACAACATTTTGGAGAAATGCATCGCTAAAAAAACCTTTTCACTCCTTAACAGTAGCTGGGTCTCCAATACTGCTAAAAACATTCCATACTGGTGAGAGGTCATTAAAGGGTTTAGGAAGCCAGCAACTAAACACTTATTTTGTTGTAATAAACTAAAATATTTTTTATGTAAAATGTTCACTATTCACCTGGTGAATTTAAGAAGCAGATTAATTTGAGGCTCAGAGAAGTTATGAAGAAAAGTTATTATAGTTCTTGTATACATTGTCCTACTCAGTATGTAAAACATTTCAATGCAGTGGGGCTTCATGGGTTTGGTTGGATAACTAAGGTAGAGATATGACAGTCCAAATGTTTCTTAATATTGTTGTTGCTTTGAGTGTTCTTTAGTGTTCGCCTCAAAGGAGATCTTATGTTGGCGTAGGCCATGCTACACTATATGGCTAAAAGTATGTGGACACCCCTCTCTGCTATGAGTTTAGGTGTTGTAGACATATCCATTGCTAACAGGTATATAAAATCAACAAGGATGGGTCATATTCAAGAGCTCAGTGACTAAAAACGTGGCAGTGTCATAGGATGCAACCTTTGCCAGAGATTCATAAAGTTTCTACCCTGCTAGATCCGCTGTTAGTGCTGTTATCGTGAAGTATGTAGGAATCACAGCTCAGCCACAAAGCGGTAGACCACACAAAGTCTCAGAACAGGGCTGCTGAATACTGAAGCATCTGTCTTCTGTAGCATCATTCACTACAGAGCTCTGAACTATCTAGAAGCAACATCAGCACAAACACTGTCGGTCAAGTTTTGTGAAATGGGTTTCCATGGCAACCAGCTGCACACAAGCCGAAGATCACTATGGGGAATCTCAAGTGTCCACTTAATTGGTGTAAAGAGCATTGCCACTGGACTCTGGAGCAGTGGAAGCGATCTCTGGAGTGATAAATCACGCTTCACCGTTTGGAGGTCTGATGGATGAATCTGGATTTGGCAGATGCCAAGAGAACTCTACCTACTGGAAGGCTTACTGCCTACTGTAAAGTTTAGTGGAAGAGGGATAATAGTTTGGGGCTGTTTTTCAGGGTTCGGGCTAGACCCCTTTATTTCAGTGAAGGGTAATGTTACGGTGTATAAAGACATTTTGGGCAATTGTATGTTTCCTAATTAATGGCACTGCCTTGGGGAAGACCCTTTCCTGCTTCAGCATGACAGTGCCCCTGTGCACGGAGCGAGGTCCATGCAGATGTTATTTGAGATGTTTGGTGTTGAGGAACTGCAAGGGGGGCAACTCCATATTAATGCCCATGGTTTTTGAACAGGATGTCCAACAAGCTCGTTCATATAGGTGTGATGGTCAGGTGTCCACATTCTATTGGTCATATAGTGTATGTTTACACTAAGAGATTAAAATATAACTTTTTACATATTTTTGTATATTGGAAAAAAAGCTCCATGAAACTATGGCAATCATTTTTTCAGTTTTCATATTTCAGAACAGAGGTCTAACCATCAATACTATCTAACGTTCTCGTTTTTTTTATTTTGTGTTTGCAGTTGAAAGAAGCATGTTGGATTTTCCCCAGCATGTCTCACCCAACAGAGACGTGCGGACGGCAAGCACCCAGGCTGACAAGATTCTGTCTGATTTTGATGTGGAAATGAATATGAGAGAAGATATTTTCAAAAGAATCCTTCATTTTTATGTGAGTACTTTAATGTGTACTAAAAGCTTTAAATAACGGATAGAAACACTGCCTATATGTTTGTATTATTTGTTTTGTGTGTTTTCTCATCCTTGTTGAGAAAGTTGTGGTTCAACAACAGCTTGGGCAGTTACCTTGTGGATGCCGCCAAGTAAGTTGTATGTATCTTCAGAGTTGAATTCTTCACTTTGGGTGAGGCAGACAACTATACAGAAGCCAGCAGAGACCTTCATAGTATACAATGAGGAGTTTCAAAGGATGTCTCTGGTTTTGCCAACTGGCCCATTAAGACCCACAGAGTTCTGGGGGGGCCCTATTTAGCCCCTATTGAAGCTGCCCAGTGGTTACCTCCAGACCTGGTGCCCAAGGCTCAGACCTAGTTGCCTTTGGGCAAAATACACCACTGCTTGACAGACACAGATCTTGAAATTCACAATTCTTACAGTTGTTGAAAAACCTGTTAATTTGATGTCTTGGTCATTACAGTGGATTTAGGTTTTCCAAACTCAGTTTTCTTTTGACAGCAGACTTTACAGTTGGAAAAGCCTTCTGTCTGTTAAGCACTCTTTAAAACTGAAATTTGACTTGGAGTCCATGCAGAGGTCCATGGCTCAATGTTTTATGAGGAAATTATGACCCCCGGAGTGAACCTTGTGCATTTGTGTTATCAGTTACTAGAGCTCCACTTCAGGACTGTGGATGGTGGAATGTGAGGTGGCCTCCGGAACAGTAAACGGTCTCTTTGTGTTCACATCATTACATGTGTTCTCTCTCTCTCCAGCAAATACAAAACTTAGAACAACTGCACTCTGAGGTTAAAAGATATTTGGAGAAATCCGTTCAGAATGGAAAACGTAATGGACTCCATCTTCCTGCAGAAGTGCAGAATGTAAGTGTCTTTTTACATGGCTCAGTAAATGAACTTAAGTGTATCTTATGCTGTTCTTTATCATTCTTACACATTACAGTATCCCGTTATTGCATGTGTTTACTGATATGAAAGTGGTATTGTCCTGCACGTTCAGCTAGGAAATACATTTTAAATGGGAAACAGAATTCATTAACTTTATTGCCAGTAATATCACTACCATTCAAAAGTTTAGGGTCACTTAGCTGTTTTCATGGAAAACAGGGACCTTTCTAGCTGTGTAACATAATTTGCAAAGAGGTTTTCTAATGATCAATTAGCCTTTTAAACTTAAACTTGGATTAGCGAACATAATATAACAATGGAACACAGGAATGATGACTGCCAATGAAGATATTCCGTTATAATAGTCATTTACATCATTAACAATATCTACTCTTTCATGTTATTTTAATGGACAAAATGTTCTCCACCCCCCCCAAAGAGGAAATTTCTAAGTGACCCCAAACTTTTGAACAGTTATACATGTATCATTATATACATGGATTTATTTTGCCTATAATATCATATATATATATTGACTTTAAGTTGGATAAAATGATTACACCATAGTAATGCATGCACTGCCCTCTGGTGGTAAAGCATTATGCTTTTCATTAAAAGGTTGAGGTCATGCCTTTATACTAAATGACTATCGACATTAATTTTTGTTCTGTCACATATTTTACTGAAAATTCAAGGGGATTTTGATGGATAAAAGCCACATATAATGATGTATTCATATTGGTTTTACTGTGTTTTTTTCCCCAGGAAATAAAGACCATTAAAAAAAAGATTAATCAGCTTAGCATTGACTTCAATAAAAATCTCAATGACGAAAACACATCTCTAACCTTTACCAAAGCAGAACTAGGTAGGTGATTAATAATTTGTATTTTTTTTCTAAACAAAAGCCGGAGTTGAATTTATTCCAAAACATATCATACATATACAGTAATGTGCAAATGTTTTAGGCAGATGTGAACAAATAGACATGTTAATAATTTATTTTTATCATTTAACAAAATGCAAAAGTGAGTGAACAAAATGAAAATCTAAATCAAATCAATATCTGGTGTGACCAGCATTTGCGTAAGTCCTTCTAGGTACGCCTGCACACTGTTTTTAAGGAACTTGGCTGGTAGGTTGTTCTAAACATCTCGGAGAACTAACTAGAGTTCTTGAGTGGATTTAGACAGCCTCAGTTGCTTCTCTCTCTTCACGTAATCCCAGAGGGACTTGCTGATATTGAGATCAAGGCTTTGTGGGGCTGTACCATCACTTCCAGGACTCCTTGTTCTTCTTTACTCTGAACATAGTTCTTAATGACGTTCGTTGTATGTTTGGGGTTGTTGTAATGCTGCAGAATACATTTGGGGCCAATCAAATGCCTCCCTGATGGTATCGCATGATGGATACGTTTTCTTTTGCTTAGCCCCAGCAACCTCCTGGCTTCGGGGAAATGCCTCTATGAACACCAAGCCTTTTAATATTTTGCAGATGGGCTTCCTGATGATTTCATTGATAGCTTGGAAAAGACTGATTGTAACACATTCAAAGTTACCCTTCAGTATCCCCATTATTTCCCCATTCTAAAAAAGTGCTCTGTTCCTGAAACAAGAAGAAAATTGGAAACCGCTTTTAACAGGAGATGTATTATAGTAAGTATGACTCAGTTGTGATATATATATATATATATATATATATGTTTGTGCACAAAGGCTGTCAAAGGGAAGATACACTAATGTGTGAGGAACTTTAACTATGTACTAAAACAAGATAATTTACTTTAAATATTGCTTTATTGACTAAAAATGTCTTGTTTCCAGTGTCTTTTTCCTCACATTACATAATGAAAAATATACATATGTAGGTAGGATTCTAAGAGGAACAGGCAAGACTGGGACATTCTCAATTAGGTGAAAGCACAGCATAGTATATCACCGTTACTTCCAAGTACATGTAGCTGTGCTTCTGCTGTTCCCATCAATTAGGAAGGATCGTCATGAAACCCCCTCAATCCTTTGTAAAACAAACATGGAAAGCAAATGTTCACCAGCATAATACTGATTATATACTTGTTCCTTTTTAGGAGAACACTGATATCCTTGAACAGCTGATTACTCTGAGGGCAAAAATGGCGGAGCTGCTGGGATACCCAACACATGCTGATTTTGTCCTTGAGCTGAATATGGCTAATAATACCAAAAATGTATCTACATTTCTAGGTTAGTTATGCTTTATCTCTCTTTAACTGTATGTGTGATTATAATCTGTTCCTTAAAAAATAGTAAATACAACCTCAGATGAACAATAACACATGACATATTACACTGTGTCATGATTTATTCAACAAAAATAAAGCCAAAATGGAAAAGCCATGTGTGTGTAAAAAAAAAAAAAAAGTACACCTTATGATTCAATAGCTTGTAGAACCACCTTTAGCACCAATAACTTGAATATATTATTAGATACAAATATTCAAATACCCCCTTTTCACTCTTTACCTTTCTCCCTTGTCTGCCTGTCTCTTTCCTCCTATAGTCTCCACCTCTTTCCATCCCATCCCTGCCTCTCCCTCAGCTCCATGACAACTGTCTGGTCCGCAACCTCCATCATGCCCCATGCCCATATCTCCTTTAATGTCACAAGCTCTCCTCCTGCTTCATACTCAACACTCCATATACAAATATTAACTAATCACTGCGGCTGTTGTTGATCTCATTGGGCGAGCCTTCACACAAAGATCTAATCAGACACCACCTGTACTCGGATCGGACTTTTGCCTTAAGCCACTTCCATTCTGACTGACAATGTCCAACAACTCTGTTATATATATATATATATATATATATATATATATATATATATATATATATCAAAAAACAGATGGAATAAGTATCTTGTGATAATACCTTTTTTATTTGGACTAACAGAATTTTGGAATGACAAGCTTTCGGGAGCTCTTCTCCCTTTCTCAAGTCTAAAACATTTCTGAGCAAAACGACACATAGAATTCAATGTTGTGTGGCAGGGGAGGGGGGCTTACTACCCAGATCTGATAAGAGAGGGTGAGATGTTGTAAAAGTATGTGTCCCTGCCACACAACATTGAATTCTATGTGTCGTTTTGCTCAGAAATGTTTTAGACTTGAGAAAGGGAGAAGAGCTCCCGAAAGCTTGTCATTCCAAAATTCTGTTAGTCCAAATAAAAAAGGTATTATCACAAGATACTTATTCCATCTGTTTTTTGATATTGACACTACTGGACTAATACGGCTACAACCTCTACTCTATATATATATATATATATATATATATATATATATATATATATATATATATATATATATATATATATATATATATTAAAATGCATTTCTTTGCTGAAATGGTAAAGGAAATATAATGAGGCAATCAAAGCAGATATCTAACAGAAATAGAGCTATTGTAAAAATACCGTATTTTTCGCTCTATAAGACGCAACTGCTGATAAGACGCACCTAGATTTTAGAGGAGAAAAAAAAGGAAAAAATATTTTGAGCTAAAAAATGGGCTAAAATATTTATTACAATAACTGAATAAGCTATGAACACAGTAAGACACACACAGTAAGACACACACAGACACAGTAAGACACACACAGACACAGTGAGACACACACACACACACACAGTAAGACACACACACACACAGTAAGACACACACACACACAGTAAGACACACACACACAAACACAGTAAGACACACACAGTAAGACCTCCCTCCCTAACCCCCCTTCTCAGTATCTCCCCTCTAACTCCCTAACCCCCCCTTCTCAGGATCTCCCCTCTAACTCCCTAACCCCCCCTTCTCAGGATCTCCCCCCCCCGCCCCGGTCACTTACCTTAAACTCCTGTGTTGGAAGCGTGAGGCGTTTGTCTCGGGTGACGGCGCTTCACTGCTGAGCGCCGGCGTCTGACGTCATATGCCGGCGCCCAGCGTAAAGCGCCGGCACCCGAGACAAACGCTTCCAACACAGGAGTTGAAGCGCTGAGGCAGGCGGCGGTGGCGGCCGCCGCCAGCAAAGGATTCCTGTATATCTGTCAGGCAGGGGGGCCCGAGAGTTGCCGAGCGGTTGTCTTCAGCAACCGCTCGGCACCCCTTGGGCCCCCCTGACTGGCAGAAATCCAGGACTCCTCTGCTGGCGGCCGCCGCCACCTGCCTCAGTTGCGACCCCGGATTTATCGGCGTATAACACGCAGGTAGGGTTTAAGCTCCGGATTTTAGTTAAAAAAGTGCGTGTTATACGCCGATAAATACGGTATATCGTTGCCCCCCCCCCTCCCTCCCTGCCTGCATCTTCGCTCCATAAGACGCGGCTGATTTTTCATCCTACTTTGGGAGGAAAAAAACTGCGTCTTATGGAGCAAAAAATACGGTAAGTCAAAGATCAAGTAAAGTATGGGCTATTAAAGCAAGTAGAATATTAATATACATTATAAAGTTTTTTTCTTTGCTTTGTAGATAATTTAAAAATGAAGTTGCAACCTCTTGGGGATGCAGAAAAGCAACTCATTTTGGAGTTAAAAAATAAAGAATGTGCTGAAAGAGGCCTAGAGATGGACAATAAAATCAATGCCTGGGACCTACATTATTATCTCACTCTAATAGTAGAGACTAAGTATTCAGTGGACCAGGAGAAGCTCCGAGAGTATTTTCCCATGGAGACTGTCACTGAAAACCTGCTACATATTTACCAGGAGCTCCTCGGACTCCACTTTGAGCAAGTGGAAAACTGCCACGTGTGGCATGAGAACGTAACCCTGTACACGGTGTATGACAGCGCAAGTGGTGAAGCCCTGGGGCAGTTCTATCTTGACCTGTATCCAAGGTATAGCCGATATTATGTTGCAAGCTCGGGTCATCTTAAGCTAACAACGTCCCTCAATCCATTGGCTCTGGGCTGTAAGTTGTAGCTGACCAAAAAGGCAGTTTTATTCTATAGAATTTGATGGCCGATAAAAGCCTTTCGGCCTGTTTAGTTGGTTCTTGGTCTCATCTTAGATTCAGGATAGCTTTATGCCAATCGCATGCTTGTTTAAATTCCCTCAATGTATTAACATCTACCACTTCTGATGGGAGGATATTCGATGTATCTATCACTCTCTCTCTGTAAAGTAAAACTGCCTTACGTTACATCTAACTCTGTACTTTGTTCAATCCCTTTAAGTAACTAAATGTTTCTTTTACACCTCCCCTCTCACTTCTTTCCTTCAAGCTATACATATTAAGATCCCTTAGTGATATTTTTATCCTGCAAACTATTTACCATTTTTGCCTCTTGCTATACAAACCAGCACCCTGCTTGATTTTTATGATGCTTTATTGTTTAGCTTTAAATCATCAGAAATAAATGCTATATTCTGCCTTGGAATGTATATGTCCCAAGTGCATTATTTTACATTTATGAACATTAAACTGCAGCTGCCACACTCCTGACCATTCTTCTAATTTACTTAAATAATTTGCTGTTTGGCTTGTTCCCCCAGGTATGTCTACCCCTGTTGCAGACCTTTGTGTTATCTGCAAAAAGACGCACCTTGCAATTAAGGCCTTCTGTAATATCACTAATAGAAATATTAAAACTACGGGTCCCAATACTGTTCCCTGAGGTACCCCACTAGTAACAAGTCCTTCTGCTCAATATAAACTATTAACTACTACCTTCTATGTTGAAAGCCTTACTGAGATCTAGATAGACTATGTCTACTGATCTTCCTTGGTTTATTAAGTTAGTTACCAAGTTAAAGAGTAACTTTAGTTTGACAAGGTCTCCTTGAAGCAAACCCATGCTGTTTCTGATTTTGCAACCCATTAGGAGCCAAATATTTAATAACCCTATCATTTAGCATGGTTTTCATTCATTTCCCAACTACTGATGTAAGACTTACTGGTCTGCAGTTGGCTGAGTCTTCCCTGCTACCCTTTTTGTAAAGTGGTACTACAATTGCCAAATTCTAATGTTCTGGAACTACTTCTGCCCATACAGACTGGTTAAATAACTCTCATCAGAACATCCCAAAGCTCTTTTAATAAGTTTCAGTGTATCCCATTGGGGGGCAAAGGTAGCATCCTTAATTGAGAATTGTAGCTCACAGTACAGCTAGAACAGCCAGAAAAAACAGAGGCTTCTGTCATCACATAGCTAGGAACTGTTCATGCAGCGAGTTAAATGGCCCATGTCAGCACAGAAATCCCACATGGAGAAGTGCGGCCTTCATACGTGGTCTAATAATAAAAGCATTACAATGCAAACGGGAACTTAAACAAAAGTTTGCAGAAACCAAAAACAGCCATTAGTGACATTGTTATCAAGACAATACAATCCATTTACAAAACCTATGGTGGGGGTAAAAATCTTGGGAGTTTCCAGGGTCGAGCAATTTCAGTGTTTGCTAAATCAACAATCTGCGGTTATTCTGCTTAAACTGCAAAATGTTGAGTAGGTAATAATTTTTTCTGACCATCGAGTGCTGCTGTTCATGCGTTACAGGCATCCTGCACTGTGATTAATCTTTTTACTGATCCACAGCAAGATTATTGACTCATTTATTGGAAAGCCCCAAATGGGTTCCCATATATTTGTGCTAATTAATGGCTGTTTGTCATCTCTGTCTGTAGAGAAGGAAAGTACGGCCACGCGGCATGCTTTGGTTTGCAACCTGGCTGCCTTTTGCCTGATGGGAGCAGAATGTTGTCTGTCGCTGCCATGGTGGCAAACTTCACCAAGCCTGCAGTTGGACGGCCATCATTGCTGCGACATGATGAAGTGAAGACCTACTTCCACGAATTTGGGCATGTCATGCACCAGATATGTGCGCAGGTCAGTGGTGTATTTTTTTGTAAAATTTTGACATATTAGTATCTATATGTAACACAGACCTTCTGTTTTTTTATTGTATCACAGACAGCTCTGCTGTCGCTCTTTTCAGTAGGGACAGTCCTTCTTTTTTGGACCCAAACCCAGGTATAAGTGTATAGCCCTAAAGATCACAGTAATGTATGTACAGTACATCAACAGAACAATAATGCTTTAGTGAAATCCTTGCTCATTTACATAAAAAGATATAAACTTGCAGAAAGTCACATATGAGTTTTAGTGAAGCCCTGTACCCTCTGATCCTTTTCCTCTTTTTTATTTAGTTTTGTAAACATATGTAATTGTACAGCTGGACAAAGCGATGTAGAATTGTGGAGTCATACAGAAAACTTTAGGAACCCTCATGATTGTTTTTCATAATATAATATAATATATATATATATATATATATATATATATATATATATATTATAAGTCCAAAGAATACAATTGCACACCAACCTTAATTTCTCTGCCCGGTGCACAAAACTCAGTTTTTCTGGTCAACGTTTCAGTCTTTTTGTTTATAGACTTTCATCAGGACATCATGTCACTACTTTTGGAATCTATATATGTGTGTGTATATATATATATATATATATATATATATATATATATCCCATTTTTCGTTAACAAAGTTAGGTGCCAGAAATAAAATTCTAGTAGTCATGACTACCTGCTTTATGAGAGTAAGGAGAGTTACCCTGGGGTGGGAAAAAAGGCTACTTTCTGACCATTTTCAGAGATGGGACGTTTTTTTAACCAAGATGTAATGGAGACCCCCCTTCTTTAGGAAGAAATATATTTTTTAGAAAGTTCAGAGAAAGCATATTAAACTAATTACATAATAAATGGTTGACAGTTTAAGAGCACCTTTTAATATAATTGCTGGCATCTCATTCTGAAGTCTGCCTGTCTGTCTGTGGGTCTGTCTATAGGTAGATATGAGTAGATATCAGGTCCTCTACTGCATGGCTCTACAGACATAATCCAACTTGGACAGTGACTAATGACCATCAGATGAATACATGCGCGCGGTGCCACATGTACTGTACATGCACAGAAGATGCCTTAACCCCTTAATGACGAAGCCCGTACATGTACAGGCTCAAAATGCATTGTTTTCAATGTGTTTTGGGACCGCCCATTGTCCTTACGGGGTTAAAGATACCCAAGAACTTCCTAGGGTAGGCTATCTAGAGCTCTCCAACTTCTCGGAGAGTGGCTTTGTTAAGGCGTTGGGGTGGCCCAGGCAGCTTATAGTTGATGTCGGGGTCGGTGGGGAATGGACATGGCCAAATAGCAACCCCCTGCCCAGAGAAAGATAAACCTGACTGCGAGAAGCAGGAGTCACGAGCCAAACCCACAGAAATCATGTCGGGGAGTAGCTGCCAGAGAGAACAAGCAGCATTTCTTCCCCAATCCCTAAAATGGCTATGACTGCACCTTGAGTCATACACCCGTCCTTTTAAATATGTATGTGTTCCCTTTTATCGTTTAGATTTTACTTGTTGCACCTCCAAAATTAAACTTTATGCCACAGCCCTGGTATTATACTTTAAAGAACCTGTGTATTTTGAAAAAGATTTTTAATGCTTCATGAATTTTTATGGCCAAGTCGCCGATTAGGAAAACATTTTGTTAATTCCTGGCGGTCGCTACATATTGAACTTTAAAAAAATCATTAAAAGTATCAGAAGAACGTACGGAGCTTCGGAAAGAACTAATGTATAGCCTTTTTTAAGATTGTAAATGAATTTGCTATGTTTATCTAAATGTACTCAGTTTCCAGCTGTTGTGTGATAATTGTGCCAATTCATACTGCATTTTAGGCTTTTAACATTGTATTCTAGAAAAAAGAATCTTAAAAAAACATGTGATCAGCCGATCAATAGCTTTATGTCAAGTTTTAAAGAATATATATGACCGTGTCCAGTGGCGACTCTAGAAACAATATATAGGGGGGGCACACAAGATACCACAGTCAAACTGGGGGGGGGGCATTAATAATTTCCACCATTAAATCATACCACTGAAAAAACACACACACACACACACATATATATATATATATATATATATATATATATATATATATATATATTGCCAAAAGTAATGTGCTATGGAATGATACTTTTGTTATTGGACAATAAAATACTTGATCATTCAACATGGGAAGCCTGAAGCCACAATTTAGTACGACTAATCCTTGAAATCCTTTAAACAACACAATACCTTAACTTTTCCACTAAATGATTTCAGGGCCTAATATTAGTCCCTGCTGCCGATATATATATAAATATATACCGTATTGGCTCGGATATAGGCCGCCCCCGTATATAGGCCGAACCCTAAAAGTTTGGTGCTTTTTTAAAGAAAAAGTTTTTTTCTTTAAAAAAGCACCAAAAAAACATGCTACCACTCTGTCCCCCCCCCGAGATATGCTGCCACTGTCCTCCCTCCCCGAGATATGCTGCCACTGTCCTCCCCCCCCGAGATATGCTGCCACTGTCCTCCTCCCTCCCCGAGATATGCTGCCACTGTCCGTCCCCCCCCCCCCGAGATATGCTGCCACTGTCCTCCTCCCTCCCCGAGATATGCTGCCACTGTCCTCCCTCCCCGAGATATGCTGCCACTGTCCTCCGTCCACTTCCCCCTCCCCCCGAGATATGCTGCCACTGTCCTTCTGCCCCCCCGAGATATGCTGCCACTGTCCTCCTCTGCCCCCCCCTGACTTAACGGAGCAGACTCCCGGGTGTCTTCCAGGGCACCTGAAGTTGTATACGCTTATTGCGTAGATGTCCCCCGCCGGCCCTGCAAGACACCCGGGAGTCTGCTCCGGTAAGTCCCCCCGGCAGAGGTAAAACGCATCGTGCGGACGGTCCGCACGATGCGTTTAGACAACCTCCTGTGCCGGCACCCCCCCCGTGGGAAGTGCTGGCAGGGGAGGCTGTCTGAGCGTATCAGAGAGTAGGATGCACCGCTGCGGGGGATCTGTATCCTAACCCCGCTGCCTGCCCGGCGCCCGGGACAAGACATACAAACCCTGTATTTGCAGGTATACATAATTAATGTATGGAAACATAGCATAGCAGATATGGATCTACAGAAGAACACACAAACCCAGCTTTGCAGGTACGGATCAATTGGAATTCACATAAAAACACAGCATTAAAGGTATATTTAAAACCCCCTAAATTACAGGGATAGATCACAGGTTGCACACCCCAACCACGCTGCCCACATAGAACCTGGTCAGCACCCAGATAACACACATAAGATTTGCCATCTTTGTCTCATATACACCCTGCCTGTGCCATCTCGGTCCCCAAGGCTCAAACATCCTGCTAGTGCCATCTTTGCCCTTCCACAATTATACATCTATGATACACACAAACACATTAACTCATGCTCTCCCTCATTCAGACAAATCATCTACATATTAACTCATGCTCTCCCTCATTCAGACAGTTCATCCACATATTAACTCATGCTCTCCCTCATTCAGACAATTCATCCATTTTAAGAAACTATACCCCTTGGAGCTTCAAATGAGGGGCTACATGTATTTCTAGGACAAAAGTTGAGTGCACAAATAATGATGGAATATGTCGCTTTGGCTTGAAAATATGTTTTTTCTAACCATAGCGACATGTTCATTTGTGTCTTGCGCACTCCAGGTTTGTACTAGAAACACATGCAGCCCCTCATTTGATGCGCCAAGGGATGTCGTTTTTGCAAATGTGTACTTTTTGTGCCATAATTTATCTTCTTACGTGAGCAGTAATGCCACGCCAAGGCTTCAACCCTAATTACTGATCATTCACACGACTTTCATATCTCCATTCACTCACAGAAGCACACGCCATTCTTTCCATACATTTACTCACAGTAGCACACACCATTCTTTCCCCTTACAATCCCAAAGAAATGATGGTAAAGGGAGAAAAAAAAATCACTTTTACAGCAAAAATACGTTTTGCCGTAAAAATGCAAGGCGCTCCAGGGATGAGATGGTTACTCACGTACCGCACAGGCTAAATGGCTGATTTTAATAATATTTGCAGTTCATCAGGATTTCAAAAATTGCCTCCCTCTACCGTTGGCTAAATTTAACCCCATGATCAAAAGGATCATAGGATTAAAAATTTGTATCGGCCATTTTTAAAAAGGGAATGTGACTTTTTATAGCTATATGATCGCTGTGGTAACATTGGCTACCACAGTGATCATTTAGCTAGAATACTTAAAACTTTTTTTTTTATTTTAAAGTTAAACTACTTTATGTTTAAATAATTTAATTTGGGGGTCTCTAGGCAATTTTGATCTTTTTTTATCTGCCTTTAGAGACCCCCAAATCATTTTTTTTACATTTTTTTTTTTTACTTAATATTTTTTATTCTTTTTTTACAATCTATATACCGTTGGAAAGGTGAGGCGATTACCTTTCCAATGGTATATGTTGGGGGTATGTAGCTGCTTAGATGCCTGAGATACAGGCATCTAAGCAGCATGCCCCCATACCTCTTTAACTGACAATTGTCAGTTGTTAATTGTCAGTTAGTTGTCAGTTGTCTCGCGTCATTGCGCGAGACGTCACTGGGCAGATCGGGTGGCCTCGGTGATGCCCTTCAGTGTGAGGGGCAGATCGCCGGGGTAGGTGGTGATGAAGGTCCACAGACCTCCATCAAGGTAAGATAGTGCTAGTGACGGCATGGTGCCGTCGTTAGCACCTGACTGGGACTGCTAGCGACGGCACCATGCCGTCGTTAGCAGTCAAGAACTGTCCTGGGTGGTTACAAATTCGGCGGGGGGGGCAAGGAATAACCTAGGGGGGGACAATTGCCCCCCCTTGCCCCCCCTGTAGCGACGCCACTGACCGTGTCATAAGACCACATACAGATTATGTTCAGCTAGGGATGTAATAAAGCAGAATATTAGTTTTTATGAAACTACATCAGAAAGCTGGCTTTTTAAAGATTACCCATCAGCAAAAACATCTTTAAGCATTAAATAATATTTCTCATCACAGATTTTTATGATGTCATACCTAGCGCTCCGAGTGACCAAATCTCTCGACGTTTTAAATGGCCTGTTGGGGAGACATTTGTTTAGGGATAATTAGGGCACGGAGACGTTTTCTGGGACTTTGTGACCAATTCATAGCTACCTACCTCACCGGGTCATCATGAAGAAGCGACCTGAGCAATCTTTGAGGAGGAAAGCATTTTGAGCATTGGTGAAGCCCTGCTGCTCAGATTACTCTTTCGCTGGGCAGCCATTGGCCACACCCACTCACCCGCTGCTTTCCATCCACTGAAAGCTGCCACGATCAGCCCCGCCTCTTCACAAAGCCACACCCCCAGAAAAGACATCCCTCGATCATTTAGTATGAGAAAAACTAAAATTATGGCAATTTTTTGCCACTTGTATGATATAGATAGGTATTAATATATGAAACTTTTTTTATACCATGCCCTATCCTTCCACACTATGATGGTTGCAGCACCCTATCTGTAGCCCACCATGTCTATTATAGTTTGTCATGCAGAGTCATCTGGATGTTGCTCGGGACACACAGAAACATAGAATTTACCAAAAGATATGATGTAAAGACTTTAATTGGTGCTCTGTCTTGTTTTAGATTTGGGATAGCTTTATATCTATCCCATGCGTGTTTAAATTCCCTCACTGTATTAGCCTCTTCTGATGGGAGGCTGTTCCATTTATCTACCACCCTCTCTATATATAGTAAAACCTTACATACCATCTAAACTTTTGGCCCTCTAGTTTCAGATCATGGCGTCTTGTTCTAAGATTTCATTCTTTTTATCCCTTAAGTTCAAAGAAAGCATCCCTCGCCCCCTTTTTAAGTGTATTATTTCCCATTTTGCCTTATAGTCTCGCATACTAAGTTTCAAAACACTATTAACATTTAAATAGAGGAGGGGCAGAGCTTTTTCGTGGCTTATTAAAATGAATGTTTAATATGTGTTGTATGCTTTATTTTCATTTCATGTTTTATTTGTCATATTATTTATTAACTTGTTTATCCTTTAATGTTTATTTACAGACAAAGTTTGCACGATTTAGTGGTACAAACGTGGAAACAGATTTTGTTGAAGTGCCTTCCCAGATGCTGGAGAATTGGGTTTGGGAAAAAGAGGCTCTGCAGCGCATGTCCAGACATTATATTGATGGTAGCCCCGTTCCAGATGATCTCCTCAACAAACTAATAGAGTCAAGACTCGCCAATGCAGGTAATCTACACCTTTACACCTTCATGTATCAGAATATACTTTCCCCTTAAATGTAAAAAGTCCACATTGTGTGTATGGGAGCAGCCGTCCCGTCCTCGAGGTCAGCATGATCATTCTAACCCTCGGGTGACAGCTTTTCTAAGTGTAGGGGAGAGAAGGAGAGAAAACATCAGTATTTAATCTACATTCTAGTTCTGCCCCTTTTCCCACACATCTCAGTATCCATGAGTTAAAATAGTTGCTTACTTTTAAACAGTTACAGTAATTGCCTTACAAATTGGGTGAAGCCAGAACCGTGGCAGTTCCTAAGGTACATTATCATAATTTTATCTTGCCAACATAATACAGACCATAAGGGTCGAGATGACGTATGGTCACGCCATGCTATCTATGTATCCCCTCACAACAAGCGGTGGATCCAAACACAAATCTGCAATAGACAGGCAAAGGAAAGACAGCGATAAGGTAGACGAGTTAGAATTCAGCTAGGTCTTTTGGATCCAAACCTTAACAAACAATGGGGGAGAAACCAGCAAAACCATCCATGGGCCTTCTGACCACAAGAAACCCCCTGCATTCTGGGGGTTGCACATGCAATTCCATTGGTCTGCAACTAGAAGTTAAAAATCCAATGATTTCTATGAAAATAGTTGCCAATATTCACATGTGATATCATGATGTGGTTCAGTGCCTGCATAATACGTCTTAAGTCTGCATGTTTTCTGCTTTTCCCACTTTGGGTATTGAGTAGAGAAAACCCCGTCATGAGTCAGGACTTATTACCCTGGGGCTAGGGCAGCAGGAACTGTACATTTCATTTCATGTAGCCAGTGCAGGCAACCTTATTGGCTTTTTGTCTTGTAATAAATATTTTTTTTCTCCATCCACTGCACGGCTGGCGGGATAATGTCCGTCTTAATTATAGAGATTGTTTTATTAAGTCATCCTGTAGAGTAAAATGTTTTGTGGGCCATATGGAGTAAAGAAAATTAAAAAAACTTAAGGCATTTTCCCAATCTGCCTACTTTGAAACCAAATACATATTTATTTGTAAGTTTATGCAAATCACAAACAATTTTGAATGAATGCATACAGATTTCCAACATATCCAGGCTGAATGTGCGGTTGATTTCTGATGATAGAATCCTTTTTTATATTTAGGATTCATTAACATGTTTGGTTTGTTGGTATTTGTTGATTATTTAGCGATGTTGAGATTAATAAATACTATTCCTTTTCATGTAATAATTTTTGGGGTTAATGGAAAATGTTGGGGAAACTAAACATGAGGGCAACAAAATAGGTGAAATCTGGCTGTTTATCTAATTTAGTTCAATGTAATACAAATGTAATATATATACTAGTATGTTGTACTTTGAAATGACATTTGCAGTGTTATTCAGAATTACCTTGTATCCGTCAGGTCTTCTCAGTCTCCGTCAGATCCTCCTGAGCAAACTGGATCAGTCTCTTCATACAAAGTCGTCCGCTGACACGGCCAGCGAATATGCCAAGTACTCTGAGGAGATCCTGGGAATAGCTGCTACGCCAGGTATGGTCTTCATTTATTTTACCGTTGGTGACATTGCAAACCCTCCTCATTTTAAATCGACTCGGCACACAGTGATGTTTAACAGTCTTATGACCTTGCCTCAGACTGCTCTGTTCTTAAGATATACTGTAAATATACACTAACTTACAAACGTTTGGAGTCACTTAAAAAATGTCCTTTTTTTTTATTATTTAAAGAAAAGCAAATTTTGTCCATTAAAATAACATGAAATGGATGAGAAATCCAGTGCAGACGTTTGTAGCTGGAAATGCCTGATTTTTAAAGGAATATCTTCATAGGTGTACAGGGTTCCATTGGAACGTTGTGTTGGCTAAGTTTAAGTTTAAAAGGCTAATTGATCATTAGAAAATTGTTTTGCAATTATTTAACAGCTAGAAATCTTGTTTTCCATGAAAACCGTTAAAGAGACCCCAAACATTTGAATGGTAGTGAATATGTATGATTCAATGTCACGTTTGGCCAGGCCAGTTCGGATTAAATTGCCAGCTATTAATACATGTAGGTGAAATCAGTCACTAAATCAATGTTTCTGGTATAGTTAATGCAATGTTTCTGGCAGTGAATTGTCTTCTTTTATTTTCTGGCAGGCACAAACATGCCGGCTACATTTGGCCATCTGGCTGGCGGTTACGATGGTCAGTATTATGGATACTTGTGGAGTGAGGTCTTCTCTATGGACATCTTTTACAGCTGCTTCAAACAAGAAGGGATCATGAACCCAGAGGTGATGTATATTCTGCTTAAACACCAGTTTGCAACCCAGTTCAAAGACTGGACTTTTAACCTCATTATAAGCACTGAAGCGTCACCTAAATGAATTTAAAGTACACTTGATCCACAGCGCTCATCTCAGTGCTTGCAAGTGCATGTTCCAAATCATATATATATATATATATATTTACATCCAGGATGATATTAGCCTGTTGTACCCTCTTATGATGGTTTTGGATAAATCACACCCTGCTTGTACTTATAGCATGTGCTGACAGCATTAATGAGGATTGTACTGTAAGCGCTCAGACCCTTTTGTTCCCGTGGTGCGTAATGTGCAGCAGTACCGACGGTACACGCTTGCCCAATGGAAATTATTTGCCAGCACCATATGCAATGTATCTAGGGAGTAAATTTGCACAAGGTTTCTAAATTCTTTAACTCACTTAAACAGGCAACAAAAATGTGGAACATAAATTAAGGCTGATACAGTCCTGCAGAATACCATGTTTCTCTATATATGGATCCTTCTATAAGATAAGAGGTATAAATGCTTGTATATATATGAAGAGTTACCCCTCCGCAACCCTCACACCATTAAAATAGCATTGCGCTCATAAATACATTTTAATGTATATAGTTTTACATTTCACACGCTCCCATTACCTGTCCGCTGCTTGTATGGATGCCATGTATGCGCCACCAAAGCATGAAGAACAGCAATGCTGAGCCGTTCAATCTGAGAATTACCAGATCCAACTATCCAGGGCCCATCATTTTAGAGATATCCTTAGTAAAGCACAAACATGAAGCAGAATGAGTGACTGAAAGGCCTGGTGGTGTTTTCTAGCAAGATGCCATAACTTTGGGTAGTTGCTGACCATAGAAGGACCCAAAAGAATCTAAAACTTTGTTGAACGTCAGCTATTCCCTGTTGACACAGCAAGAGAGGGCTAGCAAGGGGTGAATTTACCCTGATTATCCTTTAATCAAATTCCTTTTCAGTATAACCCGGCTGCTTTTTATGGGATTGCCGCATACGCAACTCCGTACAGTGAATGTCCATGTGGCTGGAAAGGCTTGGACAAGCTGATATTTTCAATGTAACTCTCGATTTATTTTTGGAGCAGTCGTACTAGGCCTTCTGGCTAGGCTTGACAAACATACACATTCCTCCAATGAAGGCACATCTATTATACTAATGTTAAGACTCGATTAATGTAGCATTAAGCTCTATTTAATATTTTAGATTGTAGCAATGATTAGATAAATCAGAGGCCATGTTCAGTTTGCCTCTTCCGCTAAACACGTTCTAGGTGGTCTGTCCTTCAAAGTGGACCTGTCGCCTTCTAGAGATGTCCATTGCCCAAATATCATGCTTACTATATCAGATCATCACATTAACTTATTCTACCCCTTGAAAAAACTTAAAATGTCAGTTTCAGCTGAGTGAGAAAAAAAAAAGACAGTAACCCCAATTACAAATTAGTGAATAATTCCAAGGCCCAAACACTAAAAAACAGAACTTATCACATAGCATGAATCTCAAGATGTATATTAGTCTCTAATCAGTAATATAATATCTTCAAAAACATTGAATCATTTGAAAGATAAAGCCATATACTGCGAGTATACACAGTTTAAGAAGGCAAATGTATCATTTTTAAAGCTATTTTGACTTTAATGCACCATTTGCCAAACTTGGAACTCCAGAAAAAGCTTTAATTACATGACTATATGTTTCAGGGGTCGGGTAGGGTGGAGCTGTAATGATACATGTCGGCATCGGAATGAAGTCCAAAGCAAACAGTGAATTCTAGCCGATCAATTCATCTTATGTCGCTTTTTTTTTTCCTTGAGTGCTCTACTCCGTTTTGAATTTTGTCTACAAACACGGCCTTGTAAATGAACAATGTTATTTTCTCCGTAGGTTGGAATGAAATACAGAAATGTTATACTGAAACCTGGAGGGTCAGCGGATGGCATGGATTTGCTGCAGAAATTCTTAGGTCGTGAGCCAAACCAAAAAGCTTTTCTTTTAAGTAAAGGATTGAATCCATAAAATAATGTTATCCTTTCTCTGATTTATAAGTAAAGGATGGTTCGAAACCATGAAGAATAAACCACTTTTCATCATTCAGGCACTTGACAGCATGCCAAAACATTCTGCAAGGTTCCTTAACACAAACACACGGCTGTGAACTGGCTCAGTAACCATATGGTATCTTGTTATGAATTGAAGCTATAAGATTTAGATTTTTTGGCTCTAAATCTCACATATTCTTTGTAATAAAACAAAAATAGCAGTCTCAACAAACCTGAACTCCCTTGCATTGCACCAAATGTATTAAAAAGGAATGGTTTGATATTCCATATACTTGGAATACTTACTTCTCTTTATACTGAATTTAAAGTTATCCTCACATTGCCAAATTAATTCTGCAATTGTGCAATGAACATGTACTCCTTTAGTGGGAGGGCATAACATTTGCCCACCCGAAGGTTACAAAAATGCCTATCCTGTTCTCTTCAAGGCAAGACCAGGGGCCGGGAATATATCATGCATGTAGAGTATTTAGCGAGCAGTAATGAGAATAGAAAAAAAGTAAAAATATCTAAAGGACTAAAGCAATTTTGTTTTATTTATTAAAATGTGCCAACATTATCCTAAATACATAGCAATTCTCCAGAAATCTGCTGGATCTGTGTTATGGGGAGTTCCACAGAAATCAAGTAACAGAGCTATTTTTACTTGTACTGGCTCCTGGCATACACCGCACAGATCCTTTTCTTAAACCACCTCCTATCATACCCAGGAAAGCTCTGTTTGGCCCAGAGTCTCCTGTTAAAGCCTCTGGGTCTCTGGGTCAGCATCTTCTTTCTCCGGACAGAGGTGTGACCACACGGCTTGACCACACTCATTCCCCTCCTACTAAAGGCTGTCTCCAGCTAACCCCTCCCCTTCACGAGCCGCTCCTACATAAAAGGGGGGTTCCCACAAATTCCTGCTACATTTTGGAATTATTGTGAAATGTAAGCATTAGCTGGGACAGTAAAGTGTTTACTGTATAAGTTATATCATCATACCTGATTTTCAAGAATCTCACTCTATGCAGAAGTTTACATTGTAATAATGATGACATCACCAATGTTTTGTAATAAATAACAGATGGGTTATATCAATTTTGATTGACTCGGAGCTTAAAAGTTAGTATTTTTTATTTCATTATTTTTCAACTTACAGGACATAAGGGGTAGGTCGACAAGTAAGCCGGTGATCAGAGTGGCTGCCTGTATAGTTTCTGTACATAGTTTGTTTCTCGGGCTGTACATTTAAAGGGCTGTCAGCTGTTCATTTGCTTGAAGGCCTTTATCACTTTGGTTTTATTCACAGCGCCCTGTGGCATGACATTGATAATGTGAAAATATAGGTGCAACTGAAATATATATCACACAACATACTGTATTGCTGTGTTCTTAAGGAATCGTTCTTTCTGTTGTACTCATGCTAACAATGTAAGGACACGTTAATTTATACTGTAAGCTCTTCTTGGGAAGTTGACCATCGTCTTAATCAGTTTTATATTCAGTGAGTGTTAATAAGGAAGTTGTAAACTCCAATGTTTCACAGATGCTGCACGGACTATAATCATTTTAGAGGTCACCCGCTTCAAGCAAAGTTCTCATTACCGGGTAGGAATATTAAATTCTTTTTTTTTCAAAGTCTCCAAGGAGCAGCTGGCAGTCAGGAAGGACTGTTTGGGCTTAATGTTCTTCACGCTGGCCAAACTGGATCTGTTACACCTCGGGCATTACATGGAACAACTGCAGATTATAAAGGAGAGTGAATTTCACACTATTAAATGAGGTTACAAAAAGATTACATGCCGTGTGCTCTGTGTTTATTTGCACTCTTAAAATAAAGTATATAATACACACACACACACACACACACACACATACATATAGGAAAAAGGTTTGGCTGGTCACTGGTATCTACAGAAATGTTCCTATGCCATGCTGATTTTGTGGGATACGGAAATATATTTTTGGGGACTTGATGTTGGTAAAATGTTGCTTCTGTGGACACATGCCTTGGTCTTATTACTAACGATTGATGTGACAGTATCCAGCTGATATGGATTTCATGTTTATGGACCTGCATCTCACACATGATAATAGCTACTTGTATCTTGGTTCCAGATATAATGTAACACTTGATTTAAGGGCAGCTAAGCAAAAACTTTCTGAATGAGCTTCAAAAATACCAAATGACTACATTCCCTGTGGATTATTTGTAATATAACCATCAGCGTAACATAGGCATTGCAGGGGGCAGCTGTCTTTCTGTACTACATTTAAAGATGACATGGACTTTGCAGAACACATAATTGGCCAACTTTTTAAGGGGATTCCTATCCTTTCGCACTGTGTTTGTTTTTGTCTTTTTCCTACTGTCCTGTGTTGTTTACGCCACTTATCTAAGTGCAATAATGTGTGTAGTTATAGAGTGTTGTTACACAATTTATGTGGCATCCTCAAAAAGGCTATCAATACTACTCACCTTCAGTGATATATGCAGTTTGACTAAATTTCTCAGAAAGGACTTTGGATCAATACGTGAGACTCTTGATTGTTAGCAATACATTGGTGGCAATTTACGACTGATGTATGTGACTGAGCGTGATCTGTGTGTCTGAGATGAGTGATCAGTATGTTTGAGTCCGTGTCATTGGCATCAGAATGCTTTGTGCATTCGTTTAACTGAGAGTGCATTGCGTGCTTTAGTAGATGTCTGTGGCTGAAAGTGATGAGTATAGTTAAAAGTGACCATTGTGTATGTGGCTGAGTGATCTTTGTTGAGCTGTGTATGTTTCCTCGTGGCAAAGAGTGTGTCAGGAACCAAAGGAATTGAACCAGTTACCCTGAGCATGGCAGACTGTGCACCTACTGGTTTCACCACCAGTATGCTCTGTGGTCCTCAGTCGTATCCTCTGCCAGTTCCCTGCTCTGTGCCTGTAGATGGCATCTAGAAAGAATCCTAAAGCTGCAGCAGACAGCCATCTGCATCCAGTAACATCTATACCTTCCCCGCACAGGGTCCTGAACCTGTCCCTGCACGGAGACTCCTATCAGTCCCGGTACCTGACGTGGACCCGAAATGTGCTCCTCCACCAGGGTACCAGAGACCCTAGGCTTATACCTAGTTTAAAGTATGCACTTTCCATGCTTTTTAAGAACATTAGGTGGAAACATACAGATAGGTTTCCTACCCACTGTTACATGGGCTCCCTCATTTATATATGATTGCTATTTTATATTTAGCTGTAAGCATAGTGTTGGAGTTACATGATTAATATATAGATGGAAATGGATATAGATATCTATAGATACTAGAGTACAAAATCAAAATAATAAAATGGGTAATGTAAATAATAAACTATGTATCCATAGTTGTAATTTATATCTCTGTGCCACAATGTTTTTTTAGAAACAGGTGCGCTGTCCGCTCTCTTCTTCGTTACCAGCCATTCTAAATGTATATGATATGGATTAAAAACTAAAATTGTATTTATGGGGAATTAGAAATCCAACTTGCATATAAAAGACTGATTATGAGATGGATCAAGCAGGGTATACCGAATAACAGGAAGGTATTTAGGAGAATTAGAAGCAGACACCACCTGGTAAAAGGAATTTAGCCCATTCCTTTCTGAGCGTAGTGATATTAACAATATGGAGCACATGGTTTCAAGGACGGGAGCTAAATGCCCTCAGTGCTCATATTCTGTCACACAGCAATTGTTCAAAGCTTCTAAAGGCGTCACATGTGAAAATTCATTTGCAAATGCCATGGATTCAAGCTGCAATTCCATGTCTCCGAGAAGAACAGTACTATGTTTGTCCTTTCAAACTGTACGGAAACATTCTATTATACTGAATCATTGACCTTTATTAATAAGTTGGTTAACTAGAAAGAAATACTCTGATTTGAAGTCATTATGGTATCATTTCATTACTCATACTGATGCACCAACACAAGTTAACAATACTATATCGTGACCTATATGCGGTCTACCTATGTCAAATGGATGTAGCAGTGGGGGTTTGTGAGCAGGAGTTTGCAGTTTGGACCCAATTGCTTTGCTGGGCATCGTGAATGGATATCTTTGAAATGTTGATCTTAAAAATGGCCACATTAATCCTGAATGATCTGTCATGTAATCTGTGAGCCGAGTCACAATCTCATTGATTTATACAAGGCCGACTAAGCTATTCTTGCAGAAGAAGCTGACTGAAATTCCCCCTGCATAATATTAAAAAAACGTAGTGATTTGAAAGTACGATTTTCATATAAATCCCCACTTATGTGAATAAACCTCTAACACTGCACACCTCCAACAAATAAACAGCCTCCTCCCACCCGTTAATACGCCTATCGGGCCCTGGGAGGCCTTAGCTGCGGTAATATCCAGTAGTGTACCTAAAGGGGTCAGGGGGATGGTCCACCCCAGGTGCCCCCAGCTTACTGCTGTGGCGCCCGCGCACTGTATTAGGAGACTCTTTTCCCGAAGCAGGAACATGGACGAGGAAAGAGTTTCCTCACACGGGCACCACAGCCAGCAGTAAGTAAATTGCGGGCATGGGTGAAGGATCACTATCCCCTACTCCACTTTCTCCCAATTACAATAATATATAACTTAAAACAGTGGTAAAAATAATGTGCATTTTAATACATTAAATACAGGAAAAACAGCTAATCTTTGTAACAATTTTTTTTTTAAATATTGAAAAATTGGGCCCCAGGAAAGCATTTCCTTGGGCCCCGCTCCATGCTCCCTCCGCTCCCACACCAAAAAAATTTATTTGCCACACTGACTGCAGATTAGGGGTTGACTGTGAGTGTCACTGCTTGGCGCTCCTCTCTCTTCTCCGCCTGGGTGCTGCACAGCATTTAGATGGTGGGGGGGCGGGCTGCTGCTGCTAATTTCGTCATTATCGTTCCCCCCTCATGATTTATGTGGGTGTCGAGGCGTATAGACGTCTGCACTGCCCCCCGGTGATGCTCGGCCGGCCACCGGGCCAGTGAAGTTTGCTAGAGAGGTAAAGGGGTGCGGGTGAGTGAATGAGTGAGAAGGTGGTGAATGAATGTTAGTTAGTGATTGAATAAATTAAGTTAGTAGTGAGTAAATTAGTGTTTAGATGCATAAATTGTTGATTATTAAGCTTTCAAGGTATTTTCTTAAAAGCTTGTTCTCTATTGCTAATCATATCATATCAACTTGACTCTACTTGTTTCCTGTATTTCCAAGATACAGTTCTCTACTAATTGCCAATTTCAGGAAAAGTAGCCCACACAATTTAAATTCAACATACTTAAAGGAAAATGATATCCTAAAATAATCCTACAGAGGCGAGACTGCAATTTACACAACACCAAACCAAACTGCTGACTAAAGGAAGCTTACATTATAAGACCAAAAGTATGTGGACACCCCCTATTTATTGAGTTAAGATGTTTTAGACATGCATAGCTAACAAGTGTATAAAATCAAGCCTATAGGCAGCCATCTCCATAGACAAATGTTGGCAGTGGAATGGGTACTGAAAAGCTAAGTGACTTTAAACTTGGTATTGTCATAGGATGCCACCTTTTGCCACGAGTCTGTAGGTGCTATACAAGGTGGTATACCTCTCACACTCACAGTACAGGAACCACCAGGAACTGCAGTACGTGTAAATCTATGTTCTTATATTATAAATGTATTTTATACATATATATATTTTTTATGGTATATTTATTTTAAGAAAATGGGCGGCTGAAACAATATGCTATTTTTTGCTATTAATCGTGGATGATGGTTAGTTTTCTGTTAACCCATGCTTTGTCATACGAACTTCCAAGTTGTATAACAATGTACATGCATACATCTAACCAGCTCCCTAACAAGAAAGTTTGCTCTGTTCACTTGCACTGTTTTTGGCAGACTTTAGATCTACACACAGAGTGACAACACCCATGATAAATTTCCATTTCCAACATTAACAAATGATTTCACACTTCCTTAATTACACAGCTGGCTGGGGAACCCAAGTTTTCTGCAAGTATTCATCACTTGAAGTGATTAGTATTTGTGTTGTCAGCCTGGTCTGCTTTTGCTGGTGTTCAGAGACATTATGAAACATCTCTCCTGCTTCACACTAGTTCTGGGTCACTCTGTACAAGGTAGACGGTTTGTATTCCACCTCCTAAAGTACATACAATAGGAAGTGGCATTAAGAAGTCGACTTACCTCCTTGTGACTCTGCGGCAGACAGGAGACGCATTTCACGCATACGCAAATAGAATAGGTTCTATTAATTTCTATGTCCTATGGATCCTCGTGGGTCCATGGGAACCAGGTGGCCTATGTTAATTCCTATGTCACTTGGAGGCCGGACTTTCTCTATTTAAGCATCTGGCACCATTCTCAATGCCTGTACCCGAACCATTCCCGCACCCAGCTTACCCACTGTAAGTGGACTTTTTGGTACTAACCTTGGGCCTATTTCTGACTACGAATGTTCCTTGCACCTTGCTCTGATAATTTCTGGGTTTGACCTTGGGTTATTTTGTGACCTAATCTTCCAGTTGGAGCCTCTGCACTACCACTACTACCGTTGAGCAGTGCCCAGCGGACAAAAAGCTTTCTGGCTCCAGTATCCTATTGTCTGCCAGCATCAAGCCGTCTGTAGGGTCTTCTGTAGGGTCTGCCTGATTCCCCAATTCACCTAATCCTGCCCCATCTACTACCAGCCATGTTTCCTATCAGCAACTGGTTAGTAGCTACTACAAGACATGAGCTACCTGTATAGAACACCAACCTTCTCTCATCCCAGGATCAGGTAGATTCTCACAAGTGCCTTCCATTTACAATCCATTACATTAAACCCTCTAAGGCATCTGTAACAGGAAACAGATTCCCTGGCCATCATTCCTCTTCTTCTTAGCGAAAGGCAGCTACAAGTGGGTAATTTGTAAAATATAGCTCCCCTGAAAAAAGTTTACTACAAACACAGACCTACTTCATTGGGTGAAAAGCATGGCTTTTTATGGGTAATAAAAACATTGTTATCTGATGGAGCAAACGTAGACAAGAGCGTATCCAGCATCTAGTCCTGGCTAGTCCAGCCCTTTCTGGAAAGTTATATATTTGTATTCATTGTCTACTTTGCTAGTATCTCCAGCCAATCATCATCAAGTACTTGGGGCATGGTGATCAGTCAGCTTGAACTCAGAGTGCAGAACAATGGAAATGGGGTGGCACGTTGGGGAGGAACAGAGACATTTAAAATGCCAATAGATACATAGAGGGCAGTTACTATGGGCAAACTCAGCCCTTGCATGGATCCTGGTGGATACATGGGAACCAGGTGGCACTTTGACAGGGGCAGCGATTTGTCACTCCAAGGCATGTTCTTTCGGGATAGATTCAAGGAGAAAGAGAAGCGTTTCTACACCACTTTCTCTGTGAATGCAGCTGCATTATTCCTACCGCTAGCTTGTCTTCTTTCTTCATCTCCTTCTTCCCTTGTCTTCTTTCTTCTCTTTTTCAGCTTCTCCATGAACCTGGCCTCCCGGTGCAGTTCCACAAAAGTACATGTAACAGACCAGACTTGGAGTGAATATCGGCCCTGGCACCTTAGGCAGATGCACACGTCACTTATATATAGTGGAAATAAGTCTACACACCCCTGTTAAAATGCCAGGTCCTTGTGATGTCAAAGAATGACACAAAGATAAATCATGTCAGAACTTTTCCCACCTTTAATGTGACCTATAACGTAAACAATAAAATTGCAAAACAAACTGAAATCTTTGAGGGGGAAATAAAATAACCTGGTTGCATAAATGTGCACACCCTCTTATAACTCGGGCTGTGGCTTTGTTCAGAATTAACCAATCACATTCATGTTATTCATGTTAAAGTCATTACACACCTGCCATCATTTCAAGCGACTCTCATTAATCATAAATAAAGTTCAGCTGTTCTAGTAGGATTTACCTGACATTTGTTTAGTTTCATCTCAGAGCAAAAGCCATGGTCCGCAGAGAGCTTCCAAAGAATCAGAGAGGGATCTCATTGTTGAAAGATATCAGTCAGGAGAAGGGTACAAAAGAATTTCCAAAGATATACCATGGAACACAGTGAAGACAGTCATCATCAAGTGTAGACAATATGGCACAACAGAGACATTACCAAGAACTGGACGTTACTCCAAAATTGATGAAAAGACGAGAAGAAAACGGGTCAGGGAGGCTTACAAGAGGCCTACTGCAACATTAAAGGAACTGCAGGAATTTCTGGCAAGTACTGGCTGCATGTGACAACAATCTCCCGTATTCTTCATATGAATGGACTATGGGGTAGGGTGACAAGACGGACGCCTTTTCTTACAAAGAAAAATATCCAAGCCCGGCTGAAGTTTGCAAAAATAAACATCAAGTCCACTAAAAGCACGTGGGAAAATGTGTTATGGTCTGATGAAACCAAGGATGAACTTTTTGGCCATAATTCCAAAAGGTATGTTTGGTGCAAAAACAACACTGCACATCACCCAAAGAACACCAGACCCACAGTAAAGCATGGTGGTGGCAGCATCATGCTTTGGGGCTGTTTTTCTTCAGCTGGAACCGGGGCCTAAGTCAGCGAGGAGGGAATTCTGAACAGTTCCAAATACCAGGCATTTTTGGCACAAAACCTTCAGGTGTCCGTTAGGAAGCTGAAGATGAAGAGGAAGTTCACCTTTCAGCACGACAACGACCCAAAGCACACATCCAAATCCACAAAAGCATCACCAGAAGAAGATTAAAGTTTTGGAATGGCCCAGCCAGAGCCCAGACCTGAATCCAATTGAACATCTGTGAGGTGATCTGAAGAGGGCTGTGCACAGGAGATGTCCTCGCAATCTGACAGATTTGGGCCGCTTCTGCAAAGAAGAGTGGGCAAATATTGCCACGTCAAGATGTGCCATGCTAATAGACTCCCACCCAAAAAGACTGATTGCATCAAAAGGTGCTTCAACAAAGTATTAGTTTAAGGGTGTGCACACTTATGCAGCCAGGTTATTGTGAGTTTTTGGTTTTGTTTTGTCCCCCCCCTCAAAGATTTCAGCTTCTTTTGCAATTGAATTGTTCACGTTATAGGTCACATTAAAGGTGGAAAAGGTTCTGACATGATTTATCTTTGTCTCATTCTTTAAAATCACAACAAGAACCTGGCATTTTAACAGGGGTGTATAGACTTTTTATATCCACTGTACCAGCTGCAAGCACTTTTGCTAAACTGTGTTCATCCAGCAGGTGTCCGGACCACCAGTCCCCTGAATTGATGGATGTGAGTGGAGCAGCTGACAGGCCTCAGGCGTTTGCCCAGTGTGCGCTTCAGCGAGTCCTGGCTAGCCCAGCTCTTTCTGCTTTGCAACCTGGCAAGTTACATATATTTGTATTCATTGTCTACTTTCCCCTTTTTTGCTGGGTTTCATATTGATTCTGATGAGTACCTTGAATGGGTTATGCATATTTGCGAACTTTTTATGGTCCAGAACACTAGCACATGTGTGATGTCATGCATGGCTGCTCCCACAATATGTGAATGACATTCAAATATCACACTCCCAAATGTTAGGCACATTTTCCATATGGGTGAAAATGTGGTGATCAAAATCCGCAGACAATCCCAATAAGCAGAATATATAAGGACCGCCCTGGAAAATTCAAGACTGTTGGCAGCTATTACTCTGGACTGCTATGGCCTATAGAGGTGGGAAAGCTGTACAGACTAGCTGGGCTCCTTTGACGCATAAAGGAAAGACCAAGAGAGGAGTTAGAATTGCCACAGCTCTGGCTCTGTTCCTCCAGAAAGTGTGGCTTGAGTCTAATGTAGCTCGTTCAGATATATTGCCATCAAACCCATCAGAGAAACATTTTATTTATTTATTGTTTTATATAGCTCCATCATAAACCAGACTTAACAAGTAGAATATAACGTAACAATTTGAAATACAGAAACAACAGGTGAGGTGGGACCGGCCCAAATGATCTTACAATCCAGAAAGGCCAATGTTTAATTGGTGGTAATATGCATTTTCAGTAAAGCTTTGTTTGTGTGATTTCTTCCTGCACACAACACTCTCAGCCAAGAATTTGTATGCATTAAAAGACAGAGTAGTAGCAGATGTCTGTGTCATTGAAGGGTATGGTGTTGGTGACACCAAATATGTTATCCTCTTAGATTTCCCCAGTGAAGAACGCAAGCTCATCATGATAGTAGCTTTGCCCTTAACAGTCTCATGACGTCTTCCTCTTCTGGTAGGGGAACTTTGTGGATTTATACATGGCTATTTTGTCTACATCAGAAAATTGATTTTTTTTCTGTTGAAATATATGTGATTTGTGTTTGTTCCTTTACAGTTCCACCCACATGGTTCTCGCTCTAAAGTACAATCTACAACAATTCATTTGGTTCGAAGTCCCATAGCAATAAAACCATTTATAATCTTTCAGTGGAGATATAAAACTGTTATGTTCCAAAGGAAAATAACTAATACATTTCTGTTATTCTACAGCTTCATGTTTTTTCTCTCTCTCAGATTTTTCAAATTCATCAAAATGCCAGGGAATTGGTATTTAAATATTAGAGGGTCATTTATCAGCAGCCCTCTGAACGTCACTCTCTCAGAAATATGGTGTCTTTTGCCTGCAATAGGAACAGATATGCCAAGGAACATTATATTTTTACCTGTGTGCTTACTGAATGAGTTGACACTCTACAAATATTGCCCTTTTAATGGTCCATCACAACAATTATATTGCTGTGGCTTACTAATCGTGGGAACTATATGGTTCTAATACTGGCCCTTATGTGAATAATAACTTCTTAGAAGTTAAAAATATTCTAAATTAAATTACCTGTATTAAGTCACCTGCATTCAAGCAGGAGTACCTACTATGATACACCTGCGAGAAAAGCATCATATATCATTAAATTACAGAAGAACATTAAGGAGTCATCTCCAGCCGGTGTGACCCTGAGCATTTGCCCTCATCAAATCCTAACCCTGAGGGTCCCCTGGTACGTTAACTCTTGGACTGGTTAAATTAATGGTTACAGCATACAAAGAAAGCGTGATTTGCAAGCGCACATCATATATGTCTCAATAAATCCACAGGATCCAATAAAGTAAATATATCCATTCAGCCTGAGAAAAGCATATGTCACGCGTTTTAGGCTTACTCATAATCATGGTTAAGTTAATGGTACAGGGTAGTAAGTCAAGGTAAGTCAGGGTACGAAGAAAGAGTTAAAAAGGGCTTGCTCATTTTTTAACATTTTAATCACTTTTAATAATAACACAAAGACCATTTTAAGAAATAAAAATAACACCTCAAATAAATAACTATCCTTAAAAGAACCCATTCAGCATGAGAAAGGGACAGAAAAATGTATCTCGTCAAATAATACATTTGGTTACGATGTGTGTTTGCAATCATCTAGAGACAATGTTTTCACATGTATCTTTCTCTTATGGTTGCAGTAAATTTCAGTCAATGCAAGTATGTCTGTCTGTCTGTCTCAGACTTCCCTTTTTCAGAAAGATACATCCTGTACACACTTTATCTCCGGTCATCCTGGATTGCATAGCAATTAATAATCTGTGTTATTAATATTCTGCTGCCAAAAATAACTTATCCGCATCCCCATGGGGCTTATAACAAAGATACTGTGCCAATAGAGAGGGCAGGCAGATTGAAGGGACTCTAACTAACCGAAGAGAGGTCACATTACTGTCTCGCTGATTTCCCAATGGTTACAAAGAGTATTCTTTGCCCAAATAGTGCGACTGCACAGGCTCCTACACTTAATTTATATTCCTGCGGATGAGAGTATGATGAAGACACAAACATAATTTCTGACAGCAGAAACAAACCGTTTGGCCTAAGACTGCGATGGCGAACCTTTTTGAGCCTGCGTGGCCAAATTGCTGCATGAGCCCAAGTTGCAGACCTTCCAAAAACATAACACACACAAGCATATACTCACTTGAATGCATACACATACTGTTATACCTACCTGTCCGGCCGGGGTCCCACGGCGTTCCTCGCGCACGTCCCCCTCGTGTACTGACGTGCGCTCTACACACACACGAGGGGGCGTGCGTATCGAGCAGGCACGCCTCCCAGCCGCTGACAGCCTTGATCGGGCTGCCGCAGCATATCAGCGGCGATCGGAGAAACGATCCGCCGCTACATGCTCGCGGCACCCGACCAGTACCTCTTCTGCCTGTGTGGCGCTTCCGTGTTCGATCGCCGCTGCATGTCCACGGTGGCTTTTACATTACCTCCCCTGCCTGTGTGGCGCTTCCGCGTCATTCGCGGAGGTAACACAGGCTGGAGGTTTTGTTGTTTGGTTGCCATCGCGACGACGCTATTATTGCGCCGGTCGCGATGACATCATCTTACCTGCTCTCCCGCCATTGGCTCTATTTAAACTTCCTGGTCCTGTGTTTCCGTGCCTGTTCAACGAGTCCATATATTTGTTCTCAGGGTGTTTGTTTCTCTTGTGCCTTCTTATTGATTTTCACGTGTACCATACCTCGGCTTTCGTTCTTCTGACCTTGATCCTGTGCTGCCCGTCCCGACCTCGGCTGTTGTTCTTTGACTTCGCTCCTGTGCTGCCTGCCCCGATCCCGGCTTGTTTATTGGAAATTCTCGCCATTCCTGCATTGTGGGTCCATCACCTGTGGTGCCTGATCCGACGTAACACATACACACTCACATACATATTCACACACACATGCATGCGTACACACACTTACATACATCACGCATTTTGGCAAGACATATATCTATATATGATTCTGTTGGGTGAATACAGCAATTTGAATAATAATCTGCATTATGTTTAACCCTTCTTTTCTCATATCTTATGAAAGTGTTTTGCATCCTTCATGACTCCATGCAATGGGAATAACAGATTGATTTGTGGTGGAGTTACTTACAGGAATACAAACATGTGTGTGCTTCTAGGGTGTATCTAGAGAGGAGATTAGTGTAGATCTACCGAGGGTAATCTACTAGCCCAATAAACTTGAGATGGACTCAAAGGTGAGAGACCTTATATAGTGGGTGCTTCACAAGAACACATGGAAGAGATCTTAATTACTAGGTGATGCCAAGAATCTCTTTTTGAGGCATGGTTCCTGTTTCCCAACTGCACCTATTTCATATCCTGGTGTCCATTTATCCCACTGCTCCAGTCCATAACAATAGGAATGCAGGAAATAGCAAAATAAATTTAGTCCGTCTAAACAAACTATTTTGGTCAAGTGAGGGCCAGGTTGGTAAGCAAAACCAGCCTTGGAAAAAAAATCTGTATCCCCGCTCTGTATTTAATTGGGCCGTTGTACTTAACAGACAAAATTAGGGTTTTACAAGGGGCCTTCTGGGAGACTCTTATTTTTCTCACATTCAATGGAAACTATAGTGTTTAACCCCTTAATGACAATTGCCGGTCCTGGCACGGCACGGAAAAGCATGTGCTTTACGACAATTGACGTGCCAGGACCGGCACGTCTTTAAACGGGTGCAGAAAGCGATCTACTATCGCTTTCTGCACCCAAAAAGCGTTGCTGAATGCCTCGACCTCGAGGCATTCAGCAACGCCGCGATCGGCACGAAGGGGCCATCTCTGGCCCCTCCACGGGGCGTCAACATCCGCCATACTTTGTATGGCGGCGGACGCCCGTTTTAAAAGCGTTTAGGAGGCGATCGACGATCGCTTCCTAAACTTAAATGGTGTCGCTGGAATGCCTCGATCAGGAGGCATCCAGCGACACCAAACACTAACCTTTTGATGGGCTGTGACCGCTCCGGAGAGCGGTCACAGCCGCAGCTGCCGGCAATCTTCGCCATCAAGGAAGATGGCCGCCGTCCTGTAACAGGAACCACAAATTTTAAAAGTTCGCTAGATAGTCCAGACCATCTAGAGAACTTTGGCTCCACTTGCAGGTTGAATACAGGTACTGCATTCACCATGCAAGTCAATGGAGCCCAGCTTTCTAATCACAGTGTGATTAGTAAAAATAAATTAAAAAATAAAATAAAATTAATAATAATTAGAAAAAAATAGTAAAAAAACAGTAAAATGTAAAAATCATTTCCCACTGATGTCACTATCAGGGGAACCTCCAAGTTGAAAAAAAATGTTAAATTTTTTTTTAAAAAAAATAAAAAAAATATATATATATATATAAAAAATATATTTTTGTGAGCAAGTCCTAAAATTAGCATATTAGCTTAAAACAATTCTCGCATGGAAAGAGTTAAAATACTGGCATATTAAATGCCCGTGGGGTGTCTACTTTTAAAAAATTTATGATTTGATGGGGTAAATTGAATGGGCCAGGTTCAACAACGTCCCAATTAACACGGGGGGAAGGATGGCCACACATCTAATTTCCAATTAGAAAAATGCACACGTACCAAATGTGGCCTTTTAGTTCCCCCAAAAAATGACACACCCATGCATGTGGGGTATCACTGCACTCAGGAGATGTTGCTGAACACATTATGGGGTGTCGTGTGACAGCGGCATATACCAGGAGCTGTAAATTCATACATAAAGTAGGTGTGTGTGGGAAAAATACACACACAAAAATATTACTGCAAACTTTGAAAAAATGCTGGTGGTAAAATATGTGCATGCAAAGAGTTAAAATACCAGCATTTAAAATACCCTGTGGTGTCTAGTTTTGAAAAATATATGGTTTTGTTGGGCACACTGAAATGGCCCGGCTCAAAGATGTACCAAATAGGGCATGGGCAGTGGATCCCAAATGCCAAAGTTCAACATTGAAAAAAGCGCATGCCCCAAATGTGGCCCTTTTGCCCCAAAACAGCCAGGCAAAATCATTCATGTGAGGTATCGCTGTACTCAGGAGATGTTGCTGAACACATATTGGGGTGTTTTGTGATAGTGACATATACGAGAACATTTTAATTCATACCTGAATTAAAATGTGTGTGGAAAACCAAATGCAAAAAAATGACTACCACAAAGTTTGACAAAGACTGGTGGTAGATATGGTGCATGGAAAGAGTTAAAATACTAGCATTTGAAATACCCTGGGGTGTCTAGTTTTCAAAAATATATGGGTTTATTGGGCACACTGAAATGGCCCGGCTCAAAGATGTACCAAATAGGGCATGGGCAGTGGATCCCCAAATGCCAAAGTTCAACATTGAAAAATGCGCATGCCCCAAATGTGGCCCTTTTGCCCCCAAACAGCCAGGCAAAATCATTCATGTGGGGTATCGCTGCGCTCAGGAGATGTTGCTGAACACATATTGGGGTGTTTTGTGATAGTGACATAAACTAGAACATTTTAATTCATACCTGAAGTAAAATGTGTATGACAAAACAAATGCAAAAAAATGACTACCATAAAGTTTGACAAAGACTGGTGGTAGATATGGTGCATGGAAAGAGTTAAAATACTAGCATTTGGAATACCCTGGGCTGTCTAGTTTTCAAAAATATATGACTTGATGGGGTAAATTGCATTGGCCGGGTTCAAAGATACCCGAAATGGCACATGGGGGGAAGAATTACCAGATTTGGAAAAAATGGCTTTGAAATAGCAAAACGCTACCTGTACTTATTGCCCCATAATGGGTAGAAAAAAGCAAAAAAACATAAAAACATTGGGTATTTCTAAACTCAGGACAAATAGTAGAATCTATTTAGCAGGTTTTTTCATTACCTTTTATAGATGAGTAAAAGATTTTTCAACTAAAAGTTAGAAACAGTCATTTTTTTCTAAATTTTTCACCATATTTTATAATTTTTTTAATAGTAAATAATATGATACAATCAAAACAATGTCATCTAAAGAAAGCCCTTCTTGTCCTGAAAAAAAACAATATCTAATGTGTGTGGGTTCAGTAAACGGGAAAGAAGAAAATTACAGCTAAACACAAGCAGCGCAGAAATGTTAAAAAGGCCATTGTCACAAAGGGTACAAAAAGTAAAATCAGCCTTTGTCTCGAAGGGGTTAAAAAGCATTTCCAACTGCAAAAATCAGCATAAACATGCAAAAAAATGCAAAACTAACCAATGGTTAAAAACAAATGAGAGGGAACACTCTTCTGACTCAGTTTAGTGCACACTGAGTGCCATGTGCAGTGAGTCATAAACAGATTTACATGTTTAGAAATAATAGTTGCAAATAAACCAAATCAAAAGGCCATAAAGTCACCTAAAGAGTCTTGGTAAAGCCTTGCCCCAGCCACATGGCCCAGACCAAGTCCCCCATTTTCAAATGATAACAGGTCTTTATCGGGAAGAAGTGTTGTGTCAAATATTAGATCTGAGTGATTTTGCTTAGTTTTGCTCTGTGCACCTGTTGTGGTTCTCATGTATACACATTCATGCTGCTATACCCAACTGTTCTAAGTTGATGTCCCACATGCTTAGTATGGACCACTCAGATTAATAGGACATTACAAACCGTGTGGCAGAAGACATTCCAGTCTACTAGCAAATGGGAAGACACTACTGTGACGGAAGCCTCCATCACTGGGGCCACTGGAGAAGCCTGACTGCCAGCCTCCTCCCTATTGACTATGGGCCCTGGGTTTGTAGAGACTTCTGTGGCTACCCCCAGCAGTATCATCTCATCACTGGCTGAGGGGATTATCTCCGGCAGACAGCCAGGATCTGCCACTAGGGAGTGACCACCATTCTTTGATGTTTAATGTTATATAAATCAGTCTTCGTTTGGTTTTACCCTACACTGAGTCTCGGCTAGTGACTGGGGAACCGGGGAAAGTGTGTTGTCCCAGGCTAAGGGAGCACAAGACAGCGGAGGCAGTCGGTCGGACTAGCCAGCTCCGTGACAACTACATACTGACACTGGATTAAAACAGTGGTACTCTAATACCTTTCAGGATAATAGAAATATCCCCTATAATAAAAGGCCCTATCACATAAGAAAAAACAACATGATCCACTAAAAAGCAAATAAAGTATCATTACATTTATTGAATAACACTAAAATCACGCCATACAGCCCACCTTTCCTTAGGCTAATCAATTAGTAATATTTATGCAGACAATATTTTACAAATGTCAAGTATGCCCAGGGAAGCATTTATAATTACAGCAATAAGGATACAAGGTTACATGTAAAACAAGTACAGAAAATGAAATACAATGTAACATTAAGAATTATTACAGCGGCTTCAATGATTAAAAGAAAGAAAGTCATGCACCAACATGTATGCTACCCAATTTATCAGCGTACTTCTTCAAAACTGTGTTGTGAAAACTAGGTTAAGAGCAATTGATATTTCAGAAAATGATATGATGTAATCCATTGTGTTCTAGAGAGGTAAGTATCATAAAAGTCACTGAGATAACAGAGGCCATGCGAATGCCATATCTGTATCAGTAAAAGAGGTAATTATAGCACTTTACAGAGGGCAGGTAAAGGGAGCAGTAACGTGGAGGTTAATGGGTTATGAAACAACACCCGTCTGAGTAATGATCAGCATAGTCCTTCTATAGAATACACCTACCTTGAGCTAATGCCCTTGGCAGCCTGCTGTTATGAGTAAGTAACCATCACGTATTTCCATGACTTCAAAGTACATTGTTTGCACAAGTAAAGTTATTGGCAGTATTTGCTACTGGTAATACTTCAAATGTTCTCGGTTCTAATACACAGAGGATTATATCGGAAGAAAAAGTTATTCGTCTGCAAAGTTCATAAAGTAGAGGTTTCTGTTGAATGGAACATTCCTTGGCTCAACATCTTCCCCAGAATCACTTTTACTCCATGTAAATAGAAGGCAACAAAGGACATCATATACTTTTGGACATATTCAATTATACAGGTTCTAGGGGGTCAGTTACTGTAGAGACAATATGTTATCATGGAGGTCTGGGTAAGACTCCATGTAGCTCCCATTTTACCATCTGGTGGCTTCTCAGGTGAGGTGGGCAGCCATGCCACTGGCCCTGCCCACTTCCAGGGCTGGCCCTGCCCATTGCCACACCCACAATACAGGTGTCCCAAGTTGGACATCTGAAATCTAACAGCACCTTTCACGGGTACTTATTGATTACAGGTAGCTTTAGGGGTATTAGACTCGGCCGGTTCCTAGAGATACTGTGAAGGTAAAGGGCTGAAACGTGCTAGACGGCCCAAATTAAAAAAGAATATGTTGACACCAGCACTAATCCCGACTGAGACGACAGCTGTGTGTGGGCGCTTCCAGATTTATTTATTCCAAATATTCTCTTTCACAGACACTAAATACAGCAGGACTTTGTCCTCTTAAAGACGCACATACAGCTTCTATACCAACTTTATTATGTTACATGACTGGTGCGTGTTTAGAATAGCCTATATAGTATATACTTCAGATTTCATAATAATAATAATATAATAAGTGCAATTAGAGATTGAAAAAATTAGTTGTTTTTTCCTAATTTTTTCTCATTATAAGTTTTATAATGTTTGTGATCACAAACACTAATTAATAGAGATGTGTGAGTACAGAACTGTGGAATATGATGGCGCTACATAAAACAAATAATAAATAAATGTAACAACCAAAACAGTGGGGAATGCGTATAGCCAGGGCAGCAATTAGGATTTAAAAAATTGTAAATGCTCAATCTTGGGCTAGAGTTTAACCTCAAGAAAAACTGATCTAGTTATCAGGGCCTCCCCCCCCCCCTTGAACTTACCTTTCAGCAGTCCTGCGGCGAGTCTCCCTGTTCGGTCTCGGTGCCGGCTTGTAATGCTAAGCGCCGGAAATCTTCCGGCACTCAGCATTACAAGCCGGCACGGAGACCGAACAGGAAGACTCGCCGCAGAGGAGGGAGAGAGGGGCGCCGAGCGGGTACTGACAGCTTGGTAAGCGAAAACCACTTGGCGCCCCTTTCTCTCTCTTTCGCTTTCAAAAAAAAAAAAAAAAAAAGGGCTTGGGGCGGCAAAGTGCCGCCCCTTCAAAAGTGCCGCCTGGAGCGGTTGCCCCACTCGGCTACATTGTCGGGCCGGCCCTGCTAGTTATTAACAATGAAAATATCCTCAGCCGTTGGAATGTTAAGGTAAATGTTTATATTGTCAAGTGTTGCCCGTTGGTTAGTTAATTGTCTTTGTTGTTGGGTAGCATTGTTTTGGCGAGGAACACACTTTGTGTGTCTTGGTTCATGCATCAGATCAATGAAACACAAAGTAACTGCATGGACAGGGCAGCATCAGACGGACGAGCTTCCTAACATTATAAACAGATAATTCCCCGGAGGCGTCTCATATCACATCCGGCCCTCACACGGCACATCTCGTGGCATCTTATAACACACAAGGCAACTGTTCCTACATGTCAGGAGGAGGTCCAGAATATCTCAGGAGCAGGATGAGACGCAATGTGTTAAATGATCTACTGCTCTTCGGAGCTGAGTGACAGGTAGAGGTGAGGCCAACAAAAAGAATATTGTAAAAACCTCCATAAAAATGCTATTTTTACCTTTTATACAATCATTTGCTGTTCTATGAAGGACACATAGAAGTAACAGTTCTGAAACACAGTGCAAGAACAACCAGAGAAAGCAGTAAAATGTCCTGGTTCATTGCTCTCCGTGAACTTCTGAAAAGGGACCTCTGAGGTCTTGAAAGCTTATGAGAAACCTACTGTATGAATGTTTTATTGGTAGATGAACCCATATAGAACCATACAGTGGCATTTTACATTATCTGTCCTGCTATTCTGTGCTGTCTCTGTAATGTGTTTTCTCCCCGGATTTTGATATAACACTGAGGTAACAGTTACATCACCCGCAAGCTCGGTGTTTTGTCTCTTATGACACGGGACATGAATAGACACATGACATCACTTGGCTGTTCTCTGCGGACATAACTCAGGATGAGGATATGTATTTCTAATACAGGCACACCTGCCATGCTCTTATCTCACTGACACCATAATTCAATGCCAAGACACGGCCAGGCGGCAATTATGGAAGTCACACTTTATATAATGTAATAAAAATCAGAGGTTGACTACAACGTATTCTGGACTTTTATTATTCATTTTGGCATAATGTTTTTTACAGTCCGTCATGCCGTTTTGTTTTTATTTTAGTGGTTATCAGTGAAGCATATTCAGCTTCCTTCGCTGTTTGTTTTGGTGAAATGAAGGCAACAATTCATGTACTTGTTGGTTGCCTGCGGACGCCTGTCTTTCCAAAGCAAAATGTTAACATGTGCAGAGGCATCAGGCCATCTTTAATAAGAATGAGACCCTGGCCAAGCCTCCCCTAGTGGGACCCCTGACAGCCCAGACGCTTGTGGTACAGGGCGATGGAGGCAGAGGCCTCGGTCTATGGGCCCTGCAATGGCAGAGGAAGAATCTGTAATGGAAAGGTCTGTTCCAGACTTCGCACAGACCTCCACCTCCATTTAAGCCTTAGCCTATCCCCATATCTCCTAACTTCTACCCCCAGTGAATCAGAGCACCAAGGGGTGAAGCTTGATAGGTAGAGTGGCAACCGTGACTATGTATCCTCCGGTCTCCCAGACACCAAATAATGAATACTGCGGATGCTATCACGAAAAGCAGGACTGGGATAGAGCTCAGCAGGACAGCTGGTTAGAGTGGCAAAATCTGGACTTTCTGTGTCAAAGGTTGTTGGTGCCAGACAGGCTGGTCTGAGTATTTCAGAAACTGCTGATCTACTGGGATTTATACGAACAACCATCTCTAGGGTTTACAGAGATTGGTCTGAAAAAGAGAAAGTATCCAGTGAGCGACAGTTGTGTGGACGAAATGCCTTGTTGATGTCAGAGGAGAATGGGCAGACTGGTTGGAGATGACAGAAAGGCAACAGTAACTCGAGTAACCACTCGTTACAACCAAGGTATGCAGAAAACCATCTCTGAATGCACAACACATCGAACCTTGAAGCAGATGGGCTACAGCAGCAGAAGACCACACCGGGTGCCACTCCTGTCAGCTAAGAACAGGAAACTGAGGCTACAATTCACACAGGCTCACCAAAATTAGACAATGGAAGACTGGAAGAACGTTGCCTGGTCTGATGAGTCTTGATTCCAGCTGTGACATTCAGATGGCAGGCTCAGACGTTGGCGTAAACAACATGAAAGCATGGATCCGTCCTGCCTTGTATCAACGGTTCAGGCTAGTGGTGGTGGTGTAATGGTGTGGGGGACATTTTCTTGGAACACTTTAAGTACCAATTGAGCACTGTTTAAATGCGACAGCGTACCTGAGGATTGTTGCTGAACATGACCATCCTTTTATGACCACAGTGTACCCATCTTCTGATACTTCCAGCAGTATAATGCACCTTGTCACAAATGTCACCATGTCATCTACTCAAACTGGTTTCTTGAACGTGACAATGAGTTCACTGTACTCCAATTGCCTGCACAGTCACCAGATCTCCATCCAATAGAGCACCTTTGGGATGGGGTGGTGGAACGGGAGATTCGCATCATGGATGTGCAGCCGACAAATCTGCAGCAACTGCGTGATGCCATCATGTCCATATGGACCAAAATCTCTGAGGAATGATTCCAGCACCTTGTAGAAAGTATTACAACATGAATTAAGGCAAAGGGGGGTCCAACCCTTTACTAGCAAGTTGTATCTAATAAAAAGGCTAAACCAACATTGGAGTGAATCGAGAAACAAAAATGTAAAAGTCCAAGAGTGGTCAAAGCTCTGATTGAGAATCTGTGGCACTATTTGAAAATTGCGATCACAGGCAATGTCCAACCTGCCTGAACAAATGGAGCAATTCTGCCAAGAATGAGCCAAAATTAAATTAAAAAGGTGACTCTACCAAGTATTAACAAAGTGGCTATAGCCAGAGATCAGCAATTTAGTGGTCAGTAAACAGGGTACAAAGTAGTCAGGTGAGATCAGGAACATTTTCAACAGAGGTGATACAAAGGTCAAACATGTCAGAAAAGAGTAGTCAACATATAATAGTGATAGACAGCAAGAGCAGTGTTTTGGAGAACAAGAACAGTAGAATGGAGGCACTAGAACAACTTACCAACTAGCTAAAGGTGCCAATCACTGAGGTTCCAAAATTGGTAGCATGCCCCACACACAATGCTTACGGGGAAGCCACTATTCATCTCATCAAAGAGTTCAAAATGGGAGCTACCAAATGCAGAGGGACCTTGGATAGTGCTGAATGATGTTTCTTCACATGAGAAGAAGAGAAGATAAAGTAAAGTGGGAGATCAAAAAGGCGGATATTGACAAGATTGCGTTAAGATAACTTTTCTCATGGCATGCACATTAGGTGGGTTTTTACTGCTTGCGTGTTCCTTTTTTAGTTGGTTGACATGACTACATTGGTATCTTTAGTGTACAGAACTGTCAAATGTAGAATTTTGTGAAAAGTGACAATTTAGAAATGCTTCTTTCTCTTTTTTTTACTACAAGTACTTTCAGGAGGTACCTAGAGTATTTTGCACCTGGGGCAGATCCTGTATATGGTACCCCCCACTTTAAAAAGACACCCACAAACAAGGCCAGCGGCTACCTGAAGACGTAGGTGCATCAGATTTTTTAATGCTCAAACTTTTATACATTTTCCTGGTGTGCCGATGGCCAGTTCAGTCCTGAATTCAACATAGAACAGAAAATATTGTAATTATAAACCGAATGGCTGCTTATTGGGGAAATCCGGTACTGCAAAAGCAAGTTGTTATCCTGTATTCAGAAAGGGGTATGGGATGAGCAGGTAATATAGCGCATATAAGCATTCAAACTAAACAAAACAAACAACAACTTTAGCATAGGTAATATTTATCCAGGTAAAGGATGATTGTCTTGGAAGTCAAAAGTATTTTACCTCCTTGGACAATAGGATAAAATTAGGGTAAAAGATGACCCCCAAAGGGTGTCTCTGCCGGTTAGCCAACCATGAAATAGAAAGCAGTGTTTGTAGATGAATTATGTTGTCATCAGCTTATCGTGCTGGAAACCAAATGACACCTAAAAATTTAGCTATTTATCCATCTTTGATCATTGTAGGACCCAGGCAGGCCTCCACCACTGAGCTATTGCCCAGAAGATTACACAAAAATAGTACAGAGCAATGTTCTTATTTTAAATGAGCCCATCTTGCCATTTCACTCATTGTTTCCCCAAAATGTGATTGCATGCACTGAAACACTTCCTCTTGAAACTTCTCCATTGTTACTGCTACGTAAATTCTTCTGCTTTTACATTGTCCTATGTATATTTATTTGTACGTATATATGGTGACAATTATATATAAAAAGTGGGTTTCATTTAAAGTAATTACCCAGATAGTGTAGGCCCTGAGAACCAGTTTACTTTCTCCAAGTCTGTGTAAATATGTCCAGAACAAGTGCAGCCTAAAAACTGTAGAAACACAGTGGGCCAAATTCAGGCAAATGGCAATTCAAGTTAACTAACTTTGAGATGACTCCGAGCAAGTCAGCAAATTGCAAATTAGCACTAAGCACATCCCGACTGTAGTTTTATTGCACCTAAGAGGCCAATATTATTTTTTTTCCCCCGACATGAGCAGACTAGATGCCCAAATGACTCATCTACCGCTACAGCCCATAAAATCCCCGGCTATATGAAAAACCTTACCATTGTTTTTCTCTGTTATACCTGCTTCCCCTTCCAATACTGTATCTCTAAAGGAGAAATTACAGGTATCTTTATTTGAATTATTTATACCATGATGATAATTTCTAGATCATTTGATGATGTGATGGGGCTGTTATCGTAGAGTGATAAGAATGCTCCATAAATGAATTGATGATAATTCCCAACCTGCTTTACTGTGAGTGAGAAAGAAAACACAAAAACATATGGTGAAACGCTATCTGCTTTCACTAATGGTGCCGGTGTAAGCAGGCTAGCTGCCGGCTGCGTTGGCTGGTTCATTTACCTTTAACACACAGCACATAGTTACCAACCACAAATGTCTGCTTCCTCTTTGTGTTTGAGCAACTACACCCGCTAATGTCTTCTGGCTGACCTCCAGGACTCACTCGGTATATACACACTCTTGTAGTTTAGTTAACCACACCTTAAGCAATTATTGCAGTCCATCGAAACGTTTCAATCCCACGGAACTGAGCTATTAGGTATCTACCAGAATCTGACGAAACTGGACTGGTTGAAGCACATCGGGCAGTGAGCCTGTGACAGCCTGCCTGCCTTAGCCTGTGTTTCTCTGGCACAATGTCCTTCAGAGTAATTCAAAGGCTGTGGACATAAAATGTTCCATCTCCCTGGGAGAGACAGCTGCAAAATCTAATGGCCCTTAATAGAACGTAGCCTAAAATATCTTAATCGCAGGCTATAAATGTATGTCCAACACACATTCATCAATACTGACTGCAAAGAAAGTATCCAGTCATGGCGTAAGTGACTGGATTTGGAATTGTAAGTAAAGCACATAAGAAGGGGGAGACTGGATATTACAGCTGTGTGGCTCCTTTAATATTTTTGTGGTGTCCATTTTGGGAATGCACGGGGGATACTGCAGAATGCCCCACACGAATTTGCCCCTTCCCCCACCTAAATGCTGTGTAGGAGATACAGTGGATGTAAAAGGTCTACACACCCCTGTTAAAATGCCAGGTTCTTGTGATGTTAAAGAATGAGACAAAGATAAATCACGTCAGAACTTTTTTCACACTCACAATAACCTGGTTGCGTAAGTGTGCACACCCTTAAACTAATACTTTGTTGAAGCACCTTTTGATTTTATTGCTGCAATCAGTCTTTTTGGGTGGGAGTCTATAAGCATGGCACATCTTGACGTGGCAATATTTGCCCACTCTTCTTTGCAAAAGCGGCCCAAATCTGTCGGATTGCGAGGACATCTCCTGTGCACAGCCCTCTTCAGATCACCTCACAGATGTTCAATTGGATTCAGCTCTGGGCTCTGGCTGGGCCATTCCAAAACTTTTAATCTTCTTCTAGTGAATCCATGCTTTTGTGGATTTGGATGTGTGCTTTGGGTCGTTGTCGTGCTGAAAGGTGAACTTCCTGGAGGTTTTGTGCCAAAATTGCCTGGTATTTGGAACTGTTCATAATTCCCTCCACCCTTACTAAGGCCCCGGTTCCAGCTGAAGAAAAACAGCCCAAAGCATGATGCTGCTGCCACCACCATGCTTTACTGTGGGTATGGTGTTCTTTGGTTGATGTGCAGTGTTTTTGCACCAAACATACCTTTTGGAATTATGACCAAAAAGTTCAACCTTGGTTTCATCAGACCATAACACATTTTCCGCCCATAGCCCATAGCCCATAGCCCATAGCCCATAGCCCATAGCCCATTCATATGAAGATTGTTGTCACATGCAGCACACAGCCAGTATTTGCCAGACATTCCTGCAGTTCCTTTAATGTTGCAGTAGACCTCTTGTAAGCCTCCCTGCTACTAGAACAGCTGAACTTTATTTGTGATTAATCATTGTCACTTTAAATGATGGCAGGTGTGTAATGACTTCTATTTAACATGAGTTTGAATGTGATTGGCTAATTCTAAACACAGCCACAGTTATAAGATGTGCCATGCCCAAAAAGGGTGCTTTGACAAAGTATTAGTTTAAGGGTGTGCACACTTATGCAACAAGGTTATTGTGAGGGTTTTTTTCCCGACAAGTTCTGACATGATTTATCTTTGTCTCATTTTTTAACATCACAAGCAGAGCCGGCCTTAGGTGTTCTGGTGCCCTGTGCGGACTACTCCTCTGGCGCCCCCCCATCCCAAAAAAAGAAAGGAATAAAAACTTGTAACAAAACCCCAATCACTATATACTACGCCAAACATTGATGTGGTGTAGGCCTACCACTTCATTGTCTGGCTTAGTAGTAGGGATGCACCGAAACAAATTCTGGACTGAAACTGAAAGTGCAGCATTTACCTGGCCAAAACCGAATATGACCCCCCCAACACCATAAAAAAATCTAACACTTTTATTTAAAGTAAGTAACACACCAAAATAGGACAAAACAATTAAATAATATTATATATATATATATATGATTAACAGCAATCACATTCCTATCATGCCCAGGCATACCCAGATTCCAGGATTTACTCACAGACTTGGCACGATAGGAGTATGATTGCCCTATCTACCCCTTCTCACTCTCTTCTGCCCTATCTACCCCTTCTCACTCCCTTCTCCCTATCTACCCCCTTTCCCCTGTCTCACTCCCTTCTCCCTATCTACCCCCTCCTAACTATCTACCCTTTCCCTCTTTGAAGTTCACTTACCTTTCAGGAGTCCTGCGGTGGGGGTGCAAGGCCTCTGCCTCCCAGCTCTGTATGGAACAGTATAGAGTGATGGGAGTTATGATGTACTTTTAGAGCATAATTAGATCATGAAAAAGACATTGGAAATGGTACAGCATAACACCCATCACTCTCACACACTTACCAATTCACACATATACTAATCCACACGCATATACTAATCCACACGCATACCAATCCACACATACACCAATCCACACATACACCAATCCACACATACACCAATCCACACTTACCAATCCACACGTATACCAATCCACACATATATACCAATCCACACATATACACTAATCCACACACATACCAATCCACACACATACCAATCCACACATATATACCAATCCACACGTATATACCAATCCACACGTATACACCAATCCACACGTATACACCAATCCACACGTATATACCAATCCACACGTATATACCAATCCACACGTATATACCAATCCACACACATATATATACCAATCCACACACATATACATACCAATCCACCAACATATATATACCAATCCACCCACATATATATACCAATCCACACACATATATATACCAATCCACACACATATATATACCAATCCACACACATATATACCAATCCACACATATACCAATCCACTCTCACTGAATGCTTTCCTACCTTTCCTCTTTTCTCCTTACAGCTCCTTTTCCTCCTCTTCGTTCTTCTTCTTCAGTTCTTCTGTCTTCTTCCGGGTCAGAGGGCACGGACAGCGGTGGGCGCGGCTTCAGTGTTGTGCGCCGGGATCTGACAACAAACCCCGGCGCACAGCAGCTGTTGCCGCGCGGATCACAAGGGAGCGGTATCGGAGGTCTTTAACAGACCTCCGGCTCCCTTGAGTGATTTTAAGCCGGATTCAAGGGAGATCCTTGAACCGGATTAAAATCACTCAAGGGAGCCGGAGGTCTGTTAAAGACCTCCGATACCGCTCCCTTGCGAGCCTGCTCCTCCAGCGGCGGACATTACTGTCCGTCTCTGGAGGGGTGCCGGGTGCCCCCCTGATGAGCGGCACCTGGTGCGGACCGCCCCCCCTCGCTAGGTACGCTGCTGGCGGGAGCGGAACGCCACGGTGGCGTCGGACCCCGCGGCGGCTGCGGACCCCGCGGCGGCGCCCCCTGGAGTGTGGCGCCCTGTGCGGTCGCACAGGTCGCACACCCCAAAGGCCGGCCCTGATCACAAGAACCTGGGATTTTAACAGGGGTGCGTAGACTTTTTATATCCACTGTATGCTTGGCGAACATCTCTCTGTGCATGTGATATACTATACTCACCTCCAGCGCTGGCTCGGCAGGTGGGGATCTGTTCACATGGGAATGATTCAATGGGAAGACTTTCCTGCCACTGACTAGCAATTGGTGGCAACAAATGGTGGACCACAGAGCAGAAAGGCTTCTGCTGCAGCAGGGTGACAGCTTCTTGGTCAAGTTAGTGCTTTTTTTTAATTTGTTTAGTTATATGTATATTAAAGAACTCACAGAGTACCTTAATACGCATCCTTCTCTAGATGTCCGGGACATTAGACTGTCCCATTAAGTCTTTCCTGGTTTAAGGAGTTCCACCAAGACTGGCAATTGTTGAGTATCTTCGGAATCTCATTGGATGATCCCTTTTTGTTAGGAGGTGATGCTACCCTGTATGAGTTAGCGTGTTCATCTTAGGTTGGTTACTTCTCAGAATTAATTTAGGAATTGTGAATATAGGAACAAACAAGAAAAAAATAATTCCACTTTTTATGCTAACATCATTGTTTCTTGAGAAAATGACCATGTAATTTACATACAGACTGTTTCTTTAATGGGTTTGCAAAGAAATGGTTCTCAAAGGAACTATGGTTAATCACATTCTCGGCCTAATGTATTGTGGGTGTAATCAAAACATACACACGTTATTTTATGAGTGATTCCCATAAAACGCTCCATCTGTGAGTATAACTAAAATTATTAACTGGCTTAATGTCACTTCAATATCAACCTCTTATACCTGCTTCCTTTTTGTACTTGGGTAGCTAAGCCATAGCTCATTGGTAAGATATGGCTAAGTATATACCAAATCTGTATTTAAAGGGGAACCCCCCAACAAAATTACTTGTTACAATTATCACATTAATAATGTGATTTCATCTGTTCAATCTCTGTTATCTGGGATCACCCTGACTTGTATTGCCTTGGTAACAATAGAATGGCTCAGTCTGAACAGGTGAAAAAAAGGCTTATAACAGAAAAAAAATAAGCAGGACTTCATTAGCATTAACATAAAGAATCGGCTCAGTATGGTGTTTGAGCAGCTGACAGCAGCACACACTCACCCGATCTGCCACTCCAGCAACAGATTGGGAGTTGCAATGTACGGCCACCAGCTGGATATGCCGGGCCGCGCTCTACATATTGTGCGGCTGCAGTAAATACTTGGAGCCAGACGGCTGCACTTATGCCATCAAGCGACCACTGGCCAGGGTCATCACCAGTGCCAGGGCCACATGGTCATCACCAGTCTGGCCCTGTTTTTTTATTATTTATTTATTTATAAAGCATTATGTAAGTAATATTAGTAATAATTGTTTAGCTTCAACTCCCATAATTATTTAATAGACTTGTGCATTCGGATTTGCACACATTGTAATTTTAACAAATTTTGCCTAATTCATGCATTTGTATGAATCTCCCAAAACAAGGAGCAACTCCCGACGAAACAAACAACAATAAATGAGAAACCTCTGAATATTCGTCATAAATGTTTGTTTTAGCTAGCTTCTCTTTACTCTGCTTATTTTAACCACTTGGAACCTCGCCCTGATCATTTTCTAGGAAGTTGTCCAATATTAAATTACCACCTGTTACATTTATTGGATTCGTAAAAGCGAACAAGGAAAATTTAGGGGAGTTTCCAAGTCCTTCATTGAAGAACAGCAATGGGGATAACAGCCAAAACAAATAAAAGAATGTAAGTAAAGTTGTGTAGTGTTTATGTTGTTAGTGCAGATATGTTCAGGGTAGTATGAATGTGCTTAGTGTAGGGTCACTGTAGGGTCTAGTATGCTTGTATATTGGGTAGTGTGATTTTGTATGGCATAGTATACATGTATATAGCACTTTGTGACTGTATTTTGTAGCATGCATTGTGTAACTGAATTATTTGGGATGCAAGAGTTTAGGGTAGTGTGACAGCATATAGGGTAGTATGTGCATAGGCTAGGGTCACTGTGTTTAGTTTGAATGTGTATGTGGTAGTGTGACTGTATTGTGTAGTTTCTATGTGTATAGATTAGGGTCACTGTGTACTGTTTAGTGTGCTTGTGCACAGGGTAGTGTGACTGCATTATGTGTAGTTTGTATGTGTATAGGGTAGTGTGACTGTGTATAGCATGTGTATAGGGTAATGTGACCATGTATAGTATAGAAAGCATGTGTATACGGAAGGGTTACTGTGCATGTGTAGTTTGTATGTTTAATAGGGTAGAGTCATTGTGTATGATAGAGTATGCATGTGTATAGCATTGAACTGAATTGTTTGGGATGCATGTGCAAATTTTACATGGGAGTGCTCAACTACCCATGATCCTCTGACACTTTTCAGGCTTATACTTGCATCACAAACCTCAATGCTCCTCTTCACTGGAGTACCCATTTCTAGCAGGTTCCGTAGCCATGTTTACTACCAGCTGCTCAAACCACCATCTCCATTCTCTGTCATCTTAACGCGTGTGCGCTATCCCAGTTACCTTTATTACATCCCCAGTGGATTCGACGGCACTCACCTCAGTGTCCCAAAAGGGGTGGGGCTTAAACGGGGAGGCAGATTTAAAAGCCAGCATTGAGCTTTGCTGTGCCGCGCCGTGCCGCGCCAGACTCCGGATTGTCTGACCTTCCTGCTGCTTCTCTGGTATCCTGACCCTGGCTTTGGACTTGCTGTTTGCTGGTATCCTGATTTTGGCTCCTCTACTCGCTGACCCGTCTTCCGTAACCCTGACCTCGGCCTCCGTTCTGACCACTCTCTATCCTGCGTTCAGACACCCCTCCTAAGGATTGAATTTAAGTATTTCAAAGACATCCATTGCTAACAGGTGTATAAAATCAAGCACATAGACAAACATTAGCAGTAGAATGGATCTTACTGAAGAGCTCAGTGACTTTAAACAGGGCGCTGTCAAAAGATGCCTCCTTTTCCACAACTGGGTTCATGAAATGTCTACCCTGCTAGATCTTTCCCAGTTTACTGTAAGTGTAACTATTGTGAAGTGGAAGCATCTAGTGTGACAGTGTAAACCCCAGGGAGATGCTTATTGTGGCATTTGGGTACAGGTGCTATCCAGATCGTAAATATGGGTCCCTGGGGTGGAGCAATTGGAGAGCAGGGTGGGCCAATACTCCGTTCCCCCATTCTGTGGAAAATCCATGACGGCTTTTCCAGGAGGATAGAAGTCTGCAGGATCCGGTACCTGTGTGTGTGGGTCTGGCTGGGAGGTTGAGGTAGTGGGTGATTAGGCTGGTCAGTGCGGACCAGCATAGTTTAGTTAGAGAGGTCTCCAATTGGGAGCTAGGTTTTCTTTTTATGATTTGGTTTTGGGGTTTGAGCAATTAAAAAAAAAAAAAAGCACGGTTTTGCTACAAACTGGTGTGCCTGACTCTGATTGCTCTAGAGGACTGTGCTTAAGACCCCTAACTGTGATGTTTATGGCCCTCGTGCTACAGGGTTTGTCACACTAGGAATACATCAGCTCAGCCACAAAGCAGTAGACCACGCACACACTGGAGCCAAACAGTTGAGTTCTATATCATCGCTCAATACATAGTTCCAAACTGCCTCTGGAAGCCACATCAGCTGCATTGGGGGCTGCACACAAGCTGAAGATCACTATACGCAATGCCAAGCATTGATTGCAGTTGTGTAATGTGGTCTGGAAGTCTGAGGGACGAATCTTGGTTTAGCAGATGCCAGGAGAACACCACCTACAGGAATCCATCGTGCCTACTGTAAAGTTTGGTGGAGGAAAGATAATAGTCTGGGGATATTTTTCAGGATTTGGTATAGACCCTATAAGTCCAATTAAAAGTAATGTTAATGCTACAGCATACAAAGACTTTTTAGAATTGTATGGTTCCAACTTTGTGGCACCAGTTTGGGGAAGACCTTTTCTTGTTCCAGTACGACTGTGTCCTGTCCTGACCTTAACACTATCGTACACCTTTGGGATGAATTGCAACACCAATTGTTAGTCATGTCTTCTCGTCTAACATGAATGCCTCACCTCACAAATGCTCTTTTGGCTAAGTGAGGGGAAAACTCCACATTAGTGCCCATGGTTTTGGAATGTGATGTCCCACAAACTTATATAGGTTTGATGGTCAGGGGTCCACATACTTTTGGTCATATAGGGTATATAATTTACTTAGCACCTGGGGAGGGATGTGATCCTAAACTGACATTTCTTCCTGTGTAATTTCAGTTCCTCATTTGGTAACTAAAGATATGCAACTGGGTTATGCATAATTGGATACAGTCTCAAACTACAAAACAAAAATACTCATTGTTACTTATTTTAACTCTGCTTCCTCTTATGTGTATATATGTTTTCTATTGTCCTACTGGTGCCACCAAACACTATATTTACCTGGAAACAGGTGAGTAAACCTGCCAGCAGGAAGTATAAAAAGTTTTTATTTGCATTGAGTCTTCAAATCATTTTTATATTATTTAGGAATTCATCAGAGAACCAATGAAGTCAGACAGGGAAAGATCAAAGTATTACTGATCATGAACAAAATGTATTCAATAAAAAAGTAATAACTGGGATTGTAATGGGCTGTAAATAGGTACTTATAAATTATTATAAATAAATAGGGGAATCGTACAGACAAAACAACATTATGTGTGTAGAAATTGTTAGAATCTATCATTCCCAGTCCCAGGCTACGTCTTAACCAAAGTGAACAAAGACATTATATACATAGGAACAATTTAAACATTAAACTCAGTAAACTGAGTTTTACCGCAGGAAAATAGGCAGGCTGAATGGTTCTTATCTAACATCAAATTCTTTATTTCTATGTGAAAGAGAAATATGATATTTGAGTCTCTATTGTCAATGTCCCTCCACCCTAAAACAATAAAATAAGGTGGAATGGGATATATTACTTTAGTGTGTACTATAATCTGAGTTCTGTGTTCTAAATGGCTCAGGGCCAGGTAAACAATTTAGCACTGAATTTGAATGCATTACTTTCTTCTTCGATCTGATGATACATAAAAAAAAGTGCTCCCGATTGTGTTTATATAATGTCACAGGTGCATTTATAATGCCCCAACTATGCTCACAATGTAATTTTACTTGAGATTGAATCTAGCCCTTCTAGTTGATGTATATTCAACATATATTAGTAACCTGCCCTGATTGTTAAAGCAGATATTTTTCTTTCCACAAATAACCCAATGAACTGTGTTTAGAGATTAAAAATATATAATATATAAATCTACTAAATCACACTTTATGATTGTACCACATGAATGGTATCTAAAATTCCTTATCCCAGGATTATTATTCTTCACTATTAAGTTACCCTGAGTCAGCCAAAAAATGTGGGAACCATGGTTTTTTTTTCTTTTTGTTGGCATGAGACATGGTTTTACATGGTCTCTGTTTTTTTTTTTCTTTCAAACCACTTCTTAAGATGTGAGGAGGACACCATGAGGGTGAAACTACTTAAAAAAAACCTTTACCAATTAAAAAAAATAATTCCATCTATGCTGCGGTACAGTTCAAAGATTATTTGCTAGTTAAATTATTGTAGTTTTAGCTGCCGCAATCACCAACAGGGCTGAGTAGTTCTGTTTCAGACTTGGTATCCACATCCCTAACATCAACCGGAAAAGAACATTTGGCTTCTAAACAGTGTTTTGCCCTGATGGACCTTTGTGTTGTGATTTGGACCCTTTTAAATCTCATGAGACTACAACTGTGTTATCGTGTTGTCCAGAACACAGTTACCAGAATGTTTCAAGTTCATTGTCTTCTGTGTCAATGTCACAACCATCTGCTCCCTCTCAACTGAATGCAGAGAGGATTTAAATACACAAGCTTATGTTTAGTATCTTTTGTCTTAAGAAAAGTCTCAGTAGAAACCTAAACAATAGCAATGCATTGTTTGATTCAACAGTCGAATGCTTCTGATTCCATACAATTATTCAGAAGAATCACTTTCAGTTTTTAGGGGGTTTTTTTTATAATTTTTCATTCCTGGTTTTAGCAGTGGCAACAAAGTCACAGATGGATCAGTTTGAATTTGTGTTGAGAAACAAGTTTATAATTTACTGGGTTTAGGATGCTATTAGTAAACCTGTACATTTTGAACTATGGGAAAGCTCATAATTGTGGCTATAATCCTACCTGGATTATGTTCTCAAATTGGCCTATTTTATAACATGCTGGCATAATTTTCTCTGTTTTAATTTAAACTGGTTATATTTTGGTAAAAAATGAAAATTGTCTACATTTTGTGTGTATGTTCTTGCTGTGCAGTGTTTCTTTGAATTATAGTTTGTAGCACAAATTAAAACTGAAAATTATATTAAAAGTACAGATGACCATTATTCCTTGTTCGTTACCTAAAGGAACACTAATTGAAAAATTTAAAGCATCGGTTTTATTAAATTAATGTAATGACTCCAAAAGCTATTTAGGTGAATGTTCATTTTCAAGTTTCAATACTGTTCTCTATATAAACAGAATCTTGTGCGTGGCATTATTGCTCCTATTGCTCCAAATGCTGCATCACTAGAGGAAAGATCACCAAGTCTGTAATATCTGGAGAACATATGCAGTTTTTTTCCTTTTTCATATTAAAAATATTTTTATTCAGCAACATATAGTTCAAAAGTCAGTCACATTTTCATAAAAATACAATATATCAATATCACAAATATCATTTTAAATTTTCTTAACATTAGTAACATATCCGTTTTTTTCACCATTGGTTGAGTATGTAATAATTCATATAGGTGGATTCATATTGGATGGCTTGGATGAATTTGGGGATTTTTATTTTCCCTCTCAAGGTTCCCATAAGGCTGTCATTGTTTGCAGCCTTTCAACTGAGTTCTGGCTAAGTATATTCAAATACATCACTTTATATCAAAGATTTGCAGCTTTCTTTCCTTCTAGTTTATTACGGATGGCCAAGCCTGTATATGAGCACAAGGGTCTTGAAAGGACAGCTTTTTCAGCTCATTTACTTTTATCACAGCATGCAAGAAAACAGTATTGATGGTAAAAAGTCAAAGTGAAATTACTTGAAGAACCTCAAACAGAGAGAGCATCACAAAACAAATCTTCCACTCCATTGGTGATGTGCTAATTGAATATCCAGTAATACGCTCATGGCTTCAATCAGTAGAGGTGTTGGTCAATATTCAAACCCTGCAAGAACTTCAGAATAGGCTGGGAATACTTGCAAAGTCACAACCTGTCTAGAGCTACACTAGGCCTGTACCACTCCATGAGAAACCCCTTACTGTACAATACTGAGGAATATGATGACTGTGTATAAAACATATACATAACAATAATAACATCCACTTCTCACCCTCTCTGTCATCAAATTTTGCTGATGTTCGTCAACTTACACAAAATGGTTGGTTCAGAGCATATTCTCCATGGAGAAGTAAAAAAAAATCCACAGTAGAATTCAGTAACCCATTGATGTATGTGGCCCCCGATTGCCATGTAAGAGATCTTCTCCGAGTGCCTCTAAATGTCTGCTTTATGTACATCTGTTTTTTTATTTTTTTAGGTATATAAGTTGACGTCCCCAATGGTGCTGACTCCTCCAAGCTACCAGCAGCTCTAAATAGCTGGCTTGTAGCATCCACTCTTTTCTTGTTCAAAGATCTTGAGACAAAAGTTTTCCTAATAAGATCTTTCCAGCATGAAGAACTTCCAACTACCTAGTGGTGAAAGTGATCAAAAATGGGACCCGCTGATCTTCCTTGTTTTGTCCTCTGGGAATAACTTTTCTAGTCTGCAATCAAGCAGAAGCTCAAGAAGTCCTCTGGGCATGGGGTTAAGCATGTTTTTTCATTGTTTATAATCTAGCCCACTTTCTGCAATGTCTGGAGTATCATTTTGATGTGTTCTGGGAGAATGGTTCTGATATCAGCCAGTCGTTCAAAAATGGGACAATGATATTGACTATTCTTAAATAGGCTAAAATCTTTATGAAGACAGAAGGGAAGTGCTTGGAAATAAAGATGTATAGCCATTCTAGTTGTGGGCAAGGGTAACTTTAGGAACCTCTGATGTGCTGTCCAAATGGATACATGCAGGTAAGCATATTTTAAGTCTGGAGAATTGTCTTAACAGACAAGAACAATGAACTGGACAAGAACAATGTGATAATGTGTGTTATTAGTTACAACAGTGTTTATTCATTATTCTGATTTAGATGAAGACTATATCATATTTGAATACAGATTTATACATAAATACTGGTAATGCTTACTTTGTCTTGGCACTGTACATGCTGATGAAAATAGAATTTATGTTTACTCTCCTGACCTCTGTTCTAACTTCACTTACCAACCGTCTTTCTGGAAATGAATGGATATTGCCCCATTATCTGAATGTCAACATCACCATGACAGAGCTTCTGGTTTTTCGTCCCCTCCGTCCACATTTCCTAACATCTCAATCACTGTTAAGAATTCCACAGCAGACGATGTTCGCAGCCTTGGTGTCCGTCGCACTTAGCTCTGCTCTCTCCTCCATATCCAGTCTTCCTTTCATCACACAAAAAAACAACCAACCCATTCCGTTGTAGCATCGCGTGTGATCTCTGGAATCCCCTATTCTCTCTCACCTACTATAACATTAAATGTTCGCTAAAAACCCACCTCCTTGGAGAAACATACAACCTACCCGACTAATACCCTCCACCTGCATCCTAAAGAAGCCATCCATCATCCCCACCTGCAAGATTATTTCTTGCAGCTATCACAGTATCCTCAACCAAGCAGTGCGCTCCTACTATCTCATTATCCACTCAATATGTTGTAAGCTTGCAAGACTAGCGCTTTCTTGTTTCTATGCCAGTACATCTTAATGTATGTTAAGTCATTGTCGACTTTAAATTGTCTTTAAGTATCTTGACTCTTTCCTATTCGAACCGTGCTACGGAATCAGCAGGCACTATATAAAGAAATTCCTCCGACCGGTATAACTCATCTCGAATCACATTTGGGTGACTGTGGCTTCCAGAACAGTTTTCACATATTCCCGACAAGCCCAGTAAAGTGCTGCCCTGTCGCGTGTGGGATGTATACACTAACAGGTCACCCAGTTCTACACCCAACATGCTGCAGGGCTGCACTTTACCTGTGTCGGTCATGTGAAAATTGTGTACCGGAAAACATGGCTGCTGCAGTCACCCTACATAAAAAGCAAATACCTACCACAATCTATAAATATACCAACAATACTGAGCAAGACAGAAAGTCTGCACTAATGCCGGGCTTTAGTCATTTATGCCCTTTCCAGCTACTCTGCGCAGCCCCCTCCCAGTGGAATTATTTTCTCGCTACAGGCGGAAGCGCCGTATGAGTGAATCTTCGGTGCGGACTGTGCGTCTCACCAACTTTATTGTTAAGGGCTACACGAATAGCGCGACCCGCAGCACGCTCCCTGCAGACAGTCATTCGCTCCCGCCCCTCTCTAGAACCAGAGCTCTGTGATTGGCTCACGCTAGGTCTCTGTTCTCACTGTCCAGCTGTGATTGGCTGAAATTTGGCTCCAAAGCGGCATTTCCCCTCTTGTCCCCGGACGCGGAGAGAAAGGCGGATAAGTGATGCGCGCCATGTTTATACGGCTGGTGAGGCGCGCTGCTGTGTGCTATATAAACCGATACCGGGGAGCTCTACGGGAATACAGCGCTTTATCCACGGTTAACCGCTGACGCAGTGTGCTATTCAGTCTCTATGCCAATAATACACAAACTATACAATAAATAATGGCGAGGTTTTTCTTTTTATATCACTTTGGCCATGCCTTATAAATGTGGGTAAACGAGTCACTGTAGCGCTGTGTGCGGTAAGGTACACCGCAGTCCTGGGGTTCTTTAATAACCGGTTGCTGGTTGTGTTCTCCCCAGCTGCGGGTTGGTGGTGGTAATACTGTGGCCCGTTCACCGTCGGGTAGGCCCATCGTTATATTTACCAGGATAAATTAATCCCTGGCTGCAGTACAACGCATTGCAACCTATCCCGCTCTCAATGCGCTATATACATATCTCCCAATGTAAATGCTACTCCCGCGAACTAATGTAATTCAGTCACAAATATAAATCAACACCCCAGCGGCCGGGCATTGTGAGGAGAACAAGGGATACACAAAGGCTTGCGCTGAACGGGTTAAAGAAAATGGAGGTGAGATGGGGTCAGGGGTGTTCGTGACCCCCCCCCCCTCCGTGAGAGTGTCCTGTCTGATAGACAATAGATTTCCAGCGGTAAGAGACATACACAGGGCACTCCAAAGAGACCGCATCCGTGTGCCAGGTACACCGTGTGACGCGAATAGGTGCTAAGAAAAGAGCGAGGAGGAGCAGACATCAGCCCTGAAAAACGATATAGGGAGGAAGGGAAAGAGACAGCCTGCTCTGTGGTCAGATAGAGGCGAAACGTGACGCCTCAGGAAGTGCAGGCAGTAGAGACAGACCTCCAGAGAGGGGGGAGGGGAGTGTGTGCGCGACTGGCAGCAGTACTAGGGGAGGAGAGAGAGACAGACTTGCCCGACCAGGCTGTGTGTGTGCAGGGTGCGGCTTTCCAGTGCGACAGTATACCCCCACCTTGGCACCCTGTGACCCCCAGCGACACCCTGGGGCCCCAAGAGAGCCTGGCTCTGGGTACTGCAAGCTTTTGGCCGCCTGTCCGGGAGGGAGGACAGTAGATCACCCTCCCCGCATACAGCGCAGGATACTTTCCCTCCCCGCATACAGCGCAGGATACTTTTTCCTCCCCGGACTTTTAATCTTAAGATCTGGTGTTTGTAAAGAATTTTAGGCGATCGCTCAGCCTGTGGGAAAGCAGCCGACAGGAGGGGAACTTCGGCTCGTTTCCTCTGGAACTTGTACAATCCGTTTTTTGTCTGCTCCTTTTCCCTTTTGGTCCTCTCTAACCCCCACCCCCCGAGCTCCATCCCGCAGACCGTGCCGCGGAAAGGATCAACTTATTTACTGTAAAAAGGGAAAAGACACGGAATACCCGCTGGAGTTTATACGGGGAAAATGCCGCTGGCAGCGAAGTGAGTGAGGACGGAGTGAGAGCTCTCAGTAAGGTAAGGAGTGGATCGAGCCATTGGGACTCGGCTGCGCTGAGGAGGTCTCTGCGGTCTGTAACGTGAAACACCTCTGAGGGGATGTTATGCCATAAACCGGGTTATTAGCCAATTATGTTAACGAGCATTTATTGGTCTGATGAATGGAGTGAGGATTGCTTTGCTCTGGAGTTTGGGGTCAGTGAGTGGGCAGCCGCCTCCGATCTGCTGTCATGATCTGTGAATGGGTTGTCTGGGGCAGACACCGTGGATGGGAGCAACACAGCTGCTGCTCGACCAGCATTGCTGCAGATCCAGCGCTGGGCGGAACAGACGATGGTGGAATCTCCCAGAATGTTATTTCTTACAGGTAGCCCCGTTATTCCCGTCCGAGTACCGGGCCTCCGATGCTTTGTGGCTGAATTAACGTTGCTTAGCAGTTTTGAGACGCGAGCGGCGGACGCATCGTGTTTCCCGTGCAACGCGCCGTGGCGTTAAGGTGTTGCGCTTTTTGCAATCTGATTGGATGCGGAGACGTTGCTCTGTTTCTAAGCAGCAGCCGGCCAAATTAAGCGATTAGAAACGTCGAGTGGCGATGGGCGCGTTGTAACGCTACAATGTTTCTAGTCCTTTGGAATATTGTCCAGCGTAGTATTCCTTGGAACGTTTCTACGTAAATACTACTGCGTCCGTTAAGTGTTTGTTTTAAAGGCAGCATCCTTGCCTACCTTGTAGGCGTTTGTCATCTTGGTGATAACTCTGTTGTATCGGTGAATGTGAAGTGACGGATTCCACAGGATTACCTGAAATTTTCCTTTCTAAATAGCAGCGTTCTAGGTCTCTTCGTTATCGCAGCTGGGTCCGTACGTTTCTTCTACGTGTGCTTTCATATCATTTATTCGTTATTATACGCTCTCCTCTTTACCCGATGAGACAATAGATGGCTGAATGCAGGGGCTTTGGTTTTCATTTATTTGTATTGTTTGATTCTCAGTTCCTGGGGAAGTTTTGTTATGGCTCTTTATCAGATAGAGCCGCCGAGGCCAATGTGTGAATGTAAAGCCCCGCTTTCTCTTTCTGTGTCGAATTGCTTTCCACCAACTTTATCCGCAGAGGGAGCCGGTGCGGTGCTCCTGGGATTTACTTCTGATTTTTTTCTTACACAGTGGAACTCTTTGTTCGTTCCAAAGCTCGCACGTCGCGGTGGCTCGGACATCCTATACATCTACTGACAAGAGCAGAATGAACGTTTTCGCATCAACAAACCATTTCTCTCTTTTTCTGCCACGGCTTATTGGATTTTTTTGAGTTGCTGGAAAGGATTGTATTGCCAATGTAACCGCTGTTCACAAAGACCCATCTGTGTTAAAGTAAACTTGTAACTTATAAAGTACCCCCAAGCCCACAACAATGCTTCTCAAACCATTGTAGTGGGGACCCCCAAACAGGTGAAGACCTAACGGAAAAGTCCCTTTCTATGCAGTCAAACACTTAATACTTTTGCTCTTAGATGTTTATTCGCCAAAGAGAGCATCGGCATGAGAGTTTGTGTGAGAAATATATATATTTAACGGCTAACCTCTGCGAGATTCTGCTGTGGTGGGAGCTGGCTGGCCCTGTATAATGTATAGTTAAGCAGTGAGTTATTCAGTTTCCTTATAAGTTGAATTATACACTATACAGGGCCATTCCAGGCCTTCTGTGGAGAAACTTGCCAGTGTTGGCTCTTTGTAATGACTAGTGAAGTAAGATGGCTAAACCCACCACCCTCCTGTCATTTCTCCATTTAGCGAACAAACCCCAATACTCAAAAGAATCTTGATAAGCTCTCACTGCTGGGGGTTATGGTTTCAGCGCCTCGGCTGCCCTGTTCATTACGGAGGTGAAACCTGCGGTGAGATTTTGGAAACAAGGACATTTCTAGCTGTAACATAATTTCAGAAGGGCTTTCTGATGAACAATTGTCCTCTTAAACCAGGATTAGCGAACACAGCGTGCTGTTGGAAGACAGGAGTGATGGGAGTGATAAAGAGTGATGGTGGTGAAAAAGGCCTCTGTAGGAGTATGAAGACATTTAATTAAAAATCAGCCGTTTCCAGCTATAATAGTAATTTATAAGATTAACACCATCTGTGCTGTTTTCCTCAACCATTTCATGCTATTTTAATGGAGAACATTTACTTTTCTTTCAAAAACGGGGAAATTTGTGTCAAGATTGTAAGCTGCCGAGCTCTCTCCACCTAATGTATCGGTTTGTCTCAGTCCGTCAGTTCTCGTCTCGTCAGACCCCTTGAGTATATGTATTGTATTAAGCGCTGCGTAAAAGATAATAATAGTGAACTCAAACCTTTGAATGGAGAAACTTGCCAGTGTTGGCCCTTCATAGTGAAGCAAAGGAGCCAAAAGCACATCGCGTGTGACCTCTCCCTCTAGTGAATAAACCCAAAAATGTTTGAATTTGCTTGGAGGCTTTTATAGCATGTAGCGTGTTTAAAGATTAGTCTCTAGAGGATGGTCTGGCCTATAAATGAAATTCTAACGGCAGATCCCTTATTTATGAGACACAAATTTACGTCCCGGGAATCATTTTCTATGCCTATCGGGAGAGACTTGAATAGTTGATGGTGTCTTAAGTGCTGGCTGCAACATTTGTTCCTTTTGACCGTTGCTTCGTGCTATTAAAGGGACAGTGCGACGTCCCTGACACTTCAGTGTCAAAACAAGGCACTCGCCTGACTTAGAAGGTAAAGCCCTAATCCTCTTTGGTCAGCCGTTTCCAGTGAGTGGTGTGAAAGCGCTCCCTTTGGAATCCGCGGCAGTGCTTTCTACGCATGCGCACGGGGGTCTGAAACCGTCTCTGGCAGGGCTCTTGGCTGGGGTCGTGTGGACGGTGGGTTTAATGTATATGAGGGAATTCTGCAGACTCCCTCTGTATTTGCTAAGCGCAGGGACCACACAGATATGCATTAAGATGGATATGATGGCTAGGGTGACCCTTTAAATACTGCAATGCCCCCCCCTTTAGAATTGGATCTCGCTACATTTGTTACAACAGAATGGAAAACAATAAACATCTTCCTGCTTTAACCTTTCGTAGAAGGCCGCGTTCTTGCCGGCAGTCGCCGTTTATACGATGGTTAAGACTTTTGATGCTTGGGCAGTGTTTGTAAGTCGTTTGCGCTCCCGGGTAGGAAGTTCACATTCTTGGAACTTGGCGAGTTGGAACAGAAAGTGCCGCTCGTAAACTGATGTTCGCGGTATTAATGTCTCATTACTCAGAAACAAAGGCAACATAAGTAAAAAGTTACCATCAGATACGTTAAATTTCTGTTTAAATACTGTGTAATTGGGAATAACGCTAACAGGCCATAGTATAGATACTTGCGTCGGCTTCTAATTGTTACATACGTGATCGTTGTTTGTGTGGGTTTTGTGTGTTGTGTACACGGCGTGTCTGCTGCATCTCCTAGCTTTATTTTGCTTTGTCTGTCGGAGTTTCGGTTGTTTTAGAGGCGAGCTGGAGGAGACGTGGCCCGCGCCAGCGATATCGAAGGCTTTGCTCGTCTGTGAATGTAAAACGAAAGCTCTGAGCCGTCCCCGAGTGTCCCGGGGCGAGTTTCTGGGTGTGCGCCGGCATCGGAGGAGAAGCCAGGAGCTTTTTACTCATCCAAACAGGCATTGAGAGCTTTGTCTGACGCGGCGAGTTCTACGCGGAGCAGAGAAAACGGAGTATAACCCGGAACCAAACGCATCCATTCGCGGGAACCCGGCCAGGATGACCCCGGTGCGCGTTCTGTCTTGGTTGGTGTTTTAAAGAGGAGACAAAGCAAGTGTATGGAGTTTGTGTAATAAAATGCCTTTATACGTGTAATGTAACCTGCGGTACCGTCTTACTACCCGAGAATGACGCAGGCTGAGGTTTCTATTGGTTCTTTTTGTGGCCGTTTGTGTTGCTGAGAAGTCCGTGTAATGCGGGTGGCGTTTTTGCATGTCGCTGTGTGTCGGAGCCGGTCATGGCGATGTTGTTAGCTGCTGGATCTATATAGTTTGTGGGAATGAGGATGTGAAACATCGTTGCTTGCGTGAGATTTGAGCGGAGTTCATGTAGAGGAGGCTTCGTTTGATGGAGGTCTTCGGCTCTTTGGACTAACAAGTGATATTCTCATGGGCAACCTGACGGCGCTCCAGGCTACGCAGCCAGTCTGGCGTTTATAGAGGTGTAAGAGAACTACAGAAGAGCGGCTTTGATTTTTGTCTTTTTGTACAGCGAGATATTCTATTAAACTAGAAATAAGGAACGGCGCACACTAACAGAATCTTTCCTATACTCACCCTCTGTCAATATAGATTTCTTTTTGGCGGTGTCTTTAAAGCTGCTGTTCCATTTAGACAAAACGGTTATTGTGCTTCGTAAACCATAGCAGCTTTTTCATTTTGCTCTTCATTTCGTGTATGTGTTATATAGAGATATATATATATATAATATACACACACACACTGCTGTTGAAAAGTTTAGGGTCACTCAGCTGTTTTCATGGAAAACAAGGACATTTCTAGCTGTAACATAATTTGCAAAGAGGGTTTCTAATGATCAATTAGCCTTTTAAACTTAAACTTGGATTAGTGACTCAACGTGCCATAGGAGCAGAGGAGTGATGGGAGTGATAAAGGCCTCTGCACGCCTATGAAGATATTCCAATAAAAAATGAGCCGTTTCCAGCTACGATAGTCATTTATAAAATTAACCCCGTCTGCGCTGCATTCCTCATAAATTTCATGTTATTTTAATGGTCAAAATTGGCTTTTCTTTCAAAAACAAGCACATCTCTAAGTGAACTTTTGTAAGTGGGCGATTTGTTTACCTTTGGCACAGATGCGACATTTTAAAGCCCCCTGCAAGTTGTTTTAGGGCAGGGGCGTCCAACATGCGGCCCACGGGCCAAATGTGGCCCGCGTGACCTCGAGGTGCGGCCCGCGTGAGATCGGCAGCCAGGATCACAAGCCCTGCCGCTTACTTGTGGGAGGGGCTATTCTCTGCTCCAGTCCTGCCTCCTCTGTGGGGAGAACGAGGGAGGCCGCGCCCCCTGCTGAAGTCTGTGAGCGGCATCGAAAGCTGTAGAGCAGGTAAGGGGGTGGGGGAGGGTGTTTGAATGAGTATGCCTGTGAGGGAATGAATGTGTGAATGAATGAGTATATGAATGAATGAGTGTGTGTGTGATAGCATGGATGTGTAAGTGCTGGAACCTAGGCATGATGGGACTGTGATTGCAAATAGCAATCCCACTCCTATCATGACAAGTCAGCCAGTACATGCTGAAACCTGGCTAGCTGCCCCCCTTGTGTATTGATGCTGCCAGCAGTATGGGGTCTGCACTTACAGCCACCCTGTACCAGCATGTACTGGCTGACTTGGCATGATAGGAGTGTGATTGCTAACAGCTAACAGCAATCACAGTCCCATTATGCCTAGGTTCCAGCATTCACTGGTTGCCTGGGTATGAAAAGAGTCTGTTTGCTGTTACAATGCCCAGCCAACCAGTACATGCTGGAATCTGGGTATGCCTGAGATCGCTGTTAACAATCATAATATATAATTTTTTGTACAATTTTGGTGTGTAACTTACTTTTATTAAAAGTATGTGGGGGGGGGGGGGTGAACCCTGAATTTTCGGTTTTGGTCCAGAACTTTCATTTCGGTGCATCCCTAAAATAAATAGAACTATTTCATTTTAACTTATCCAGAATTCTGAATTTGTAGTCACAAAACTTTCTAGGCCCAGAAATCAGTGAGAGGAAAAGTAAAGGTTTTGTGTCATTTAGTTTATTTTAATCTGCATATTTTATTAAAGGCCATATTTTCTCTCAGTGAAAAATAAGTGTGGCCCTCGCACGTATACAATTCTGAGGAAGTGGCCCACTGCAGAAAAAACTTGGACACCCCTGTTTTAGGGGATTAAAGTTTAGATTATTGGCTCTGTATGTATTAACAGAAAGCTTGACGCCTTTGTCCGCTGGTAGACTTCACGAAAAGAGGATCGCTTGTACAAAGTCACAGAACGCAATGCGATGCGTTAGACGTTTTCCGTGTTTAAACATTTTCATTCTAATTATTGGTTTTTAGAACTACTTATTTACACAAAGTTGTATTTGTTCCAGCATCACGTGAAGTTATTTTTAAAAGGATGTTAATGTCCGGTTGTTTTAACAACCGTGGCTCTCTCTGCAGTGTGGCAAACGGTGCTCTCGTACATGCGCGGCGGCAGCACCTGCTTCTCAACGTGTCCGTCGGCTAGGCGTGAGCATCCGTAGGGAGACATACACATTTGTATGTTGGGAAAGAAACCTGATTATACCTGTTGGCTCTGCTGGGTTTCCGTAAATTGAAGCTTGTCCGAACACGGCCGATCCAGATTCATTGAAAACGGAACCGACGCAAAGTGCTTGTGATCGAGCGGGTATCTGCCGCGCAGGTCCTTCGATTTCCTCGGTTACCTCGAGTATAAATGTGAATATATTAAAACTGCCTATAAGCTGTTGACCTGAAAACATTATTGTGTGTGAGTGCGCGCATGTTTAATCGTTTATGGCTCCTCGTTTGTTTGTCTTTATTGGGTTATCGTTGCACATTGGAAAGCCGCATGGTGATAAAATGTCAGGAGAAATCCCATGGAAATGCCGTATTTATCTTCCTTTATCTCCTGTGTCATGTGATATTCTGGGTGACTTTATATCCCCCCCTTCACCTACCCGTATAACAGCCGGCAAGAGCACCGGATGACAAACGTGTCACGGCGTGATTTTTAAAGAAATCCTAAATTTTAATTATTTTTTTATATTTGTGGATTGAATAAAGCGCTGGATGCAGCAACAAAATTAAGTGTTAAAGAAACCTGGATTTATTCCTATTGTTCCGATAAACGCTTTATGGCAGAAATAATAAAGTCCTGTCAGATAAGGAGTCTGTGTGCTAGTAGATTGGGGTAAGATAATGGCGGGAACGTATAACTGTTAGGATATCTGTATTATGTTGTATTCAGACAATGCACAGAGAATACAAAATACGCGATCGTAAGGTTACTCTTTGCGAGATTACAGTCTAAATGTTTCAGTAACACAAAATGAGCCAGCATTTACAAAGCCGATTCGGTTTCTGATAGACTTTGGTGAATTCTTGTGTGTATTTTGTGGGTTCATTGGGGTCATTGTACGTTTTAGTAGCTGGTTATTGTGTGTCGGCACATGTTAGCGATCGCTTGTGTTAGATGGGCTGGATAATGTCAGCTCTAATGCTCACTTCTGGGTTACAAGAGGTTTAGTGTTTTATACACACGATAACACGAGGGTCTACTCCGACTTTACTCATACATTTAGCTGATGGGGGGAATACAGGCTGTGCCATTATCAAAAGGCAGATGTATTACTATAAACAGAGGTCTGAGTGTACATCCCTTATATTTATGGGCTGATTTAGTGACTTAAAACGCCAGAGGGTTTTATTCACTAAACGGAGAGTTGTGGTTTCTTCTCCCTCACATAACTTTATTATGAAGGGCCATCATTACCAAGTTTCTTTAGCAAGAAAGGCTGAGCTGGCCCTGTAGAATGCATAATTCAATCAGTGAGGAGAGCAAAATGCACAAATTCAAGCATACATTATACAGGGCCTGCCAAGCAATTCCTGCAGCAGAATCTTATAGGGGTTGGCCCCTCATAATGTATAGTGACGTCAAGGAGCTGGAACCACAATTCTGTGTTTAGTGAATAGAAACCATAGAGAACCAGGTGCAGGTTTTAGTATAATTTGAGCGCGTTTGGCGTTTATGTGGGGGGTGCATACGCTTTATTTACGCAGCAGCATTGGCTTTTCTTCTGGGGTTCACTACAAGCAGATCCTGCCGTAACGGTGAGTTCCCCAAAACGTTTGCTGGGTTCCCGGGTTCTAAAGGAATCCTGCAGAGTTTAGCCATTGAGTCGGCTGGATCTGTATCTAGGGGATATTTAGTGAATAAGCGGCATTATTCTCTGGATATAACCCACAAGTCATTTATGTCCCACTTTGAAACGGTTTGGGACTGCAGAGGTTCTCACACTTATGACTCTTAACCATAACCACTAAACGGCGCGGTGTCCATCTCCTAACGATGATTTAGTGATGGCCAAGTGTCGGTGCGGAGCGGTGTCTGGCACGGAGGGCTGTTCACACGTGGCCCTGGGGCTTTCGTCTGCATGGAGTGCGGTGTTTGCGTTCCGCGGAGCGGACGTGACAATGTTGTGTTTCCTTGAAGGTGGAACACATGCTTGTGATGGTCTTTGCTGTCTTGGAGCAGTTAGTTGTGTCTGGGCTCGTGCGGTTCCTGAGGCGGTAGCCATGGACAGCTTTGGCCAGCTTGTGCTATTTCATAAATGGTTACATTTTTTACTAATTTGTATTGTTTCATTTTTAAGCATTTTGAAAAATGACTTTCAAGTTTCTGGCTCTTCTACTAGCTTTATAGTGGAGTTGGAGGTGGGGGGGGTTTGAGTGACAGCGGCGTATGCTGTGTGTGGTTATGTTTGTAACAGAGAACTGTTATTTTAGGAATAGTTAAAAGCCTCCAACAGTTAATACTTTCTGTATTCAAGGCCTTTTCTTTTTTTAGAATTGTGTATATATATGTGTGTGTGTGTATATATATATATATAATTAGCGTGTGTGTGTGTGTGTGTATATATATATATATATATATATGTGTATATATATATATGTGTATATATATAATTAGCGTGTGTGTGTAAATATATATACGCACACACATTTAGGAATAGGGCGCCGTTTTCTCTTAGAGAGAGTTCTGCGTTGTTATAATCCAGATTTAAACAAGCCGTGTCGCTGCGGTCTCAGAACTTGGGGTGATACCGGGAGATAATTTACCAGCGTGATTCATAACCGCATGAGTTCGATGATATTAAATGAGACCGGAGATTACCGAGTCACTCGTCTATGTATCATCGCCACGCGTCTAACACCAAGGAGTTCACGGCTGCACCACTTTGAATGTTACTGCGGTTAACCCCTTCATGACGACGGGTATTTTACACCATAAAGACCCAGGCTTGTATGTTTATCCATCATGCTAACATCATAGAGTAGCAGACACACACGCTAACGTCTTATGCTAACATACCGTACATGATATACCGCGACAGCTTCCCGATCTGCGGATAAAAGTGAATGAACTCCAGTCGCGGTTGTGAACTGACCAACATGCTCATAAAACAGCCCCCATCCCCCCAAAATAGTAAAGTAAACAAAAACAAACAAAATATGGACTGCTGACCTATCACCCTCAGTTAAAGCTCTCAACACCGGTGCTAAAAGTTGTCCCTTACTATTCAGTTTGGCAGATCTACGAGGAAATGATAATAATGTGAGGTTTCTATAGAAAACGTACCCTTTCCTTAAAAAATAAAAAAGTGTTTCCCTTAACATGTAAATTGTTATATGGGCCTAAATCTAGCTATAGCTGAATTATACGAATTGTGTCCGTCTGTCCCTTCTCGCTCTACACGTTATCTGTAGGAATCATTACGAGGGTTTTGTGTGGTTTGTGTGGGGCTGCTTTGTTGTGCTTTGCGCCATTGTTAAACCCGTGGAAAAGCACTAGTGTTATTGTGTAGAACTGTTATTATTATTATTATTATTATTATTATTATTATTATTGATTTTGCATTGGTTTATATACCATTCCCCAGCCTTGTACATTGGGTAAGCAGGACAGAAGTACTACATCACATAGCGGTTTGGACCTACGGAAACAAAAGTGATAAAGGAGACTACCTGATATTGGGTCCTCAGGATATATTGATAAGGCAATGCCACCGGCTCCCATGCTTCTTTTGTCCTGCGTCATGTAACGGTATTAGGCGTCATGTAACGGTATTAGGCGTCATGTTATCCGTATGTGTTCACGAAGCGCTTGCATTCCTCAGAGTTCTTGTTTCCGCGTTTGTCTCACATTCGGCGTTGGCACTTGGTTAGGAAAGTAAATGCCGAGTCTGGGACGTTTGCTTCGTCCGGTTCTATCAGCACATGGTTTGGGGTATATGTGCCGACATCGTAATGTAACAAATCAGAAAAAGATATTAAGAAAAGGATCTTTGGTAAAATCTAAATCCGCTCGTGTCCTAAATCTGATCAGAGGGGTAGAATGTGAGAATGACGTTTATATAAGATAAATTGGTTTAACTGAATGAATCGTATACTTCATGTGGTCTTAACTGGCTCCATAAAGAACAAAGGTCTTCTCACCTTATGACCTGATGGAGTAGAAAGCAAGTCCTGACCACTACTGGACGGTGAGGCTGTGGCGGGTCGGTGGTTAAACATTTACTCCCTTTGTGATCGTTGACCCTTATAAACTGTAAATGTTTTTCACAATTCATTTGGTTTAACATTAAGTGATTTATTTGGAGCCTGAAATAAGAAACTTGAGTTTTACACCCAGGAAAAAGGATTAGTGGAGGGCCCCCGCCGGGGACCTGCGGACGAGCCGGCTTCGCACACTTCAGATCTTCAGATAGTTGCGTTTATTCATCGATGCTGCGAAGCATAAATGTAGTGTTGCTTTTGTAAGAAATGCTAGGATTATGTTGCGGTTTTGCTTTGACGTCAGAATGTATCGTAGTCGTCTATTAACGTAAGGCGTGGTCGGCCTTCCCAGGAAGTAACTTTCTCAATAATAAAACATTTTGAGTTATCCTATTTATTGAGCGCCAAAAAAATGATGCAGCGCTGATACATTAATACATACAGACACAGACCCTGCCCCCTGAGTTTGCCATCTAGCCTAACAGGAATGGTGGACTTATGAGGACCCGGCTCAAGAGCTTACAATCTAAAGGTTAAGTATTTTTTTTTTTTAAATATTTAGTTGAAAAATATTTGAAGGTATTTAAAAAAAATTGGTCTCCGCCATGAAAATGTTTGTTGTTTGTTTGTTTCTTTAGCTGAGATGATGCGTTGGCCGTCATTTAACGTCCTTTCCTGTTTGTTTGAAGCTCTGCCTTTTTTTTTAATTCTCTGAAGTACCAAATGGTCTGGTTTTGGTGTCTCGACACGAACATGTTATATATTCATGTACAGGTATTGGAGTGCTCTACATCCTGTCTAATGTTTGGTAATCTCCGTCATGGTATCTGGAATTCACGCAAGTCTATAGCCAAATAGTATTTCTGATCCTTTTAGGAGCCGATGAGGCGGGGGACGAGTACACTGCAAACCATGCCTTCTGTGTCTTTCCCACGGCGGGTAACCGTTATTAATACCTTTTTTATATCGCACCCACAATTTACAACGCATACATTCTAGGGGACTGATGAGACTGGAATAGACGGACGAAGACAAAGCGATACGTCGGGTAAAGAGCGCGCTGGGAGTACACAGCCGGCTGCATCTTCATTCTTTTGTGTGCTTATCCCGGTGATTTATCAAACATGTCCATTGGAAATCACTATTTATCAACGTCCTTACACAAGCGCATTAGTTTCATTTTAGTAATGCGGCTGCTGATATCGCTGTGATATAATTCATGTATATGCAGGGCCGGCCCTACAATGGGGCCGACTGGGGCAATTGCCCCAGGCGGCACTTCAGAAGGGGCGGCACTTTGCCGCCCCAAGTGGTTTTTTTTTGTTTTTTTTGAAGCGGAGGAGAGAGAGAGGGGCACCGAGTGGTTTTCGCTTACCCGCTCGGCGCCCCTCTCTCCCTCCTCTGCGGCGAGTTTCCCTGTTCGGTCTCGGTGCCGGCTTGTAATGCAGAGCGCCGGAAGTGACGTGAATTTCCGGCGCTCAGCATTACAAGCCGGCACCGTGGCAGCACAGGGAGACTCGCCGCAGGACTGTTTAAGCGTAAGTACCGGGGGGGGTAGATAATGCCGCCCCCCCCCCCCCGGCGTCGGCGGGGGGCGGCATTTTAAACTTCGCCCCAGGCGGCGTTAAGTCTTCGGCCGGCCCTGTGTATATGTACAATGCGTGTGATCGTGATTATTTCAGTTGGCACAGCTTTGGCGTCGTTATAAAGGCCATGTCCTCAGTCTTGTTTTGATCGTTGTCTCGCTGGCTCTCTTTCCATGTGACATTGTTACCAATTCTTATCTCCCATTCACATAACAAAACCTCAACTGTACGGTGTTGGAATGTAAATCTCAGATTGTAGTAATCGCCGATTATGACGTGCGAGGTACAGCAATTGAACTTTGCGCTAAATCATCAATTTGATGGGGACAGACTCTCTGGCTACCAAAATTACCTGCGTGGCTCCTAATTTCTACCCAAGTTCGCCTCGCGCTATGTTAATCTATAACTATAATACTTTTTCCGCCCCGGTTTGTCAGGCTGGTGTGACGTGGAGCCTCCGTAGTCATTAGAATAACAGGTGTGCCACGGGCTTGTTTGCTCAGATGTTGTTTGGCTCGGGGCAGAGCTGTTCTGTATAATTGTTTCTGTAGGGTCTTTACACCGTACAGAATCAGGAGATTTATTCCATAGCGCTGCCAAACGCAACGCCATCTCGTGTGAAACATTTTGCCTTGCTGCGGGTGTTGGGGTCTGCGTGCTGGCCCCCCTGCGGGTGTTGGGGTCTGCGTGCTGGCCCCCCTGCGGGTGTGGGGGTCTGCGTGCTGGCCCCCCGGTGGGTGTGGGGGTCTGCGTGCTGGCCCCCCTGCGGGTGTTTGGGTCTGCGTGCTGGTCCCCCGGTGGGTGTTGGGGGTCTGCGTACTGGCCCCCCGGTGGGTGTGGGGGTCTGCTTGCTGGCCCCCCGGTGGGTGTGGGGGATTGCCTGATGAGGAGAGCGCTTCGGTTACGCGGGTTTTGCCTTCTTAACCGTGCTTTACTGAGCCCAACATCTCTAATCCCATGTGAGACGCGCAAGTGCTCCGGCCATAGGTAGCTTTATATAGTGAATATATAATTCTTTAAATAATGATTTGGGTTTTTATTATTATTTCAGTGTTTTTAAAGGTTTAGCACTTACAACGATGTCCTTTTAGTTAGGTAGCCGGATTCAAATAGTAATTCCCTAAACTCCAACGTGGCTGCGCTGCTTTATTATCTTTTTCTTTTCTTTCCTACACGTTGAGGATTTTCACCAATTCTTTGTATGAGTATCAGAGGTTCGCAGGTAATAATAAAACGGCTGGGGGGCTCCTTAAATGTGATGATATAACATGCTAGATGCCACTGATCCCCCTCCCCTACACAAATACTCTGTGATAATCATACAAAGAATTGGTGAAAATGTATGATAATCATACAAAAAAGAATCGGCACTAATTGCTCCCACTAAAAAGTCCTTAGTTTTCAGCATCTTATGTGAAATATATATCATTTTAGTTCCCAGGAGCCCCTTCATCACATGGTAATTTAAACCAAAGGAGATCATGTAATAAAATATAAACTATAAAATATAAACTATCTCCTAAGCTGTGATTCATCTGCTGAGTCTGGATTTCTCAGACTGTTAAAAAGCATTTAAAATAGCTATATTTTTCATGCCTGCCAACATCCCTTATGTGACCTGGGCGTGCGCGCCAACAGCTTCTGCCATCGGGCTGAAATGAAATTGTGTTAATTAGCGGTGATGCGGCCGCGCTCCGTCTGCATGCGTGACTATTCAGCAAACGGCACAGAGTGTAATAAACACAACCGAGACTCTAACAAAGCGACACATTACCTGAAAATCTATCAGCGCCCGCGTGAAACCCCACCAGAGAATCGCCGGCTGCAATCAGGATAGGAGAAGAATTTCTTCATTCTTATTTTTTACCCTTTGGGAAAAAAAGTCACCAGCATAGCCATGAACGTCTTATTTTAACATTTTTTGTCTTTATTGAGTAACTGAAGCATCTGCAGAGGTTTTCTGCTTCTATAAAATCTTAAAGGGCACTAAAGTTGTTTTCAATAATCTATGTCAGGGGCGTCAAACATGCTGGCCAAATGCGGCCCACCAGACAACGGGGCTGTGATAGATGGACACATTGCTCCGGGATAGGGATGAAGATGTAAATCACGACAGCCGACTTACCTCCTTTATCTCCCTAATTTCTAGGAGGAGGCAGGGATGAGCAGGGTCACGCAATAGTGCTTTGTGACCCCACCGTGTCATGGTTTGCATGGTAATTTGCATATGTGTGTATGTTAGTGTGTGTTGGGGTATGTTAGTGTGTGTGTGTTGGGGTATGTTAGTGTGTGTGTGTGTGCATGTCTGGGTGTGTCAGTGTGTATCTTACAGCGTTGCTGTCTATACTATTTTATAGCAGAGACAGCTAAAGTGGAATTCTTCTTTATGGCGCCTATTCAACAAGTTGAGTAAAATATACACAACAATTTGAAGATGCTTTAAAAAGATTTTAAATATCAATACATTGAGTTCCTCTCTATTCATAAATCTCCTCGAAAGACAAGGAGGCCTGGGAGATCCTCACGATGGAGTGAAGAGAAGTGCGGTAATTCTATGTGGGCGAATACCTGCCATTCATATTTACTATAGAGCTGTGCCCCAAGTACAAGTCCCCGGGGAACTCGGATTAACAAAGGGCCAAATCTGTGATGTTACCAAGTGATATATTCTCTATATATTGTCTCTGCCGCTATCAGATATACCTTATATCTAACATCTGGAGCCACAGGTTATCAGATGGCTCTTACGCCACCACCGTCCGGAGAGCTTTCAGGCGACTCGCTGTTCCTTCCCACTCAGATATATCTATACTTTTACTGTTCTTAAGCTGCCGTTTGACATCTTAATTTCTTTTTTTTTTTTATTTTATTCCATTTTTTTCATACAAATTAATCAGTAATAAAAGAAGAAAGCAGTGAGGGCCATGTGTGCTTCTCTTAATTACCCTACATCTAAGCCATTGCACAAATATATACTGTGTCAAGAAACTATTACATTATGTTAAACGGAAGCTAAAATCTAAGGGGCTGTGATTGCTGGTTCTGTGACTTGTATTTGTATACTTATTATTATTATTATTATTATTTATTGTTTTATATACAAATAGACCTTTTCCCAGTCATGGAATATTTAAAGGCTGCGGAGTTGTGTAGTTTCGATACCGTTGCCATAAAACGTTATTTCTGTGCTTGCCGTGTTCAGTCTTTTGGCACGGGAATGACGTTTAATGTGCAGCCGGTATAGACTTATACTTTCAGGGCTTGCCGGCTCGTACATTTTTCTGTGAATTGGCAGCCGGTGTTTTGAGGAGCTGTGATGTCTGAGAGAATTCGAGGAGTTGTCTTTCATGGCATTCAGTCACCTGCTGCGTGGTTCTGCATGACCTGCACCGCTCCGGCATTAATAATAAAGCACCGCAGTAAGCACGGGCCTGGAAGATGCTCGTTCCGAGATTAAATGACATGGTCTTAACAACGTGTATAAACCAGCTGCTTTACATGGCGCCAGTGCGTTCCCAGGCACCTGTGTAAGAATATCTCATGTATAAGTGAAGGCTGGGGGGGTTAACACGGGCTGGAACTGTGCCAAATGTCTTATCATCACTGCGACCTTGTATGCAAATGGACAACCACTTCATGTGATGGCTGATTTGCATGGATTTCTTCTTTCTCTAGGTTTCTCCCATCATGTTTTCCGTTTGTTGTAATGTTTGTTAGTCAAGCTTAATTTCCAGCCACCGCTGTTAATGTATCCGACGTCGTCTTTGGCGCATCGCGCAGACCCCCACCGGCTGACAGAGAATCATCCTCTCTGTCAGCCGGTGGGGGTCTGCATCGCACAGACAGCCTCGGTTACTGCCCTTCACTTACGCTGAGGCTTCTATGAAGCTGCAGTGAAAGTGCCTGTCAGCAACGGAGGTTCACAAAGCACCAGGGAGCCGGGTAGAGAGGCAGAGCGGTGTATGGGAGGGGGGAGGAGTCACTCTGGCTCCTCCCCCTCCCATACGCCACTCTGCCTCTCTACCCGGCTCCCTGGTGTCTTGTGAACCTCCGTTGCTGACAGGAGGCAAAGTGGCGTATGGGAGGGGGAGGAGGCAAAGTGGTATATTGGAGGAGGCAAAGTGGTGTATGGGAGGGGGGAGGAGGCAAAGTGGTGTATGAGAGGGGAGGAGGCAGAGTGGTGTATGGGAAGGGGGAGGAGGCAGAGTGGTGTATGGGAAGGGGGAGGAGCCAGAGTGGTGTATGGGAAGGGGGAGGAGCCAGAGTGGTGTATGGGAGGGGGAGGAGCCAGAGTGGTGTATAGGAGGGGGAGGAGCCAGAGTGGTGTATGGGTGCGTTATAGTGGTGTATGGGGGGGTATTATGAATTTCAGGGCATATAGGGGGTATAAGGCATATCGATATTAGGCATATCAGGGGGGCATAAAACATATCTTGGGGTAAAAGGTATATCAGGGGTCTCAGTTGCATATCACTGGCATATAAGGAGTATAAGGCATATCGGGGGCACAGTGACATATCAGGGGGCACAGTGGAATCTGGCATATAAGAGGTATAAGGCATATATGGGGGCAGAGTGGCAAGCTGGGGGTCAGATGTGCATAACTGGGGGCAGTTTGGTAAATAAAAGAAAATATAAACAAGGCTTTTTTCTCAGTTTTTATTAAATATGAAAAATAGTTAACATATGTCAGTAAAATAAGAAGGTGAATAGCGAGAGGCCATTGCAATAAAGAGATGAAAGTGTAAATTGTACATTTTTTATTACATTATTTTAAATTAAAAAAAATTGCATTTTTTTATTCGATTAAACGAAAAAATAATCGGCCAACTAATCGATTATTAAAATAATCGTTAGTTGCAGCCCTAATATAATCATTTGTAACTACCTTAATTTCTAAAAGAAGATACAAAAGGAAGCAGCATTGGTTACATTTCCTGTCAGTATTGAAAAGTAGTGAGCTCGTTTCTATGTGATCCGAGTGCTAGTTTATGCTTTGTATTTGCTGTGTGTTAACGTCTTCGCGTTTAATACCGTATTTGCTCGATTATAAGACGAGGTTTTTTCCAGAGCAAATGCTCTGAAACCCTCGTCTTATAATCGGGGCCGTCTTATAATCAGACCTTAAATAGGTTGACTATGAGAGTAAGATCCAGATCCCCTGGGACCTGGATCCTCCTATGCCCCCCCCCCCCAACTTACCGGTGCTTAGTCCGGGCAGCGTGTAGAGCTCTACTCGATTCGTGTAGAGCTCTACACGCTGCCCGGACTAAGCACCGGGGACTCAGATGCAGGGGACCTGGATCCTCCTGTGTTATGCCCCCCCGCCCTCAACTTACCGGTGCTTCTGAGTCCCCGGTGCTTAGTCCGGGCAGCGTGTAGAGCTCTACGCGATCCGCGTAGAGCGGAAGTTGTGTACGCGAATTGCATAGAGATCTACACGCTGCCCGGACTAAGCACCGGGGACTCAGAAGCACCAGTAAGTTGGGGGGGGGAATAACACAGGATGATCCAGGTCCCCTGCATCTGAGGGGCTCCGGTAAGTTTGGAGGAGGGAGGGGGAGGGAGTGTTAAATGGGGGGCATAAGGCATTTCTGGAGGCAGAGTGCTCTGTGAAATGCCTTTTAACCCCCATTAATGCCACTCTGCCGCCAGAAATGCCTTTTAACCCTCTATACGCCACTCTGCCTCCTGAAATGCCCTATACCTCTTTATATGCCACTCTACCCCCATAATATGCCTTTTAACCCCCTGAGCGCCAGAGTGGCACATAGGGGGTCAAAAGGCATATCATGGGGCACAGTGGCATATAGAGGGTTAAAAGGCATATCATGGGGCACAGTGGCATATAGAGGGTTAAAAGGCATATCATGGGGCACAGTGGCATTTAGAGGGTTAAAAGGCATATCATGGGGCACTTTTCCTATAGGGTCGTCTTATATTCAGGCTTTTTCTTTTTTTCCATAAATTAATATTCAGATTTTGGGGGGTCGTCTTATAATCGAGCAAATACAGTAAGTTCCTTTGTTGTCGTGTGACTCACTCTGGTCTCTGCGTGGAGATGGGTTATTCAGTCCTCAGAGAAACAAATCTTAATAACATTCAAGTGACAAAGGGGAAGTCTGATTATTCTAAGGTTTTAGAGGCACAGGGAGGATTAAGGGCCCACGAGCAGAGAAATGCAGCTGGAGCCCTTGATGAAAAGCGGTTATTAGAGAGTGTGGTGGAGCTAAAACGGGAGCTCCGTAATTACTGCCGGAGGCTGCATTTATTGGGAGATGAATGTTTACTGCAAAGCTCCAGGGGTTTGCTGGGGGCCATCTTCAGCCATCCTATACATGGAGGTCTTTGGTACTTGGTAAGGTTTTCCCATAGGCGACGGGCACTATATAACCGAGGGTTTTTCTCCAGCATTGGATGGATGTAGACTTTTGGAAAAGGGGACAATAGACCAAAAGGAAAGCCGGTAATTTCTTGGGCCGACTGTTGACCGTATACCAAAAAATGCTCCTGATCCGACACTGAAACTTCATGCTTTCTACAGTAACATTTCCTGTTCACTATTCAGCGGTCAAAACCATATATTTTATCCCAAAGATCACAGGCACATGTGGTACAGATACACGTAGACCTGCCACCCACAGATGGATGCTCCCCATCTTCACCGACGCGGCATTACAGGTGACATGCTGGAGAAAGGGGAGAATAGCATTTTATTGCTTCTGTAAAATGGGTAGTTTTCATTGGTAACAAAGTCCGGTCCTGCAGCCAAAATGCCGCAAGAAGTAGGTCATTTTTTATCATGACTTCTTTTGTGTGTTGAAGGAAAAATTTCAAGGGCTCTACGTTAAGTTTGACAGACCGATAGTCCGTGATAAGCCATCCTTTTTATCTCTCCCGATGATGCAGTTTACTGCTTCGTAACCCGCTGTCCTTCACTGCTTCCCGCAACTCTGTCTGTAAATCCAAAGCCGGTCGGCATATATGTGCAGGGCTACTAAACACAGGAATAGTGACAGAACCCGACAGAATGACCCAAAAGGGATGGCCGACGTTACCCATGCACTCAGCGCAGGTAACGCTGCAAGGTTTCCTTAAGACGTTGACGCCCGGGGTTATTTATAGTGTTCTGCATACTCCTGAGGTGCTTGCCTTCTGAAGACGGCATAATTTATGGTTTTATTTATAACAAAATGCCTCGTGTAGCTATTTTAAATAGCGTGGATATGTAATACAGTCTTCCGTGTTCGGGATTACATTTAGGATGTTTGGTTGAGCTCCCGCCTGCGTAGGTTTATTTTCTTTGTCTGCCTTTTGACCAAACGCAAGGATTACGAAGCAGCTTGCAGAATATCCTTGAGAACTTCTGTTTGAATAAATGTCTGGGTTTTTATTTCCTCCTCCGCTGGTCACACGGGTGGTTGGCTAAAGCGGCGCTTCGTATCAGCAGTAGGGACTGAGAGGAATAACTTTCCTATGACTGATTATTGCAACATAAACCCCAAAAATCTGCTTGCTTTGGTATGGTAATAACTGGCATTCAAGGCAAACTCCCAAGTGATTAATACGTCTGTATCTGTATTCATCAGGTCCCGCTTCTGGCACCCATCCTTGGAGCGGAGGTGTAAATTTGCCGTGGCGCTGTGAAACAGACAGAAGACACCAGGAAGGGCGCCGTGTCATCGGGTGAGTGATCAAACCACGCAGGGAAAGCCTAACGTTTTCGGGGTTAACGGTGTTTTTATGGAGCCTTGCATATAAGCATCACACGAGAGTACTAAATGATTATGCCCGTCATTCTCCGTCATTAACACGGCTACTTACTGATGTATGTTGCAGGGGATAATAACGTTGTAAAGGAACGGTGTTGATCATTTGTGGGGGGTATGAGTGAATGCAGTGAAATATGCACATGAATCGATTCCGCACATAGGTCTCCCGTTGTGACGTTGTGTGGGGTCTCGGTTGAAGTCAGACTTCTTTGCCGTGGAGACCGGATGAGGACACGCTCCGCTGTTACGTGTGGTCCCTCCTAGAAGGAGCGAATCCCCTTCTGTGCGCTGCAGCATTTCGGCAAAATCCAGGCGTACGCTGCTTCCCTCGATGTCGTGTTTCTAGTTTTAATGTCTGTGCCATCGGTGCTTACATGTTCTTCTGGCGCGTGTCTTGTCACTTATACATCGCTCGCTGGGTGGCTTCCGCAATGTAAATGTTACGTTTCCCATCCCAACAAAGTGACACCTTGTTAGTAAAATTACATTGCAATTATTGTGATTATTATTATTATTTTTTCTTTTCGGTGAGTAACTGTATTTTGGGATATGGCTTTTATAATACCAACGTCTTCATTATATATCAAGTCATGATTTAATAAACTGCAATATTTTGATATATTTTTATTTTCAAGATTTTACCGAACGTGGTGTGGCTGCGTCTAATCCTTGAAAAACGTATTTAGATAAAACATTTCAGAAATGCGTTATTTACTGCAGAAGGATACATAACAATTTCAGATATCACTTTTATATACTTTAAACCAAGAAATTGATCACCGACATGTTCACTGGAGGCTTGTGGGTTTAATAATACAGAGCACAGGGTGACAATAGCGGAGGATACAGATGCTGATCTGTGTTTGAAGGCACTTTTTGAGAACCTCAGCACAGAAACCTGAGCTAAAGCTTGGTAATTATCGGTCTGGATATTATTGTTATCAGATTAGCGGCGGTAGTTTCTATCATACCGATAGCGTGTGAGTAACGCCGCACCCAGATGGCGTCCTCCAAGCTTGGTGTCTTTGTTGTGGTTGTGCTGTGAATGGTTATGATCACTCACATATGTTTCTTGTAAGCTCGATACATTAATGTGTACTGATGGTAAGCCTGCAATAAAGCTGATCTCCGGAGCTTCCGTTTATTTTATTCCGCTGGCTAAACAGCCTGATCAGCACATGACCCTCTAAAACAGAAAGCAATTTAAAGGGAACCTTCCATGCAAACATTTTACATCTGTATAAATATCATAAATATATCGTAGATATAGTTTTCCTTTTAAATCCTTACACATTTACCCTGGAGGAGGGAGATAATGTAGATAAACAGGGCTGATGCAATAAATGCTAACATGTTGAAGATCTGACAGTCCACGGTTAGAAAACTAATCCCCTAGACACGTACTTGGATTTCCGTGTTCCATTTGCACATGAAAAGTCCTCCTGGCAATAATGATGCATGGGGTCAGAGTTTGTGGGTCGGATAATTATTTACGGTGAAGGCGATGTTGGTAATGCTGCATTTAGTTACAATATTGCTACATTCTGCAGAGTCGGGTATAACCGCACCTTTAAGAGAGACGCATGGATCAGAAACATTATCCCAGTAACATATATATATATATATATATATATATATATATATATATATATATATATATATATATCAGACATAACATCTCGGTGGAAACGGTTCGGTGCCGCCAAGTATAAAGCATGTAGAGTGACTCTATCGGCAGTTTGTCTGTTTAATTCTTTGTCAGTGAGCAGGCGAGGGCATCAATTGAACCTTTTCACCTTATTAAAGGGACAGTCGGTGGCAGGAAAGCTCTCCCATTGAAGTTAATTTGTTGATTGTATTCTTGCTGGAGCGTCCCTTTAAATGCCCATCTGTCTGTATAATGGCACGCAGTTTGGTTTACATGCCAGTCAGTTATTGTCCCTTGGAGCTCCTTCCTAAATTAATAACCGCAACGTGAGCGCTTGCATCTGCCGTAGCTAGCCGATAAACCATCGTTTTGTGCTTGTTTTTCCTAGAACTTTCTGGCTTTTCAACAACACGATTAACCTTGGTCAGTATACGACTCGAATGATTCAGCGCTATAAAAATCTATCAATAATGTGAAGATAATAACATCAGTAATGGGAAAACAAATCATCCCCAGATGTTCCTGTTACTAATACTTATTTCTTGCAAGCAAATCAATCCGTAACCGTTCTAATATAAATGAAAGGGCTGTCTTCTTCCTGCTGGTTCTCCCCAAATAATGCATGCCATTAACACAGCCTCGTTATTGAAGATGTTTGTTGAAATAAGTATTAGGAATAATGTTTGCCGGGCAGTATAGGCAAGTACAGAATAGATTAATATAACTATAATATATAAATCACCAATTCTAGCTTGCAGCTTTAAATAGTTTGGAATTGTTTAAAACAAGGGTTTATGGCGTGGTAGAATTTTTCATTCAAACTTTTTTCTTTTACTCTATTGTATATTTTTCTCATAAAATACAGTAATTATGGCTTATTGATGTAGAACCATCGTATATTACAGCTCTGTGCAGTGGGCAGCAGACAGGACAAACTGTTAGCGTATCGAATAGTTTGGGTTTAAAGCTTCATATTCTGCAGCTGAATTTTGCGTATTAAACCCACACAGGGAGCCCGGAGAATTCTGTTCTAGGTAAATCTAGAATGTTTTAAAGTAAGTTGGTAACTTTATATTCCATTTTTTTTTTTCTGTTTATTGTGACTTATTCATTAGACTGTTTACCAATTAACGTATTTAACAATTATTGTTGAAAAACGTGCTCCTATAAATTTGCCAAGCCCTGTAGACGCACAAGAATAATGTATAACATAAATTATAGCCGTTAATAGTAGTAGTTAAACGACCGGCAGCTGTAGCGTTTAATATTTGTCCAAATACAATAAAATACGTTTTGATGCACACAGTGGCGTCGCTACAGGGGGGCAATTGCCCCCCCCTAGGTTATTCCTTGCCCCCCCCTGTTGCCCCCCTGCCGAATTTGAAACCAAAGCATGGTGCCGTCGCTAGCAGTCCCAGTCAGGTGCTAACGACGGCACCATGCCGTCACTAGCACTATCTTACCTTGATGGAGGTCTGTGGACCTCCATCACCACCTACCCCGGCGATCTGCCCCTCACACTGAAGGGCATCACCGGGGCCACCCGATCTGCCCGGTGACGTCTCGCGCAATGACGCGATGACGTCACCGCGCAACTTTATTAACAACTGACAATTGTCAGTTAAAGAGGTGTGGGGGCATGCTGCTTAGATGCCTGTATCTCAGGCATCTAAGCAGCTACATACCCAACATATACCATTGGAAAGGTAATCGCCTCACCTTTCCAACGGTATATAGATTGTAAAAAAAGAATAAAAAATATTAAGTTAAAAAAAATAAAAATATAAAAAAAATTATTTGGGGGTCTCTTAAGGCAGATAAAAAAAAGATCAAAATTGCCTAGAGACCCCCAAATTAAATTATTTAAACATAAAGTAGTTTAACTTTAAAAAAAAAAAAAGTTTAAGTATTCTAGCTAAATGATCAATGTGGTAGCCAATGTTACCACAGCGATCATATAGCTATAAAAAGTCACATTCCCTTTTTAAAAATGGCCGATACTAATTTTTAATCCTATGATCTCTTTGATCATGGGGTTAAATTTAGCCAACGGTAGAGGGAGGCAATTTTTGAAATCCTGATGAACTGCAAATATTATTAAAATCAGCCATTTAGCCTGTGCAGTACGTGAGTAACCATCTTATCCCTGGATCGCCTTGCATTTTTACGGCAAAACGTATTTTTGCTGTAAAAGTGATTTTTTTTTTCTCCCTTTACCATCATTTCTTTGGGATTGTAAGGGGAAAGAATGGTGTGTGCTTCTGTGAGTAAATGTATGGAAAGAATGGCGTGTGCTTCTGTGAGTGAATGGAGATATGAAAGTCGTGTGAATGATCAGTAATTAGGGTTGAAGCCTTGGCGTGGCATTACTGCTCACGTAAGAAGTTAAATTATGGCACAAAAAGTACACATTTGCAAAAACGACATCCCTTGGCGCATCAAATGAGGGGCTGCATGTGTTTCTAGTACAAACCTGGAGTGCGCAAGACACAAATGAACATGTCCTTATGGTTAGAAAAAACATATTTTCAAGCCAAAGCGACTTATTCCATCATTATTTGTGCACTCAACTTTTGTCCTAGAAATACATGTAGCCCCTCATTTGAAGCTCCAAGGGGTATAGTTTCTTAAAATGGATGAATTGTCTGAATGAGGGAGAGCATGAGTTAATATGTGGATGATTTGTCTGAATGAGGGAGAGCATGAGTTAATATGTGGATGAATTGTCTGAATGTGTCTCTTATGTGTGTTATCTGGGTGTGCAACCTGTGATCTATCCCTGTAATTTAGGGGGTTTTAAATACACCTTTAATGCCGTGTTTTTATGTGAATTCCAATTGATCTGTACCGGCAATGCTTGGTTTGTGTGTTCTTCTGTAGATCCATATCTGCTATGCTATGTTTCCATACATTATTTATGTATACCTGCAAATACAGGGTTTGTATGTCTTGTTCAGTTGATTAATACCTGCAATGCTGTTTCCATGTATTTATTTGATCTATACCTGCAATGCTACATTTCATATATTATTATTGTATACCTGCAAATACAGGATTTGTATGTCTGATTCTGTTTTTTTGATATATACCTTCAGTGCTGAGATCACAAGTGAATTTCAATTGATCTATACATGCAAAGCTGGGTTTGTGTGTTAATGTGTTGATCTATACCTGCTATCGGCAGCAGGGACTAATATTAATATATATATTGGCAACTGGGGCAGTTGCCACCAGGGGCTAATATATATATATATATATATATATATATATATATATATATATATGATCAGCAGCAGGATCTAATATTAGGCCCTGAAATCATTTAGTGCAAAAGTTAAGGTATTGTGTTGTTTAAAGGATTTCAAGGATTAGTCTTACTAAATTGTGGCTTCAGGCTTCCCATGTTGAATGATCAAGTATTGTATTGTCCAATAACAAAAGTATCATTCCATAGCACATTACTTTTGGCAATATATATATATAAATATATATATTTTATGTGTTTTTTCAGTGGTATGATTTAATGGTGGAAATTATTAATGCCCCCCCAGTGTGACTGTGGTATCTTGTGTGCCCCCCCTGTATATTGTTTCTAGTGTCGCCACTGGATGCACACAACACTAGAATGCGTTTCCGGTGGCTAACACCTTCCACGGAGCAGCCTTGGGGCGACTGAGCTTATGGCTTCATTAGGTATGAGAGATGGATTCGTGGTTCTCATCCAGCTGGCGCTCGGCAGATTCGTGTAAATGGTTTACTTTTAACACGTTTAACACGCAGAGTTGTAAGAAAAAAGTGTTCACGTGAACTGTCAATGCTTTAGAGAAATTGTAAAATATTGCCAAGAAAATGATGGCAATATTAAATCTAAATCTTGTCTTCCTTCCACCAGCGGGTTTTTAATGTTTGATTATTCATCAGCATAGTTTGTTAATCTGAATTCATGAGGGAGTGATATTTTCTGTGTTATTGACACTCGTAATTCATGTTTCATTATTATGTGTTGGATTTGCAGTTGTAGCTTCCTTGTGCGTTTCTGTGCCCGGAGTCGTGGGACGCTGGAAGCCTTGCTCTTGATGGTACATAAATCTAATGCCCTTCTACATCTCCCATAATGATCTTTCAGCTAAGTGGCTGGCTGAGGAGGATGGGAGATGTAGTCCTGCTGGAGGGCTGCAGGTTGGACGCCCCTGCCCAACAGGGAACTCCTACAGATGCATGAAGCCTTAGTCAGGCTGACTCCTGTGCTTGCCGTGAGGGAATTCATTTCTCTGAAGGAAAAAATCCTTTAACTCCCTACAGAAGAGAGTCTGTCTGCTTATCGTCAACCGTAAAAATGCACACAAAAAAAAAAATAATGTAACAAAGGGTGAGATACTTGCTGGTCTGTTTACTGTTATAATGCCGATCCCGGTTTCAGTAGAGGCCATTCCAACTAAAGAATGCCTGAACCTTTTTGCACAACTGCCTCGGGTCCACGCAAAATGCACTCCGGTACGGGGTTAAAATGAAAATATGGCCAGTATAGATAGTCCTTTTAAGACAAACATTTGCGGCTTTAGAAGTGATGTCACACAGTAATAAATGGCTACGGGTAATATGATGTAGTACCAGCTTATTTTCTGTGACACCGTAGAAGTAGGATACATAGGATACTCGGGTCAGGAATAAACTAAAATGGATCAGGAAGGATACAAGTCTCGTTGGGTGATTATTACACGATCATCATTTCTGTGTTTAAACCTGAGCCGGCCGTTCCTCCGTTTACTTCATCTGCTTCTTGGTATTTCAGACACTTGTCAGGTGCTTAGCGAGGCAGATCTGCTGAAAACGGGGGATGGGAAGCATTTGTGAATCATTCTGATTCATGAGTATTCATGTTAAATTCAGTCGTTTGAAGGAAAGAACCAAATATTTTGATTTGTGTATAACCCCCCTGTTGGTAAATTTCTTATGTCGGTACTCTGCGGACAGACATTTTTCCTAATCTTTCTATAGAAAGAGCTTATGGTTTCCTAAAAAAAAATAAAAATAATAATAATAAATATGGCAATCTTAGCATTCTTGTATATACTGTCTATATAGGCCCCTGTCTCTTATATTACGTAGTTCAGTGAAGCGGGAAACAATTGGGGGAAATGTTATCCTTTATACCACGTTTAAATGCAAATATAGTTAGAGAATATTGATAACATTCCCGTTTAATGCCGCCTTTCATCCCATGCATTTGTTTTGGCGATTCTTTTTTTTGAAACGATGCCAATGTTTATAAATGAGCTGAAACCCCGAGATTTAGACCGCAACATTAGTCTTGTGGGCTGTAATGGGATTATATGTCTCCGTGGCAGATGCTCCGCGTATTGCGAGTGAAATCTGCTGTGAATGCATTGTTGCTCCGGGAGCGCAGCGTTGGGGTCTTTGTCCCAGGTAAGCGTATTTCAGGAGGAACGGCCGCGTCGGGCTTTAGACTGTCACAATGATGGTTTCCAGCCCATCACACGCTTATTGAAAAGATGGCCGGAGCGACAAACTTACTCAGGACAGAGGAATCCCGCTGGTAACCGCATTCATGGCAAACATAGGAGCTGCGGAAATGCAGCCCGAAAACCCTCGGAATTGTAATGCATTTCCATCATCAAGATAGATGTATTTTTTATTATAAACTGCCGTAGCTGGTAATACACAGCTTAATTTAAAGATGAACTTCCTCCCTTTATTAATTACTGGGATCAGATTAAAAATCGGTTTCCACAGTTTGCGGTTTCCTTTAAAAAAAAACAAAAACCGCTACTTTTTGCATGTTTTCAGACAGATGTATAATAGGTGTTCTATAGGTTTGTTATCTTGTCTAATCTACTAAACCCGCCACGCTGGTGTAATCATCATAGCAGTGACTGAGTCTTGTCTATAGTAAATTGCCGTGTAAAGAGCGGTAGCAGGTGTTACGGAAATGTATTGTGGAAGTACATTTACATGTTAGTAGTGTGTGTGTGTGTGGGGGGGGGGGTATTGTAGGAGTCAGTACAGTATTTGATGAATATCGGGTGTAAGACCAGGCAGATCTGAGAAATACATTGTACCTGATAGAGCGCTATGTGCAGTTCTTCTAGTAAGAGGCGTATGAATGTCCCTGAAGCCGCACCTTTGTGTATTTTTGGGTCATGTTCCCTTCTGGAGTCGTAGCCGGATCTCAGTGCACGCAAAGTATTACATGCATACTCTGTGACGTTGGCATGATGTGCATTGGGGGTAGCCGGGGATAATTTCAAGCAAAACTATGCCTTTTGTTTTACGGATATTAAAATGATATATCGGTTTAAGGAACTGTACACCGGCTGGGGAAGCAGGCTTTTGGAACCTGTGTGTAATGTGCTTGCTATTCCTTCCACCCGCGTAGCTCCCGAGTAACCGCGCAGCGACCCGCATTTCCTTTCACACGACTTACTACCTGCGTGTTTGGTTTTTGTTTCATCATTTCCTCTCTTTCATGACTATATTTGGTTTTGAGAAAAAGGGTCTCCACATGTTTATTTTACATCCCCCGTAAATAATCGCTCTGTTCACATAATGAACTGCATGTTTTATCGTAGTATTGGATACACGTATCCAGAGGGCATTAGAAAAATGAATACACAGAGGCTAATGAAAGTCCCAGAAGGCTAACAAAAGTAACTCTATTAATGCTTCACGAGTAATGGAACCTCAATAACTACTTGATGTCTGGCTCAGAGTAATGAGAGTGTGAGAGCCGAATCAAAAGGGCCCAGCAGCTGGACAGGCCGGGCAGTATATGCCATGAAAGGGGAACAATAACTTTATCCAGGGGAAATGGTTTGAGTAACACTGCTCCTTGTCTTGTCTTGGGTGGGGGGTGATATCTCGCAAGATGAATAAATATCACAGTGTATCAGTGTGTCGCCCCCCTCCTTGCCCGCATATTATAGTAACGTGTTCCGCTCCGTTAGGTCATGTTGGATCTTTGAAGCTCTGACACAAACCTTTTCACCCGGCTGTCTTGGGCCCTTCTGTAAGGGCAGCGAGGTTGGTATTCTGCTGCATTACAACCAGGGGATCACATTTGGTTATTCATTGCATGTTTTTTGATGCCCATCTTGTTAAGTAATCAGCTGTAAGGTGAAGTTGTTGTCCTAGAACACAAACATACCCGTCGAGCGTTGGCACTTCTCCTGTGGTTCGTTCCTACCCTCAGGCTGATAGATGAAAGGGAAAGAAGCTTTCTGAGTCCGAGAGCCCGGAGCCGTAGCCGCGCGTTTTACACAGGGGCGTATCGCTCTTAATGTGTGTTTGTCGTGTCCTGCAGAAGTTGTGTCCCGTTGGCCGTCCCCAATGTTCCTGAAGAACACATATGTTTTATGATATGCCTTCCCGGCCCATGCTTCATAACAGTAAATGGTTCCTTGGAGTCAGGTGGCATAGTAACCAACGCTTTGCCTTGGCGCTGTGATTCTCTTCCTTCCGTGGGTTCTGCTTGGCTGCGTCTGCATAGGTTGAGTAAATAGCAGGGGCTGACGTATTGTTTTCCATCCGATGGGGTGTGTAGTAGGTGTACTGTGTAAAAATACAGAGCTCTGTGTCTAAAGAATAAAACGTTCACTCGACAGCAAAGTGCGCTGGCCGATTATCTAAATGGCCATCCCGGGGTCCCAGGCAGCCCCCTGAACAATGAATGCATCTGAATGTACTTTGTGAATACTTTCACATCCGTTCTTCTAACGTGCAAAAGAAAAAGATACTTGCCTTAGTTAGAAGTCAATGGCAGGGAAGCGGAGAACTTTCTGCGCATGCGCTCTCGCCGAGCCAGCACTGGGCGCCAGCGGTAACCGTATTATATTTATTGCATGCCAGGGGATCTGACGCATCTCCGGCACAGAGAGGGATTCTGCATCCCCCCATCCCATGCATTTCCAAAGGGGACGGCACAAAAATGGAAAAGAACCACTTAAAGGACCTGCATTAAAGCGAAATCGATGGCTGGGGTGTTAGTTTAATAGAAAAACAGTAAATACAAACTTTTTACCGCACCGCTTCCTTACCCTGAGCTCTGTGTAACACCCGTAACAGTCGTGTCGGCGTGCGCTGTATACGTGCCATTTAATGTGTATTATTTAATGGTGTGTTAATTAGCTGCGGTGATGGCGGTATCCACGCACAGTGCTGACCATCGTATAATGAGTATGACGAGGCTGTATTAATGAAAGAGATCGTTCTATTAATCAGATGAGACGGGAAGCCCCCGACGGTTACCTATACTGCCGGTTTCATCCGAAATAATCCTGGCTGTTAAGTAGCCGGGCTCCTGGTTACAAATAAATGAGTGCAGATGCGTGTAGGATCGGAAATCACGTACTTTCTAAGCCTGGGTTCAGCGAGAGTTCATGGCGGTTCTGAGAGACACTTCTTCTCTGTTTGTGGATATAAAGGAGCGAGGCTGGTGCCAGGGAGCCAATCTCTCATATTCATAAAGCGATATAAAGACCTCTAAGACGTGTATTCAGCGTGATATGAACGCGCCTTCTCTGATTATAAAGGAAGAAGTTGATTCCCCCGTCCCGGCTGCAGAAGACGGTCTCATTTTGCAGACAATGAGCTGGAATGGTTCTGTTTTTTATCTCGGTGCTGATAGACGCGCAGCAACCGGATCCATGAGTAATTTTACATCATGAAGATACAGCATACATAAAGTCGTGCATTAAAACCTGTTTTATCTCAATAAGCGTGTTTTTATGCAGACCTGGGGGCCGCCATTGTTGGTCACTTTCCCTGTACAATCACCACTCTGAGCTGATCCTCTGGCGGTTATAATGAAGTCTCTTCCTCCATAGACTTTCCTCAGTCTGACTTTTAGGCCAGGTGATTAAGACTGAGCCATACTGTTTAATACTAGGCAGTAAGTTAAGGAGTCGGGGTGTTTGGTTAGTAGATTGGGCTCAGATAACAAAGCGAGAACGCACACAAATTAGCAATAAATGCCTGAAAACATCACATTAGGAGAAACCTAGGACTGTATGTAAAAAAGGAAACGGTGCAGTATTTTTCATCTGATTCTAGTAACCCTTTAACTTCTGACAACAGCAGCATTCATTTTATGTATGTTCTGCTAAACACACACACACACACACACACACACACACACACACACACACACACACACACACACACACACACAATCTCTGATTGTAGGAAATATGTATTTTTGTCTTATTGCCTCTTTCTTAGAGGATTTATTCCACCTGTACTTGTAGGCCTAGAACATGTATTATGTGACGTCCGGAAAAGACTATTTGGCCCATCCAGTCTGCCCTTAAAGAAATACCATGCGTATGAGCTATCACTTTTATTTGTTGTCCAAGGCAACCTTGTTAGATATATAGCAATTATTAAACAGACATCGCCTATGGCACAAACACTCAGTCCACCAAAGTCAGAGATGCTTATTCACTAAAGTAAACGTTTTCGTGAGAGTCTGCAGAAATCTTGACTGTCAACCCTGCAAGAAATTGCGCAGCCAGTTCAGTCCTCCCTTGAAGGAGAAGCTCGTTGTGGTCTGCTCCTCATAAAGCCTAATGGAGGTGAGCTGAAATTCCAACTTCTGCTTTAGTGAATAAACCCCAGTGAAACAGTTGCAGAGTCTTAAGTATCTACAAATTTCTGCAATATCCATTGCTGTAGAACTGGGTTCTTCAAACTTTGGGATCACCCAACACAGCCCAGCATTGTGTTATGAAATGGCAATTACCGAGTCCTGTCTGGTGATTGTATGTTTCTGCGTAGGTCTTACATGTGTAGGTGGGACTGGCTCACAGAAAAAAGTTTGATGAACCCTGCAAGAAAGCCTCATAGCACACAACTTCCATTTTGGCCCAACCTCTTCATCTCTATCTCTTGCTAGCTGAGTGCAGTTTATCCATTTTATGCTTCACCTACTTTTGTTCTAAATCATCATGAATGCATCATTCATAGCAGCTGGAGTGCCAGTGTTTGCATGAAAAAATGATTCATTAAGAAGTAATTGCAATTTAATTTGCATTCTGCATTGTCTTCTTGTAGGTGTTTCTACTTTATTATTTCTTGGTCAGGGGGATTGATTCACCCTGTTGAATGTTTTGTATTTTTAATATTGCACTATAAATGTAATTTCTGTGATATGAAGCCACCTTATAGCTTTGTAGCTGTGGGATCTGCGTTTGTTTTCAGCTGTAGTCATGAGCTGCCTCTCCAGTGCTCTCTTAACCTTTAGTGTTCTTTCTGCCTTTCAATTTCTGCCCCCTCGCCTTGTTGATGGAATTTCAATTAGTTCCCTGGCATCGTATTTTGTTCAGAGGCAAAAAAAAAAGAAAATCAGTTTCTCTTCATTATAGTAAGTACCGTACTTTTCACTTTGATTGTTAGGATAGCACAATGCATCGCCTGTATCGCTTCCACTGGAGGTCTATTCCACACATCTACTACTCTTTCTGGAAATGAGTTATCTCACATTTGCCTTCAGCCTTCTAGCATCAAATCATAACTTCTTGTTCATGTATGTCTTTTTTCCTTTTTTTTTTATGAAAATGAATTTAACCCCTTATTAATATACGGTAAATCATATTCATTCTCTTTGAATTTGTTCACGTTAAGGTTTTTCTGAATGCTTTATTTTTTTAATTATATTTGAACAGTCAATGTTTCCGCCCGCGCTGGGAGATCGCTTATAATATTCCCTTGCCAGGTAGTTTTAGGGGTACGTGAAGTTTTAGGGCTTTCTGCTGCCTGCAGCTCATCTTTATTCTCTAAGCACGGAGCCTTTGTTGTCTTTCACGGGGTTTTACGCGTGTAATGATGGAGTATTTGCGGTTTGCCTTTAGTGAATGAGTAGTTTATCCGGCTCCATCTGCTGTCTGGCTGAACCTCTTTAGAAAAATGAATCGCTAAATAGCTTTACTTGTTTGGTGACCCAGTTAGTTTTACACTTTATGCCTTTTTTTTTCCCTCCGTGCCCAGTTTATTTGGTGTGAATGAATTTGTAGAATCCCTCTCCGTCATGCAGTTTTTACGAGTGTTTCTTCTTCTTCGTTTTGACGCATTAACATTATTCACCCATTTATAGAAGTTTATTAGCTGTTCCCAGCAATGGTTATAATTACATCATTATATACCCTCCATTTGCACTCCTACCGTTAATTGATAATCTCATCTTAATACCCATACTGCTTCCATCCCTTTTGCCATCAAACTCCAGTAATGGATAATATCACCGATGATCATTTGCCGCGCTGCCCACCTCCCCAAAAGCTTACCGTGCCGTGTTCTCTTGATGATTTTGGGTCATCCCAATCAAATATTGTAATCCTTAATCTTGCTGCATGCGATTGGGATCCTAAGGGAAGCATGTCACTGCTCTTAGCCATTCACGATTATGGACATGATATAATAAATATAATATTAATCAAATATTACTTAATATGTAATTATACTCTAGTGTCCCAGGCGTCTCCCCAAAAAATGAATGCATAGGAAAGCACTTTATATAAGAAAACAAAAACCTCTTGCCTTAGGGAGAAGCTGCATCTCCAGGCCTACAGAAGAACCTCTCCTGTCCGATGTTTGTTTGTTTGCCGTTTATTCGTAATCAATGGGAATACCATGCAGACGTTTGAATAGCTGGCTGTGCGTGGCATAGTCCGAGTGCCTATGGGGCAATCTACGCTACCCCTTCATGCATTTGCCGGAATTATAGGGGCCGCTCTGCTATCCCATCCATTAACGAGCTTATAATGACCGGTGTGCCCCTTTTACTTATAATGGGGCTGAGATCTGCTGCTTTATATCGCAGCGTGTGAGCCCCGAGCAGACCTTCAGCTTTCACCCCGACCTCCATGTCTGATATTACTGCCCCGAGCAGGTGGCCGGCCTTGGCACAGAAGCCATGAAAGAAAGCGGTCCGTCAGCAGCCCGCTAACTGCTGTCATGTTCAATCCCCGGCGGATGAGGAATGAGGACGGTCTGGCGGAGGCTGGTAATTACATATAGCAGAGCAAATAAGATAGATCTAATGGAAAAAGGCAGGAGATTCCAGAAGGACTCGGAGATAAGCAACGATAAGTTCTTAACCCATTACATTCCAGGGATATGTTTAAGCCCAATGCTGATTTATATGCTCACCTAATAGACAATTATATACAATTTGCTAAAATTAGAATCCGCTGAGCCGTAGCATAGATGTTCATCGTATTCCTTATTTAAATTCGGTCCGTCTGCTGTTATATGAAAGCAGTCTGTATTTTATATAGAATTTGCTTTATAGTACTTTCCAGCGTATTATATAGAGAGCGTTTCCTTGTCCCATGCCGCTGACACGTCTCTGGATGGAATCGCCGGTTAAGCTGCTCAGGCGCTGACCGTATTGAATTCGCCTTCGTACCTCCGGACAGTTCTAGTCTTCGATGAGTTCTGCGTTAGAGGGTCTCCTTCGGAGCGGTTAAAACGCATCAGCTTTATAACACAGCGGCATGCAGAAACGCGCTACGAGAGAGTTTCTTTACGGTCTCCCCGGTGTTTCTACGTCCAGCATGTCGGTCGTGGTATAATTATGTTCGGGAAATATTTGCCACGGTTTTCTTTTTTCCTCTCGTTTCGATGGAATTGAATCGGCAGAAAAGAAATTCTCCGGCTGCCGGCGTTTGGGTTTTAGTGTATTTTACGTTTCGTTGTTTAGTAGCGGTTTGGGGCTGGTGGAGAATACACTGTTATCCCGCATGAACATTGAGGTTTTTGAAAATTGTGAAGTTGCCTGATGGACAGAACCTTTAAATCATTGTTAAAATGTTTATTATGTAACCAAGGACTTAATCCGTAACCGATTGAGAACGGTCTTCTGGATGACTTTTGTGGAAGCGTACGCCGGTTTGCTCGTAGCACCGTTGTGTAGCTGGTCGGCTCGCTGGAAATGAACGGGGATAACATGTTGTTGAATTATTTAGAGGGAGTGAACCCGTACCCAAAGCACCGTCATTCATATGTGGGGAAATGTTTTTTTTCCCCCCTTTGTAAATGACATCAGGGGGCAAATATTTAAGACATTTTCTTTAAAAGGAAAACGTCGTGAAGAGGTTACTTTTTAATAATAATTCCCTGTGACCTCCACTTCCAGAGACGCCGCTCACTTCGGATCTGTTTTATAGTTTAACCCAATGCAGAAATAAGAAAAGAGGCTGCTGGGCACGTGTGCCCAAATTGCCCAAAAAGCACAGTGACCCCTGACAGCTCGATCGCCCTCAACGTAAACTGCTTTGGGAGTCTGTAAACCCGGCGAAGCTTCTCTTCTCTCTGCCTTTTTCTAAGAGTCGTCGTCCGATTGGTCTGTTTCATGACGTGACGGCTGCGTGTAAAGTGCCGGTTAAAGCGCGTTTTCCTCGCACTGAAGAGCTGCCGGCCCCGACGCTTCCCGGCATGTGCCTGACATCAGAAATCCTTCTTAGCTGTTTCATTTCAAAGCTGCTTTAGCTAAATGCTATAGGAAATAATACGGCCGAACGTAAAGCACATTTATATAGGACTAATCCCCTAAACCTTTAATGCGTCCGGCTACATATATGTACATCGTGCGCTGTATGTGAGGGACGCTCCGTGTAAACTCAGCCTGATAAGCAGACATGGATAATAAATAATAATTGGATAATATGAGTGGATGTTGGAGGTGCTGACCGTACGATTGAATTATGCCGCTTACAGGCCGGGGTTCCCGGATGATGCGGAAGTCGATAATGACTTTATATAGTAAACGGGGGTGTTTTCCTCTGATTACGGAGTAATTGGCAAATGTTTTTTTCTCTTTAAGAATCTGCTGTAGTAGAGGCACAGAAGGCAGACTATTTAGCTTTGTGATGATTGTGAGATTGATGCCGGGCGGTGGATCCGGTCTCTTTAGCAGGATTGTTACATTCCCATCTTTTCTGTAACCCAATTTCCCCTTAAAATATCGAAGTGTTTCTTGGCAGCGGGACAATCCGTAACAGTGGAGTGATTTCGGCCCAGTCACCACACGGAAAGCCGCGGGCTCGCTACGTGATCATCGCGTTTAATGCAGCTGTTTAAGGATAGCTATTTTATTACCTGTATGCTTTTCTCTTGAGTTTAATCGCGGCCTTTGACTTTCTCACAAGTGTTACACGCATAAAGGGGTCTATCCACTAAACTGAGAACTTGGTTTCATTATTCACTATGAAGATCCAACGCCAGTAGATTTGTCCGGCGTGAAAGGCTGCGCTGGCCCTGTGTCATGTGTAATTCAATGCGCGAGGAAAGTGAAAATGTTCATGGATATATTGTCATTTTTTATCTAGATGAATAATATTTGGTGCAAAGCTGAAGCGTGTTTGTGTGAAGCGAGAGCTCTGAGCGTCTTGGTTATGTTTAGGAAACAGGAAGGGGTTTGGGCTGAGACGGGACGAGCGCGTTAGAGTCTCGAATTCAAGGGTTTGGTTTTTAGGGCCATTTCCGCTCAACTTAATTTTAAGACAGAACCAAATAAAATGTAGAATTCTATGCGCCGGGGGTGTCTCAGACGCTGAACTCTCACATTCTTATGGCTTATCCTTAAAATGTCTTTTTCCTTGTTTTTGCAGAATGTTGGCTTTGCGAGCTCAGGGAAGACACAGCAGGGAACAGAACACGACAGAGAGGTACGTGCAGAATCACTACTCATGCCGGCTGTCTTTTACTTTATAACCTCGTGCAGAATATTGTTCGCATTGACTTCCGGAACTGTTCAGTCTTTCTCATCAAAAGCCGGGTCGTTACAAAGCATTCCTACTTCTAAACATAACAAGTTTCATCGCGTGCTCTCTCTTTTGGGGACTCCATAGTCGCGCGTCTCATGTGTGATCATTGAGGTCGCGTAATCGGGGGGCCGCACTGGGTTATTGTTAATTGAGACGTCTGTATACATTAAGTGTGAATTTTATGAAGAAAATGTTTTTGTTTTATATTTATTCCATTATATCTTTAGCGTTTATTTTCAGAATGCAGCTTAGGAATGGCTGCTGTTATCTCTTTTCTTTTGTATGTTTGTTATATATCTGTCGCTTTGTCTCAGGCAGGATATTCAGCACAATGCATATCAGAGTATTCTCGATGTACTGTATTGGCCTGATTATAGGCACTTTTTTCCCATAATCTTTAAAGTGGGGGTGCGGTCTATAATCGGGGGTTTAGCATTTTTACCTTCTCCAGGGTGTCTGGAAGACCGGATCAGAAGACTGCAGAGCGTGGTCCTGTAGTGCGGTCCGGCGAAAATGCGGTCCCCCGGCAACGCACGCAGAAACTTTAGTTCCTCCCTGATTTTTGATTCCCAACGTTGATGTAGATGAGGCAGACGGGTGCAGGAAGTGGAGGTCACGTCTGCTGCATCTACATCAACATTGCAAAATAAAGTTTAGGTAAGGAGGGTGGGAGCCTCCTACCATACATTAAATGTAAAAAAAAATAAATAATAATAATAATTAAAAAAAATAAATCAAAAAAAAGTTTTTTTTCTTTAAAATATAGCACCAAGTTATAAGGGTGCAGCCTATAATCGGGAGTGGCCTATATTCGAGCCAATGCGGTACTTTAATATGCATCCTTCAAGAAAAGCTGCAACTCCAGAGCTGCCGCAGAATGCCTCCTCCATGTCCCAACATTTCTCTCCATTGATTGGCTGCTTGAAGCCAATCGGTGACAGTAAAGCTTTCCCGCTTAAATCGGTGGGAGTGTTTTCCGTGCATGCACTTGAGGGGGGGGGGTGTGTCTCTTTCGCGGTCACCAAGCCTGCACTAGAGCTGACTGCTGGGATGTATATGACAAATCCCTCCATCCATTCGCAACGGGGACGGCTCAGCTGTCGTATACGATAAATCGCACTGGATTGCTGTGAAAATGAATACAAAAAATAGAAAAAAACAATGCTTCTCCTTTTATATAAATAAGCTTCCTGCTTAACATTTAGCAATTATTGTGTAAAGATGGGGAAGTTAAAGTCATGTACGTCAGGTCATGGATACCATATTTATTCACTTAAAATTTAAAGTAATCAAGTAGTGCTCAACACAGTCATGGAGTCTGTGAATGCAGATGTGTGATGCTGGGGGAAAATCAATGATTATTCTTATTTACTAACTGCTCTGCCATATAACGCGAGGCAGATATCTGGACTACCTCTCCCAAACCTACGAGACTACACCTCCGCAAGCTTTCGCCGTTCTCCCATGCCTTGGGATACCCGCTGTTTATCGCTCTTTTGTTGTGCTTGTAGCTAAGCCTGTTGTAATAATGCGCCGTAATCCATCCTAATTTATGCTTTAAGTATAATTTTTTCTCCTTACGCTGTGACTACAATGTAACCGGCGGGATGAGAAGCCGTGGATTGCATGGATGGTTGTCTCGCTCGGCCTCCTGCGTTTCTGTTTTCCGGCTGTAGCTGTATTGGCGTTCGAGCGTTTCTGGACTGGGATTATATCTGACCCCCCCCGCGTATATATCTGACCCCCCTCCCGCGTATATATCTGACCCCCCCGCGTATATATCTGACCCCCCCCGCGTATATATCTGACCCCCGCGTATATCTGACCTGTATAACGGAGCGAGTTTGCCAGTTGATTATTATTCTACGTAGTAATCCTTTTTTGCGTGAAATGAACGTCTAGCAGGAACGCAATGAATTACGAAACGCCTCGTCTTGTTATCCCGGACACGTTACAGAGCAGTGAATCACAGGTCCGCTACACGCGTGTTTTGTGCTTTACATGTAGGAGTTTTTTCTAATGCCTACATAATGGATGATCACATAGCAGATAAATTGTTGGATTGTGTTAAAGGGCCGTTGTGCATTAACTGACCGATTGCTGGTAGGTAGACACGGCTTCCTGACTGATTTATCGACGTGTCTGCGTCTCGGATGCTGTTGTGATTCTGCTAATCTCCAGATGAAAGTGATGGAAGTTGGTGTCTGACAGCGAGCCGAGACAGCCAGCCGTGTCCTTCAGCGCAGCGTAATGCTTCTCCCATCAGACACGGGGAGAGCGGCAGAGGGTAATACCGTGAGGGAGTTTAAGCGCGCATGGGACGGGAATAAGGCTATCCTGGATGTAAGATAAGGTCGGAGAGTAAAGTATTCAGAGGTTGGGCCGATTGGTTCTTATCTGCCGACACATTCCGTGTTTCTGAGAGTTTGCAGGAGTTTTGTGATCATTAACTCCCTCACTTCACAATGTATTATGAAGGAACAACTCTGGCACGTTTCTCCAGCGTGGAGGGCTGAGCTGTCCCTGTAAGATGCATAATTCAATGTGTCAGGAGACTTTGAAGCAATCTCATTACATTATGCAGGGCCAGACCAGCTCTTCCTGCAGCAGGAGCTCACCAGGGTTGGCTCAAGGAGCTGAAACAGTCCGTCACCTCACCCTTTAGTGAATAAACCCCAAAGAGTTTACATTTAAATGTAACTTGATAATGCTGCGACGTATGACCAAAATCCCAAGTCTTAATACTGAAAGCTCGGCCCTGGAATTTATTATGTTGGAGCTTCACTCAGGGGCGTAACTAGACGCCTCAGGGCCCGGGTGCGAGAATCTGTTAAGGGCCCCCCCCCCCCTCACCCCCCCCCCCTCACCCCCAATTCAACAAATTCAATTTACATATTGAATCATATCTGTAAAAAAATCAAAGAAAAAGGGGCGCATGTACAAAGGGCATAATCCAGGGGTGTCCAAGTTTTTTCTGCAGTGGGCCACTTCATCAGAATTGTATACGTGCGCGGGCCGCACTCATTTTTCACTGTGACAAAAAATATGGCCTTTAATAAAATATGCAGATTAAAATAAAGTAAATGACACAAAACCTTTACTCTTCCTCTCACTGATTTCTGGGCCTTGAAAGTTTTGTGACTACAAATTCAGGATTCCCTAGATTTATTCTAGGGATGAACTAAAATGAAAATTCTGGACCAAAACATTCAGGGTTCACTTAGCCAAAACCGAAAATGACCCCCACCTTTAAAAATAATAATAAAAACTCACATGTTTAATAAAAGTAGGTAACACACAATTGGACAAAATTAGCAATATGACTTGGCATCATACCCAGGCAACCAGTAAATGCTGGTACCTAGGCATGATGGGACTGTGCTCGCTGTGATTGCTGTTAGCAATCACACTCCTATCATGCCATGTCAGCCAGTACATGCTGGTACAGGGTGGCTGTAAGTGATGTGCAGACCCCATACTGCTGGCAGCATCACTACACAAGGGGGGCAGCTAGCTAGGTTTCAGCATGTACTGGCTGACTTGGCATGATAGGAGTGTGATTGCTAACAGTAGTCACAGTCCCATCATGCCTAGGTTCCAGCACTTACACATCCATCCAGTAAATGCTGGAACCTAGGCATGATGGGACTGTGATTGCTGTTAGCAATCACACTCCTATCATGCCAAGTCAGCCAATACACGCTGGTACAGGGTGGCTGTAAGTGATGTGCAGACCCCATACTGCTGGCAGCATCAATACACAAGGGGGGCAGCTAGCCAGGTTTCAGCATGTACTGGCTGACTTGGCATGATAGGAGTGTGATTGCTAACAGCAATCACAGTCCCACCATGCCTAGGTTCCAGCACTTACACATCCATCCAGTAAATGCTGGAACCTAGGCATTATGGGACTGTGATTGCTGTTAGCAATCACACTCCTATCATGCCAAGTCAGCCAGTACATGCTGGTACAGGGTGGCTGTAAGTGCAGACCCCATACTGCTGGCAGCATCACTACACAAGGGGGGCAGCTGGCCAGGTTTCAGCATGTACTGGCTGACTTGGCATGATAGGAGTGTGATTGCTAACAGCAATCACAGTCCCATCATGCCTAGGTTCCAGCACTTACACCCTCATTCAAACACCCTCCCCACCCCCTTACCTGCACTGCAGCTCCTCGATGCCGCTCACAGACTTCAGCAGGGGGCGCGGCCTCCCTCTGCCTTCTCTGCTAAAGCACAGAGGAAGTAGGAAGTCACGTGAACTCCGCTTCCTCTGTGGAGTCCAGAAGACCCTCCCACAAGTAAGTAGCAGGGCTTGAGGTGCGGCTCGCATAAGATCGGTTGCCCTGGCTGCCGATCTTACATGGGCCGCACCTCTAGGTCTCGCGGGCCGCATTTGGCCCGCGGGCCGCATGTTGGACGCCCCTGCCTTATTTAAAAAAACAAAAAAAAAAACGGAAAAAAGATTTCGGGCGGCCCCTTGGCTTGGGCCCCCCTGCCGCCGGGGCCCGGTCGCAGCCGGGACCCCTGCGACCCCAGTAGTTCCGCCACTGGCTTCACTCGCCTCTGTGCTTCTGCAAATAGACTCAACAGAGATGATATAAAACATTACTGTTTGTGGAAGATGTATAGCTTTTGGTTAGTGAGTTACGAAATAAAACTGAAATGCATACACTGATTTCCCTTAAAAACGTATATCAAGTAATGTGCATTTATACGGCGGGATCGTCTTCCTAGATTTAGATTTATCTAAATCTTTCATTTTATGATTCCTTGAAGCGTCGCTTGGATCCAGGTAGAGGAACGTATAGACCGTTTTGGCATTAAGACCAGGTGACAGGTGTTGGTCACGTCGGTGTGAGTTGAAGAAGGTTGGCCCGGGTGGACAGGTCTCTCCCGCTCTTATCTTCTGTCCCACGCTTGCTTGCAGGGGGCTTTTTCAGTATGTGATTGGTGGAAGCGCACCTTGCTCCCAGAATGCATTGCTCAGGGTTTTGCAAGACACCCCAAGTGTTCCTGCGGAAATGAATGACGTCTCGTCCGCCGTGGCCCCCGTGTTCATTATCAGATGAGACGGCGCTGGGAGAGTAACTCTTCGCAGAAATGTAAACAGGATGCTCGATAGGAAGCGGCGCGTTTCGTCAGACGCCTCTTAGTGCTGCGGGGCAATTACATGAAAAGAAAACAGAAGATATTCAGTTCCTGGTATCTGTATGTCTCTCAAAACTGTCAGTATCCGTACAGATACCAGGAACGGGATACCCCTGCATAGTATTTTTTGTACACGCACTTGATTTGAATATTTCCGTCCTGAAGAAGCCGGGTACGACCCGGGAACGCGCCGGGGAGCTGCAGATGGCCGGCATATACTCCGGTTTGTGTGTTTGCTGCTAGTTGTGCGCTCTTTGCACGTGGGATTGAGTGTATTCACCATAAGTGTCTCCTCGCTGTCTGCGAGGCATTAGTTATGATACCGCGCCATTGGGATCCGAGGAGTAAAGGATTGGTTGGATGAGCTTCTGTGATCTTCCATTCACTATCCTTTTCTCTTACACTATTACACTATGACTGTGTGTTTTATTTTCATGTAATTGGTTTTGTCACCTATTAGTATTGTGGCTGCACTTAAAGTGCGTCAGCTTTGTTTACCCTTCAGATTGACCAAATTATTGTGCCTTTCTGTTAAAAAGAAATGCACATTTTCTTACTAATGAATGACCGTTCCGCAGATATGTACCGCAAGCAGCCGTGTCTGGAGTATACCGTCACCAGACGTGCCAAAAGTGATCGTGACAGCGCTGTGCCAGCTAATATTTAGTATCGTTCCTGGAAAATACTTTATAGATACATTTTAACATCAGTCGTGATGAAAATGACCTTTTTTTTTGGAATGTTCAGAATCGTGATTTTTTCCTGATTGTTTGCTTGGTAATAAACGCTGTACGTTGTGTGTGGCACCAAAGACACGTTTCAAGTACCTTAACACCACGCAATGTCTCCATTGTAAAGTGAGATCCTTTACCATCCATGGGGTGGAGGCTATTCCGCATACTCCCCAAGTGTCCCTATTTAGAAGGCACAGTCCCTAAAATGGCGCTATTGTTCACAGCTCTTAAGACCACAATAATGCATTTATAAAAAAAACCCCAAATATGAGCCATACTAAAACCACCTTTATTGCTCTAGTCCTCTAGATTGTAAGCTTGCGAGCCGGGCTCTCCCCACCTAATGTATCGGTTTGTCTCAGTCCGTCAATTCTCGTCTCATCATACCCCTTGAGTATATGTATTGTATTAAGCGCTGCGTAAACTGTTGGCGCTAAATAAATAAAAGCTTTTTGTTTACTTTTGTTGTTATTATCAACACTTTCTTACATGCTATACCTGTAACCAGTATTTTGTCACTGAGGAGGTGGTGGGTTCGTTGAATAACCTTCCGGTGAAGTGAAGAGAGGATAAACCGCTCGGCAGTCTTTAGTGTAAGGCAACGCCAATGACTGAGTACGGTTTGGAGAACGTGGAAATGACGTGGACCGTATGACCCTTATATACCCGCAAATTCTACTCCGTAGAGCTTCTGAAGGCTTCATGTGACCCCACTGCTAACACATTTAGCTTTACAGGTAAACTAGAACCCACCTTACTCACTAACCCCTCTCCATAGAGGAATCTGGAACATTCTTGTTAATGTAACCGGATGATGTAAACCTGCACAGGATGGTCTTGTTCCTCCGGGTTGTGCTCTCTGTAGACCTGATGGAGCCTGTACTAAACCTGCCGGAACAAGGAGTAACGGCTTACTTTATCTTTTCTTTTCCTGCTCAGATACAGAAGGCTTTCCTTCACCATTAACCCTCCCTTCCAGCGCCTCGTGGATGCCCTTCTGCGTCAGATTAATGGCGTCTGCTAACCAACATCAAGCTCTTCTCCGCTACGGGCTCGCAGTGCGGATACGGGCATGATAATATAAACTATCCACTTAGTTACGGGGATTGCTAAATACAAAACCATGACTTGTGATTTGTATATGTATATACGTAAGTTTTTGGGTCCTCAGAGGTCTCCCGTTCATATTGAGTGAAGCAGAATGAAGAGACCTCCAAGGTCTTAAACTACTTTTCGACTACGTTTTTTTCTTTGTTAATATTGCTGTTAATTTTCGGGGGATTTTTGTAAAGGCGCTTTATGTTAACATGTTAGTTCACTAATAATTCTTCACATTGAGTGTTTTGGAGCCAATGTAGATTATTGGGTAATGCAGTTCTTCTTTTGAGGACTTAATATTTAAAGGAGATGTTAAATCGCCATGGGAACGTTACTTGTATTAAAGTTATTTGCCCCGCATACTTTCCTCTAACTTGTTTTCTAGGTTATCTGAGATAACACGTAAAGAATTTGTGAAGTTGGAAAAAAATGTTGTGGCAAAATTGTTAAATATTTGCTGTATCCAAGTACATTGTGTTATCCGTGTTCAATGTTCATGTTTTCATTTCCACATATCTAGTGACTCATTATTATACATACAGCTTTCCAGCCAAGGGTACCGTCCCTGATACACGGAGGCAGTAAAGAATACCGGCCAGCTGATGCATTACATTCCGCTTATAGAGCGTCGGCGGATTCTGTAGTGACAGGTCGACAATATACACGTTAAGGTATACCGGTACAGAAACATTTGTTACTAAGTCCAATTCTGCTGCAAACGGGGCAACAGCTGTAGCAACCAATGACAAATTCCTGTTGCTCCACTTTTGCACTAGAACCACTTTTACTAATTCCCCCCCCCACCCTGATCTAGTATCCTTTCACAAATAAATGTCAGATATGCATCCTTTTATTGTCCGTGTGACACACTGGCCAAGTGGCTGATCGCGCCGGATACTTAACCTCCACTCCAAAAAAAAACCTCCACTCCAAAAAAACAAACCCCAAACCATAACCTGCAGCTGCTGGCCTTAAAGTGCCGGGACTGCTAATCTGTCTGCCTGTCGCTGATGTATTGGCATCACGTTCTGTCCTTCAGTAACACGCTATTACTTATTGTGCATCTGGACTTCTGTGTAACATGACATATTTCTGTGAACGTGTTAAGGGTCACACAGCTGTGAGATTCCGTAGACTTGGTAATTTTTCTCTGCACGCCTCAAATAACAAAGTCTTTGTGCTCCAGGGATTCAGACGAGAAGGAATAGTGAAGGAATAGTTTTATCCAGAATGAACAAGGGAGCTGTGAACGGCTTACTCCGCGAGCGATCGCGTCTCCTGTCCGATCTCCATGGTTGTCCTTATTCACCTTGGAGAAGCAGCAAGCGTGACGGATCAGCAATCCCCAGCCTGATATCCGCAGGCAACTTCAGCAAAGAGAAAATGCCCTTGGAGCCCCGCTAGCTCGATGATGATTCTTTGGCTCCAGGTTCCTCGGGAATCCGGCTCTCTCTGCCGTTTCACAGCGCTATTTCCAGACAGTATCACAAACCTGGTGTTTTGGGGAAAATAGATGCTCTGGTTTAGACATCTCGGGTTCCGCTTCTCAAGGTTCACATAGAACCTGGGTTTTCGTAATCATAACGTATGTTCTGTCACTCTCTTTTTTTCTCATTACGTGTTAATTAGAAATACACAATGTACTGGCGGGTGTGCAGTTAGTACGTATAAAGTGTCATTGTCCGGGAGACGACTCCGTTGTGAATCGGTGGCCTCCGGAGGTTTTATAGACTGACCTCTGTTATTTGCAGCTGTGCGTATCATTCCAGGGCTCCCCGTGCAACGTTCGCTCTGCGATTATATTATTAGTTGTTGATTCATATAACGCCATCATATTTCACAGTGTTGGGCAACGGGTAGTAAACGGAGCAAAACAAATAAGGCATCACAAAAATGAAATCGTTTAGGCTTTTTAACACCCTGGCCAATCATTGGGGAATAGAAGCTCGTCAGGGCAAGAACATCTCTTTTACATCCCATAAAGGCTGTTGCTGTTAGTTACTGGCTTAAGGTAATGTGTGTTGTGATTATCGCTTAAGAAAAGTGCCTGGTGTCCCAGTCCCGCTGTAGCACAGTGAGCGAATGTCTTTGTATGGGAAGCCCTGATGGCATATTGCTGAGAGATGTCATTGATTTGGTGCAGGGGGTGCGTTTGGCTTTGTGGGGCGGGGGGACTCGTGCTGGAGCGTCCGGATAAGTAGAGCTCTTGTGTTATTTGCCTTTTTGCTGAAGCGGCCTAGCTTTTGTTCCTGACTGCGGTTATGGCCGTGTAAAGCTCTGTCGTTACATGTCATTGATGTGGCGATTCAGCAGCTAGGGCTGAGAGACGAGGTCGGTTTGGGTTACTTGCCGGTGGCCGCGATGTACAGAAGATACCCATTACTCTTATATACTCCCCATTTCTGGGAGCGCATCGCGTGCACATTTTTCCATTTCTGTGGTTTGTGTTGAGTTTAGAATTTACGTTTTTTGCCTCTTGTAAACTCATCGGTTTCCTCATTCTCCCTTTCCTTGGCAATGCTCAGATCCTGTAACAGAATGACGTAGATTAACCCTATGAGTGCCTGTTCCCCAAGCATAAGAGACAGCAGACAGTTTCTTATTCAATCACACGGCAATAACATGTTTTTTTCATTTATTTTGCTTTGAGTGGCCCTATTATTGTGGTGCATCTACCTTACATACAGAGATGGGAAGACTTTATAAATTAAGGGGCATGACATTTCGGACTCGTCTCCGATGTATTTGGCTATTGTGTTACCCTAAGCCAGACCTGACATCCCCAGTTACCTTTGTGTTGCCTGTGAGTGCCACGGTGTATACTAGCTTAGGCAGACCTCGGTGGCAGGTCTGGTGTGGGGTAACGGACAGTAGCCCTCCTAAAAATTGAGGCTAGATCACTAAAGTACGCTGCTGCTTAATGGGCCAGCGGCAACAAAGATTCTCTGATCTCCCTATCAGTCTGCATAGCATGCTGCATCCCTTTGGCCGGGGCGTACAGGTAAATAACGCTTATCCGAGAGCATGGTGGCCGCCATCCCTCGTACCTTTTTTTTAGCTCTTTGTATAGTTTAAAGGCGCGGGGAAGTGGGTGATCTGCCTTCCTTAGACCTAAACGTGCCTCTGATCTCTCTTATGAAACCATTTAGCCCCTACTAGTGCAGTTTAAAATGTCAGTAGGAGAGGGATGTTTTAGGCTATTATGCCAGTCATTGATGATCCCTCAGACTTTGCCCTCCTGGTACTTTGCCCTCCAGCACTTGTTACAGAGATGTGGTCAATGAAAACAGGAACACGCAATCGCCTACAATTCTATCATTATCGCTGATTGCTCCTCTGTTGAATTATACATGGACCGCAATGCAACTATACGCGTTCTTCAATACGCCGGCCGCCGGAGACATCAGCTCCCATGCGAGCCGGGCTGTAAGGAAGCCGTAGCCCGTCACGGCCGGGCCACGTACCCCCAGCAGTGTTTTTAATGCGTTTAAAGCCTCTTTGGAGGTTTAGAACACAGTCAAAGACTGCCCCTCTTATGCCTCTCCAAAGGCACAGAACTCTCGCCGGGTATAGTAATCGTTTAACAGAGTTCAGATAGTCATAAAACAAATTGTATGTCGTTTCTTTCCGCTGTGGAATATGATTTCACGTCATCTAATGGGCTCTAGTAATCCGATAGAGGCTGTACACGTTTGGCGTATAAACGAGTTGGCTCGAGTTAGTATTTTTTATGTGTTTTACTTTGCCAACTGGAAATGTGGCAGAAACTACAAAATTATCATCCCCAAACACATGACTCCGGTCACTGCACGGCGTCCTCGAATGCCTCTGGAGTGCCGTGGGATTCCGTGTCGGAGTGCTGGTTTTTCTCGCTCACACTCAGCGTTGGAATACTTGCCTACAGCTCGTGCGATGGACGTCTTCTCCAACGAAGACCGGAAAAACCTCTGCTTCCGAGGAAAACACCTCCCAAGAAGTTAATGGGCTTCCTTTTTTTCTTCTCTTAAACTGTAATTGTTTTGGTGATGTTTAGTTTTAGGGTCCACCTCATGGTAGCCGAGAGGCAGCCTGTGGCAGGCCCAGCATTACCCATCTCTTATTTAATTTGTGAATATCTTTGCATATTTAATTGCAAAATGTAGTGGGGGGGGGTGAGAGATCCTAACATAAGCCTGCTGTTTACAGGGTGTGTGAGGAAGGGGTTAGGATGATGTGTAACTCCATAGGGAGGCTTTATATGTAAGATTATTTATAGAAATGTATTCCCCATAGACACACGATTACTGTGATAATATAAAAAAAGAGCCGTTGTTTTACCCCTTTTATGAAGCTTAGGTGTGCGTTGATCTTTTTGTTGTATGTACATGTTGGTCATTTCATTAGCACCCGGGAAGCTCAATGTGTGTGTACTTTTTATGCTTTTTAGGTTGTGCGCTCGCCTATTTTGTATATTTTTGGTTGTTTTGTGCATATTTACAGGTTCTGACCAAATAAAATGAGACAGGACTCGTATATACGCGATATACGGCCGTATAGCGTGACAGAATCCCCGATATTCATGGCTCGGGTGCGTTTAGCATTTGCCGGGTTGTGCGCTGAGCTCTTGCTCTGTTGTGTGTACACGTTGGTCATTTCAGCAGCACCCGGAATCTGAATGTTTCTGCTTTCCAGGATATTTTCTGTATATTGTTAACCCTTCCAGAGATATTTTCTTTTATAATTTGCTGCCGTGTTATGGTTTGAAGTTATCGTGGATATTTGGCTCTGTAGCGGTAGTAGTGGCTGTACACATGCGGGTGCGTGAATATTATTGTATAGACTATTTCAGTTTGTGCTCCACAGGATACTAAATGATTTATTTCTTCCTATGCCAAGTACTGACTGTTACAACCAACAGAAACCGTGAGACGGCGTGTCTTCACCGCGTGCCGAGTCTGTATATCAGACACAGAGGCGAGAGGGACCTCTCTGACCTCTACGAGGAAAGGAGGTGAGGACGGTTATCCTGGACTGGCCTGCAGTAGACCTTACTGAGACTTAAAGTGTATTTGTGTCCCTTTTTGACGTTTAAGGTCTTTATCATGCTGCATTCATGTTGCCCATGCGGATACGAGCTGCCATATGCTCCAGAAGGGTAGCCGGTGCCAGTCTGGATCCTGCAGGCAACACACGTGTGATCGCTGGCCGATTTTTCACCGCTAGACCAGCCCGGCAGATTTAGTAAATAATCCTGGGGCTGTTACCAGTGTTTTGTCCAAAGTACAGCATTCTTTTTATTTATTCTTTTGGATTTTGCATCCCTGTTTAATAGCGTTAACTTGGTGAACTATATAAAGTCCGTCACCTTCTCTTTACAGATATTCACTAAATATAATGCATAAAATGGGATATTATGGACACACGTTGAGTACATTTAGTTTGGAACATGCAAAACCTCGATCGATAATTACTACATACTCCGGCATCCTGCGTGAACGTGAGCCGGGGCCCCCACTCTTACTGGAGCCGGGGCCCCCACTCTTACTGGAGCCGGGGCCCCCACTCTTACTGGAGCCGGGGCCCCCACTCTTACTGGAGCCGGGGCCCCCACTCTACCTGGAGCCGGGGCCCCCACTCTACCTGGAGCCGGGGCCCCCACTCTACCTGGAGCCGGGGCCCCCACTCTACCTGGAGCCGGGGCCCCCACTCTACCTGGAGCCGGGGCCCCCACTCTACCTGGAGCCGGGGCCCCCACTCTACCTGGAGCCGGGGCCCCCACTCTACCTGGAGCCGGGGCCCCCACTCTACCTGGAGCCGGGGCCCCCACTCTAACTGGAGCCGGGGCCCCCACTCTAACTGGAGCCGGGGCCCCTTGCAGTGCTACAGATAAACTTGGAGAACATTCCTGCTGAAAACATAATTTCCATTTAAAATAAATACCAAAGGGTTATAGGTTTTCCTCTGGATGGATTTATGGCTGAGGTACATTCTTTAGCATGTTTAAGATAAGAGTAATGTGAGTGTGAGTATTAACAGTGGCAGCCTGGCTCGGTGTCATGCTTCATTACATCATATTAGTTGCCTTGTGGGTTTTTATGTTTCTCTTTAAACCTGCTTTCTTTGCTGGATGCTGTCCCCAGTGATTGGTGAATGTAGTGGATCCGGTGCCCAGTGATTGGTGAATGTAGTGGATCCGGTGCCCACTGATTGGCGAATGTAGCAGTACACCGTGCCCAGTGATTGGTGAATGTAGTGGATCTGGTGCCCAGTGATTGGTGAATGTAGGAGTATACGGTGCCCACTTATTCGTGAATGTGTTGGATCCGGTGCCCAGTGATTGGTAAATGTAGCGTGATCTGGGGCCCAGCGATTGGGGAATGAAGCGTGATCCGGTGCCACTGTTTGGGGAATGTAGCGTCATCCGGTGCCCAGTGATTGGGGAATGTAGCGTCATCCGGTGCCCAGTGATTGGGGAATGTAGCGTCATCCGGTGCCCAGTGATTGGGGAATGTAGCGTGATCCGGTGCCCAGTGATTGGGGAATGTAGCGTGATCCGGTGCCCAGTGATTGGGGAATGTAGCGTGATCCGGTGCCCAGTGATTGGGGAATGTAGCGTGATCTGGGGCCCAGTGATTGGGGAATGTAGCGTGATCTGGGGCCCAGCGATTGGGGAATGTAGCGTGATCTGGGGCCCAGTGATTGGGGAATGTAGGATGATCCGGTGCCAGTGACTGGTGAATGTAGGGTGATCTGGGGCCCAGTGATTGGGGAATGTAGCGTGATCTGGGGCCCAGTGATTGGGGAATGTAGCGTGATCTGGGGCCCAGTGATTGGGGAATGTAGCGTGATCCGGTGCCCAGTGATTGGGGAATGTAGCGTGATCTGGGGCCCAGTGATTGGGGAATGTAGCGTGATCCGGTGCCCAGCGATTGGGGAATGTAGCGTGATCCGGTGCCCAGCGATTGGGGAATGTAGCGTGATCTGGGGCCCAGTGAATGGGGAATGTAGCGTGATCCGGTGCCAGTGACTGGTGAATGTAGGGTGATCTGGGACCCAGTGGTTGGTGAATGTAGCATGATCTGGTGCTATTGTTGCGCATGGCTCTGTAGGTCTTGTCACAGTTTTGGGGGGATTCCTGGCCTGACTGTCACATTCTAGTGTGAGAGCTGCAGAATGTTTAGCTGGATTCAATTCTGTGTTTTTGTGCGGAAATTCACGGTATTCAGATTTATATAACGAAAAATCTACCTGTTATTGGGTCATAGGTGCAAACATTCCTGAGGTGTGTACACCAGCCCTCTGTTTACCGTCACAACACAATGAAATGGACAAAATGTAACTAGTGAGTTGTGTCCAGCGTGATCTAGAACCGTTCTTCCCGATCCAAAGCAGCTGCGCATGTAACAGATTCTTTCAACAAAGCACCTTGTGGAAGATTTGTGCCTCTGGTAGCATCTTTTCTGCAAAATGCTGCTAAACGCACCGTGAAATGGGCTGCACTGAGTGCCTGCGAGGCCCAAACCTGTTCATTTAATTATTCTGAAAGCTTGGCTGTCGTACATGAAAATATAATAGTATAATTTTATTAAAAAGAATCCAGAAAAGTCAATTGCTTTAAAGGGTAGCCATATCATAAAGTAGGCTGCCCCTCGCCGTTCCTCGTATCCCTTCTTTTTCACAAAACGTCCTTTTTCTGTAGAAGCCTGAGACCTGCGGCTGATTTATCATTTCTGCTGTAAGACCCCCAGGCCTGGCTCACGTTCCGGATAGTCTCTGCTGTAAGACCCCCAGGCCTGGCTCACGTTCCGGATAGTCTCTGCTGTAAGACCCCCAGGCCTGGCTCACGTTCCGGATAGTCTCTGCTGTAAGACCCCCAGGCCTGGCTCACGTTCCGGATAGTCTCTGCTGTAAGACCCCCAGGCCTGGCTCACGTTCCGGATAGTCTCTGCTGTAAGACCCCCAGGCCTGGCTCACGTTCCGGATAGTCTCTGCTGTAAGACCCCCAGGCCTGGCTCACGTTCCGGATAGTCTCTGCTGTAAGACCCCCAGGCCTGGCTCACGTTCCGGATAGTCTCTGCTGTAAGACCCCCAGGCCTGGCTCACGTTCCGGATAGTCTCTGCTGTAAGACCCCCAGGCCTGGCTCACGTTCCGGATAGTCTCTGCTGTAAGACCCCCAGGCCTGGCTCACGTTCCGGATAGTCTCTGCTGTAAGACCCCCAGGCCTGGCTCACGTTCCGGATAGTCTCATGCCTGTTCTGTGCGCGTTAAACTTTCCCTCTCTGTGACTTAACTTAGACTGAAAAGCTAGATTGATTGTAACAGGAGCTCTTTCTGCCGCTCATTGCTGCCTCGCTCTTCACCCTCTGTTGGAATATCTCTTAAAACGTTGTCATAACACCCGAAAAACTGCATTTTCAGAAAAACCTGTTCTGTGCTGTGATGTAAGAATGCTGCCGCCACATACGTAGATGCGTTACAGGGAGGCAGGACTATTATTATTTATTATTATATATAGCTCAATCAATTTACACGACGAGTCTTCCTGTCCATACATTCAAAAGACTTTGACAAAACTAGAAAGACGCCCTGATAAATTTGATAGAGCCCGGCACTCACACTCACGCACTCACTCACACTCAAGAGGGAGAGCAAAGATTGCTGCCTTTACTGATTTTAAGACAATGGCGTGACTTCTTATAGCATATATATATATATACTATATGGGACGGGTTCCCTTTAAGCTCTAATTTGAATAATATAAGTTTCGAAGTCCCTGCGTTCACCAAGTTTTCTGTGGAATTTCCCTCTTTCTCTATACTGAACATCTGGCAGAATTAATGACCTGGATGCTCTGTCTGCCAGAAATGTGTGTTTTTTTGTCTATAGATGTGTTTATATGAAATAAATCTGTCGGCTCCCTTCTCATAAATGCTGATGAAGTGCTTGAGTGAATGTGCGCTGCGAGCTGGTCACAATTTCCACACTCCTCTGGGCTCGAGGGGTTAAAAAGATCCGTCCACGATGTTCTACCGTAACGCGGTTACTGAGCAGTCCATGAACCCGTCGAGCAGGATTTTTGTGGCCGAGCGTCTCGCGGTTTATTATTTAGCTCTCAGATCTGTGTAGCGAAGTGGCGGCAGCGTAGCGGGCTCGTGTATACGCTCGTGTATACGCAGGATTTGTAATCGGGGGGGGTAGAACAGACTAAGCTCTTGTTTACGGGGCAGATCTCCGTATCCTCCATGGATCCAGCGGGGGGCCGCCGTCTGATTCACTGAATTCTCCTGACTTTTTCGTATCTGTTGCTTTTAGTGCCTGAAAATGACTGCGAAGAGGAACCTGTTTGTGCGCTTGGTGCCTTGCCGCTGCCTGCGGGGAGAGGAGGAAGCCGTCACCTCGCTTGACTACTCGCACTGCAGCCTGGAGCAGGTGCCCAAGGAGATCTTCACATTCGAGAAGACGCTGGAGGAGCTTTACTTGGACGCCAATCAAATCGAAGAGCTTCCCAAGGTACCGCTGTAGCCGAAGCGACTCGTATTTTCCGTGACACGGGTGACGGGCAGGCTTTCCAGCTGTACTTTTATTAGCATTGGCTCACAGGAGCTGCTCTTTCTTTCCTGGCAGAGACCCACGTCCGCCATTTACTAAACACCTGACGAGTGAGGCAATTCTGTGTGCTTTTCTCCCAGCGCATGGCACTTTTATAGTTGTGTTCTCAGAGGTTAGTTTTGTTCCTGTGGTTTAAGGGACCTGTGATGCTATAGAAATGCGAAACGTATATATAGAAAAGGTCGGCTGATTAAGTGCCGGATTTACGCAATACACTAATATTCCTACTATTCCCCTGCACATCAGAAACTTCTTATTGGGGAGTTCTGACTTGTTCTCTAGGAAATCTGGCTCACATATTAGGCCGTGATTAGGAAAATTGTGTGCGTACATTGAAGTGTCTCCGGTTCCCTCCGACATTCTTTTCACTGTATCGTCTTGCAGCCGGTGGATACCCATTCTGAATGTTTTTCAGACCTGCCAACGCTGCTGTTACGGGATCTTTAATACTGAAACAGACTGCTCTATGTGTGTAATAATTGCGTATCGCATGGACCTTTCTAGCTGGTGGGAAGGAGGTGGCTTTTGTAGGACCACGGCTTTGCCTGTTACCCTATAGGTGGGCTCTGTGGTTTTCAGTGATGGAGTCCCTGCATGTGCGGTCACTTTACTCGCCTCACAAGGACCAAAGGCAGACTAAACCTTATAAACGACCTGTGCCCTACGCCATCCGTATCCGTCACTAACCTCTCTGCACAGCGGTGTTAGCTGTGAGGACATCGGTTTTGAAGCACAGAATGTTAGATGTAGAGTAACCTTTGTTATAACGACTTCCTGTGTATTTAAAGGGAGAACCTGTAACCTCTTGCTCCGTATTCCTGTTCTATTAGCCCATTCAGACTGTCCATTTAACACGAGACCAAGGACAGATTAACACTTCAGTATTTAGATTCAGCCACATGTCTATCCCACGCATTTGATAAGTTTCCCTTACTGTACGAGCCTCTAATGCTTCTGCTGGGACACTGTCCACCTATCTACCACTCTTAGGAAAGTCTTTACTTGTACAAAGTGAACCCTCCTGACCATGATTTCTGATACAGACGGCCTGTATTTTGGTAAACTAGAGTATGAAGCTGCTCGTTGTGTTATAATAAGCTTCACGAAGGGACCCGGGGGGGGGGGGGTTAGTCTAGGAAGCGGGGGCCTCGTGCAAGTGTTTATAAAGCCAGCTGTATGGTGTTTTTGGGTGTTTTTTTACAGTTATGGTCTTTTTACTGAAAATGAAGGAGCCCAACCGTGCTTTATATTGAGAAGTACAGAGTTTATGTGGATTCTATCGTTTAGTTGTCAGACTCCAGCAGCTCCAGGCATTCGCAGCGATCTCGCATCATGAATGCGTCTCTACTTGCAGGACGTAGCGGTTTAATGATGCATCGTTTATTCTGATTGGATTATTTTGAAAGTGTCTGATAATTAAAGGGAATGTGTTTCGGGTACAGACGCGCATACATATATATATATATCTGCATATATATATGTATATATACGGTGTATAGTTCTATCATATCACGAGTAGTACGTGATGTTTTACGGTACTAGAGTGGTATTTCTTCTATGGGTATATTCACTAAATACGCTGGCTCATTAAATAAATGTTAGCAGCCGTTTGTTACGCGTTAGTTTGCTAATATTTGCCGTGCGTTGATATGCCGGAGATGTGTCGGGTGCATCTGCTGATTTGTTGCAGATGGTGGTATAAATCCGTAGTCTCTCTGCATGTCTCCTGTGTGCGGTCTCTTTGCTGGAGGGCTGTGCTCTCATACGCCTGACAGCTTTCTATTAGCCTTTCCTTTTTATTTGCTGGATTGTGGTTTATAGTTGACATGATTTAGGGCTCATAAACGTCAACATGACTCTTAAAACTAGCCTGAGAATATTAACCATCATCTTCATTTCTAGTAACCTGTCTCACCTATTCTGTCATACAGCAAAATGGTTATTAAAATAAATGGTTCAGTAATGTTGTGGGTGTGGCCATAGCTATGACACACTGTGACTTAATAAGTAACTTTGACATCTCCCTCCCTGTCATGACTTTCAAAATGACATTTATTCCCCGGTGTTCATCCTACGTAATGGGAATCTGCTGACACTATTTCCCATGATGCCCTGTCATAGCCACATGTAGTGCGAGTCTAATTTTGAAATGTAATATTTGAATAGAAATGTTTTGGATTAGGTGTTCAGTCGCACATACATCATACAAAGGGCTGTGTGTAGCCCACAATCCAATAAATATTATTGTAACTGATTTTTACAGACTAATAATTATAATTAATCATTTTAGTAAAGGTTGGCTGCCCTGAGAAAAGTGGCTCCCAGATGATGATTTTGAGCATCTTGGGCTGTGAGGATTAGACATTCATATAAGGGGCTTATCGGTACCAAAGGTACCTCGCAGTGCAGGTTAAGGGGGTAAAATGGCATAATAAAGTGAAAAAATACATGTTACAAAGTTACTTCTAGTATGTTAAGCAAAGAAAACCTTAACGTGTCATTTCTTCTAAAGAATTATTCACATTTATATAAAAAAAAATTTTTTTGTATTTTTATTGCAACCGATTAAGTAAATAACAGCCGATGCGAAATGTTACATGATTGAATTATTAGGAAGGATTAAGGCATTTAACATTGTTACGGACGGTATCTCTAATGCTGATCAGGATCTTTAGAAGAATTAGGAGAATCACAACGGATAATAGTAATAGTGTTACAAAGTGTATTTTGGAAGAGTGATTATAGATTCTAATGAACATGAAATTCATAGGATTTTTTATCTGTGATGCCGGAGCTGTATGTATGTTTTCGTGCATATAGCGTATTGGCTCGAATATAGGCCGCACTTTAAAGTGGGGGTGCGGCCTATATTCGGGGTCTAGCGCCCGACGCCCCCGTGACATGCAGTCCCGGGCACCGGGCAGGCAGCGGGGTTAGGATACAGATCCCCCGCAGCGGTGCAGGGGACCCGTATCCTACTTTGGATACGCTCAGACAGCCTCCCCTGCCAGCACTTTCCATGGGAGGGGGGGGCCGACACGGGAGGTTGTCTAAGCGCATCGTGCGGACGGTCACCGGCTGCGGAGGTTGTTTACCCGCATCGCCGCAGCCGATGACCGTCCGCACGATGCGTTTTACCTTCACTGAGTGCCGGCACCGGAAGTTGTATACGCTTATTGCGTAGATGTCCCCTGCCGGCCCCGCAAGACACCCGGGAGTCTGCTCTGGTAAGTCGGGGGGGGGGGCAGAGTGGCAGCATATCTCGGGGGGGCGGACAGTGGCAGCATATCTCGGGGGGGGGGGCAGTGGCAGCATATCTCGGGGGGGGGGCAGTGGCAGCATATCTCGGGGGGGGCAGTGGCAGCATATCTCGGAGGGGGGAGGAGGAGGAGGAGGAGGACAGTGGCAGCATATCTCGGGGGGGGGGAGGAGGACGACAGTGGCAGCATATCTCGGGGGGGAGACAGAGTGGCAGCATGTTTTTTTGGTGCTTTTTTAAAGAAAAAAACTTTTTCTTTAAAAAAAAAAAAAGCACCAAACTTTTAGGGTGCGGCCTATATACGGGGGCGGCCTATATCCGAGCCAATACGGTATTTGTCAGCAGTCCTATATGGGGCATGTGCAGAAATATTAAGAGTATTAAGCGCTGCGTAAACTGTTGGTGCTATATAAATAAAGGATAATAATAATAAAATATACATAGTGCAGCGGTATAAATGCCAGCCAGGTGGTTATCGAGAAATGTTTTAATTTGGGGGAAAAGGTGACATTATAGGCTTGTCAGCATTCACTACGATGTCGCGTGGGCTGGGAACACAACACAAATCTCATTCATGTAATTCCCAGTGTCATATAACTTTTGCCCCAGGGCACACAAAAAAATTAAATAGTAAATAGGTTGCAGGCTGGGTATCTGAAAATAAGCTTGTGCCGTACCAGGAAGAGCTGAAACATTAGCACATCCGCTAAAAACCAACCAACAAAAAAGAGCCCTCGGCGCAGACCAGTTTCCTCAAAGGTTTTTTGGTAAGCAATTGCTGACAGCAGAGAGTGGAAAGTGAAGTCTAACTAGAAAGAGCTCTGCACATTTAAGAAATATTTAAATTTTCTCTCTAAGTGAATAATGGAGAATGCTCTTGGATGCAGAGGTCACTTTTAGCTATAATATTCTCCAATGTCAAAGTGGGACTCTCCTTTTCTCATTGCTAAATTGTATCATCTCTCCACTACTGTTTTATTTGATACATTATTTTGTCCTTGGGCTGTGGGAAGCTGACTGTATTTTGTTTTCTTTCTCAATAGCAACTATTCAACTGCCAGTCTCTGCACAAGCTGAGTTTGCCAGACAATGACCTAACAATTTTGCCAGCATCTATAGCAAATCTCATTAATCTCAGGGAATTAGATGTCAGCAAGAATGGTAAGTTCTTTTTTTTAAAGTTAATTGAATTGTATATCAGTAAGATGCTAACTATTGTACTTTAGTATGTGTGCGTGCCATTCTTCTTTCTTTGGTTTTTATCTGTAATGGTCTCATTGGATTCAAAGAGTTTTTGTTGCAAGTTCATGTCCTGTATTAACTGTGTTCGGTTAAGATTTTACTGAATCTGAATTAATTTGTGTGGTCACAATGAAAGATTTCTTTTAGAGTTTTATGTAGCGAGTATTCTTGCTACGAATACAAAAGTTAAAAAAACTCACAAATCCTGGGATAACATGGGTCGGGGGGGGGGATGTGGAGGTCATGGTTGGGGATTTGCCTTCCCCCTACCCTCTAAAAGTTTATTGGGAGTGTAGGAATCCTGGTTGGCGATCAACTAACATCCCATAATGTAGGTGAGTTGCCTCAAGTGCCATGTTTTGAGGACTGTATTCTCATAGCTTAGTGGTAAATTCTTAAATTACTAGCAATACCTGGAAGGGGGCGTGCAGACAGTATGTGTGTGTGTGTGTGTGTATATAAAATGTATATGTATATATATATATATATATTTACACCTCTGTAATAGCCATTATAGATATGACATCTTGTGTGCTTTGGGGCGGTGATCTTTTTTTATTTTCAAATTCTGGAAGAAAGTAGGTGGCCGAATGCTTCATTTTTATTACTCTCCCACTTTGGATCCCGATGACAATAAAGACGGATCTGTTCTCTCTCTCTCTGTTATAAGTGAAGCCCAAGTTACTGTCAGGTTCTCTGTGTTTAGCTGTCATGAACAACATCTGAGAAGTGTTGATGTAAATCAAAGTCTTAGGAAGTTCTGTGCCATAATGATTTACTTGGAATGTAGATATGATATAAATACACTCTCTAGAGGTATACCCCCCAAAGCAAGTTTAATGGTGAAGGATAGTTAAATATATGTCTCACTCGTATTCACTAAGGAGGGACTTTGTCAATAAACACACACAAGCGTAGCAGAACTTGCAAACACCTTAATAGGAGAAGGCAGAAGACTCGCTCACTGTCAGGGGCAAGCTTAAGATACAGGTCCGTGGCTCCCAGCGGGGGTCCGGTAATGCACGTTACAGGGCTCTGTGGTAGGCAAGAGAAGAAAGGGCTCTGCGTGGGGTGAGAGGGAAGCTGCGCTGATGATTGCAGAGGATGAGTGTGTGTGTGTGTAAGTGTTATGGTGTTGGAAAATGTGTGTGTGTGTGTAATTGTATGTTAGAAGACATGTTACGGTATGACATTACAGCGTGGTTGCGTCAGTATAGGAGGCTAGCATGTGTGTGTGAGAGCTCATGGTGTTAGCATGAGTGTGTTTTAGTATTTGGTGTTAGCTTGTGTGTGCAATTAGGCTCCCTCTGCTCACTCTGTCATGGCTGAAGGCACCCTAGAGCCTACACAGGGTTAATTATCACCAGAGAGATGCACCAGGGTCACAAGAGAAACGGACCAGGGTTAGCCCTTTATAACACATAAATACTTTCTGCTGTGTGTTAGGAGACTATCTTTATGCACAGTATGAGGTAATTTATATCCAGACGCTATACGGACATCTATGGAGGCAGCCGGGTCACTCAAGTCCTCGTAACGACGCATCTATATTGAACGTGAAGAGCCGCTATACTTCTTACAACAAAAGTTCACTCGAGCCGGTGCTATTATTCCAGAGACGGCGGATAAGAAAGGGATTATAATCAAATAATATGATCAAAGTTACAATTTCTGCTTTGCATGAGCGAGCAAATTGCAAACGTATTCTTTTAATGTAATCTTTCCTTAAAACAAGCCAGCCGCCTGGAAAGGGAAAGCAGATGGAGAGAGGTATTCCTATAAAAGATGCCTTTCACCCTTGCTAAGGTTGAATGCTCGTCTAAAGATGGAGCAGCCGTGTTTAGTGTAATGGATCTGTAACCATGGGGAAGACTTCTGTTTGTCTCTGAAGCCAGGCCTCAGAACGTGGCCTTATTTGGCTGCTTACCGCCAAGCAGCGCGTTCGCTGTTTATATTCCCCCTTCTGTTCTGATACTCTATAGCACTTTAACCAGCTATTAACTTTCATAACAGCGCATCCATACTGAGCGCAACATCAGCATCTCCCAAAAGAAGATCATTTAAGACATAGACGGTATAAGTAGACACAAAATGCAGCTTTTGAATAATCATTCAATTTATTGAAGTGTCAATCAAAACCTATATCGGCCATGTGAGAAAGTAATTGCTTCCCTAAGCCTAATACCTGGTTGGGCCACCCTTGGCAGCAACAACTGCAATCAAGTGTTTGTGATAACCGGCAACGAGTCTTTTACATCATTGCGGAGGAAATTTGTCCCACTCTCATACCTTGTTGTAATTCAGCCACATTGTAGGGTTTTCATGTCGCTGCATCTCAACCAGATTGCAATCAGGACTTTGCCTCGGCCACTCCAAAACCTTCATTTTATTTCTTTTGAGCCATTGAGAGGTAGACTTGCTTGTGTGCTTCGGATCTTTGCTGCATAACCCAACCGGACTTGAGGTTTACGTCACGAATTGATGGCCAGACATTCTCCTTCAGAATTCATGGTTCCATTAATTATGGCAAGTCGCCCAGGTCTTGAAGCAGTACCGGAACCCCCCCCCCCCCCCCCCGTGTTTGACGGTTGATTTGTTCTTATTGTGTGATGCTATGTTAACTTTATGCCAGATGTAAGAGGACTCATGTCTTCCAAAAAGTGCCACATAATATCCCAATAGTCTTGGGGGTCATCAGGGTGTCTGGCAAATGTGAGATGGCAAGCCTTTGTGTTCTTTTTGGTCAGCAGTTGTTTTCGCCTTGCAACTCTCCCATGGATGCAATTTTTGCATAGTCTTTCTTATTGTGGAATCGTGAAAACTGACCTTTTTTCCTTCTATACATGAGATCATCATTTAAAAACTGCTTTTTGTGTTTTCTGGGGTTATCTTTGTCTAATTGATGATCTGAAACACAAAAGTGTGACAAGTATGCAAGTAATCCAGAAGGGGGAGAATACACTGTAACTATTGACTATGACTCTTTTCCATAGGAGTTATACCCAGAATGCCCCGCACTGCAACAAGCTCCATTCTGCGTTCCACTGGCTGTCCAAATTGCTGGCACCGTGGCTTATGCTCAAGTAATCCGTCTCCATTAAACAGCTCACTGAAACCAGGGTATCCATACCCCAAAACCTCCCCGAATGTGTTAAAACCTGGCAATTGGAAAACAAGCCCCCTAAATGATCTGACCCAAATAACGGTTGGGTGGCTCTGGAATACAAAGTATTTATTGGATTCGTCCAAGTAATAAAATGATTGTCTAAAATAAACAGTGTTAAAGCAGGGCCATTATATATGTTGTGTGATGGATCATCACCAATGATTTAGCAGAGAGGGTTTATTCCCATTGAAATCTACAGGGATAGCAGCAGCATGTGTAATATCTGAACATCAATGTCCGTCTAGCATAAGTGCCATCGGACTACTAAATGTGCTACTGGTAACTCGGTCTGGGCTGTTCCTTTAAATGGAATGGGGGGGGGGGGTACAATCATTGCAGGCTTTTGCAGTATAACCGGCAGACAACCAGCGGTGGAATTCCTGATTTGGGGCTTATCTAACATTCATGTGGAATTCTCATTTCCTGGAGGTTTTCCCTGTTTGCATATTTTTGTGAAGTCTTTTTCTTATGCAGCTCTATTCAGATGTTTGAATGGATTCCTACAGCACATTTGTCTTGCGTTTAAAAGCTTTTTAGGTATTCTGATATTCTGCATTTTGATATTCGGTGAGTTGTGGAATAATAAAAGTACTGAAGCTCTGTGTTCGCGATCCCAGATGAAAACGAGCTTTGCGATGATTAACTACAGTGGGGGAGATGACTGCGTCCAGCGGTATAAGAAGGGTTTGGATGTGCCTTAGCAATTTAATACATATTAACCCGTGTGGATTGCGTTCTAGAAAACCAAAGAAACGATCATATTGAATAATTATGATTAAAATAACACATTTTGGTATGTGTATATGTAGCATTAACGTCCTTATGCACTGTGTCCTTCATTATAATCATCTGAAACCATGTGTTTGCAAGTACTATAAATGTGAAAACAATAGTTTGTGCAAATGGGAAACTCATTTAATAAAAATGCTCAGAAGTAGAGAGTTCTCGTTTTGCTGTTAAAATTATGGAGCCTTTAGGATTGTGAGGACCTCTGAGGTGATTCCACATTTTTCGGTGTGGGCCCGATAAGACATCGCCTTCGACTTAAGTCGCAAAAGAAGATGACTCCATGTTCTCTTGGACAAATATATTGGCCTTTGTCCATTTCCTCTGTTAAACTGGGAGTTAAGAAGACATAACGAGCTGGGTTTTTTGTTTTTTCAATCTTTCAGCGAGATTAATTACGAAATGAAAATTGAGAAACAATTTCTTTCATTACCCCAATTCCGGAATAAAGTGCTTGGGGAAAACTCTTGAAAACTTTTCTTTCTTTCTCATTTCCAGGTATACAGGAGTTTCCAGAAAACATAAAGAACTGTAAAGTTTTAACTATTGTAGAAGCAAGCGTCAACCCTATTTCAAAGTGAGTTTTCTATTTTTCTTTTGGAAACCTTACCAAAAAGTGTTTTTTGGTTTTTTTTTGTTTAATTCAGGCTTGTGCGGGAATTCACACGCTGTGGCGAGGAGCATATACCTTCTGAAGTTGCTGCCAATGTAGTCCCCATTTTTTTATGTGGGGATCAAACTCCCAAGTGCAGCTCACGGGAACCCCGCAATGCCAGACGATGCGCAACGTAACCCCCCTTAGCAGTGGCTGAGATGGGCATTTAAACAAAGTAGCGTATGATTCCAAACAATTCAGAACAAATGTGCGTTTACGCAATGCTCCTGCAAATGACATCATCCCGTAGTTTAGCTGTAGTTTCCAATTTGAAGCTAATCTACCATAAAGAACACTGATGAGATTGTTCTTGATGGTCCATAAAGTCGTTGTCCGTGTCAATTATGTGGCGTTGCTTGATGTGAAGAGTTTTGTGCTCTTTATTAATAAATGTGGCAAGATAATGAAGGATCTGTCACTTAATCTGAGATATCGGCAGTCCAGGTTGCAGCATGTCCCGTTTGCCTTGATTTCTCTGATCGTTTCGCTTCTCTCTCTCCACAGACTTCCCGATGGATTTTCGCAGCTGTTAAGCTTAACTCAGCTTTACCTAAACGATGCATTTCTTGACTTCTTGCCTGCAAATTTTGGCAGGTGAGGACATGTTATGTTATGTTATTTTTCCAGTTGTCCTATTTGTGAGTTGCAGATATTAGTGCAGTAAAGGGGCATTGCTTTTCTTCGTAGAAACAATATTACACATTATATGTATAACATCTTCATGCAATAAAATGCCGCCTATAGAGTTGCCTGTATGTCCACCGGCCGCTATCCAGTAGGGCAATCTATAGCTTTTTCAACCTAGCAGCCAACACTCTCGTATCAGAGTCAAAACTTTGAATTATAAGATGAATGGCAGAAGGCGATTGGTGCAGAAACTATTTCGAGGGAAAAGTTTGAAAAGTAGACTTACCGCCGTAGCCACTAATTGAAATGTATCCTGCCGAGACGACAATTTCCAAGTATTCTTCCTGCTAAAGCATTTCTAAATAAACGTTAGGGGCCGGGTCTCATTTACTCAGTAGGGAGAAGAAACCTGAGGTTTCCCAAACAATACGTACTTCTTAAGCCAATTCATTCCGTAGCCACTTTATTGCTTTATTGTTCTGCAAGATTTCGCTGATTGTGTTCGGCATTGCAGGAGACGGACCTACGAGTACGGGGGTCTGCTGCGTTACCTGTATGGCTACACTTTGTCAGCCTAACGGAGAACACGTTAAATGTCTTGCTGTTGACCTTCTGCCTTTTTAATGGAGTTCTTCTATCATGACAAGTGCCTTTCTACTCTGTTGCTTGCTTATTCAATATTGTGTAATCCCCTCTTGATCTATACATTTGCTTGCTCTTCCAATTGCACAAGTTATTCCCAACTCTACGCAATGCATCCCTAAATCGGTTTATATTTCCCAGTCAGAGTAAAAATACCCTTCACTATTGACCCCATAAGTCAGCCTATAGTTAGTAACACCGCTTTAGCTTCCCTAGCGTTTCATGGTTAATGGCTGATCTCTTTTGGCTCGTATTGATTTAAGACTGTTTTAAGGATTTATGCCTGCGCGACTTTCTCGTTTTATGAACCCTGGAGTAAACAATTGCGCCATAACCTTAAATCATTCATTGACCCAGGTTAGCGATATACATGTTCTCATGGGTAGGCTGTTTATAATTGAGACCCACATACTGGTGGACTGGAGACGGTTAAAGGGGATGCCGTATTGTATGGATATAGTTTAAAAGGTATGGCGGCTATATGGAGTCGCACAAAAGGCCTGCTGACTGCTTTCAGCACAGGTTATAATAGGGGGTCCGTGTATCCGCAGGACATGTTATATATCTGTATATTGTATGTATGTAAAACTATTTCCCTATAGTTACATATGTGCGGTTTTATGATGTATATTTCTTACTATTGACTTTTCCTCTATGGATACATGTTTATCTCATTTTATTTTTCTTAGATTAACTAAGCTCCAGATCTTAGAACTTCGGGAAAACCAGTTAAAAATGTTACCAAAGTAAGTATGACGCAAACTAGGTTGATTTGTTTAATTTGTGCATTGCTTTTTATTTCTTCATTTTCATGCCACCTGTACTCTGCCGCAGCCGTAATATTTAATGTTTCTCTCGCAACGTGTGTAGAGTTTTATTATTTTGTTGAAGTTAAAGGTTAATGGCAAAAATCCATTAAGTATAAAGTGGACATGGAAGCGACAAGCTCTCCACTGGAAAGCAGGGGCCCTGCGTAGAATCTGCGCTTTGAAATTCGAAAGATGCAAATAAGAATGAAACTGCTAATTGCGGAGGCGTTGTTGTTCATGCGTTTTATAATGCATTATATAAAGGGCTTGGATGACACCGTTGGTGAGATGTCTATTGTATATCGCACTGATCTGGCTGCTTCCTAGTATTATGCTGGGCCAGCTAAACCCTTTCGTGGTCCCTCTTACGGGGTAGTAAAGTTAAAACTACAACTTTCCTGGACATCCCACTTTATTGCATAGACCTCAGCAAAAGGTATATCCTTCCAGAGTAAATCTAATAATGATATTATGGAAAATTACATGATTTATACGTCTTATTTGTGTGCCTTTGGGGAAACACAAGCATATTTCCAAAAAATTCCATTCCATTGTACTGGAATTATGATTATTTTTTGTTTTATAGCGCCATCATATTCTGCAGCGCTGTACAATAGAATTACTTGCAAATGCTAAATACTGCTTGGCTGAGAACCTCGCTTACGGCCGACCTGGCAGGATGAAATAACACCGTCTATTCCTGTCCCGTTTAAACATTTTCTCAGTCATGCTATCTAGTTTATTTCGAGTATTTTAAGGGTCGAAAGGCTGTTATTTGTGTCCTTCTCCTCTTTGCGTGGCTATTAGCATGCCGGTGAATGATTGTGTTATGTAACCATGATCTCTTTTGCTCACATTAATGGGCAGAAAGATTATTTTGAATTATTAGACAAAATACATGCTTGAGAATAGGTTTGTGGGCATGCCGCGGGTTCTTGTGTTACGACACACCTCGGGCGCTCCTGCTTTGATAAGGATGTTTATTGAACTTCCAGTCCACAATCTCAGTACACTGGAACCTTTGTGCGTTCATTTCCGCTGCCAGCCGCGATGGGCTTTATTATTGGATTGCTCTAACCACAATGCCATGTCTGTTCAGCATTTCAAATGTTGGAGGGGGGCATTGGCTTGGATAAAAGGACAGATTTCAGCACTACAAGAGCACGCTGCTTGAACTTCTGTCAGATGTCATTCTTCTCCGGGAAGGGCTGTCTCATTCACGCGCGGCAGCCGGAGGTTTAATTTGCAGCATCTTGGACGGGTCATAGACAGGTTTTTACAAATTAAACGGCCAAAGGATGTTTTTATGCAGGGATTTCCTGCAGGGAGCCGTCCCGGATGGCTCTGCGTCATCACAATGTCTTATCCGTCTCTTTAATGACACATCAGTAGATCATGATTTAGCTTGTAAGCCTTTATTGCTAAAACCTACCCGTGCTTGGTCCTGGCTCCTTAGCTTTGAAGTACTATGGGTTCACGTAAGGCTGAGGAGGATAAGAACTGAAACCACTCCTATTAATCCAATACAATATCCGGTCTCCGTTCACGATACGTAATTTCAGCACCGAAAGGTTGATACAGACCTGAGCGAGAACGGCCTCGAAGGCCGTACGTCTGCAAGCTGTCCGAGAGACAGCCCCGATATACCTTCGCATCAGCCAACGTGCATATGTTAGAACAACAATAAAATATACTAGTTCTGCCAGAAACGGTGCTAATTAAGATTCAGCAAAATAAACCCCCGTTCAATGTTCCTCTTTCAGAACTATGAATAGACTGACTCTGCTCGAGAGACTGGATCTAGGAAGTAACGAATTCACAGAAGTGGTAAGCATTGCAAGAATTCCCCAAATAACAAGATAAATGTTGAATATGTAGAAAGAATAGCGCTGTGTTTGGTGTAAAACCATTTTCTCAGAATTTAATGAGTGAATAGCGTGTTTTTAATCAATCTGATGACAAATTGAATCTTTCCATTGAATGAAGTCATGTGATTATGCGGGCCACATAAATTCTAGTACCAGACAGCACCCCATTAAACGTTAAGGGCATCTTAAAAATTGCCCATGGAGGTATACATGCTTCCCTGCCTCTTTTTAGATGGATATCCTCGGTGTATTTTTTCCACTCTTTGACCGATATCACCGTTTATGTAATTATTTGTTTTTCCATAACCACTTCCTCTTCAGACGGATAACATCATTTGAGGTTAATTTTGATTTATTCGGTAATATGACCCCATTACATTTTCACAGTAAACCTATGATTTCATCTTTCATGTAATTTCCATTCAGTGAAATCGGATACCGGTGAAAGCCTCGTTGAAATACTGCAGAGTATCATTTATGTTTGCAAAAGCACAAAGCATATGAAGTTACATTTTTTTTCAGTCCCGATTAAATATACATTTCTTTTTCTTTTAGCCTGAAGTACTTGAACAGCTAAGCGGGCTGAAGGAATTTTGGATGGACGGCAACAGATTGACATATGTCCCTGGGGTATGTACTTCTCCGTGTGTGGAGTTTGCTTTCCAGTCCTCATGATTTGAAGCCAAGTCATGGGAATCGCTTAGCGAGCGCGAATGAAATGAAAGCCCTTTTTTCTTTTAAATACAGAATAGCTGATTCACTATGAGCATTAAAGTTATGTATCAACAGTTTGTTAAAATCATGTGGCAAATATCTTGGCTTCAGCTCAAATATTAAATCAGAATATTAGAGTCCAGAGTGTGGGATTTTTCCCGTTCACACTTAGATGGCGCGTTTGGGGTAAAAAAAACTTAAGACTCTGGCAAGTTCTAAGAGCTCGCAGGTGTGTTGACCTTCGACAGACAAAATTTAATTTTAACAAGAAATCTGGAAGCGTCTCCACATGTATCTTAGTAGATCTTCTTCTTTTTTTTTATAAATCTTAGTAGAACGGGAAAAATGATTTTTTAAAAAACGTACTCTGAAACGTCCGGACGTGTGAAGCAGTAAGAACTCGAGCGACAATCTGTGGCCGTTCCAGAGATTAGCAATCGAGCCAGAATGTTTACTTTTCTTTTTACGCTTTGATTGTCTGTATTATATAATATTCTAGGATTTGGGTAGTTTGATGAGATCACGTTAAATAACGAATGCACTGAGCAGTGAAACCGCTGTGTCAGGCTAAGGATTAATCCCGGGACTTTCTTTCTCTTTTTCCTTTGGCTTGTGTCGCTCGTTCTTAAAATGTAACAATTATGTGGCGATTTCTCCACGCAGCTGGTTAGCGATGTAGAAATGCAGACTACGCATGAAGCAAAGCCCTGTGCGATGTGTAACCAGGATTCATACATGTATGGATTGCTTAGATCTGTAACATTGCTGCCCATCTTTAGAAAAGCTTTTATCAAAATATATACAGTTGTAACCTTTTCATTTTTTCCTTTTCCAACATAACTGTTCATTCCCTGAAGTTGTTACAGACAGCCCTGTCCAAAGACAGCTTTAACGGCTTTTCCGTGGCTGACAGCCCTTCGTGAAGTGAGAGTTGGCTGCGGTCTAACCCCTAAATTCGCTATGCATTATAAAGGGTCTTCCTTGACATATCTGTCTGCAGGGAAGACCAAGCTGGTCCTGCATCATGTATTCTTCAATAATACGCTTTATACAGACTTATCCAATATTCATCCAGGGAGATGAGGCTTGTCTGCCAGGACCCTCTTTAGTGACTGAAGCCCCTCTTATAGTACAGTATTATGCCTTCTCTCCACTGTGTGCCTCAATCATTAAATGAAAAAGGTAATAATCGTTACCCTGATGCTACCGCGTGATTAGTAACATCTTCGAGACATATGCAACTGCATACATCTGCTGCTGATTTTTCTTGTAATGATCCGTCTGAAACTAACTCTGATAACACGCTTTTATGTGTATGAAGGCTTTGGCCGTTTTTGGTGCTTTATAAGTAAAAAAGTCCTAGTACTGATAGCAATGACTAAAATAAACCATCGCACAGATTTCACTTGACATCGGTGACACAACGTATTTGTATGTGATTTATGTCAATGTTTCGTTTTCCAGTTTCTTGGCAGTTTGAAGCAATTGACTTACCTGGATCTGTCCAAGAACAGCATAGAGGTGATGGAGGACGGGATCTCCGGCTGTGAAAGCTTACAGGACCTGCTGCTCTCTAGCAATGCGGTGCAGCAGCTTCCAGACACCATCGGTGGGTACCTTTCAGCAAATGCAATCTCCTGCTGTTCTTGTTGTGTCAAGCGCAGTATATCTCTTATTGCAATGATCGTTTGTTCCTTCTAGATCACTTGGTATATCACAAAACGAGCGTTCACATTGTAGCACTATGGTTTTTCTGTTGTGATTTTATCATAGATGTCTACATCCCATCATTCTTAGACAAGTATTAAAAGAATTTCCTTAGAGGCACTGTACTTGCTGTTTGTTGTTATTATTAGGTATGATTAAACTGATTGATTTAAGGTTAAAACCCAGTACACGGCTCAAGTAATAAACGTAATAAATATGCATGGCTAAATTGATCACCTGAGATCATTGGAATATTAAATGCTGTGACGGCATCTCAGTAAAGTGTAGTAAGCTTTGCTGATTCTGGGTCAGTGTCACGGTCCTTTGGTGGGTACCATGTTGCCCTTTGGGATCTCCGGCTGTGAAAGTTTACAGGACCTGCTGCTCTCTAGCAGTACATGGTACATATTGCCCTTTGGGGGTACCCTGCTGTTTGGGGGGTGCCCTGTTGCCCTTTGGATGCTCTTTTTTGTATTTAGGACACATATACATATATATATATTTTTCATGCAGGTGCACTCAAGAAATTAACAACCCTGAAAGTGGATGAAAACCAGTTAATGTACTTACCGGACTCTGTTGGCGGGTTAGTATTTGTTTGACTGTTTGATGCTGATAAATGTGAGTAATATAAATCTGACAAATGCTTCAACAAAAGTGTATCTTGCTTTTTAAAGGAAAACAATAAAACCATAGCATTTTCCAACATCATTTTATTATAGAAATGGAAAATCAGCACATTTTTTTTCTTTTTCCCCTGATATTTTTTTATATGCACCTGTGCAAGTTATCAAACCATGCCAGAGGCAAGTCGCATACACATAGATTTCCAAACTGACCACGTCAAGACCCAAGGTGTCGGTTTCACGGATAAAGTATCATTGTTATAACGCGACGTACTGTCAGTACCATATCTCCATCTGCTTGGCTCCGCGATGACATTTTATTTTTTTACAGCCATTTTGACCAGCAACCATGAAGTGTAAACCATAGGCCAGAGGTAGTCCAGGTTGGAATAATGTTATGTATTGACAGGGCTCCCTCCTTCCTAGGTGTGGTCCAGAAACATTTTAGGTTTCTATATTGCGTTAAAGAATGCCTAAACTGGCCTGGCGTGGTCTGGCTGTAAGAGAGAAGGACCTGTTTCAATATGTATGTAGATAGAAACTTAAAAACGTACCTCTTCCCATAGACTTGTTTCCCTTGAAGAACTGGATTGCAGTTTCAATGAGATCGAAGCATTACCTTCCTCGATCGGGCAGCTTTCTCAGATACGGACATTTGCAGCTGATCATAACTTCCTAACGCAGCTGCCTCCGGAGGTATGACACGCGTTATAATCGTGTAATAATCGTGTAATAATCGTGTGATTGTGAAAGGGGTATATGACATGTACGTGTTTTGGTAAGAGGCGTGCATGCGCACCTGGCTGCTGTTATGGTTTATGTGGTGCCAGGGATATCACTGTCACAGTGGGCAGCCATGTTGCTAGTCCAGCATCAGACAGAGATGCCTTCTGCAACATTGGGGGCTACAGCAGCTCCATGCGGGCCTCCGCTACGCTAATGTGAGCATTAAAAGTATGAAGTACAAATTATCAGTTAAAATGGCAAGCTGTCTTTGGAAATACCAGAAGCATCGTGAATTAGACGTCCGATTTGTAGCTAAGAAATACCGCGTCGGCAGTGCTATCTCCAGAGGTACGTTTGTCATGAAACTGGAGAAAACAATCAATGTATTTTTGTGCTCCGTATTTTACGTTTTAATCTCATAATGTTTCAGATTGGTAACTGGAAGAATGCCACAGTGCTGTTTCTTCATTCAAATAAATTGGAATCTCTCCCGGAGGAAATGGGCGATATGCAAAAACTCAAGGTCGTCAATTTAAGTGACAACAGGTCAGTGAAACGCTTCAAGTACGCATCAACGCATCAAGTATGTGAGTTACCTAGCCGTATAGTTTCCAGTGGCCCTGTGTCATAGGTCTGTTCTTCAGGAGAACTATTGGCTGCATGTACACCGTGACTGTGTAGCCCGTCTTACCGACTTACTGATATTCTCTTTTTGTTCAATGTGTGCAATTATTAGAAACGTACCACAAAAACCCATACAGAGTCACATAAGCTTTCGGGGTCTCAGTAGTTTGTTCAGATGAAAGACGAGCTCTCAAAAGCTTTGACCTCTATCACCCTTAAAACAAAGACTTCATATGTGCCAACACTAATCTTTTCTTACACCTATGTACCGATCAGTGTGTTTGAAAGGTATACACATCAGAGTGGTTTTGCTCTGTTGCAATAAGTTCAGAAGTGCGCAAACGATAGTAAATGGTAGTAATTTCCTTCCGCCTGCTTTCTGAGCAATTCCTGTAGATCCTTCTTAAGCTCCCTCTGAGGTAGGTAACAAGACCTACATAATCCTGGTTAGGTCTGTTTAATACTGGTTAATAGCCCAGGCTGTTTTCTTTTAAACTAATTTAAATCCAGCATTTCACTATAGCATTGGGGCTTGTGTTTCAATCACTTTCCATTCTACGTTAAAATACAAATAGATAAGTGAAGCGCATTGTAGGATTCAACGCCCATTAATAAATACCATTCTTCTTCAATAAACTGTAACAGGGTCCTGTGCTGTCCTTATAATCAGGACAGAATATGTTGTCCAAGTTCACATGTGGCTCGTGTTCAACCATCCAGCATTTCTAAATGGGTGAATTGTTTGCATGCTCTGAATACTGTTCTGTTCTTGGAATGCCGAGATGACTTAACACAGAAAAGAATCAATTGAGACACAAGACGTGTGTGTATGTTTATGTATTTTGTATGGTTAAAAATAGCAGGGAGTTTGGCGTTTGCCCTGGTCTTTCCATAGTGTCCCATAGATATAAATAGTTTGCAAAACCTGCATTGTAACCCTATTACTCCTAAGCAATTACGCCAGTTTGCATAATCCTATTGTGACCCACAAAGAAGTTATTGTTCTGATGTTGTACCCGCACTTCATTTCAGAGCTAGGAAAATAAATCTCATCGTCATCTGTTTTTTTCCTTTCTCTAGACTAAAGAATTTGCCCTTTACTTTCACAAGGCTGCAGCAACTCACAGCTATGTGGCTGTCGGATAATCAGGTGGGTGCTACGATGATCTCTTACTGACCTTTCCTCCCACCCTGCCGCCTGCTTCCCCGAAGACATCTCAAATGCCTACCTGCCTACCGTCTGGTTGAAAAACCTATAATGGCAGGGAGAGATAGATCTGGAACCGAGTAGCATGTTTGAGCTGTTTGTTCCTCCTTGGACTGTGATGACACGAGAGCTTCATTACATTGAGGGAATACTGGGAAACAGTATCACTCGAAATACTCCTTCTGTTCATAATGTTTGGGAAAATGCAGTCATTCACCAGACCGGGGCAATAAAGCCCGTCAGCTCCTGTAGGTCTACAACACCCATGATGTTCAGGCATTGGCGTATGGCAAAGCATCAATGTGTTCAACAACAGCTTCTCGGATTAAAGATCTGTACCAAAAAACAATCTTGTGTCAAGATACAGTTTTTTTTTTTTAATCCTAACATAGTTTAATGTTTTCTCCATTCAGTTTTATGCTGACTTTGGAAATGGATTGCGTTTTTTTGTAGCTAATTTGGTCTGTATATAGCTGCATTGCTTTCTGTGCCCAGAATGTCCTGTCTGGCCCCTGATTTTTGGATATGTTTTTGCATACGCTCCATCTTTGTCTTGTGAATGCAGATGTACAACAGGAGGCACGGGATATTTAAAAGTTATCACAATGATGCATACATGGGAGATTCAGGGTGCTTTGCTCGACATAGTTCTTCACTTTTATCATGTTTTCTATGGAGAAACAGCATTTTTTACATCTTTAATTACATATCTGGATCCCGGTTCTAGCTGAAAAATATATTACCGTGAAAGTGAATATTGGCTTTAATGGCTTGCCGTTAATGTTTTAATCTTAATGCATGAAATAAACCGTTCACTGGACAAACTCTTCCGTTAACTAGTAATTATCTTTGTGTTCTAGTCCAAGCCTCTTATACCACTCCAGAAAGAAACGGATCAAGACACACAGAAGATTGTCCTGACCAACTACATGTTCCCTCAACAGCCAAGAACAGAAGAAGGTATATACATTCCTATTTGTTCGCGTCTGGCTAAACGGCGCAATATGTGTGAATTACCGAATTCTCATAGCGCAGCACTACTGGTTTGACTGTCACTTACGTGGCAGGGGTATAATGCCATTATGTGGTGTATTAAAAAGGCATTGCAACGTATCCCAAATTCTTCGGTAAATCTGTTTGCTGTGGCACGGGATCCACTACGGGTAAGCTGGGCTGTCGGCAGCTAAATCTACCCATCAGGGAGCTTGCATGGAGCAGGGAATGGCGACAGAGAAGCGGGAATACCTGCATGAACATTCACAGTGCACTCTTATTCTTAAAGAACTGCAACCTCTTTTAAGCAAATCCAAATGATAGTTCTTCTTAAATGCACTTATTTTCTAGTATGTATGAATCCAGTCTTAAGATTTTATTTAGTACAATCTCTCCAAAGGTAAAGTTAGGTTATTAGTTTATTTGGGGTTAGGTGTGGATCCCAGAACATGCACATATAATAACCATTCTGAGTTTAATGAGTGTATGAGAGGTATGCAGCGATTCCGTGCGTTGCACGCCGCGATCGGAATTAAAGCCTTTCACCGGTATTCTGCTGTTATTACACTCGCTGTTTGTACAGATTGCTTGAAGTGTTTCATGGTAATTCACTTGGGTAATAGCGCTTTGTATTGTGTTAACGTGCATTCCGTGTCCGACGTCCTCGTGGAATGCAGACTGCGGCCCTTATAACAGCAAAGGACTATGTAAACAATGTAACACGGCCCTTGCCTGGGTCTTATGGGGGCCCCCACGGCATCTTGGTGCACGTGTCCCCTAATCTCCTGTTATTGATATATGTAAAAAATAAAGCATCATCTGCCCTGAAGTTGCTTTCATACATGTGAACCCAACCAAGACTTTTATTAGGAAGGTGCTTATTGATGTGTGTGTGTGTGTGTAAATATATATGTATATATATATATATATATGTGTGTGTGTGTGTGTGTATATATATGTGTGTGTGTGTGTGTATATATATATGTATGTATGTGTGTGTGTATATATATATATAAATAATGATACGGCGGAGGTGAGCACCAGGAATTTCGGGCTGTGTGCTGACCCTGTCGGTGCCGGTTTCCCAAGCGAAGCCCTTCATATAACGCTCTGTGTGATTGCTTTGCAGTTATTTTCTCTTCTGACAATGAGAGCTTTAATCCGTCGTTGTGGGAAGAGCAGCGGAAGCAGAGGGCTCAGGTGGCCTTTGAATGTGACGAAGACAAAGATGAACGGGAGATTCCAGCTCGGGTCGGTATTCCCGAGACGTTCAGTTCCGCCATGAAATTACATTTACATAAGTACCTTTAAGTTAACTCTTCTGAGACCGCTCTGTGCAGCGTTGGACAAGCCGTGCGGTTGGCAGATGTTAAAAGCTGGGTACACCCAGAGAGGGACACGCTTACAATTTCTTGTGTTGGTCAAGGGAACTTAAATGTATTTTATGGACACATTAATACACACTTTTCTACTTTGTCAGCAGTCATTTAACTCCATACCAGTCATTCGGTCTCCGTAATATTCACGCAGGCTGTCTTTGGGTCGGGATATTGTCTGCGTTGTCACATTTCACAGAGAATCCCAAGGGCTTAAAAACACATTTGAATTTACCTCTGGGCGTTTGTGTGTCAAACAGGAGGGCAACCTGAAGAGATATCCCACGCCGTATCCCGATGAGCTGAAGAACATGGTAAAAACTGTCCAAACCATCGTGCACAGGCTAAAAGATGAAGAAAAATTAGAAGAAGCAAATCGAGAGATGAAGCTAAACGAGTGCCAGCCACTTACAATGAGAGACGTCGGTGTGAAGGTTGGTCCATTGTTTTAAGATACACATCGGTACAATCCACCTTTAGAGCGTCTCAGAGACCTAGAGATACCGGACGGCACACTGCATTGCGATGCTTCATACAGCCTTCTGGGTGCAGCCGGAGAACCGAGATATTAACAGCGGGTGTTTAGGTTTTTTGCCTTATACGTTTAGAAACCCCTGCTATATGCTCTCTGTAGGCTGCATGCTTTATAGATCTTATGCTAAGATCCTGTGTTAGTCACTAATACACAAGCTAAAGCCATAGAAATAGTAAAGACATTTATAATGGACTTTTATTGAATTATTGTTTTTGATAATGGGTCAAGTGGATCGTTCTCTGAATCTTAAATTTGCACAAAGACAATACGTTTCTTTGATACACTGCATGATGCTAATAATCTGCATGCGTGGGTTTATTATTATTAGAAGTAAAATGATTATTATTGTCCTGCTTTAACAAAGCAGAACAACGATCTGCATTCCACAGATTCCTCCTCGTTTATGTATCAGAGGTTGTATTATGGGTTTTTGGGGGTAATTAATTATGGGAAAAGTGGCTCTAACTTTGCCTTCTATTGTTTAGTTCCCCCAGTCATCACTCTGCATGAATGAATTTCTTATTTTCTTTAGACATCAGAGGTTGTCCCTATTAAAAGTGATTACGAGGACAGGAATATAGTGGAAAACTGCACCCAGAAGACAAGTGAATCAGAAACCGAGACTGACGTTGGAAATTCAGAGTCGACCACTCTCGTTAAAAATTTGTGGAACACAAAAACCGTTGTCAACCATGAAGATACGTTTGAGGTATGACATTATGAGCTTTTCTACAACGTCTCGTGGCAAAACACGGTAAATGATTTAGAAACTGAAGGACTACGCAATGGATGCATAGATAGTGTGATCAGAGAATAAAGGTCTATCTTACCTTAAATGAGGAGCTTGCTTGGTCCTGCGCAATGCAAACTGAAATGAGCTCAATCTCATGCAAGTCATGAAACAAACAGAGTTATGCTTTATGTAGAACTGGCTCTTCTTGATCATAAATTTGGCTCACTTGTTACTGCGGACCTTAACTCATTCTCACTAGAGACCTGTCGTTTGACACAGAGCAGACTCACTCACCTGAGGAGCCGCACCACAGCAATTACAAAACAAAGCTAGTCGTTCCTTCTGTCAAATTCAGCTGAAGAAAGGAAAAACAAACTATATTGCAGAAGACTTGGTTGAAGATTAGACGTTTTCACTTTCCTGTTAAATGTGTTATTTTGTGCGCCGCAGGAGTCTGAAGACCTGTCTTACGATGAAGAAATGAAAATGGCTGAGATGCGACCTCCGCTGATAGAGACTTCAATCAATCAACCGAAAGTGGTGGCACTGGGAAATAATAAAAAAGGTGAGGAGGCCTGATTTGTAAAAAGAGATAGGGTTACAAAAAGCATCTGTTTATTGCAAATTCACACATAATCATGTAACGTGGCATGTGCATTCAATGCATCTCCAGCCGCTGTCGGTTATGCGTTAGAAGAAGTATAACCCTGATGGCCGTCAGCAGATTTAAAGTGTTGGATCTCCGTAGTAATAATATGAAGTGATAAGAGAGAGACGGCAGCGTGGGAGAGTGCATAGGTTTATAGATCTTTTGTTACATAGTTCTGTTATACATATGTAATCCTGAGAAGGATACCTGGTTGGCTACCTTGCCAGCAATATCTCCAATACGACACCCGGGACGATGGAAGATGCAATCGTTTTTTGTTAGGCAGTTGTCCCAAGCGGCCGTTCTTTGTGACCGGGTGCCCTATGGAACACTAGCCGGCTGTATGTAATGCAGTGTATTGATTCTGGAAGTCTGTCTGTAATTACTGTTGCATTTGATGATCTGTAAATATTAGGTTTGTCAATATGGACACGTTTTCATTCCCTTCCTATTGAGAAATACCAATTGCAAAGGAACTTGCAAAGTAGTTTGGTAATATTTCTTCCAGACCTTCATCCTAAATGGGAGTTCACACTGTGTATGTTTGTTTTAAACAAATGTTTTTTCGCAAAAGGGTAGAGTGATCAAGCTAATAAAATACAGCATTCTAAAAAAAAAAACACATCCGTTTAAGGCTATTTATTCCATGTTACAATGTGTCAATGGTAGAATGGTGCTTGGAATATCAAAATACATGTTCCAGCTTGCAGTGACGTAACAATGAAGGTTTCAGGAACGGTAATCTGTTTCTACTGGGTCCCAAATCCCGCTGGGTCCCTCAGCTCTGCGCTGCTGCTGCCCCTTAGTGGTTATTCAGGATGTAGCAGCGACATGGAATGGATCTGGGTTTTCTGCTCCCTCAAAAGACCAAAGCAAGAGACCCCGGCCTGAGCACACGAGACCTCACAAGAGAGTGCAAGCCTTGAGGCCAAGTCATGTTTTATGGGTGCTGTGGGCATAAGACCATCTTTCAAACTGTGTAGCAGAATAAATCTTTATACAGCTCCATTGCCCGCACATGAGACTTTTCCATGAGTTTGATTCATCATTTTCCTATTACCCTACTTTCATTGTCATCAGAACAGTGGTCAGTATTGTTCTTTAGACTTTATTCCTTCATTCTACTAGTAATTTAGGTTAAAAACACCGAAAAGTCCTGATTTTGGTACTCCTTTCCCAGAAAAGTCAGTTAGCCTCTTCCAACAGACTTTGTTGAACAGATTGATATATTATGTTTCAGATGATGTTAAAGATGCAGACTCTTTGTCTGACGAAGTGACCCACAACAGTAATCAGAACAACAGCAACTGCTCCTCGCCATCCCGGATGTCAGATTCTGTCTCTTTAAACACAGAGAGCAGCCACGACACATCACTCTGCTCACCTGAAAAGGAGTCCAACATTGCCATGAATCTCAAAATCAGGTCTGTTCACCTTTCATTTTTCTAGCTAGTCAGAATGCTGCTCCTTGAATGATGAGTTGATGAGATGTCCGTGGGGTCCTTTGCCGGTGTTAGATCAACGTGCAAACTGTTCCTTTAATCTTTAATTCCCTATTGCCCCCTAAATAATTCTGTAGAGTATTTTGGCTTCACCCGTTTCATCTTGATAGCTTTTAATATTTGTTGCATATCTCAAGCGCTGTCCGTTCAGCAAATAATGCGAGTATAACCCCCCCCCCCGCTCATGAAAATTACATTGGGACATTGCGCTTGACATTTGTAAATGTGCATGAAAACCTGATAACATATTGAACCATAACAGTTACTTTCTAGTACTTGTTTTGTAGAAACAAACTGGTGCTGTTGTTGAAAGTGTGAATTTCTATATAGCCACTAACGTTCCATCATTCTCTTGTAGACAAGAAGATGAAAATTTTAACAACCTTTTGCATAATGGAGGAAAACTAGTCACGGTCGGAGAAAGTGAGAGAACTGAAATCCCAGATGGAAAAGACAGGATAATAACCAACGCCGATAAATCCCAGAACTTAAATCAAATTAATAAAAACATTTGCAGCATCTCCAGTGAAGATGTGATACATCACAGCGCCCGGGGAGGATCACTGATTTCCCAGGAAGCTGAATCGGATAAGGACTTTACCAATTATAAAGAAAAGGTCAAGGCGGAACTCTTTGAGAACAGGCGTAAGTACTCTGGTATAGGCGATATGAATAAAATCAATGGGCATTCGTTGGATGAACCCATGTCTCCAGACACAAGTGATCCTGCCAGGAGCATGTCAGAAGATTCAGTGCCTTCTTATGACTTGTGTGTTTCAAAGAGTACGGACGATCTGTCATCCCCTCTAGGAGATTCTGTGGGCTCGGTTGCAAAGTCTCAGAGTACTACTAATATCAAGACTGGAGCGCTAAGGATTTACGATATCCTCAGTGAACCGGGTTCTCAGCAGCAGGCATCTCAGGGGAAACCTGTCAATTCTGGCCCTGAAGGACAAAACATTGTCCGGAGTAAGTCGGCTACCCTTCTTTATGATCAATCATTGCAAGTGTTCACTGGCTCATCTTCATCTTCCGATCTGGTCTCTTCCACAAAGAAAACTGTTTTCAAATTTGATTCTAACCACAATCCTGAAGGGATGTACCAAGCGCGAGGTCCATCAGGCTCTCAAATGACTGCTGTGCCTCAGTATAATGTTCAGTACAGCAGCAACGCCGCAACCAAAGACAATCTATGGTCGCAGAAACAAAATACCCCTATTGAGCAAGGTAGCTTGCCGCCGCCACCACCTCGTTTGCATATGTCAGAGAGCGTTGATAGTCCCACCTATGTGAAACATTCTGCAAACATGAACTTTTCCAATCATAACAACGTAAGATCAAGTACTATGTACAATATGCATCAGAGAATGGGACCAAGACACGTGGAGATGTGGGCTGTGTCTCCAAATGACCGCGTTCTCCAAAGCCGTAACACTCTTCAGCGACAAGGCAGCGTGTCTTCAAATGCTTCTGTTTCGCTGGGGGATGTAGGACCTGCAAGGCGAGTGCTTGTGCCGGAGGGGGATTATATGACCTACAGAGAGCTACATACGATCGGCCGGGCTGCTCACGTGATGCCAGGTCCCCAAAGACCAATGTCTGCCAGGACCTACAGCACCGACGGGCCAAACGTTCCCAGGCCACAAAGCGCACGGCCTTCTGTTAACGATATTCCTGAGAGAACGATGTCTGTGAGCGATTTTAACTACTCCAGGACTAGCCCGACAAAAAAAACAAACTCTAGGGTCAATTCTGAACACTCATTACTGGAGCCACCAGGGAGAGGTAAAGTTCCTCACGACTGGAGGGAGCAGGTACTACGGCACATTGAGGCAAAAAAACTAGAAAAGGTAAGCCAATAAACCTTAACTATAATAAATGTACGTACCCTGAACGGCACACCTTCCTCAATATGGGGAGCTTGTTCCCATCTAAATATTTCCCATAAGCCGATGAGTCGGTAGACACGGCCATACTGTGCGCTGGCGCTGCTTCTGAGCAGGCGGGTGACCTTGTTACAGTATCGATACCCAAGGAAACCATTACAAAGCTCTACTGTGTGCGCTTTCTTTTATACATCTGTCTTTATGGTACACACATTATTATAACATTACTTTGTCAGAATAAGACAGATGCCGTAGAGGTGAGACAGGAATTTACAAGTGTTTATAATAAATGTTATTTCAAAGCCGGCAAATTCCCAAGGGGAAGAGGTGAGAATGGTATCTAATCTATAGAACATAATAATATATACGGTGGAAACCTGGATCCCGGGGTTTTTATTTTTTTTACACACTGTAGGAAGAGAAGATTTCTCAGCTGCTCTTGACGTCTCCTGCTCAGGAAATTTTCACGTTTCAGCACAAAGGAGAATTGGTTCCGTCTTCATGCTCCATATAGAATGCAGTTTCCTAATCTCAATTAACTGTGTGTCTCTAAAACCATAGGAAACCAGTAGCGTCACGGTGTGATCGCATTGTTGGTTTACTGGGTAAAATCGGTGTCTCTTCTCCAGGCTCGTTGCAAAGTAATCATGAAGGCTACAAAAAGTGTTCTTTCGCAGTAAAGTGTATTTCCGAGCTTAGGTTTGGGTTAAGCTTTGTAAGGCATGGCCGGCTCGCTAAAGGATAAATGCCTGACTGAACCATGTCCACGAAATCTTCATACAAGGAGGATGTTTAGAGCGTAAAAGCTTTTGGTTGTGCCGACGCTTACTCGGGGTGTGTTTCGCTGCTGCGTTATGTGCACCTGCGTGAGATTCATGGAGTCATTACAATTTTTTATGGCATGATCAAGATGTTCTGCATCTGCCCGCAATCCTTTATTCCACGTGGATTGTTTGTTACCTTATGTGACCTGAAGCACATTTAAAGCTATTATTAGCGACGCAGTAAATCTGCAAGCGGCTACATCACATGTACCAATTTCCCATACGGCCTCTAAAAGAATGTCATAAATGAAATGGTTCTTTCGGTTCCGTTCTCTTCGGGTGATTTGTTCGAAGAGACATTTTACCAGGGTTACCACGAACGTACCAAGCAGTAAAGCACAAGAACACGTTGGTAAGAGCTGGAAGCCGGTCCGTTGTGCAGCACGTGTGTCTGTGGAAATGAACGGGTCTTCATTCATAGCATTACAGTGACTGCGGTCAGATACCCAGCAATACGTCGCTGCCTTCTAGTGGTTATTTGGCAAATTACCATCCTAATCAAAATGTACAGGGACGGCTCGGGTAACGCGGTATTTTATGCCTGAGAGAAAATGAGAAAATAGAGCATTGATAATAATTCTGGGGAATTCTGAATGCGTAAAGACAAATTAAAACAATCAAGTGTTTTTCTTTATGTTCCTTCTTGGGATTTCTTCACTGTGTGTTTGAAGGTGAATTGAAACATTAAAGCATTAAAAATGGGCCAGTACTCCAGGAAGGGTTGCGGTGGCAAAGGTTAATGGCTTCACGAATGCACATCATCTATACATTATATAAGAGAGGCTTCACTGAACAATCCACAAGGATCACTAGAGAAATGTTTCTGCCGCAGCTGCCTGACCCTGTTGGGCATTTAACTGGAACTTTGATGGAAGCCGCATCTGATTAAGCTGGGTTCGAAGACTGGAAAAAGGCCCCAGTTCTTAATAAAGAGAAGCGGCATGCGAAGCGTGTTGTGTTCTATGCAGATACACCAGTGCGTTTTCATAGAACGCCATTATAGTGCCTTCTATGGCAGAAGTTCTGGAATCAAGGGGCCCGTCATCATAACCGCCCCGAAGAAATGCTAAAATAATTCCCGCAGAGATTTATGACAAAGCCTTTCCAATTTCTTGGGTCTCACCTCCTCTTCCCTGCCCCAGAAACTAACCCCAGAGTCTCTCAAACCACTGACTGTAAAATGGGTACGGCTAAAATGTACCGTAACTTACAGCGACTGTTCCTCACGTAACACTGTAACGCATGGCCGCATTGCCTTGGTCGCCTTTTTGTTTGGTTTTCTACGTGTATTTTTTTTTTTTTTTTACGCTTTGATGGCTTACTGGGTGAGAACATATAACTCTATAAACGTCTTACAGGAGTGCTCCAGCCCGCCATTTATTGAAAATGTATAGTGGAGTCCAAGGCATGGATGCAGATATTCTTAACATATTGAAGAACAGGATTTGCACAATGTACTCCAATGTGCATTTCATGTCAAAACAGGGCCGGATCAGTCCTTTAACTCATAAAATGTGAACACAGAACACAGTCGGTAAAATCTGTTTCAAGTAGCATGTCCACCAAAACACACCTTGGTTCCCGAAGTGCTCCGTCGTACATAAACCCCTCGGTGTATAAACGTTGCATGCTGAGTTATTGTATACGGTAATGACGCGCACCATCCGACTACACTGCTATGTATTGTGTATTTGCATGTTGTGTGCCGCAGAGTGGCTCTGTGTTAACCCGTTGTGTCCATGCATGCCTTACTAATCTGTGTTGTCACATCTGTCCCTCTCTATTCAGAGCATGCTCTCCAGGTCCTTTAATTCCACTTACAGTGCAGCCAGCAGCTCTCTCTATGGCAGCTCTAGAGATCTGCATGGCAGCCAGGGCAGTGTTGCCTTAAGTGTTGCTGACAGAAGAGGTTCTGGTGCACATATGCTTCGTGTGAGTAAACACTTCCGGTGGTCTTTTGGGGGAGTAACTACATGCTACCATGGGATGGGATCTGTGTTAGCGTGTGTTGATGGTATGGAATAGTCCCAGCCAGCACTGGATCTACTAAACAATAAAACGAAAGAGACCCTTAATCTTGGGGTCTTTCGTAGTTGGGTAACAGAAAGCAGTCATTACAATTTATTCAAAAATAAGAGTAGATAAACCATTTAGTGTTTTTTGGGGGTTTTTTTTATACCAAAACCCATCATCCTTACGATTTTATAAAGGGAAAAAAAGCATTGACAGGTTCCTTTCAACAATAAACCAATAATTGGAAACACAATTACATTTCACACGTTTGGTTAGCAGACATTTCTGTATCTATGTCACATGTGCAGGGCTAAAATCACATGATTATTGTGCGGCACGGTCCCTCACTATATACCCATCAGCCCTTTCCTCTGGCTCCTAGATACCGCAGTAAGGTCCTTTATTGGCAGATCTTTACAGATCCTGGGTAACATTTTGGTGATGACTTCCGTTGGTCTAATCAGTCTTTGGCAATGTAATATTCCACTGGCAATGTGCTTATTCTGTACAGAATAAAAAGGCAGGTGCAATGCTCTATATCCCCAAATGCCACAATAATGTGTATAGAAACATTGTTTTTTTTCCCTCCTCAAATGAATTCCATAGCTTACCAGTAGGTCATTAACAAGACATTTTATGCGATTTTAAGTCCTGACCCTCTAGTGATGCGTCTAATCGCACCATCCAAACCCAAGTGTCCCCACAAGTGACCGCGTGAAATGTCTGGAAACCTGTTCTACACATGTGAAATATTCTCATTTTGTTTCCATTTCCATAAAGCGGCTTCATTATCCCGTGAGATGCGGCTTACAGTCCACAGGACCAAACTATCAGCATCAGTTCTCTACCTTCTGGGGGAGTGGCTTAATGGAGGGGTGGAGCTAGCCAGACATAGGGGCAGGGTAGCCCCCAAGTAGGAGGGTAGTGGGCATGGCCAAGCAGTGTCCCCTGTCTAGAGAATAAAGAAACTGACCCGGAGCAGTAGGGAAGGAGATGGAGGTGTGTAAATGGTTTGGCGTTGCGAGCGCGGTCACTCCAGTTACGTAGGGCTGTTTTAGGAAAGGGGAAAAAAAGGTACTTGGGGCTGATACGGGAGTTCATTAACCTGGGTGAAAGGACGCCATTTAACTCGCTTAACTGCATTATGAAGGGACAGCCATGGCACGTTCATCCCGCAGGAAAGGCTCAATGTTTTCCAGGTCACACAAATTGCTGACCATCGCAGCAAAGTGTTACCCTGCAGTATGTGGAATGCATAAACTCCAATAGCTCTAGGTTATACGCATTTCACAATGCTGGGCAGCCGTTTGCCCGGGCTGGGTAGCAATATGTACAATGGCCGAAGTGCTCGCTCTCATAGTAACATAAGGAATGTTTCCTGTCACCTCAGCTCGTGTTCCACTGAATAAACTATATGCATTATTCATTTAAACTAAAAGGTCGTATTTCTATTAGTTCTGGAACTTGCAGAACTAGGACTTATTAAATCAGTTTATTATGCTGTATTATTTATCTATGTTTCATCTGGTTTCAACACCGTGCATTGCAGTCTATTCTGGTAATTTATGGCTTTTTTTAAATGCCTGCTTGTTCTAGGCCTTGAAATAAGCTGCTCAGCAAATTTAGTTCTACAAAATAAGGAATTCTGAAGCTGAAGCTATAAAACTCCGCTACATGACAGCGTTTCTGCTATTTTTATTATTGGATGTTCAGTATACCAGCGTTCATGTATCTTAGATAAACATATTTTCCAAGTAAAAATATAGTTGATTTGACTGTTCTGATTAAAAATGAATGTGTTCATTGTAAACTCAAGTCCTGTGGGCAATAGCATCATTGTGTTTAGCATCTGAGAGTAATGGGAGTTTCAGTCCATGCACGGCTACAAGGATACTCGGCAAAGTCTGTATGCAAACATGATTTGTTCTGTTGTTTTCCCCTTTATTTATGGTCTTTTACCTTCTCCCCAAAGCACCCGCAGGCTGGCAGCACCGGAGAGCCGAGTCAAGACGAGGTTTTTGTTTCTGGGCAGCAGAATTACTCGACCCTGGTCCGCAAGGAAGGCGCTGCAGATGGCGTGAAGAAGGTAGCTGTGGACACAGCATGCATGTTGCTTTCAACCATCCTGTAAACAGAATACTAGTTAAAAACAGATCTATATTCTGCATATATAATTCCCTTACTCATGGTATAAAGCGTGAGTAGAACACTTTTTATACTTTCACACGCACTTCATCAGTCGGAATGTTCACTAATGTAAGCAATTGTCTTCTAAATCCTTAATCTGCGGTCTGCCAGGGAAAATAACTTTCCTAGCATATTTGTATATGAGAAAATGTTAGCGTTCATCACCCGTTTGCTGCCAGCTGTGTTCATTGTTTATTCAGAACATAATACAAAGAATTTGAAAGTGGGTTAGAACCATTTAGCTCTTAAAATCTTCCTGTGTTAAGTTGTAGTGAAAAAGGATTTTTATTTATTATAATGTTATACAATTTTTTCTGTCTATGAATGTCTTATGAGTTAAAACATCTATTATTTGTAGATGCATATAAGCAATGGTCAGATGTGCCAGCCCACAAGGCCTCAAGCCTCCTATGGTCCACTTCATCATCACCCACCGGTCCAACCAGCTATGGTAAGACATTCTTCCAGCGGGGAGGTTATTCGACTCATCCTTAGCTTAAGGCTGCCCTATGGCCATGGTATTCTCATACTGGCCGCTACAGCAAGAGGAGGTATGATTGATATGAACGTTGCGCTCTATTATGCAGCTGAGCAGTTTTATCCTCTTCAGCCTTAACTAATGTGTCAGTTTTGTTTTATCAGCATTACTGAATTCATAATGTATAAACTAAAGTTATTGTTTCTTTAATTTCTAGATCCGTATAAGACTTCTAAAAGATCCCGAGCTTGGATTTAGTATATCAGGAGGTGTTGGTGGTAGAGGAAATCCATTCAGACCTGGAGATGATGTAAGCATTTATAGTCATGAGTAATGCTGTAATAATGTACTATAAAAATTAATTAATGCAGTGTGTGTTTTATATGTACTTTAGAATTTTATTTTTGTCTTTGATTTATTTATATATATATATATATATATATATATATATATATATATATATATATATATATATATATATATATATATATATATATAGCTTATACATTCATACCTACATACACTATATGGACCAAAGTATTGGGACATATCTGTTATTTAATTCAGGTGTTTCAATCAGACTCATTGCCACTGGTGTATAACACCAAGCACCTAGCCATGCAGTCTGCATTTACAAACATTTGTGAAACAAATGGGTAATTCTCAAGAGTATTGAAGTATTTCAAGTGCGGGTACTGTGATAGGACGCTGCCTTTGCAATAAGTCGGTTTGTGAAATTTCATCCCTGCAAGATATTCCACGGGCAACTGTAAGTGGTGTCACTGGGAAGCCGAAGTGTTTCGAAACAGAAGAAGACCCCGTCACAGAGCGGGGTCACCGAGTGCTGAGCATATAGTGCGTAGAAGTCACTGGCATTACTATCGGCACAAAAACTGGCGGGAGCTTCATGGAATGGGTTTTCATGGCCGAGTAGCTGTATGCAAGCCTCACATCACCAAGTACAATGCCAAGCAACGGATCTCGCTTTTCTGTTCGGCAGTCTGATGGGCGAGTCTGGGTTTGGCGGATGCCTGGAGAACGTTGCCTGCCTGACTGCATTGTACCAACTGTAAGGTTTCGTGGAGGAGGGATAATGATTTGGGACTGACTTTCAGGAGTTAGGTCCCTTCTTTCTAGTAAAGACAAATTTTATTGCTTCTGCATACCAAGACATTTTGGACATTGCTATGCTTCCAACTCTGTGGGAACAGTTTTGGGGAAGACCCTTTTCTATTCCAGCATGATTATGCCCCAGTGCACTAAAGCAAAGTCCATAAAGACATGATTGGATGAGTCTTGTGTGGAAGAACATGGCTGCACAGAGAGAGCCAGACCTTCTCATCCAACATCAGTGCCCGACCTCCCAAACGCTCTACTGGATGAATGGGCAAAAATTCCTACGGAAACCCTCTTTCCTGTAGAAAGCCTTCCCAGAAGAGTAGAAGCTGCAAAGGGGGACCAACTACGTATTAATGTCTGTGTATTTAGAATGCAATGGTGTAATGGTCAGAAGTCCCAATACTTTGTCTATTATATTGTATGTTTATGTGTATATATGCACGCACATACATACAAACAGTATATATATAAAAATGTATACACTCCTTTTGTATAGGTAAATAGTTTGGTAATGTCTGTTACCTCGCTGGATGGCTTGTCAAGAGTAAACCATGCTTTCTTTTCCAGGGTATATTTGTAACAAGAGTTCAGGCAGAAGGTCCAGCATCGAAACTGCTGCAGCCTGGGGATAAAATAATCCAGGTAGGCTTGACACTTGGCAGTAGCCCTGGTCAGGAGTAGACCATACGACATCAATGAATATCATTAACGCTCATGCTCTCCCCTTGTTTCATGCATCTCCATTTGTGTCTAGTGGGGAGTTTCAGGCAAGTACAGTACTGTGTATGCTGTTGTAAGGGTTAAAACATATGTAAACATAGAAAATAGTAGTGTCCTAGTTCATCAGATTAGCAGATTTTACTTTTAAAAAAGTTACCCGAATCATTTGCTTAATAGTGTAGATTGCTCTTCCTTAGAATTTTTGTGGCATTTCCTCACTCCTTAATATCATTTCATTGTTGCAGTAGGCTGGGGCAGAATCATTTTAGTACTTAATATAGTAATAGACCGTTTCTACCTTGGGCGTCCTGAGGCCTGCTAGGGTTACCTTAGAAGACATTGATAACTTGCACTTGGATTATGTTAGATGATGAGTAGCCCACAGATAGCTCTCCGGCTACCACCAAACTACAACTCGCATGCTCTTTATTCTTTTATTTTTGGCTCCTCTTGATTGAACTCATATTGAACCATGTATAATCAATAAAGGACAAGTAAGATCGTCTTGATTTCTGTTACAGAAGATATTGTGTGTTATGTGAGCTTTTACAGGCCCCAAAATTGAGGAAAATAACTCAAAAAGTCATGTTTGTGTCCCAAAATTAACCACCAAATCTGCCTATCATGCACACTTATGGATGTCGCCCATTGTTTCTTTCTCTCATCAAACTTTCCATAACTTCATTGTAATATCGTAAAATGAATGTATCATTGGTATGCAGGCAGAATTATTAATATAAGTATTACGTTTGTCATTCCGATCTCTCTGTTGTATGGCATTTCAGAAGTGATGATTGGATTCAGTAAAGGCCTAACACCCGTAACAATATTCAGTTACCTTATAAATATATATATTGTAATCCATGTATGAACAAAAGACATGAGACCACTGAGATGTATGTGTGCGGAGTTTGTGAGAATACACTAATAAAGTTAAATTACCTTTTTGTTTTCTTCTTCTTAGGCTAACGGTTACAGCTTCATCAATATTGACCATGGACAAGCCGTCTCATTGCTTAAAAAGTTCCAGAATGCCGTGGAACTGATTGTTTTACGAGACAACTCTGTGTAAAAGCAGAATTTATCGAGGCGGAGGGAATCTGGAAGCCAGCACGTTGTTCAGAGACTTAACTAGCATCAAAACTATTTTTCTATGTATGTATGTCAAAGCAACTTGAAACAAAAAAACATACATGTAGATTTTGGTAAAACTGTACAGAAGAGATTTGTCCGACTTTGTGGTTTTAAAGGAAAAGACCACTGCAGAGAAAGTGAAAACCAGCGTGTCAATCATTTGATCGGTCTTACAGATGAGAGCAAACCTGTGTTTCTTTTGTACAGAATGTAGGTTTATTTTTGGATAACATGCATATTTACTAAACTCTGTGTATATGAGCCTCACCCGTAGCAAGCAAGCAGGCAGATGGCAGAATTGTTTACTGTAGTTATTCTTGCCTTGCTTTCTCTACACCTGGCATCACTGTTGTCATCAGAAAAACCACTAATGTAGATGTAGATAGGAAATAGGAGAGTTTGGCTTTGCGATACGCACGTGTTTTAGACAAACGGATGAGCAAGTAGCTTTGTTGGGTGTGCCAGATAACGTAAAACTGATCATGAATGATTAACAATGCAGGAAATAATGAGGGATGTCTAAAATGTATTTTTGTTTTCTTTTAAGGCACCAATTGCATTTTTGTATTAAGAATTAATTTTTCAACACCAAAAGTGGTTTGATACATGAAGCATATATTTTTTTGCTGCACACGTGTTCGTTGTACCATAGTTTTTTTTTTTTTAGTTTTTTTTAATATTTGTATGGGGTGGGGTGGTATTGGCGAGTACGTGTTATAGATTTCTTCTTCTCGTTACATTGTGGTAAAGATGACCTGTATCAGATGTTACTTTTGACACTCAACTGCTTTGGCATTCCAAATGTGAGAGCATCCGTAAGTCTGGTAAAGAATTGTCTCAACCCATTCCACTGATAAACAAGGTGTCCCTCCCCACGTCCGCTTCCAAAGGTCTACAGAAACTCCATGTTGCAAACGACCTTGAAGCTTTGTGGCCTATCGTTCAAGGAGAACTACATAAATAGTCAGGTCTCGCTTTAGGAAATTGAGATTGCTAGTGTCTGAAGGCACGTGAAGGCGTTGAATAGCTTTCCGTGTTATTCTGCTGCCGTATTCACTGTCTCGAGATGCACGGAGAGGAATTGGCGTTATAAGAATAACCTGGCAAACCTTGTTTTGTGGGACTTTGTTTTGCCTGGCTAAACTTCAAAGGAAATGCCAAGCATCCAGCTAAGTAACCAAAGCAAGTATGTGAAGATGGGGCAACGTTGGTAGAACACAAATTAGAAGGACTTTAGTGTTTTCAGAGGGTCCTGTGGATCTGAATTAATGATGGTGAAAGGGCTCGTCCTACAGGTAACACTGAAATGTGAACTCGAGAAGATGGAGTCATTAAAGGGTTTCTAATTATATTTTGTGATTTCACCACAAGCTGCCTTTTGTTCCTTCTGGCTGTAAATATATTTTCTTTATGGTTTGTCTCACAAGGAACATGTTTCATTTAATACTGTCTCTTACACGAGCGGATAAGGGTTGCAGTGCTTATTAATTCTTGGTTGTAAAAGTCCAGAGATAAGTGCCATAGAAAAGACCAATAACTGTTTTATTTAGGGCTAATGGTCTTTTTTTAAATAGTGTATTAGTATTCTTTTTTTATGTTACTTATTATGAACTTAGGTCATTAACAGATTTCAGGGGTCTTTTCCAAAATCAGAGCCACATAAAGGAATTTTCTAATTTATTTTAATGTTGTAGAAGAGTTAATACATCTCGGACGCTATCCGCAATGAGTACAACGTCAAGTTGACGAGGAATACATAGAATTCGGCGGGTGGGCAGGAGGGGACTACGACTCCTATGAGCTCGCTAGCCGGTCTGTTGCAGCCACCTTTGACTGGAGGTACGGGACCCCAAAAACATTTGAAGTGTGGCCCTTTGGCAATATGTTTAGCCCTTTTATTCAACTGACACGATATTGCACTTGGTTTTAAAAGCAAAAAAAACAAACATTTTGTGTTTCCTGATGTACTGTATAATTTTCATATTTTAAATGAAACCCTTTAAAAACTCTCTGTATATTTTAAACTCATTTTAGTTGTGTCTGAGTGATAGTTATATAGGAATTGCTAAAACTTTGCTTTGTATTCACAGAAATGTGCTGTATTTTGTTACAATTTACATGCTGTGTGAATGGATTAAAACCTGAACAAATGAATGCCTTGCCTAGCTGTGTAATACAGACCCTTAGACGACGTATCATTTCTCGTGTGGTTAGTTAAGAGAAGATTCTCTTTACATCGTAAAACATTTCATCGGACAAGGCATTTTCTTTCATTGCTTTTGGCACAGATTCTAAGCTCTTTAGCATAATGCGCTGATTTTATTTATTTTCCCTGGTCTTTCTATCTAGTGCATTGAGTCCACAGTGTGTCCCAGCCAGCATATATTACAAAGCGGTTAATTACTTTTGTGTGAAAGCACAATTCTTACAGAATAAAGGGGGCATTGTTTAATAAAATATGATTATATGACCTATGCTTGCAAATCAATTAGATGTCATATGGCAATAAGCCAGAAAGTAGAAAGCACTCTTTGTCATCGTCGGTCTGTTTATGGTCATGGTTAATGTGAAAAAATAGTTATAATCGATTTCGACACGGTTCAATGATACCCTCTTAGAATGAATGTGGGTCATATCCAGCTCCATCATTAACTGGCATCAGTTAACGGATAACAACTATCGGACAGTAGTCCCTCTTGGAGTATACTCTCCTGTAGCTAGTTCTATGAGGGTTCCTTTTCACCCCTGTTATATACCATGTTCTAGGATTTAGGATGAGCATATATTGCTGAGAATAAACAGTAAAATGTCAAGCACCTTACAGAAGTGATGCAACAGATTTATTTTTTCTATATAGTCAGGATTTATACTTTTTCCCCAGTGTGATGGTTTTAATCTGCTCCTATTAAGAGGAGCCCAGAGTATACTAGGTGATGCACAGTGTGGTGTGTGCGCATGAGTGTACAGTGTAACACTGCAAGCTTGCATACAGTGCAATGCGGTCTCCAGGTTATTGGTATGGTTGGCGGAAACCTATCTATGCAGAGACGCACACATCCTCAATATGCTTTAGTTTCTACACCACGCAAATAATTCCGAACTATACCGCAGACTGAGAAAAAAAGAATTTCAACTCATTTATACTTTGACTATTTTATGAAATGGTTCCCCATCTATTTATTGTGTAAATAGCCTATTCTCTTATTGACTGGAGTTTCACAGAAATTTGTATATACTTTTAAGGTCTCTGATGGACTTTCATAAGATAGCAATAAACAAAGAATGAATCAAACCCAGCTTTTCATGGTTAGACGTGCTGTGCAGATTTTTTTTTTTGATTTTTTTTTTAATTTTCCTTGTCAACAGCTGTGTAACGTTTTACTGATCGGCATTTATTCAACATTCCAAATTTTGTATATAAGTAAATTGTTTCTCAAGTAACACATGGCAATTAGGAAATAAACTAATACTCTTTGAAACAATGGCTTCTTTTTTTATCTGCCCGTATCCCCAAATCGCTGCCCAGTTTGTTATTGGAGCTTATTTATTAATCTGTTTGCTATAGCAAGCTGTGTATTCTTTTAAATATGACACATTCACTTGTACACATATACAATGCATAATACTGGTTACTTATATAAATGGAAACATGCCTTTTTCTACAGAGAAAAAACTGTGTGTCTATAAGCCTAAAGTTATAGTAAAGCTGCAATGTGAACTGTGATACATTTAATCACAAATAAACATATAAATGGTAAAGACGTGCTCATAAAATACAATAGAATTATAGTGTCCCCACCATGTGAAGTAACATATATAGGAAACGAAGGTGTGAAAAAAAAAATGCATAAAAAGGTACAATCTTTTAAAGGATATAGATATAAAATGCAAATAAGGAGCCGAACCTTATTACGGGAGAAGGCTGTATTCAAAAAGGCAAGATCCAAAAAACGCGATACATACATTGAATGAGAAGAGGTATAATGCCTGTGGGGAGAAATAAATCGGTAAGTGAATTATTGGTGGATGAATGTCAAATATTCTGTCAAAATGTATGTCAAGAAGTCTGTGTTCTCAGGATATGCAATGCTTTATTGCCATCTGGAGCACACAGGCCCAAGCGAGTGGACCATGCTGGTGAATGCAGGCATAAATTGATAGTTTTTAAAAAAAAATAAAGTTATGACATTTAAGGCGCCATATAACACAACTATATGTTTTAGTTTTCTTAGACATTGATAACTCTCTCCAAAGACTCAACATAGAATATGCATTTCCCGGGACTTTCATTCACTGTAGCGCACACAATTATATACAGACATACATAAAACAGATTAAAAAAAGCAACCAGGCTATGGTAATTAAAGAATTTTTGTTATAGAATATCACGCCCTCCACTCCAACACCAAAAGGAACCTCAAAAAGTACTTGCTGCACTTACTCTACGGATTAGGAGGAGACTGTCAGTCAGGGCGGTCTCCTTCTGAGCCTATTGTGACTCCGCGTGAGATGGCCCAACACACAGGGCAGGAGCACAATACTATCACTCACATAGCAAATGAATGGTGTGAGTCGTGACTAGGGCTGACTTTAGGTGTTCAGGCACCCTGTGCGGGCCACCCCTGTGGTGCGCCCTCCCCCATGCCTTCACTGTACCTCTTTTCCACCCTTGTGTAGTTCAGGTATAGATCAACTGAATAAGACATACAAACCCTGCATTTGCAGGTATTGATAAACACACAAAACACATAGTTGCAGGTATAGAGCAACTGAATATCACACAAACCCAGCCTTCCAGGTGTAGATCAAGTAAAAAAATCACAAGGAAACTCAGCATTTAAGATATAGATCAAATAATGCATGGAGACCCTAAACCGCAGGCATAGATCACAGGCTGCACACCACAGAGGCCAGCCCTGGCACCCAGATTGGAAGCATAGGACTTGCCATATTTGTCCCCATACAGCCTCCCTGTGCTAGCTTTGCCCCAAACATTCTCCCTGGGCTCTCAGAGAGGGACAGATCCTCCCAAACCTACCACTGGCAAGGAACATGGTGATAATATTTCTCTCTTGATTTTTTTTTTTTTTTTTGTGGTTTTTTTTGTTGCTGCAGCAAACTCTGTACTGGCATGCGGCCAGAGACCAGACACTTCACGGGATATATATATAGAGTGGGCACACATTAAAATGAAGAAACACCAGCCACTGTAACTAAACGTTTCTTTGCCGGTCACTCTTTTTGTTTTATTTTAGTGGTGGGAAAACACAGTAATAACAACACTGATTGTTAAAAAAAAAAATAATAAAAAAAATATTGAAATAAATGTGAATTTATTAATATGTTTACTTTTAACCATTTAGGGTGTGGTATTACAATATACTGAGAAAAGTGGTCAGAATTACCATAGATGTTTATCACAAAAAGACTAAAGCATCTTAATATGTATAATTTGGAGAAAAGAAGAGAAATAGAAACATGCTGAGATCAGAAGGAGAAACAATGTTTTCTCCCTTTACAAAAGAGCAGAACAAAATCCCCAAACACCTTGCTCCTCTCTCAGCAGAGGCTACCTGCCCATTTACAAGTATATATAAAAAGTAGTGTAGCATGTAAAAAAACATGCGCATGTGCAGTATGACTATATTATTAAAATGTATTTTATTTGGAGCCGGTTATCATATCTAAGTGTTAATGGATATCATGTTATGTGTATAATATGGTTTCATAGCAAAGCTCTTCTATTCTTTGTATGGGTTCACCTAACATGAAATTGGGTGTCATGGTTGACAAACCCATGGTAAAAATGGCAAAAAAGAGTAAGAGTCAGTTACATTACATCCATTTATAAAGCGCCGGCAGATTCGGAAGAACAATTTAAAAACACATACAATAACAAACTGATGCAAAGGAGAAGAGGGCCCTGCTCTTGCGAGTTTACAATCTAGTCGGTGGTTGAGGGGTGGTTGAGACAATAGGAGAGGACGGCTTGGATGGGGATGAGTTGATCTGGTTCCGATGATGTGTTGAGGCTGTTGATTGTTAAGATGGCTTGATTATGATGGTTGGGAGTACTGGGAAGGAATGTTGTGCGCTTCCTTGAACTGGTGGGTTTTCAGAGAGGTTTTGAAAGTTGCGTACGAGGCAGAAAGTCTGAGTGAACGGGGAAGGGAATTCCACAGGAGGGGTGCGGTGCGGGTGAAATCCTGAATACGAGAGTGGGGAGAGGTAACAGTAGAAGAAAGCCGCAGGTCGTGAGGAGCGAAGGGGACTGTTAGGGGTATATTTGGATAGGAGGATAGACATGTAGGGTGGTGCAGAGTTGTTGAGGGCTCTATAGGGTCAGAAGTTTAAATTTGATTCCGAAGGGTACGGGGAGCCAATGAAGTGATTGGCATAGTGGAGCAGCAGATGAGGAACGGCGGCAGAGAAAAATGAATCTGGCTGCAGTGTTGAGGACGGATTGAAGCGGTAAAAGGCGGGAGAGAAAAATCAAGGCGGGATATCACAAAGGAGTGGATTAGTAACTTGGTGGTTTCTTGTTTGAGGAAAGGGCGGATTTGGGAGATGTTTCTAAGGTGGAGGCGGCAGGATTTGGTGAGGGACTGGATGTGAGGGATGAGGGTAATACCAAGGCAGCTAACCTGGTCTGTTGGCTGGATAGTGGAGTTGTCAACAGTAATAGAGATATCAGGAAAAGTTGACAGAGCAGATGGCTGTTGTGTTGAGCGATGCGCTATTGTCTTGAAAAGTATTTAACACCAACATTTTACGCGGTGACAGAACTAGAACCGGCAGACTAAGAGAAACCGGTATATGAGGTAAAGCGGGCCCGGCTCGCACACTCACAGCCTACAGGGAATGGGGTTAAGACACAAGCTGTAGGGAGAGGGGCAGAGATAGGGCCATGATGGGATTTTTTTTAATTTTTTTTTAACATATTTGCTTCCAACGTGGCAAATGTCTGCTCAGAGCCGCTTTCAGGCGCCAAAAGGAGAGATCCTGTGGTTCCTGATGTAGCATTTTCTGTGTGGAATTACAAGACGAGCAGTAAATGCATATCCTGCTACATTAATAGGATTTGTGAAGGTCCCTAACGGCAACAAGGTCACTGGGCGCCGCGGTCCTCCACTCGCAGAATGTCTTCGTTAGGTTTCATGGTGTCGTTAGCACTGTGGCCTCTTGGGGGCAGTAATAGAATTATTCGGATGAGACAGAGCGGCTATTCAGTTTCCGGTGCCATTCTATCAGTGCCTTATCTCTGTGGTAGAAGCGGTGCTGTGCTTGTGGTTTCGACCTCTCTGTACTGTATTCCTCTCAGCCATGAGCTGCGGCCAGACGTCGGTGATCCAGGTCACCAACCTGTCCGCCGTCGTTACCAGCGAACAGATGCGAACGTTATTCTCTTTCTTAGGGGACATCGATGAGCTGCGGCTCTATCCACCCGAGTGAGTGTGGGAGGCCTAGTGGGAGAAGGGGGTGGGTTTTATTATAGGGTAGTATTGGCAAAGAGGAAGGGAAATCGCAGAGAAATAGCGGAGGAGTGGGAACGAGGGGCAGGTTTAGCAGTCTGTTTACTGTATAATGTATAGTGACTGGAATTTGTACAGCGAGAATGGCTGAGCTGGCCCTGTATAATGCATAATTCAGTGTGTAAGGAGCCCGGTGAAATCATGCTGGTTTAACTATACATTATACAGGCCAGCAGCAGAAGGGACTGTCCGTTCATAACGTAAAGTGAAGTCAAGAAGGTGAACAAGATTCCCCTGCAAACTCCCCCTTAGCAGCTTAGTCCGCATTAGCACTGCTTTGCTCATTGAACCCCGTTTACTGCGAAGCTGCACTTCATACAACATGTCCTTCATGTCACGTGTTTGATGTTATTACGCTCTAAGTCGAAACCTTGATCGTATTCTCGGTTTCTACATTTTATTTATACGATGCGAGGAGACTGCTTGTCAGAAACCGATGTGGAGGGTCTGTATATATAGTGTGCGCTCAGCATACGCGGATATATATATATTGCATATAGATCTGTCTATAAAGCTGTTTTGGGCTGGAAAGTCTCAGAAACCAGGCTGTATTAATTTGGGTGCTTCGTAGCCGTGAAACCCCCCGTCGTCTCGCAGGAAACGATTGTCGTATTTAGTAAGATTAGTCATATAGACTTTCTAGATCGCTCTATGCATACCTACTTATTCCGAGCATGGACGTTCTAGACAATCAGCGAACAGCATTAGTTTGACGCCTTCTGTTTTGTGCAGGTAGAGAATTTGGACTCTGAAGTGTTCGCTGCAGCTTCCCCATTGTGTACTTGCAGTGGCTAGTGGGCTAGTAACACTTCATTGCTGCAGTTCAATGACAGAATGCATTTTTTTGTTAATGTAAAAGCAGCTCGATTCCACTTTATTGTACAAAATGTTTAATACTTTCCTGCTATTTATCTCTTCTCATGTAGATTACAAATTCAGACAGCTTTGCTTTATTAGTAAATAACGTGGGATAATTTGATTCTTAAAGGTACTGTTCCACAAACTGTCAACTAAATGCTTAGCAAATAACCCATAGCAGATGCGATTTTATTCTTTCCGCCCAAAGGATTAGAAACGTTAAAGAACACCAACAAATATAAGAATCTGTTTCACTGGCAGCAATCCGTCTTGTCGATTGCAAAGTTACTGTGAATGTTTACTGTCCCTCTGTTGCCAATGCGCTCCAGAATCAGCTGCCTCGTTGTAAAGGATTATGAATGAGACAGCGGTTTACACGCTTAAATCACAGTGACCGGGAATGGCGTTTCTAAGGGGGATTCTAATGCTTCACTGCTGGAACGGAAGGAGCGAGGGGGCTTTGTGCAGCTGTTCATCTGCATTTTACTCCGTGTCTTATCATATGTAATTATATGGGGCTGGGGACACGTGAACTACACAGAGGGACAGTAAGCAGAAAGTACTTTGTTTAGTTAGTAGGGTACTATTACCCGCTTAGTTGCCTGATGCATTTTATCTACAGTATAATTGGGGTCTGATTATTTTTTCAATGTTCAAATACATCTATTTCCTATCCCTCTTAAGCGGGACAAATTCAATGAAATAATTATTAAAAGAATAATGTCTGTGTAACTGTGTCACAAACACTAATTGTGCTTCTTTTTTATTTTTCAGCAATGCACCCCTTGCTTTTTCCTCCAAAGTATGTTATATTAAGTATCGTGACTCTTCAAGTGTCGGTGTGGCCCAGCATCTAACTAACACGGTTTTTATTGACAGAGCTCTGATAGTTGTTCCATGTGCAGAAGGTTGGTATTCCTCGTGTTGGTTTCTGTACTCAATTCCTCTTAAATGCACGCTGATAACTGGCGCATCTTTCATGCGCGGGAGAGAATGATCGGATACATTTGGGATTGTTATTTAGGGAATAGAGGGTATGAGATTTATATCCTGAAGTCTTTAAAGGGGTTGGTTTTCTAAACTTTGTTGTTTAGTGACGTCATTTCTAAAATCTAAAACCATTTCTTAGATTCTGTAAGTCATTTGATTGGTGGAAACGCATTAACCTGCGAGGCAATTACATTTCTGTTGAGCGAATTCTTCTCTTTTTTCAGTTTTCCTGTTTGTGTTATCAGAACCTCCCAGATTTTAAAGGCAAGATATAGTTAAAGTCCAGTGAATGCTGCCCTACAGATTTAAAAGGACACATTTTATCTCATTTATTTTAAAAGCCCTGATTGAGGGGACGGTTTTGCATGTCTGATCCCTGCATTACCTCTGAAGTCTTCACATTATGACAGATGCTTAAATGCTAAGCTCCCGATGCCTTTTGTTTGCGGTAAAGCGGTCGGCAAGTAATGTTTGGGGCAGTTTGTGGCTTCCAACGATTAACTAAAATGTCACATTTAGAAATCTGTTAAGAAATTGTGAAATCCCTGTTAATCAGCACCATGTGTAATGGCATGTTGCTTTTGTTACGCATTTATTGATGTTGTCGATAAGTACAGCATTTTCTGACTATTTTGTCACTAAGCAGGCATTCTTAATACAAAAGAAAAAAACTAAATCTTTGCTGCATTTTGTTAATAATCCAGATGCTGCAAAACTCCCTTCTAGAATAATTAAGGAAAACATGCCAAAACTGTGTCTGTGTCCCCCTATGACTGCTGTTCCCTCGCAGTGGCATAAAGGTTACTGAAGGCACGTGTGGCGTTACATTACTGACTATGGTTTATGCGGGTTTTACAGTCACACTTCATTATCGGGCTAACCCGCAGTGTACTCGTGTAGCCTCTGCCAGTCGGTGTTGAAGAGGGCTTCTTTGAACATGTTTTGTCCTGAGAAGTTGCAGGGCAGCATAGGACTGTTATATGAAGTTAAAAGACTTTTCTTTTTTCCTTTTATTACATTAAAATTTGTGTATTTAAATGACCCAGCACCGTGGGAAGAGAATAACATTATGTGGTATAAAGGGATCTTTGTTGCTCAAAGGTCTCCAGTTCTTATGATCAAAAACACCCACCGCAGACCTAATGTGGCGCTGGTTGGCGCCTTTGTCTTTGGCGTCAGATGTTCTGTAAATGAAGGCACCATGTAGTGTCGGGAATAGCCCCCCCCCAGAAACCACTTCACTTTTGTTACCATGATTAAAATCTGTTACTGTATCTTAAATCGCTTTAAGCTGCCGATATGTATTTTGTTAGAGCTATTCACTGGGTTTGCTGTTCTGACTCATTGTATGTGAACTGAGCCAAATTTACTAAATTTATTTAATTGATTGGTTTATCCCAATTTCTGCCAGAATATTATGCCCTTCCTGTTTATTACTTTGATTACGGGAAGAAAGGACATGTTTTCCACTGCCGCGCATGCCCCAGTAATGCTAGTTCTTGCCACGGGTAACTAAATTATTTCATTTTATTTGGAGCCACCGAGTGACTGTATGTAGAACTGCATTAAGGCCCCAACCTGTACTTCCTACAAAAGAAATGATGCATTCAACTGAAAATGTGGGGATTATGTATAAATTATGCTTGCCTAAAAAACAAAATACTTTTTACCTGTGTTCCCTGTGCGAATGACACTTCAGACTCTGAAGGTCATATATATTTAGTGTTTAGACACTTAATTTTCTGTTATTTCCACATCTCAAAATTAGATGAATTTTAACAATTTGGTTTTGTATGTTTTTTTTTTTTCTTTTTTTGTTTTTTTTTCTTTTTTCTTTTCCTATGTGATATATGTGCATTACTAGATGACTAGCCTGGCCAAGGCAGACCTGTTACACTTGCTTGAGTAAGGCACAGTTTGCCATGCCACTAAACCAGCCGTCAAGGGAAACCTTCATGTGAGGATGAGCTCGGAGTCTGACTGCCGAAGATGGACGCCCTGTCTCTGTGTGTTTTTTTTTTTTGTTTTTTTTTTATTGTTTTTTTTTTTTTCTTTTGTTTTAATCAATATCTAATTTATTACCAATGTGTACTTTTGCTAAAATTGTATTTTGTTTGGATCCCAAATAACTTCCTTGTTCTATGTTTAAATACAGAGGTGTGTGTGTGTGTGTGTGTATATATATATATATATATATATATATATATATATATATATATATATATATATATATATATACACACGTGTGTGTATAAAAGCTGAACCATAACCTGGGGAGCTTAACTACCTTTAAATATGTGTTACTTAAAATAACGATTAAATGCAGGCAAACTCATAAGCAGATCATTTATATATATATATACAAGCCTTTGTGTTTAACATTAAATGCTATTAAATCCCCTTTAATCTAGAACAACTGGTGTGTGAAATGTCTGACTCCTGGCACTGCATGTAATCACAGCTCCGTGTGGAAATCTGTATTATTTACAGAGTGGCTGTTAAATTGTAGAGATGGTGATATATTTGTGTGCTGTTGCTCCTGTAATTTTGCTTGTGTGTGCAGAGTAGATGGGGTGAATGGTTCTTATCTGTCATCGCATTCTGTGTTTCTATGTTCCCTTTTTCTATATTATATATATGTTAGGTAAGTGTGGTGTAGAGATATGGCTAGAAATAAGAAAATACCTGTGACCCAGAGATGTATTTGTTTTAATTATACCTGACATAAAATGTGAAATTGAATGCTACACTCAAGTAAACTTAATACAGCTGCGGCCCTCTGCAGGTTTTCACGTTAGTGCCCACTCACTTAGCTCAACCCTATGAGAAATCGGGGCTTACATATGTACTTTTTAGCATTAAAAGTGTACTAGCAGCAAAGATAGGGTCCTATAGGGCTAGTTCATGGGTTGTTTCCCACGAGGCTATTATCTCACAATCCTAAAAGCAAGTCCCATTATACAGTTTCCTGTTCAGCAGACGCTTAGTGACATGATGTAATAAGTCTCCCCGCACCCTGTCTGCTACCTTATCTCCTCATTTATAGCGGGTTGGGGAAGATTGCTGGTCTGTATTGTCCGTGGCAATGCTTGCTCCTGTCTAGCCATTCCCTCACACTGCAGAGTGGGTCTACATATTGGAAAACTAACTTATTGAGTCGCATTATTCAGTCTCAGCTACCCAGAGCCACAAAGCGAGGTGGGAGTGCTGTGCTGTCATGTCGGGGGGCAACTTACAATGTCAAAAGCTAAATAAACTGCATATTAACATTTAGATTTTAAACTGCTGTGTCCGGTTTGGAGGCAGTATCTGTTAGGAGGAATAATATATATATTTAGATATATCATTAGATTTAATGTAATTAAATGTTACAGCCGTTTATAGACTTTTGATGTTTTCCCAATACCTTACACATGCAGTTCTCTTTTTTTGAAACAAATTTGTTTTTAGAAAACATTGACATTTTACAGTATAGTGTTTTTCTCCCTAAAATACTATCTTTTTTGTTGGTTTCATTGTCCCCCTTTTATTTTAAAGAGTCCATTAGCCGTTTTTTTCTTGAGTTCTGTTATTGAAGATAGAAAATTAGACTTCTGTTGCATTTAAACTCCTTCCCTGTCTCCTAAAGCAGCAAACGGTAAACGTACTTCGGGCACATGCTCTGTAGCATTCCCGTTAAAGTCAGTGTTCAGATATTGATCCGATTGCTTGCCACTTTCATTGATTAGACTGGGAGTGATCCTGAGCATGTGCAGAAAGTGAAATTATTTTCTAACACTTGTAAGTAAGCAGTGCCTACACTGATGTGCATGTAGTAAAATGCATTCACCACAAAAACAGTGCTGGAGCCGACCTTGGGCAGCCGTGAAAGTGGAAGATTCTTTTGTGTGTCCCATTTAATTGCGTGGTCACGAAAGCCAATGCTCATAGTTTTCTTAATATTAGTAGAGCTCTTTGCTAATGTTAGATTTGGGTTTGGAATGATTACATAGAACCACCAGTCCCCTTCTCCCAAACTTTTGAAAGCGATGGAATCTAAAAAGCCTGAACGTCCGCTAGTAATCTGAAGCGGGAATAGCTGCTGCCATCATTTAAAGAAGGCAGAAGGTTTTTCTGACTGCAGGGGAGTTGGCAGCATCCTCTGCGTTTGTGTTTTCCCCTCTAGTGACGGGGTACACTGCTGGCGTCAGTCCTGCTCAGTGGCACAACATGCCGCCATCAAGCTAACAGGACTAGAATTAAGAGATGATATACATAGAACAGGCACAGCTATGACAAAAAGACATTCCGGGTGCTTCAAGAAAGTTCAGATAATTTACATAAAAAAGGGATCAAACATACTTTAGGATAATAAAAAATGCTGTCTAACCTTTTGCTCCTGGAGTTCAAAATAGGCAGACTATCACTTTAAGACAGCAGTTACTGGAGGTTGTTCCCTTTAGCGGGTTTAAATGATATTTGTATGGGTTTTAAGCAGACACCTGTACATCTTTAACAGTGAAGGTTTGACTTCATCACAAAAACTTTGTGCCATTTACCCAAAGGAAAAATTAACATTTTCTGGAGAGGGAAGTAATCATATGTAGCACTTGTTTTCTTTCTCCCATTTTCTTATATTTTTTTTTTCCTTTTTTGTGTTTTTTTTTTTTTTAAATAAAATTGGTAATTTGCAATATCTGGGGATTAAACTTTAAAAAATGTTCTTCTTTTCTGTATCTGATGTTCTGTGTGCTATTAGTGATGCAGCCAACACGAACGGTTGTCATGTGTAACACAACTTTCGATCACCGTGAAAACTCCGTCCTGGGAAAAGCCTCCATGCTTGATATCGTTTGGTTCATGAACCTTAAGTTTCCAGTACAGGTGACCCATAGCTCAAAGTGTTAAATAATTGTCTATTCAGTTTTAACATAACATTCCATTATTGAGATTTAATTATTTGAAGTTTTGCTCACTTTTGTTTTTCCTTGTAGGGCAGATTGATAAATTAGGATGGGAGACAAAAGATCAGTTTATTATTCTTTCTTACTAAGGTTCTTTTTAGTTCGTTTTTTGTTTTTTGTTTTGCATAGTACCAGGGTTATTAAAATCAAATGTATTACCAACATCACACGTTTTCCAGTTCTAATACCTTGAAATTGCCTCTGCAGGTAAGATACCGGAAGAAACGAAGGCCCTCTCCCTCTTGGCTCCTGCTACTCCATTATCTAGCCTGCTCCCTGGGGCAGGTCTGCTTCCTATTCCAACTCCAACTCCGACGCCATCTCCCTTAGCATCTGTAAGTACTGAAAGTTATAAAAAGTGTTTATCCCTGAATGGAGCAGTTGTGCAATATTCGGCTATTCATTGGCACCTTGATTTACACATTGCTGTTGTATACCATCCTCTGGCCCAGCTAATACATGTATCTATACCTGTTCTCTTATCACCTGCTCTTCTCCATTCCTCTTGCCAACCCCGATTCCCCTCAATCCTGTCCCCTCTAATTTTTCCCAGTCTCTCTTAACTGCTTTTGTTGTACCTTCAGTCTTTCCTTTTCTACTGGTTCTGTGTCATCCTCCATCACGCATGCTACTATAACTCCTACCTTGAAAAAACCCTCCCTAGACCCTGCTGTTCTTTCCTACTACTCTCCCATCCCTTTACTTCCTCTGCCCTCCAAGCTTCTTGAATGGATTATATACATCAACTAAGTTTCTCTTTTACAATTCTTTACTTGACCCTCTCCAATCTGTATTCCGTCAACATTCTTCTAAAGTTACAAATTTTCTCGTGACTGAATCTAAGGGCCACTACTCAATGCCAATTGTTGGACCTTTCTGCTGCTTTTGACACTGTAGAACACTCTTTTCTACAAACGTGTCCCTATCTTGGCTTCTGTGACACTGCTCTCACACACCCTACCTTTCTGATCCCACCTGCAGCGTCTCCTTTTCCACTAACACTTTCTCTCCTCTTCCTCGTATCGTTTGGGGGTACCACAATGCTCAGTTCTAGGACCCCTCATGTTCTCCGTTTACCCTGTATTATGCAGATAACACTCCTGATCTCCCTCCCTCTTAGATCGTGTAACTAACTGCCTTGCCTCTGGATGTCTGCATGATTCCTAACACTTAATATCTCTAAAACCAAACTTCTTTCCCCCTCTCTCCAATGCTAACATTTACTCATCAATTTCCCTCACTGTTAATAATGCGTTCATCTCGCATCCATTCTGGGGTTTTTTTTAACTGCTATCTCAGTCTTAAAGGCATGACCTGCATTTTCCCTTCCTAACACAAGATGCAACTGAAGTTCTTGTTCATGCCCTTATCTCCTGTCTTTCTAGCTCTATCTTCACTGGTCTCTATCACATACCTCTTGCCCCTTTACAATCCATCATGGTCTATACTCTTACCCATTGTTTCACTAACGCCTCTCAATCTCCTCTCTGGTTGCCTGTGCACTCCAGGATTCTTTTCAGAATATTGACTCTTAAGCTCTTCATGGCGGTTCCCCTACTTTCATCTCCTCACTCATCTCCAAATACACTCATGTCTGGTTGTGCTTTTCCTCTGTTCCTGATTTCTAGTTCTCATGCAGGCTTACAAGATTTTTCAAGGGCTGCTCTCTACCCTCTGGAATACCCTCCTCCAGCTTATCTTTTCCCTGCTTTCTGGTCCTTCAATGGACTTTAAGGACCCCAAGGAACTTACACATTAATGCTCTTTTACACTTTCACCTCTTGTGTTATTTAGCCTAAATCCTCATAGATTGTAAGCTCCTTTGAGCAGGGCCCTCCTCACCTCTTGTTTCTGTAAGTCAAATTGTTCTGTTATATCCTACTTATGCAAAAAGCTCTCAATGAGAAAGACAGGGAAAACAGAGGAGTAGATAGCAATGTTCCATCTAATTTTTGTTAGTTGGCGTGCGCAGAAAATGTCTCTTGTGCAAAAAGTTTCACAGAGCAAAAATTTTGTGCGCACAATATCGGCGCCGCATAAAGTTTCAAAAATTATTTTTTTTCTATTTTTGGGAAACACTGTTGTGCGCACAATTTTTGGACGTGTGCGCTCTCTAAAAAAAGCTATGTGCACGCGCACAAGCGCACAGTTTAGAGGGAACACTGGTAGGTAGTCACTGGATACAAATGTATCGCCTTCAATCATGAATATGATGAAAAGCAGAAAACGCAGCCAGGATAATAGTCAAAAACAGAAAACTCCTCTATTTCTGGAAACACTGACCGGTTTCGGCGTGAACAAACGCCCTTATCAAGGAGAAAAAACGATGGTTTGACCGTTCCTTTAAGGAATCTGGAAGTTGATCTTCTATCTGGGTGACGGCCTTGGATATGATCATGGGTTTTGTTTGAATAGCTTGTATTAAGTTGAGCAATGGGTGTAGTCAAAGTAGACCGTTCTGTTTCTTTTTATGGAGCTTATCTGCTGCCAGCTGTTATCACGAAGAATATTGTTCTCCTCACTGTTGAATGAGCTACTCTTGTCATGACCTCTACAGGTGTAGGAGAAGATAAGCTTTGTCAGAGGATTAATGCTTTTTACGGGTATTGAATGTGTACAAACTACAGGGAAATTCAGTGTTTGCCGGCTATTTAACTTTCTGGTGAAAAATAGACGTTCCTTGCCCTTTCTCACAAACCCAGGATAAGCAACCATCACCTAGCAAAGACCCAAAGACACAAGGCACTGGCTTTATCAAAGCCACGAGTGTTACTACCAAGCAGTGTAACTTCATAATGGACATTGCCCTCCTTTTCTCCATTAGTAATAAAGTGCAAGAAATATAATTTGGTATCTACTTACCATGTGGTAGAGGGTGCCACTGGTTTTTACATCTTGATTTTTTTGACTCTGCTGGGTACTCTAGGGTAGGGGAAGTACTCCTTTATATTTGCCGGTCAAGGTCAAACTATTATGGAAGGGTATTACTCTCAATTTCCATAATTTATTGCAACGTATACATGCCACGTATTTGTATATTCTGACCACGATCATTGCCACTTGTCAGATATTTTATCACAGAAAACATGTATTTCTATGTTCTGTGATTTTACACAAAATGGAGTTAGAGCCATTTTATTTAATCATATAGTGATTATTTCTTTTTGTCCTTGTTCCCTCTATAATTGAGAACAAAGGAGTATTCATGTATAATGATGTTTCAGCGTATATATGATACAATTAATGTTATCTTCCATGAGAAAGTTAAGGAGTAGACGCTGCATATCCTTAGAAATGTAATTTGGAATGGGGGATACGTCGTAAGACTACCAAGGCCTGAGTTACTATCTAGGAGGTAACACCTGGCGATTAGGGTGACCAAGGATAAATTCCAAACACATATGTAATGGTTTTAAGTTAATTCTTAGACCAGAGCGTCTCTCACAGGTAAATTAAGAAATTACAACGGTGTAAATATGAGTAGAAATCCTAATTATAATGGGTAAAACCCACCGTTATGATTGGAGAATTCCAATCAAAAGGTGGAGGCTATGATAATAAGCCCTGTCTTTAAAAGCTTATGTCTTTAATAAAAAAAAAAAAAATCGCACCCTGAAATGGACAGACCCTGACAGACTTATTCACCAAATTTACCCCAGAGGATTGGAATCTTAAGATCCTGGCACCATATTTCACTCTTAGAGTTACTTGGAGTCCTAACCTATATAATTTGTAGAAAGTTATATTCTTGCCCACTTAATTTCTTGACAATGAATCTGGATTAGTTTCTACAAGGACCAGTTGGACAACAGCAACAAGTGGTGGTAAATATAATTGTTTTATTATTCTGAATAGAGGCGAATTTTGTCTTCTTCGTATAGAATACCCTGTTTCCGGGAAATAGTATATTGCATTATTGTATATGACGGCTTGTGAGACTGCAGCTTATGATCCGTGATAATAACAATAATGAAAAGGTATTTTTACCTGTAGATGAAGTTTGACATCATTTGCATCTATTAGGAACTTCACTAATACTCTTAGACACAATTAAATTATTTTTAATTTGTCATATTAGTTAAACTAATATAAGAGAAATAGTGATATTTTATTACTGCCCTGATTATTATCAATTTTTGGTTGCTGAGTGGACTGGAAATTGTGTGTTAGACTCATAAAATAACGATTCATATTGATAACTATCGATAATATACTGTATTTGAATTGATTCATTTTTGACATGTTTTAAGAATTTTGTGTTTTATATTATGCACTGTGTGACTCATAGATATTTTATAAATTATGTTTACAATAAATAATATTTTTTATTGACTATCGTGGCGATATCTATCTAATTTGAATTATAATTTTCGGCGATCTGAAAGAATTTAGGATCGGAGATAAAATATAGGGTATCTCCTTAAATTAATATTGTGGAAGTGGTACTACAGTATTTGGTAGCGTCGTTATTTTGTGTGTGTGACGAAATATTGGTTTTGCCTATTTTGTCTCATATCCCTAACACACTGTAAACACGCCCTTGAACTTTTCATGCATAAAGTAGATTTTTTTTTTTTCCCCCGACAGCTAAGTGTTCCATTTACGACATTGGCAGCAACATTACCAACACAGCTGGAACCTGTTCTACCTTCTCTGACCCCGGTAATTCCGGCTTTAACATCCACCATCAATACCCTTGCTGACCTGACTCAGCCACCTTTGATGGGTAATGTAGATCCGACAAAGGTTGATGAAATTAGGAGGACAATTTATGTTGGAAACCTAAATTCCCAGGTAAGATTTTATTTCTGTTGGTCTGTAGGCAAAATTCAGATTTATCTGTAAACCAATCATGGTGTCCTAGATGATGGATAAGATTAGCAATCTGTGTTTTAACAGTCAAATGTGGACTCCCTGTAGATGGGACTTCCAGACCCAGTAAATTGTTTTAGGTTTGTGCATTGTACTTTGTTGTAAAAGTAAATAACTAAAACATGGTGAACTTAGCTTTTATACCTTTTTCCTTCCTAATATTAATGTGGTTGTGAAAGAAGCTTCTTTTTTTTATTTTTTTATAAACAGTGTTTTTAAACTTTGTCTTTCAGACCACTACCGCAGAACAGCTGCTTGAGTTCTTTAAGCAAGTAGGAGATGTTCGCTTCGTCCGCATGGCAGGGGACGAGACGCAGCCCACGCGGTTTGCTTTTGTAGAGTTTTCAGACCAGAATTCTGTGGCAAGAGCCCTCGCGTTCAATGGAGTTATGTTTGGGGACAGGCCTCTCAAGTATGTATTCATTTCAATTCAAGTGCCATTAATTCTAATTAAAAGTAATGCTTGGCTCAAGAGTACTGTAGTTTTTTACAGCCAGTATCCCATATGCTATAAATGTCTTACTAAAAAACTTTTTTCTAACTTTCTAGATGTAATGTAATTGTACTCGGTGTCTTTGTTTTAAAATGCAATCTTGTTCTCCATTTCAAGGATAAACCACTCAAATAATGCAATAGTCAAACCACCTGAGTTAACACCTCAAGCAGCCGCTAAGGAGCTAGAAGAGGTGATGAAGCGTGTCCGGGAAGCCCAGTCATTAATATCAGAAGCTATTGAGCCAGGTATATCTTTACCCCTTCTTCTAATTTTGTGTATAATGTAACAACAAGTTCCGTGCCTTATTAAATGCTAATGCTTATTATTGTTTTGTGATTATGATTGAGTTTGACATTATTGTTTCTCATTACAGAGACTGGAAAGCCTGTTGATAAGTTAAATCAGAAACTCTCAAAAACACGATCACGTTCCCGTTCAAAATCTCGATCAAGGAGGAAAAGATCACATTCAAAACACCGGTATACGACACTATGTAGCTACTTTAAATTGAACGCACCCCTGTACCCAAGGTACAGTATGAGCAGGTCGTTGGGAGAAGTCCCCTGACAGACGGCTCTAGCTGCTTTGGATGGAGCGTTGGACAGCTGCACTTTTCTGTATTCTTATCAGACTATACAGTCAATATATGCTGAAAGTGCTTACATTTCATTGCAAATCTCTCAATGGTGCAGATGACCGCATTCCTGATGGCCATTACTCCCCTGGCCGTGACACTTTCTTAATGCAGCTCGCAGATCAGAATTGAACCCTGACGCACACATACTCCACCGGGCTGAAGAAAATGGACATGGCTTAGGTTTCAGATAGAAACACTTTGCGGGTTACAGCAAGGCTTGGGGGGACTTAATGTTAGCTACACTTCTCACACACTTGCCAAAAATTTTACAGAACTGTTCTTTTAAAATTCTCTATAAAATGTTTCCTACAGAAGCCAATCACGTAACCGGTCACGATCCAGTCATAAAGAACGAAGGAGATCAAAAAGTCCTCACAAGAAAAGATCAAAATCAAAAGATCGCCACAGGTCAAAAAGCCGATCACGCTCCAGGTATTCACTTCAAAAGATTTTTTTCTGATTTGTAAATTGAGGCATGTGTGACCCTTGCAGAATGGCCATGCATAACTCAGTGCCCTATTACCGTAGTTCATTACTGTAAATAAAAAAAAAAAACCAAAAACCTATTCATTAGCTGTATATAAAAGTCAAAACTCAAAGGAAATCACTACCAACTTGCAATCTTTTTGAAAAGGTGTAAATCAGAGTAACCACACACACCAAAAGTGCTCCAACGTCATGCCAGAATGTGCCTACCTCTCAGCCTCGTTGATGCAGATCATATATATATATATATATAATATAAAATGTTATTGTGTGTGCGTTCTGTTAGTCGTTTCTGAAGAACTAACTAAGCTCACCAGCCAATCAGCCCCCATCTCATTTACTTGCTAATCTGAACAAACCAATGGGCCTCCTGTACATTATGGTGCTGTTGGCTTGTGCCCTTTGGGGTATGGGTAGATTGTTTCCCTGGTATATGCTGTTTGAATGATATATCCAATGTTCTTTCTATAACAGAGATAAGAAGAAAGACAGAGAAAACAAAAGCAAAGTTAAGGAAAAAGAAAAGATAAAGGATAAAAATGATAAAAGAAAAGAGAAGCGGTCTAGAAGCCCATCCAAAAGCCGGCACTCTGTCCGGAGGTCTCGCAGTGTTAGCAGGTTAGCACTCGCTGCTGATTTACCAATGTGAATAGAATTGTGGAGAAATCTATGTATCACATGTCCAAATACAGATACATGTATTATAAAGGTTTATACGTGTGTGTATATATATATAATATAATATATATATATATATATATATATACTTAAAGCATTATGTAACGCACAGATCAGCTTGCACATGTAAATAAACACAAAAATCCTTGCTGTTCACCAAAATGAATTTTTTTTTTTAAAGTGTTGAGCTAAATGCCCCTCGGGCCCACCGGTGTTTTCATTGGAATAATCCATTCATCCAACATGTGAATATGCAGCGGTAGCTAGTCCAGGTCATATCCCTCTGTTCTTGGAGTAGACTCCATCCCCACATGGTGGGTAACTTGAAATGGGAAATCCCACCAATTTATTTGTATTACTTTAAAAAAAAAAAAAAAAAGGAAACCACACTATTTTGGAAATATGTTCTATTTTTTGCAGAATAAAATGTTTTGATGCAGCTGCATATTAGCCATTTGTAGGTCTTCTAGTTGTATTATTTGAGCACAAGCTACAAGTCAAACCGCTTGACTCGTTGGGATACTGCCGATGATAAATGATAGAATGGCACTCGCTACGAAAGGTCTATGTATTATGATTTACAGTCGGTAAACCGGACATAACAACTAGACAAAACATAATTTGAATTTACAGGGGAAAAAAAGCCGTTGGGGTAGATTACAAAACATATGAGTGCCCCTCTTTGTAAACGCTATTTAAGTAATACTATTTCTAGTTGTAAAGAAGGAGAGGAACTATAAAAGTTGAGTTAGGTGAGAATGAGAGAGTTAATGTGTTAGTTGGTATTTTTTTTAAGGATGAAAGTAAAGTAGAGAGTCTGATAAGCCAGAGAAGGATATTCTGGAGCCGGGGCATCCAACCTGCGGCCCTCCAGCTGCTGCAGGGCTACATCTCCAATCCTCCTCAGCCAGCCCCTTAGCCGAAAGAGCATTATGGGAGATGTAGTCCTGCAGCAGCTGGAGGGCCGCAGGTTGGACACACCTGTTCTAGAGGATGGGACAGCCCTTGAGAGATGTTGTAAGCAGGTATGCGAAGTAGAAATCAGAGCAGTGGACAGAAGATCATCAGATCTCGGAGAGTCCGTGTAGAAGTGTCTCTGGAGATGAGTGAGGAGATGTAAGTGGGGGAACCGCCATGAAGACCTTTGACAGCCATAGGGTTTTGAATTGAATCCTGAAGCGCACAGGCAGCCAGTGAAGAGACTGATGGAGGGGAGAGACGTTTGTAAAGCGATGGGAGAGGGAGATAAGTCTACAGGATCGTGAGGGAGACTATTGCTGTATTTTATGCATGGGACTTCCCCCTTTAATTTTCTCCTATAAGAGTTTGTCAGGCAAAGCAGAGGCTATTCTATCAATTCATTTTCACTTTTACAGCAATGTGTATAGATGACGTTCTCCATGTGTATTCTGGCTTAAACATTATACATGGTTTACTGATGTTTTGTCAATCTTCTATTTTTATTTTAGGGATAGGCGCAAGAGGAGAAGCCGAAGTCTATCAAAATCTCCCAAAAGTTCCAAAACTATGAAAAGGTCTTCTAGATCTCCTTCTCCTCGGAGGTACTCCTACACACTTATAGCTTTAATGCATTGGGGGAAAAACGTGTATCAAATAAAGCTTTTTGTACCATGCGTGGTGAACCCAAGACTTTAGTAAAGGCAAGAGGTTTAGGGGCCAGAGGGAGAGAGATACTAAATATATTTAAAAGCCACTCACTGTTTGTTGTCATGTTTTTTCCCTTGCTTTGCTCATGGGTTATTCAGTGAAAGGGCAGGGGGGGATAGTTAAGGGGTTGTCATCTATGCACCATGATATTCTTTAGCTGATCATTCAACTGAATGTGCATTTTTTTTTATCCCGAATCTGCTTCTTTTAAGAAAACTGTCACCACTAAAATGCCATTGTTTTGTTTTCTTTTTTCTTTCACTTCTCTTGTACCCAGCACCTCTATCCATTGATCCCCTATATCCTCCCTTCACATTATTGCAGAAAATACCTAGATTTTACCTCATTTTATGATGTTACTAAGTGTATTATTTTCTTAGCAAAAGTAAGAAAGACAGAAAACGAGGAAAAGAACACAGCGGGGGCAGAAGAGAGAGGGAGAGCTCCTCATCCAAGAAAAGTAGTAATAGAGATCAGGACAAGTCAGTGGCTGATAAATATAGGGTAAGCGCTACTTGAGGTGTTGATTCAACGCGAATAAGTTGGAGGCAAACTCTGCTGGAGCTTCTGTATCTCTGTCTGTGCAATACATGTTAATGCTGGGGTATATTTCATTATTAAAGTTGTTAAATAGCAGTGCAAAAATATAGGTGTCTTACCATGTATATTATATGTGTCAGTGTAGCAGGGGAGCTGCTACCTTAACCCATTTTCAAAATCTGCATGATTATTCCTCCCCATTCTCTCATCCCAGTTCCATTGCTAATTGTTGATTGTTCCTAGCCGTTGTTATAAAGGGGGTAAAGATAAGGAAAATACGGTCAGGAGGTTGCTCGTCTTCAGTGTTAATGTTTAAGCAACGTATTGCCTAAGCAATGACCCAAACAAGATTGAATAATACAGGCAGTTTTTATATGTGAATTTTGCGTAACCATAATTATTGTGTGCAACCCTTATAACTACGTCTCTCTGTAGTGTGTGTGCCAGGATGGTCAACAAAAAGTAAATGTCCAATCGCTTATCTCAGGAAAAATCATTGCTAAACTATTGGAACTCCCGGAAAAGCTTTAAGCGATTGCGTCTGGCAGTTTGTGGAATTCTCTCTGAAAGGGTTTCACACAAGTGATGGCTGTTAGATGTATGACATTACTTTTTGTTCTAGTCGTTTGACATTCTAAAGCCACTTTATATGTAAAATCAGCAATTTGAGCCAATATCTGAATGAGGAAAGGAAGAGCCTCATAAAACGGCACCTAAATTACCTGTTTTATTTTCCTCTGCACCGTGCTGGTTTTCATCTTCATTTAATATGTCCCTGTTTTATCATAGAAGTGCTTCTTACATAAATGTTTATCATCATAGGAAAAGGATTACCTAAAAGGCGAACCGATTACTGCAAAGGAAGAACTAAATGACAGAAATAAAAACGGCAATCAAGGGAACCCACAGCACAACGGGAACTATCTGATCAAGGAAAGTCCATCAAGAAAGACAGAAGTGTCTTAATGGAAGCACTGGGTTTATTACCCTTCATAAAAACTATGCCAAAACTACGTTCCTGTTCAGTTAATGCTTCCCACGATACTGTGGGTATTCGGTGATTCCCGCAACCCCTGCGTTCTTTGGTATTGGGGTCAGGCCCGGTGTTGGAATAGCCCATGGACCGACAGACCTGCAGTCCCAAATTACATCAGCTTGTGCTATAGTAGAAACCAAGCATTTTCATCATGTCTCAACCTTTTTGTAACAAAGTGCTTATTTGCTTAAGTACGTATAATTGTGTAAATGTCTTCGGTTTTGTGTTTTTATTCACCGTTTGAAGGAAGAAAGTTACAAACAAGCACTGCTGGTCACTAGTTTAATGGCAGTAAAGGACTCTTTATAGGGAGAGATTTTTTTTTTTCTTCTAAAAATGTAATATCTTGGCTATTACAAGGACACGTGGACTTTTGATGCACCTGATTGTTAATAATGAAGTAAATAATTTTTTATCCGGATTAACTTTGCGGCAAAAGAAAAGCTGCACCTGAACTGGTCAGACCAAGCTTTTAATATGCATTAACTGTGAACATCGCAAGTAATAGTTACTTTGTTTTCCTATAGAACTATATTGTATACTATGCAGATATTAGTTTAGTTTTTTTTATTTGTTCCCCCCGTTTTCACATGTACAGTATTGGCGATTTGTCTAGGCCAGTGGAAATGTTACAAAAGCCGTTTTTAAATAAGAAAAAAAAAAAAGTCTTCATCAATGAACACAAAGGAGCACAAAGTGAAGCTTCGGTGCCTTCTCCAGAGTGTGGTGTTATGAACAAGTGCTTCTAAGGATTATGTGATCCAGTCTACAGTGAGCATTAAACCATTACACATGAACTGACTTGTTACATTTCTGATCTATTTGCGGAGTAACTGGTTACCTCAGTTTTGCACTTAACGTTGCTTAATTTTGTCCCTCATACGTATCAATGTGTTTACAAAGCCAGAAGTCGAACACTTCCACTATAGTCTAGTTTTCCAAATCATATTTAATGTCTGCTGGCATGCATTATCTATGAACTCAAATGCATTCATCCAAGAAAAGAAAATAGTGTTCAGATAACATACAGTGAAGGGAAAAATGATTTGATCCCCTGCTGATTTTGTACGTTTGCCCGCTGACAAAGACATGATGTAATTTTACCGGTAAGTTTATTTGAACAGTGAGAGACAGAATAACAGCCACAAAATCCAGAATAACACATTTCAAATAAGTCATAAATTGATTTGCATTTTACTCAGTGAATTAAGTATTTAACCCCTTTGCAAAACATGACTTAGTACTTGGTGGCAAAACACTTGTTGGCAATCAGAGGTCAGACGTTTCTAGTAGTTGGCCGCCAGGTTTGCACACATCTCAGGAGGGATTTTGTCCCACTCCTCTTTGCAGATCCTCTCCAAGCCATTAAGATTTCGAGGCTGATATCTGGCAACTCGAACCTTAAGATCCCTCCACAGATTTTCTTTGGGATTAAGGTCTGGAGACTGGCTAGGACACTCCATGACCTTAATGTGCTTCTTCTTGAGCCACTCCTTTGTTGCCTTGGCCGTGTGTTTTGGGTCATTGTCATGCAGGAATACCCATCCACGACCCATTTTCAATGCCCTGGCTGGAGGAAGGAGGTTCTCATCCAAGATTTGACGGTACATGGCCCCATCCATCATCCCTTTGATGTGGTGAAGTTGTCCTGTCCTCTTAGCAGAAAAACACCCCCACAGCATAATGTTTCCACCTCCATATTTGATGGTGGGGATGGCGTTCTTGGGGTCATAGGCAGCATTCCTCCTCCTCCTCCAAACATGGTGAGTTGAGGCCAAATAGCTTAATTTTAGTCTCATCTGACAACAAAACTTTCACCCAGTTCTCATCTGAATCATTCAGAAGTTCATTGGCAAACTTCAGACGGGCTGTACATGTGCTTTCTTCAGCAGGGGGACCTTGCGGGTGCTGCAGGATTTCAGTCCTTCATGGTGTAGTGAGTTACCAATTGTTTTCTTGGTGCCTTGAGATCAGTGGCAAGATCCCCCCTGTAGTTATGGGCTGATTCCTCATCATTGAAACTCCACGAGGTGAGATCTTGCATGGAACCCCAGACTTCCATTTGTGAATAATCCTCACCAAGCTGCTTGGCGATTGATTGCTTCCGTGGACAGGTGTCTTTTATACAGGTAAGAAGCTGAGAGGAGGATCTCGCTACCTGTATAAAAGACACCTGGGAGTCCAACATCTTGCTGATTGATAGGGGATCAAATACTTATTTCAAATGCAAATCAACTTGTAACTTATTTGAAATGTGATATTCTTGCTTTTTTGGTTGTTATTCTGTCTCTCCCTGTTCAAATAAACCTACCGTTAAAATTATAGACTGATCTTTGTTGGCAGGCAAACGTACAAAATCAGCAGGGGATCAAATCATTTTTTTCTTTCACTGTACATGCGAATGGCTGCTGCTACTCCTGTTGGTTTCAATGAATGTTCTGCTCTCATTCTCCAGAAAGGGGTCGCTACTGAGTGCGGGTAAGAGGTGTACGTAGAGACCACTGGAGAAGTTAAATAAGACAGAAGCTTCATTGTCGGACTCCAGTAACCAAAGAATGCCTGCGCTGATATGCATGAGTAGAGCAAAATCCCCTTCGTTATGAAGCGCTAACCCTGATTAGTGTTTTCTGACAGACAGGTTGGGCTGGCCATGAACAATATATTATTATTGGGGCACTCCAGCCATAAGCATGCAGACAATGTGCATATGATAGATGATCGTTCCACTTAAATTACTTTTTTCAGCCCTTGAACATGTATGAAGTGATTTTTCAGAATGAGAGACATTTGTTTTGTTCAAGCGCACATACATTGTGAGGGAGGCTCCAGGTGTGTGTCTGTGTGTGCGTGCGTGCGTGCGCGCGCGCTTGTATGTCCGTGTGCACGCATGGAAGCAGGGGCTGGAATTAACACCCTTCCCCGTCTGCGTGGATATATGCACCTTGCAGCCTCATCCATCTTTTTCATTTTTTCTTCCAAGTGTTACAAATAATCCTGTGAAATGTAGAGCCATATGCAGGGGCGTTGTATTGGAGTGCTGTGTTTCTAACTACATGTGTGTAATTATGAATCCCTGCCCTTAAACTTACATAACTTGTTGAGATACATTTTTCTTGTCTTCTTGAATTACCTATTTTTCTCATTTTTTGTGTATACGGTTCACTCTTTTTCCTGCATCGTCACTGGTGGCATTGTCACTTTGTCCATCTGCTCTCAGACGTGTAACCGGTACTTTTGTTAGACCACGTGCTCCCACATTTCACTCCACCGTTCGCAACATAATGTGCAAGTACAATGTAAACAGTGGCCCTTTTCTGTCGGGAATTATAGGTTTTGCCTCAAAGAAATGTGTTCTCTGCCACACTTCGAGATAACGGGTCAGAAATACAGTATTCAGTTACCTGCTTAATCATGTGCTTTGACATACATACAGTCACAGTCCAAAACCAATGTGGGAACAGATTGTTACTAATATTAGATGCGTATGATTACATTGCGACATACAAAGCATGCCTGTGAGAATGAACTTTGAGTTTTGATTTTGGTTTCATTTCAACTGGATCAACGACCAAGACATTGATTACTCTGTTGTCTTTCTACTTTGCCGGTAGTACCTTTTTGCTTCAAACCCGCAATCCAATGAAGTGTATTCAGCGATACAGAACACATGTGGCTACCAAGGGCGAGTTCAGAAGGTTTAGTGCTGACTCAGAGTTTTATATCTACCAGGAAAGTGGATGTTTATTAGCATCATTACATTTTCTATGTACTTTAATGCAATTATGAACATTGTGCTTGCATGGGAGCTATAGGAACGTATTCGCTCTCTAGTTCATGCTTTGGTTTTCCCTGATATAATCCGAGAAGGAAAGCACAGTCTTTTTCTTTGTGGCATCTGCTGGCATATGCTGAGGTCTCCCAATTTCATGCATTGTGCGGGGGTTCCTCCGAGCAGGTTTACACACAGCCTTTGTGCCTGTGTAGTCATGTGGAGCTGGGCCCTGAGTAGTGGGAGTTTCTTTTCCACAGGGACTTGGTTGACAGTTTGTTTTCAGAAACCGTGTCTGTGTTTCGTGGATAGAAGACACGTCTACCTCATCAGCAGATTCATCTAATGTGCTAACTCCCATCGAGGACACTTCAATCACTTCAAAGTGAGCCGAGTCTCCATCATGCTCGTCTTGGGGTGCGAGGAGCCGTGGTACACTCTGCAGAAAACATGGACAATTCTAAATGCAGACAATATGATTCATGAACATCCTTCATTGAGGATGGACTGTGTAACATCACAGCTTGAATCTCCATGGGTATGGAAAGCAGTGCCATCTGCATCTCCTGGCGTGTTCTGTGGTCTCTCCATGTGCTATGTCCTTTGAGTCTGTCCTTACACCTACATTCATGTATTTCTTCAACCTTTCTCTTTCTGCTTATACATTCCCATCCTCCAACATGCTCTTATCTGTCCCGTTTTGCATGAACCATCTCTGGATTCTACATCTCCCTTCTCCCCTGGCCTCTAAACTACCGGACTACAGTCACTTAAAACAGATTCTTTCCTCTCTGCTTAGCTCTTTCCACTCCTGTTACCATCTACAACATTCCCTTACTGAAATCCCCAGCAATCTTATACCCACTTATGAAGTTATTATATCCGATATTTTTACAATCATTGACAAACAATGAGCACAACCCATAGATAAGTGAAGAAAACGGATAATGCTGAAAGCACTTTAGGGTAAAAACTGCAGTGAAATGAATGGTTAACCTGTCTGAACTCTTTGAGCACGCCCAACTCCCACATTTTTTGCAATTTTAGTAAAGTTCATTGTATTTTATTAAGCAACACATTTTTTTGAGATCCAGATGTCCTGCTTTACCTCTCTCTTACTGAAACAAATGTTGCGATTATATATCACATACCTGCATTATCTTTCTATGTTGCCTTCTCTGTATGTGGAACTAACTCGATCTCATAAATAATAGCATCAAGAAATTGCAATGCACAAAGGATAAATAAAATGACTTCCTCTTTAAGTGGCTAGGTATTTTTTGACACTAGTGCATATATTATCATGAGATTGTTACAGAATATATTATCATACCTTTGTAGATATTTCTTCATTTATCTTGGTGATGTTACTATGTTTCGGATTAGGAACCTTTGGGAAATACCATCTTTTTGTTCTGAAAGAACATAAGTCCAAGTTAACAAATGTTAAATGATGCTTTGTCTTTATGATCTCTTTAACCAACCCACTTATGCCAAGAAGGACTGTACCCACTGCTGCGTGTGAGAGAGTTCAGAGATATCTGGGCAGCAACTGACATACATTGCTGTGTATCACATTAACACGTTTAATATACCCATGAGCCTCACGCTACATGAAACAGAACAGAGCTATATACATTGTATTTACAAAAAAGAATAGAAATATAAACGATTTCCTTCATGTGTGCTGCTCACCAAGTTGGAGATCATACATCCCTGAAATGAAAGGTTTTGTTACTTTTTAGTTATAATATTAGTTATAATAGTCACACTACAATAATACTATATGTGCACATGAAACACTTTAACAAGGCTTGGGAACTCTTACCTGTGCAATACAAAAGCACAAACACTGGCAGTGAGCAGGATAATTATTATTATTCCAAGACATGACAAGACAACAATCATTCGAAATTCAGCTTCATCTACAAGAAAGAGATGATAAAATACTGTAATGGAGTAGCAAGGCCATTTCAAAGAATGAACACTGAAGCAGAAAACTCAGAAACTGAAACTGGTTATTCCTGTTAGCACCTTGTGAGTTCTGACTGGATGGACCAAACGGTTCTTCTATGCTGTCAAATTCTATGTTTCTACAAGGTAATAAAACTATACCAGTGCCACAATATATACTTTGATGATCAGTTGTATCCTTGCATATACCTATTTTGTGTGACAATCACCATTCTAAAAGGGATGTTGTGCAGAAGAAACCAAAACCTCAATCATGGAAGAGATTTGCTCTTGTTCTAATCCACTAAACATCAGATTCCCCCCAGCTAGTGTAGATTTACACCATCTATGGTCCTTTGCTTGGTTTTAGACAAATAGACTTCCAAATCTCCACTTGCAACGCAGAGCTGCTTGATCCAGGAATATTTGATGGTCCGTTAGCTTTGCATGCCATTGGCACAGAGAACTCCATTCAGGGTTCAATGAATGCCAGGAAAGAACATATTGGGAAAGAGAAAATGTGAGATCTTTCAGCTACCCGTTCTCTAGAGCTCCTTAGGGGTGGAGACACACGTTTGTGAATATGTATGGGATTGGCCAATCAAGGGGGGGGGTCAAGGACTAATTAAAACGTGAGAACATTTTGGGAACATTTGTAGACTAGATGAGCAAAATGGTTCTTATCTGCAGTATAATTTTGTGTTTCTATGTGTTGCACAACTCGCATGAGGAAGTTCCCAAACATATTGTGGAATTAAAATAGAAAACATAGATAATTTACAAATATATTTACTGTACCATAGAGCAGTGTTTGAAACACATATGGAGCACTTAGTATCCCTTCCCCTTTCTTTGTCAGTCCTGATATCTTTATTTCATATTTAATTCCCCGTGCTAGTCCCGTAAGTTGCCAGCTTGCTTCAGAGGTAGAATTCACAATCACATCTGCGGTAAAAAGAAAAATATGAAACTTTGTCACAACAATATTAGTCCGTTAACATGTACCGTGCAACATATTACATCTCCTTGCATCAGTGTAACGATAAAACACTTTCACAAACACACGTAAAGCAGCCATGAAAGAAAGTAGCTGTAGTGATGTGCAAATTTTTTAAGGAGGTGGGAAAGAATGCTAAAAAGTTAGGGACGTTAATAGTTTATTTTTATCATTTAAAAGGCTGCTACATCATTGTACTGAACAACAGCACCACTAGGTGGCAACATTGTGCTAAATAGCGAAAATTATGAGCAACAGTAATTATTAGAGATGTTGCACATATTTTTATGGATTTAATGGATTTGGGGTCTGTCAAAAGCCCCTGAACTCCTGCTGCAGTGACAGGGAGATGTCCCTCCTCTGTGAAAAATGACAGACGTACAGGTACGTTAAAAGGGTAATCTTGCCACAACTTTTGTGGACGTACCTGTATGTCTACATGGTAATAAAGGGGTTAAAATGGAGACTCCAGTGTCCCATGCAGGCTTCTCACCAAAGAATTCATGTTACAGTACTTTAATATGCATTTACAAAAAAATTGTAAAAAAATAAATAAAGTCACTTGCCTTAAGAAGAGGTTGCAGCACCTGCATGAAGCAGCCAATTAGCAGCAGAAAAGTGTTCCCATAGAAATTAATGAGAGTACTTTCTGTGCGTACCAATTGGGCTCTTGTTAGATTCCCCCTAGAATGTTGGAGCTGATAGGCAGTATTCACGAGTCCAGACAAGCTCAGCTCTTGCATGGCAAAAAACAAAGGTGGGGAAAAAGGAGAGAGAGGATTCTACAGAATCTCTCCAGGGACACCAGACAAACGCAACAGGGCCACTCACCTATCATAAACTTAAATATTAAAATGCATATGATGGATGGGGTATCCCTTTAAGTGGTAAACAACTACAGATATGATGTATAAAAATAATTCCCGTCAGGAAGACACCGCTGCAACCCATATATGACATGTCTTATCCAAAATGTTGTATCCCTTTAAGTATCAGTATCAGTTAAAATTAAGAAAACACAACATAAATCAACAATGAGACAATAAAATAATGTTAAGCACTTACTGATACAGTTGTATGTAAAATACACATACACATGTCATCACAGGGCCAGTTTCATTTATGCACAACTTCTTATGTTTAGCGTGTTGGGAGCCAAATGGTGCCAAATTGGAAAGATCCACTTAGGAATGTTTTATTCAGTTGTAATATGGATTTAGTCAGTAAAGATCTGTTCTGAGAAAATGCTGAAGCATCATTTATCTGAGTCTCTCTATACTCTGTGTTTTGGAAACTTTGCAGATTATACCTGATAAATAATGTGCAGATTTACACAATGATAATAACCACATACATTAAAAGGTTTAACATTTGCTGAATAGGTATCCCGAGTGTGAGCGAGAGTGAGTAAGAGTGTGAGAGAGCATGAGCATCAGGCTCAGTAAATTTTCCTGGCAGTTATACTTTACCACATTCAGGCTCAGTATATAATGATTGAAGTTATCTTGTACCACCTTCAGTAACTGATTTACAGTTTAATGATAGGAGTTATACTGTATCGCAGTCATATGTAATGATGGGAGTTGTGCTGTACAGTCTCAGTACATATTGATGAGAGTTATACTGCACCACCTTCAGGCTCAGGATATAGTGATGGGAGTAAAGCTGTACCACCCTCTGTGTCTGGCTTATTATTTAATGATGGGAGTTATGCTGTACCGCTGTCATTGTGCGGCTCTATAAATAATAATGGGGGTTTCTGCTGACCTCTTCCACTACTGCTGACCACTTTAGCTGCTGCATCTTCTTCTGATTTTCTTCATCTTCTCTTCAATCTGCTATCTTCTATCTTCATCTGCATCCCAGTTGGCATGACCCGGCAGGAACTTCCCGCCAAAATGGCTGCACTTGCGGTGACATCCTCTCCTCATCCTCCAATCAGAGGAGATGATTTTATGTTATATACTACTTGTTACCGTATGTCCTGTTTACCGGTTGTACAGTACTGGGGAGTATGTCAGAATTTCCATTTCTACTTTTTGCAGTAAACTTATTTCTACTAAATACATTTTTCACTTACCAAGAGTTTTATTCTGTGACATGTCTGTATAATACATTTTGTAGCCCACCAGGAAACCGAAACAGTCTTTCTCCGGGATTTCTTCCCAGTATATATCAGCAGAATGCTTGCTAATGTTTCTGATGGTAATATTACTTGGGCCTGCGTTTGGAACTTAAAGCAAATATTTAAGAATATCAGTATAAGAATTCATTTCCATCTTGAAAATAAAATATTCTCCAAAATAAGCCACAAATGCAGGAAAACGGCATGGATCGGGGATCGGGGTTCTTCAGTGCCTTGGTGCGTTAGACTACATCCCATGGGATCTGCCCATATGTTCTCACATCACATGCCACTATTTGCCACCCTAACCACATCTTTGATGATTGAACAATTGGATCACAGAACAATCTCTTTGATTGAAGTGCCACATTTGTGCAGTATTTGTGCATTCATGGTTTATTTTGGAGAATACTTTCTTTTTAAAATGAAATAAATGAGAAATGCACATACCACTTTCTTCTGCATAGATATAGGTCATTCCAAATGTGCTTTCCCTTGTAAAACTTCCACAGAAGCACATTTCCGGATACAGATGAATCGTTATTATATATTTCTTCCATTTCTCAAATGGCCCTTGTAAAATAAATAAGGGGAACAATAAAACGAGGAGTTCATAATGATGAATACTAGTAAAAGCATCAAGGCGAAGGTTAATTGAAGGCACGTGCCTAGAGCCCTTCTTATTTAGGGTTGCGTGCGGTAAAATGGGATGCAATGTTTGGTGAGGACGGGATACATTTTCTTTCTGTCTCTTTTTGCACATGTAAAAAATTTTCAATATTGAGAAAGTCTACAATAACTAAGGTACAATAAACCATGGGGGGGTAATATATTGTGAATATAGTGTGATATTGGTAATTCATATATATTTGTAAAACCTCTTGGTGAGTTTATCAGGGGCTTCCATTACTCATTATATTGTTTCTTTTTTCTTGTTATTTCGTGTTTTGAGAATGTCATGGAACTATAATACAGACGTCTAATCAGAAGTGTGTCTGAATGTTTGCTCTGCCTACTTTGATATATTATATATATATATATTTTTTTTTTTATTTTTTTATTTTTTTTTTACATACCTGTTAGTGAATAATTTTCGTGTTTTTCCATTACTGCCCTTGTCTCCATATTTGAACTGTTAGTGCCCCAATTAATTATAAAAAAGTCACATTCAATATCTGGACTCCAGGTAAGGAATATGTTATTGTCCTTTTGAACTGTAGCAAATATCTTGCCAATAAATTCTGCAGGAAAAATGAAGACATTTAGTTTAGAAATTATTATTTATTATTATTATTATCATTATCTTTTATTTATATTGATTCAAATCAGTTTGTGAAGAATAATCTGTTGTAATGCAACAACCTGGCTAAATTATTAATACAATTCTTCGAAAATATTGCTGCTGTTAGATTTAAACAGTTGAAATGAATAAGTGCAAATATACCAGAACGGAATGAATTGTATTTTAGATGTACATTTTGAGCATTAAGCAAGAAATACAAAGTATTACCTGTTTTAGGCAATACAGGAACCATCACAGAGGCTGCTGGTGAAAATCCTGCACTATTTTCAGCAGCCACCCAGATCTTATAAAAGGCCAAGGAAAGGTTTACATGGAATTGAGTGTCAGATAATTTGTAGGACTCGTTACGTGTCCGGCAGCTGTCTGGGATCCTTGAGATATTAACAATGTATCCGGTGACATGTTCTTTTTGCATATACTGCAGGGAAGACAGATTAACGTATAATAAGTGGAAATGGGTAATATCCATTGTACATCGCTGCTAAATATCATGGCACAATATAATAAGTAATAGTGTGTGTAGCACGTATCACCAGGCTAAAAGCTCAATGTTCATCATTTCAACATGAGCCACCTAAAAGGTTTTCGTCCTCCATCATCAGTTTTTTCTCTGTAGTTTTTCTTTGAATTCCTCTATCCCTCTACCTCTCCTCCTAGTTTTAGTGCAAACACAGGATGAATTAAGTTATTGGTAAGATAACATATATAATAGCATATTGTCATCTATTCTAATAGCAGTGAAGTGAAGAAAATAATAATTACCTTCACTTTCCAACAAGTCTGTACTGCATTTTGGACACAATGTAGGTAATTTTAATAGTTTTTTTTGGTATATTATATACTTCAGATCGGCATAACATGTGTCAGACTCAGCTCCAGTGCTGTCTCGGGAAACACTGTTGCTGGAGGTCTGTTCAGACCACGTATGTATTTGTGGAAGGTGCTGTCACAAAGGACTCACAGTGTACTTTAATATGGATTCTTCTGTAATAGGGGTGACAGGGACATAATACTGTACAGAAAACTGTAAAAACAGTGTTATTAGCAAAAATTAGCATGGTTTTATGAAACATAGGTCCTGTCAAACTAACTTAATTGCATTCTATGAAGAAGTAAGTAGAAGTGTCGATCAGGGGGTTGCAGTGGATGTAATCTACATGGATTTTGCCAAGGCGTTTGACACGGTTCCACACAATAGGTTAGTATTCAAACTGAAGGAAATTCGTCTAGATGCAAATTCTTGTTCTTGGGTAGAACACGGCTTAATGATTTAAATTTGTCATAAATGGTAATTTTTCAAGCTGGACAAAAGTGGTAAGTGGTGTCCCTCAGGGTTCTGTTCTGGGACCAATTTTATTCTACATATTTATAAATGACCTGGCATTAGGCGTTGAAAGTGATGTTTCTGTGTTTGCAGATGACACTAAACTCTGTAAAGTAATACAGTGCGAGCGGGATATTACTGTGCTGCAGAGGGATCTAGATTGGGATTTAGACTGGGGGACTGGGCACGCAAATGGCAGATGAAATTGAATGTAGATAAATTCAAAGTTATGCACTTCGGGATAGGGAATGCACAAGCAACCTACACCCTAAACAGTAGTGAATTAGGGGTAACGACAAATGAAAAGGATTTGGGAATTGTTATAGACAACAAACTAGGCAACAATGTGCAATGTCAGTCTGCGGTTGCTAAGACCAGTAAGGTATTGTCGTGTATAAAAAGGGGCACCTGCTCTAAAGAAGGATATCATAGCACTAGAAAGGGTGCAGAGGCGGGCTACAAAATTAATAAAAGGAATGGAGCACTATAGTTATGAAGAAAGGTTAACTAATTTAAATCTGTTTAGTTTAGAAAAACGTCGCCTCAGAGGGGATATGATAACATTATATAAATATATTCGGGGCCAATACAAACCATTGTGTGGAAATCTGTTCAAAAAAACAGGACCATGCATAGGACACGTGGTCACGCATTTAGACTGGAAGAAAGGAGATTTAGTCTAAGGCAGAGGAAAGGGGTTTTTACAGTAAGGACAATAAGGATGTGGAATTCTCTGCCTTCAGAGGTAGTGTTATTGGAAAAAAATTATATTCAGGGATATCAAATTTTATCCAAGGAGATATCTGACTGACATTCTGGGATCAAGAAGGTTTTTTTCCCTGGTTAGTGCAAAATTGGAAAGAGCTACAAAACTGGATTTTTTTTTTGATCAACAGCAACAGCAACAGCATTTAACAGATATAGGAAAGTCTGAACTTGATGGACGCATGTCTTTTTTCAGCCTATGTAACTATTTAAGTACATAATGGATTCAACCATGGTGTAAATGTTAGCTAATATCCTTGTTATACAGATATACAAGAAAACTGCAGATGGTGGCGCAAAGTCTTCAAACTCGAGCAGCCCGTTGCCCTACCATAAACTCCCTGCCAGTCGTCTAGTTCACTGGGATGTGTATCACAATGATTTCTCTGCCTTACCATGGCTATCATTGCAGTCCGAGCCATTTCCATATAGGTATAGTATATAAAACACAGAAAAAAAACAGTAAAAAATACCTCCCACTCCACAGTAACTCTTTGTTTTCCTGGTGCTATTGCCTTAGCTGTAACTGTAATACTTGGGGCTTCTGTTAACGCTAAAGAAAAAAAGAAACAATAAAAAATGATGTGCAAGGAAACTTAGGACACAATGGCAAAAAATACACAGCCCAATTTCTTCCAAATAACATTTAGCCTATCTTCAGTTCCTTTCCCGATAGATTCAGATCTCTAGGTTGTGTTTCAACTTGATTTATTCCTCTGTCTGTTCCCTCCCTGATCATTATATATACATTTGGTTCTCAGATGTGAGAAAGTTAGTAAGAAGAGATTGACTCCCCAGGCTGAAATTTACCATCCTGCACCCATCCACCTTCCATCTTTCTAAACTATTACTTGCTAAAATTACCTCCAGGACTGCCAAATCTACGATTTAGGATGTCCAGAAATAAAAATAGATACGATAAAAATATATTGATCCTGTTTACTTTTCATAGAGCCACTGAACAAAAACATTTACTTTATTTGGGGCTGTTTATTCCAAGGCTTTAGGGGCACACCTTGTCATAGGGATGCAAGCTTTACAGGCCAAGTTAGCTTTCTGACTGTAGTTTTCCTAGTTAAAATCTATTATTTGTCTTTTATAAAAATGTTCCTCTTTACAGATACAGAAAAGTCAGTGAAGAAAGGGTTACTTGCCATGCGCTACATGTGTTTCTGCTCCCCACTCACAGTGAAAACAAGATGCACTTTTGCACCTTTGCTGGACTACAAAGGTTGAATGTGTTGAATATTCTGATACGTTTATGCTGAGTTGTGTCTTTGTTTCATTAACCTGTTGACACAAATGAAATTGTTATGCTACAAGTATGCAACCAGGTTATTTCAGGTCCACTTACATAGCAGTTTTTATGGAAAATGAACATAAGAATTAAAACCAATTAATCAACCAAGACACAAGCACTACCACCTTAAAGGTTTTAATGTCTAGATCATATTTCAAAATAAGGCAGTCATCCATAGATGATACGTTTACATTGAGTAGAGCATACATAAAATATACTCACTACTATAGAATTTCAGCATAGTGAACACTATCTTTAAATCAAAATGGCAACTTGTCTAAGTAGGTCAACATGAGATCAAAGTTAATGGACATTTATTATTATTATTTATTGTTTATATAGCGCCATCAAATTCCATAGCGCTGTACAATGGGTAGACAGGACATAAAAAGTAGTATATAACATAACAAATTGACTTAGAGACAACAGGTGAGGAAGGCCCTGCTCAAACCAGTTTACAATTTCTTACGAGCTTACAATACAAAGGTTCAATTACGCTAAACTGTCCATCAAAATGAGCCCAGATAGATGAAATGAACAGAAACCTTAATATAACTGATATATATATATATACACATTTAAAATCCTAAACATCATGTTGGTTTTACAGCTGTTATGATTAGTAATATATATGTTATTTAATGTAATAAATAATAATATGAAATTCATTAATAACTGCAAAAAGGATATGTTAAAAATGAAAAAAAAGGGCCATAAAGACAAAAACCTTAGATAGTTGCACAAGGTTATCTTTTAAAAAACAATATCTAGTGTTAGAACATTTTTTTTAATCTTTCCCTATCTTTTACTTTCATGGATACATTGTAGCATTTGCAACATCCTATAAATCAATTATGAGCTAAAGAATCGGCACATATTTCATCTGGAAATTAACGGGCAACTTTTTGTGTTAAAGTGAACTCCTCTTAGCACGTGCTGCGTGTTAATTGGGTTTTTTGTGTGTGTATCCATTGGTGCAGTGCTGCTGGTGGTCTTGCAGTGCATAATCTGGTCTGGTTCTCTCCCTAAGCCTTGAGAAGGTGCTGTTGTAGGAGAAAGGTGAGTCCAAAGAATGTCAAGGATCTCCCTCTTTGGGAATACCCCTCCCCCAATGTAAATTCTTTTTTCCTTTGATGGCAGAATTTGAAGTAGCTTCATTTTGCCTTCTTTTGGATCAAGAATAGGAAGGTTAGGTAAAAGGGTTAAACTTGATGGACTTAGGTCTTTTTTCAACGTTATGAACTATGTAACTATGTAACAAGGTCTCTAAGTTTCCTCAGAAACAAAATTCCAAACAAAAATTTGGCCGAATCAATTTTGCTTGCCGTGCACAAGTCTTCTTTAATGTACCATGCTTACATGTGTGATTTATGAAGGTGAATCTAGAGACGATTTAACACTTGACGTGTTGGTGTTCCAACCAACTGAGATATATTAAGCTAGACCTTGTTACTTAAATAAAAGAAGTAGACATGTGCATGCTCTGGGAATTTCTTTATATCACTGGCCTTTCCATACGTTCATTATTTGAGTACCACCACATTCATCTCGTTGAAATCACATCTCTTACAAAAAAATAAAAACGCTAATGAACTAATGAACAGCTATTTTAAAATCTCCACATCCCAGAATCAGTCCATGTTATAAAATAGCGTCATAACTTACCGTATGCCATAGATTTGTTGTTGTTTCTCGATACCTGATTTCCCCAAACTTATCCAGCTGTAATTGCAATACATTTGCTGAGTGAACTGCACTGATAATTTTTGGATTACGGCAATTTTCTAAAATGAAATAAAAAAAAACAGAAGAATGACATATTCATGGAAAAATACAGATTTCAAACAATAACTTTTGTAAATATAACAGAATTCTTACCCTGGGGTATAATGTGGAATTCATTTGTTTTCAGGCACGACTCAGGGGAACTATTATATGACACCCAAATAATAGCCTTTTCATCTTGACGGAGTTTATTCATACCGACTTTCACATATGTGTTAGTTGTTTCAATCACTTGACAGCTGGATTTTTTGGGCCTTAAAAAACAATTTAAAATACGTTTTCGGAAGGTTAAGTACCAAAAATATTATCGTAAAGATTAAAACCTGTGTTATTTTAAAAATATTTTTTATAACAATGTATATTTTAAGGGAACTAAATGTGTACAAAAAACCCCACTATATATGGTTCAAAATGAAGGGTTCATGAGCCCACAACACTTTCCATCTAGCACTGGAATACTTGGCATACAAGAACGCTCCATCAAATAATAAAAACGGTATTTAAAAGGGAACATAGCCGCCTTGGCAGTATTTATTTCATAAGGTGGTTTAGGAATACTCCACCCCATCAATCTCCAGGTATAATGGCAAAAGACAGTTTTATCAAAATTATAGTTGAAATGACCATACATAATTCAGAGATATTTTTTTTATATCATAAAAAAAAATATAGGCTGAAAAACAGGTCTGTGGGCATCCAGTTTTACATTCCTGGTATTAGAAAACGAGCTGTAAACAAATATTCTAAAATTAATTTTATTTCATGCTTTTTAAGGACAGAGTGGCATTGCTTTGAAAATATGAAATTAATTATTACTTAAATTAAACATACTTACCTTTTTAGGTGTAGGATGTATTTAGTGATATTTAAAGATGACGAGTTTGGCAACCAGGAGCAATTAACATGTTTTATCATCCTACGACTAAACGAGGACTCACAGAAGAGTTTGTCTTTCCAGTCTGTAAATGAACACACTAAATAAACAACTTCAAGGCATTGAGATGATGAAGTACAACTTTTGCTTACAAAAATATTGAAATGCTCTAATAACATCGTAATTGAAAAAAAAAAATTACAATGGGCGGGACAGGGAGAAAACATTAACAAATCCACCAACAAGAAGGCCATTTGGTTTGACATAGCTCCCACCGCTCAAGGTGACAAATTCCACCATTACAGAGACCAGAGAATATTACCATTGCATAACTATGTCTGTTATACTAAAGTGGTGTAATGAATTGGAATTAGTATACCTACATGATGCATAAATTATTAAATTACCTATGACCAGCAGGCTCTCTCTAACACCACACAATAACATACACACTAACTCAGTAAACTTATGTACGTATAGATACTTTCCCTCTGCCACCCTATGCTACTGCACACACTCACATTTAACACCACACACTAACACACAGGTGCACAAACGCTCACTTCAGGGCCGCTACAAAAGTAGTTTCGGTATGTATGCAGCCCTACCTGGTACCGGCTCACGGAGTATCTGCCCAGTGTGCCAGATGGCCAGTCCGGGCCTCAACACTCACACTCCATTTACACCATGGCCCTATAGTAGCAATATAGTAGCTTGATTGAGGCTGCTGAAATCTATTTTGGCTAGATGGATATAAGACCTGTAAGCTTTAAAAACAAAAATGAAAGAATGAAACCTACATTAGCGAAAAAGTAACACTATAATTACATTTTGTTACCTGGCCACAATATGGTGGTTTTGTGGTGTTTAGTCTTTTCAGTTTCATTTAGCATTAAAATATTGCAGTTGCTAAGCTTCCTAAATATGTACATATTTGTTACCTCAACTACAGTAAATTTTGTTTTCTTTTTTACTCAATTGTGGCCTTCTGCAAACCAATGGTTTCCTACATCATATCTGATTTATGCTACTCAAACATTATTAAAGAACAGTGCCACAAACCAACAGAAGGTGCAGTCAGATACCACAAGATCAACATTCTTCTTTTTCATATATCCAATATGGCCAATTTGAAATTACAAAGGTCCAGTTTCATGGACTCCAATGCATTTTACTAAATGCAAATTGTTGCATGTATATAAAAGAAAACTATAATTTTCCTAATCCCCTACCTCTACTGAAAACCATTTAAGCTCATAGGACTAACAGAAGCCAATTTTATTTGTCCCCAAACATCTTAACAGAGTCATCTTTGTGCCCAAACAGTTTAACAATGCCAGCTTTGTGCCCAGACAGCTGGACAATGCCATATTTGTGCACAATGTGAACTTTGTGTTCAAGCAGCTTAACAATGCCACCTTTGTGCCCAAGTGCCAATTTGGTCCCCAAATAGATTAACAGTGCCAACTTTGTGCTTATCGTATTTTGGAGGCTTTTTATATACCACCCCTTGCAAGGTGCCACCTTAGGCATAGTTCTGGAAAAGATAAGTAAAAAAAAGAAGTAAAGAGAAAGAGGAGGAGAAGAAATAAGGAGAAGGGATAGAAAAGGAAAAGACAAAAGGAAGAGAGGAAGAGGAGAGATAAAGAGAGGAGAAAAAAAGAAATAGGGATAAATAAAGAGATAGGAGAGATAGAAAGGAGATATAAAGAGAAATAGGAGAGAAAGATAAAGAGGAGAGATTATGAGAAGGGGGTTAATTGTAAGGAGGAGAAATAAAAAGAAAGGGAAGAGGTAGGGAGAAAAGGGAGAGATAGCGACAAAGGAGAAAAGGGTAAGAAGAAATGGGAGAGATACATGGGTAAAAGGGGTAATGAGAATGAGATGGGTATAAAAGTGGAAGAGAATGAGAAAGTGGAGAGATAAAGATGTAGGGGAGAAACCATGGCAAAGGGGAGAGAAAATGTTTTTGTTTTTAAAGTGTTTCTAAAGGGCAAGGAAGTGTGTGGATGCAAGGGCAAGTGTGAATGTGTGTGTATGGACAGACGTGTGTTTATGGGCAGGTATTTGTAAGGGTAGAGTATATGGGTGTATTTGGACAGTCTATACGCTACTGTTACTGTCTTGAGCCTAATGGGTATAAAATGAATACAGATTGACAGAGGAGAACAGAGACTCTGGGAGGAGGCTCCTGTGGGTGCCATTTGGGTGCTGGGTAAATCCTTTGGATGCAATTTGACTGTTGGGGCAATTCCCATATAAATAGCAAATTATGTAAGTCAGGGGCGTACCTAGAGTATTTGGCACCTGGGGCGGATCCTGTATGTAGCACCACCCCACACACACTTTAAAACTGCTTTTATCATTATATACTGGCACAGACATTGACGGTGGTACAGCGTAACACTAATCACTATATACTGAGGCAAACATTGAAGGGGTACAGCATAACACCTATCACTATTTATTGAGGCAATCATTGACGAGGGTACAGCATAACACCTATCACTATATACTGAGGCAAACATTGATGGGGGTACAGCATAACACCTATCACTATATACTGAGGCAAACATTGACTGGGGTACAGCATAACACCTATCACTATATACTGAAACAGACATATAAATATATACATATATATATATATATATATATATATATGATTGCTAACAGCAATCTCACTCCTATTATGCCCATGTTCTAGTATGTACTGTTTGCCTGGGCATCATAGGAGTGTGACTGCTGTTAACAATTATATATATATATATATATTAATGTTATTGAATTTTTCTGGCTGGCATGGTGGCACCCCCCTGATGAGCAGCACCCAGGGTGCACCGCCCCCCCTCGCCCCTCGCTACTGATGTAAGTGCAAATATGCAATTTTGAAGTACTGATTTGCCTTTTTCATAACCAGCTTTTTATCATTCTGTGTTTAAATAAAATGTAATATTCATGCTGATTTTAGGTATGCATTGGTTTCTTAGGGATATGATAATGAACTAAAGATATTTTCATGGAATTTCTCACAGAGAGGCAATACTGTTCCCATTAAGCTTTCTGTTGATTCTTTTTAATTGCAATAAAATAATGAAACTATAAAAGCATGTCCCTTAAGAATGACTGATATGCATGCAGTGTCAAAATAAAATAGTTCATATTTTGGGTGCCCTTTAAAATGTACAAACACAGATCAGTGCTTATAAACTTATCATGACAAAATTTTTTTTTTAATTATTACAGTTACTTGTATATTACAGACCCTAAATAATAAGTCACATGGACTCAAAGTATCCTTACTGAATTTTCAAGTTAATCACATTAAAGTAAGTGTAAATAAATTTATTGTAACTTAAAGGTTTAATTTTAATTTGAGTAACCATTAGTACAAAAAATATTACTAAGGACTCTGTGTGGTCTGGTACAGGAGGAGATCATGGAGTGACATATATATATATATATATATATATATATATACAAAGAGCACAGGGTCATGAGTGACTGGACCAGACCAATTTTCCCTGTCTCGTCTTTTTATTGTAGTCCAACCTTCCACTAGTTCCACCTATGTTTGCGCTTCCTGCTCACCTTGAGTCTACTTCCGAGCTGTTTCTCTACATCTTTTATTTTTCCTTCCTCCATCAAAGCAGCAACTTCTCCCATCCACCAAAGACACATTATTTGCATAGTGTGGAAAAAATACTTTCTGAAAGGAATACATTTTTATCACATCTTTCTTGTTTTTGTCCCTAAAAATGAAAGCTGTGAATGTGGAATATGTCAAATAAACAACTTAAAAAAAAATGTTTCCAAACACAGGAAATCATTATAATCCTGGCCACAGAACCACCCATGTTTCCTGTTGCATTTAAAGTAGGTGTCAATTTTACTTTTATTATACATAAAACATAACTTGTTAAAGTTATTTTTCATCTTTATTTTCCACATCCGAGAGGAGAACATGCAGAGATGGTGCTACTATATAAAGATTGCCCTCAATGGATGTGAGAAATAATAGTAAAACGGTACAGCTTCTTCCAGTTATAAAGTGGTAAATATTTAAGATAACAGTTTTATCTTAAATGTATTTTAAAATAAATGCATTTTTAACTATGTCTTTTATTTTCTTCTTTCTTTAACATGCTTTGGGGTATATGCTTCACAGAAGACAGTCCTACGAAAATTAATTTAGTGGTTTATATTTATAGTATAGATTGTAAGCTTGCGAACAGGGCTCTTTACCTAATGATGAGTATAATGTATCAGTTTTTCTTAGTCTGTCGATTCTAGTTTTCATTCCCCTTGAATATATGTACAGTAAGAAGCTCTGTGTGAATTGTTGGTGCTATATAAATAAAAGATGAGAATATATTAAACATAATACTATTAATTATATGAAGAACACAATATGTGGGAGCTACAGTATTGTTCAGAATTCAGATGCATGCCACGTAGAACATTTAAATACCATCTCTTAACAATAATGCCAACAGGTATCCTAATACCTGAAATGTACATACAGAACATTCAATCCTAGTAGTTTCTCTTTCTCCAGGGGTAGGGAGGGGCAAGACTGATTTTGGGAGGCTTGGCCAATCACCTAGGGGTGGATGTGGCTCTCGATAGCCATGAAAGGGTGATGGAGAGGGCAGGACCTGGGCAAGTAGTGGCTGGTGCTAGACACGTGAGATTAACCTGATGCCCAGTAACTAGAACTGATTCCCAGAGTCTCTGTGCCAAACCATGAGAGTTCTCAGGCAGAACCCATAGTCTGTCCTAATATCATTTAAAATACTCCAAAAACAACCTTTTCAAAGAAAGACAGACATTTGTGAAAAAATGTCTCTAGCATTATTAATGGACTTGTGCACAAACCATTGTACCATTAAGCACCATTGTGCTTAACTCCCATTAGGAATTGTCTATGGAGTCCATATCACAACTGAGCTTTGCCAATGTTTGTATTTTACTTAATATTATTGTCACTTAATTTGCTACCGTAATAAATATAAGTCAATTATTAATCTCCAAGGATAACAGCTGGCTCCCAACACAATGGGATTCCTCTTGAGTAAACCAGTTACAAGGAATTACACTAGGGGCAAAACCCAAATGTCCAGAAACTCCCAATACATCAAAGGGCTATCTCTCTACCAGGTGGGAACAATAAACAGGAGATACAATCTACAATCTCCTACAACAAAAGGATTGCAGGAGACAATATCAAGATTCCAGAGACCCACCCTGAATTTGCCCTGAGGACCATCAACTTCACTGTGGGGGCAACCTAACTTCCTGGACAAGAGCGGTCTCTACAGGCAGCTGGTGCAGGTACAAGATTGTGCCTTCCTAAGGATGAGTGGACACAAACTCAGAAGATGATTGGCTGGGACTGTTTGGGCATGGTGGCTATAAAGGTGTTGTGTGAGCAACAAAGAAGAGAGAAACAGAAAGAAAACAAGGAGGATAACATCAAAGTGACAGGGACACCCCATCCTTACATGCACGCATAGAGTCACTAGCATAGTGTAGTTAGAGTCATAGAGCCTTGTATTTCAGACGCTTCTCTGTATACTCATATACATGTATTTGTTATTTTAATAAACTCATAGTGTTAAGCCACTGGTGTAAGTGGAGTTTCATACGACGAGGAATCTGTAGTAGTTAAAGGAAAGCCAGACGGGTGACGGTTATATATCCCGGGATTTAAAGGGCCCTTTTTACAGCTACAGTATACTCTTCACGGAGCTGTATGTCGTGGTGCTCTAGATGTGTTAACCAGTAGGGAGCAGAAAAAAACCCCTATATTTTTTCTAACTAGGGGTGGGGTAGAATGGTAAGGCTAATGATCGTAACTGATGCTAGTGGCGTGGGATTGCTATCGATGAACTTATCTGTTAGAGGCATTTATATTTAGCGTGTTTTTATGTATAAACATCATCAATATGCATACACTTCCCTATACTCAGTTTTTGTTTCTGGGTGAAGTGCCTAAGCTTCTCAGGAAGGAAGCACCTGCTTACCTAATGAATTTCAGGAACTAAATACCGCCTATAATAACTACCATGTTCCTTCAGTACATAGCATCCGGTGGGAGAGGAGGAAGCTGAGAACCTCCTGTATGATATATAAAAATAGTGTGCATTACAATAAATTAGAAAAGCTGGCATAATACTGTGGCTTTCACAATAGGGTGTCTCCAGTTCTCCATGTCTTGACCATTAAGCTTAGGCGAGGGTGGATTAGTGGACCTACATTAGGGCAGACATGGTTTCTACAACACATGGGACATACATAAGGCTAATAAGTAAGCTTAGAAGTTCTACAGCAGGAAAAAATAATAATAACTTATCTGTTGTTATATTCTGTGAGGGATGTGTATAAAGAGTGCAGGTTGTAGTGTTTTTTTCCCAATTTCCTCCCTGTGTGTCTACTAAGTCCCAGATAGAAACTTGTTTCATGTGCAAGAATAAAAAAACAGGAATCAGGAGGAAAGTCCCAGCACACTGAGTAAATTGTAGGCTTGTAATTCTTGTGCCCTGACGTTTTGGGTTGAAATGTACATAAGCATTTTAATTTTTTTTATAAATGACTAGATCATTTTTTTTATATTTTATGAGTGTGCTGGGACTTTTCTATTGAATATTACTGTTAATGTTAAGGGTTTGGTATACGTCTGCCTCTATCCATTTAGCACCTCATTCTATGAAATTATCACTCTTTTCTACCTACTGGCCAAGTCTGATACAGGAAACGGCATTTACAAGGATGACTAGAAACTATACTGGCAACACTTTGTGTGCTACCATGAAAACACACATCTATTTGTGGAGCCTAGAAACTTTAATACCACACTAGCTTCTTGATTTGGGGAGGGGGGCGCAGTTTGTTTATTTAGAGCATACAACATTTGTTTCTCTTTCACAGCACTTGTTGCATCTGGTGTACATGCATACCTGGCATCAGGAACCACATGGATTTTAACCTGCAACCTTGTGGCTTCTAGGTGAACTGCTTATGCACTACTCCACTTGGCAGATCTTGGGTTATGGTTTCCTTCTGCCTCTCCTTGGACCATGCTGTTCCCTCATGCTCTTTAAACACCTGCCCCTCGTTTGGTCAATAAAGGCTCAATATAAACCAGGCATCATCCTAGCCTGATTGCTAGAGCATTGTGTTACTGGCCCTGTATACTGACCTACTGCTTTTCTGCATCTGATCTGTTTTCCGTGTATGACTCTTGGCTACTTCAATGATCTGGTTTTGTGTACCAGAGGCTGACGTGTCCCAGACGTACCTACCTGTCTGGCTGGTTCCAAGCCGTCTGCCCTGCCAGTGGGCTTTCAGTTTCCTGCCTGTTTTTATCCTGCTCATTCTCTGAACACCTAAAGATGACGCCCAAGAGAGAATCTAACTCTAAAGTAGAGCACAGCCCTGAACTAGACACACCAGCCTGCCTACAGCCATCTTCTGAACCTGCCCCTGCATTGAGATGCCTTCCTGATCCGGCACCGAGTGCCCTGACAGAATGTTCTAGCAATGAGGCTAGGATGATGCCTGGTTTATATTGAGCCTTAATTGACCAAACGAGGGGTCCAAGAAGAGGCAGAAGGAAACTGCAACCCAAGATCCACCGGGTGGAGTAGGGGATAAGCAAATTCACCTGCAAAAACCAATGTGGATAAATAAAAATGTAAAGGGGGTAATAAATGGCAAAAAAAAGGCATTTAAGCTACTAAAACAGGAAGGCAGTGAGGAAGCACTAAAAAGCTATCGGGAAAAAAATAAAATATGTAAAAATCAGATAAAAGCAGCAAAAGTGGAGACAGAAAGACTCATTGCCAAAGAGAGTAAGACAAACCCCAAAATGTTCTTTAACTATATAAATAGTAAAAAGGTTAAAAATGAAAGCGTTGGCCCCTTAAAAAGTAATGAGGGAGAAGTTATAGACGGGGATCAGGAAAAAGCTAATCTATTAAATATATTCTTCTCTGCTGTATTCACAGAGGAAAATGAAATGCCAGGTAATATACAGCAGGATGAGATAAATGCCCCAGTACATGTCGCCTGTCTAACCCAGGAAGAAGTGCAGTGCCGCCTAAAAAAAATCAAAATAGACAAATCCCCAGGTCCAGATGGCATTCACCCCCGCGTTCTAAGGGAGTTAAGTAATGTAATAGACAGACCCCTATTTCTAATATTCAAGGACTCTATAGTGACAGGGTCTGTTCCCCAGGACTGGCGCATAGCAAATGTTGTGCCAATATTCAAAAAGGGGACAAAAAGTGACCCGGGGAATTATAGGCCTGTTAGTTTAACTTCTGTTGTGTGTAAACTGTTTGAGGGTTTCCTAAGAGATGCTATTTTGGAGTATCTCAATGAAAATAAGTGTATGACTCCATATCAGCATGGGTTTACAAGGGATCGGTCCTGTCAAACTAACCTGATCAGCAGATTATGAGGAGGTGAGCTCAAGACTGGATCGGGGTGAATCGCTGGATGTCGTATATCTTGATTTTTCCAAAGCATTTGATACGGTGCCACATAAAAGGCTGGTACATAAAATGAGAATGCTTGGGCTGGGGGAGAATGTGTGTATGTGGGTAAGTAACTGGCTCAGTGATAGGAAACAGAGGGTGGTTATTAATGGTACATACTCTGAGTGGGTTACTGTTGCTAGTGGGGTACCACAGGGGTCAGTTTTGGGTCCTATTCTTTTTAATATATTTATTAATGACCTTGTAGAGGGATTGTATAGTAAAGTATCAATCTTTGCAGACGATACTAAGCTCTGTAACGTGGTTAACACAATAGAGGACGGTGCACGATTACAAATGGATCTGCATAGGTTGGGGCTTGGGCTGGGATGTGGCAGATGAGGTTCAACACAGATAAATGTAAGGTTATGCACATGGGGAAGAAAAATCCAGGCTGGGAATATGTATTAAATGGGAAAACACTGGGGACGACTGACATGGAAAAGGACTTAGGAGTTTTAGTTAACAGTAAATTTACTTGTAGCGACCAGTGTCAGGCAGCTGCTGCTAAGGCAAATAAAATCATGGGGTGCATCAAAAGGGGCATAGATGCCCACGACAAGGAAATAATTCTACCACTGTACAAGTCACTAGTCAGACCACACATGGAATACTGTGTACAGTACTGGGCACCAGTGTACAAGAAAGATATAGTGGAGCTGGAGAGGGTTCAAAGACGGGCAACCAGAGTAATAAGGGGAATGGGAGGACTACAGTACCCAGAAAGATTATCAGAATTAGGGTTATTTAGTTTGGAAAAAAGACGGCTTAGGGGGGATTTAATAACTATGTATAAATATATAAGGGGACAGTACAGAGATTACTCCCAGGACCTATTTATACCCAGGACTGTATCTATAACAAGGGGACATCCTCTACGGCTGGAGGAAAGAAGGTTTCTACACCAGCACAGACGGGGGTTCTTTACAGTAAGAGCGGTGAGATTATGGAACTCTCTGCCAGAGGAAGTGGTTATGGCAAACTCAATAAAAGAGTTCAAAAGGAGCCTGGACGTGTTTCTTGAAAGCAATAATATTACAAGTTATGGATATTAGATTAATAGGGACAGAACGTTGATCCAGGGATTTATTCTGATTGCCATATTTGGAGTCGGGAAGGAATTTTCCCCCTGGTATGGGGCAATTGGCATCTGCTTCATAAGGGTTTTTTTTGCCTTCCTCTGGATCAACACAGTAGGGACACAATATGTATATAGGTTGAACTTGATGGACTTTGGTCTTTTTTCAACCTTATGGACTATGTTACTATGTTAGTATGTTACCTAGAAGCCACAAGGTTGCAGGTTTGAATCCCTGTGGTTTCTGACACCTGGGTTTTATCCTGGAATCTCCCAGTAAAGTCGAGCTTTCATGGGTCTCCAGGCCAGCTTCTTCATTATTAGGACAGAGGAGGGATGTTTGTCCATACTCACTCCCCACCCATGTTCTATCTACAAATGTGGTCTATAGGCACCTGTCTAATCTCTGTTATGCTAAAATGGGCTATGCCCATATGTCACTGCCACGTTCTATCCCTGGAAAGTCTGATGCCACAGTTTCCTATGTTAATTAACTGTAAATAATGGCAGTGATTTTCCATGCCTCAAAAATGTACTTTTAAGATGAGTCAGAAAATTGTTAAATCAATATGAGGATGTAAAAGCTTCGACATTGATAAACATTCAAAAATACAGTAGACCAACATGTGTTCTTTATAGCACACTGAGCTTTGTAACATGGACACCCTACACACATTTGTTATAGACATTAATAACATGTAATGCACATTTTGTATGATGCAAGAAAACCCAGATTTACCTGTTGTTTTATTGCAGTCCTGGATCTGGCAACCTGAATAACTCAGACCTGAACCAAAGAAAAAATATGCTGGATATAACATTCAATGGAAAACTCATGTAAGTTGATTCTTGGGTTCAAACATTTAAAAAAACCAAGGCAGCTATACTCTAGCTTTTGCTTCATGTATTGTACGGTAGTTTAAACTCTCTCTGGGAGGATCATTTAGCTCTGCCCATTGCGCATTGGGTTCATATCAATTGGCCTCCTGGACAAGAACAACCACTTTGCTGCTTCCATACATATAGCAGTGGTGTGCATAACATTTTGCATGTCCAGCATTGGCAACCGTAAAACATTTCCAATGGCCAAACAGAGACACTTTTGTTTTCGGGGGTATGGTTAGAGTCATGGATGGGAGCAGCGCTCTTCCAAGATTTTGTGCAATTCATAAAGCATATCTAAGATGAATAATACACTCTACTTACACAGTTTAATATATAAACATTTTCTGTTGTTTGCTGTGAGATTTATGGCTGAAGAACAATACGATAGACCTATACATCCATTAAACATTCAGAGCTTCTGGAAAAGCAGAGCATTGGGTAGATAAAGAGATACAAAGGGATTTGGGCCTAAAGAGGGACACTTGGTAGGTATGCTGCTCCATAGAATTTAAATTGATTAATTGTATTCAACGTAAAAAAATAATAAAAATAAAATAAAAATTATATATATATATTTTAAACGTACCTGTTTTAAAATACATGATTATTATCAGTGTCCAGAAATACTCCATCACTGTACGAAGAATACAAAATAATTAATAAACTTCAGTAAATTTGTCTGTTTCTGTTACCCTTTTTGTTTCTCAACACTAGTAAATATCTCCAGAGCACCATGGGCTGAGTTGTCTTGTATAATTAATTGTTAATGAAAGAACAGTCTAGAGACTGCTGGGGACAACTGAGCATAGCATCCAAATAATGTTCATGCATGCAGAGAAGGCTGGCACCATACGTAAGTCAAGTGCCCCATGTCCACCGTAACTAACATATACTTACTCTTACACACACTCTAAGACCCCCACACACTCATTTACTCTATTTAAATCACATGGTTTCTTATCAAAGCAGATTTTGTGTTATGTTTTGTGTCTATGCTCAGACCCTGACTGGCCATCTGCCACACAGGGAAGATGTGGTCTTAATAATTTAGATACCAGTCTACTGAAACACTGGGGAACCGGAATAGAAATGCATCCCACCTGTTTATCCATGCATTGTGCTGGGGTACCCCTACTTTTCTTTTTTAATCCATGTATACTTAATTTCCAGATACAAAATGTTAATGTGAATAAAACCCTCAACTTCTAGGCAGTATGATTTATTATATCGCTTGCTCAAAATACAGAGAAAGATCAAAATCTCCTCAACTTAAAGGCATTAGGCTAGGCTTAACTGGATAGCTCAATTAAGCAGGGGCACATAAAATGTGTCACACAGAGCAGCAGGGATTTTGATGCACCCCTGAAGTATATTTTTTTAAGGACCATTGGGGTGGCCGGTTAGGCTGTTCTGAAGAGGTAAAATAAGAAAATTCAAGGTGACAGATTTGATAATTATTTTAAGGCAATACACAAAAATCAATATTTAAAGAGAGATCAAGTTAAAATGTTTCTTACCTTTAATTTGAATGTATAATCAGCTTTGCACAAAAGGAGCAGAGATGCTTGAAAGGGAATCCTGCTGAACTCCGGCGAGAGTGTGAAACTACTGTATCTTTTACACTAATGTGAAAGTGCTTTATACCCTGGTCACACTTGTTGCTTTTTCTTCCTGTTGCTTTTAAAATAGTTGCAACCTGTGAACGTGGGGACATATTTGTTACAGCAATCATAATGCTTACAAAAGAAACTCTGCCTTAGTTAAAAGAAACTTTAAGGAACTTGCAGGTAAACTGATTTTCTATCAATAATCAAGCAAAATCAATATGAAGCTTGACACATTTGACAATTATGTTCTGTGCAAGGCAAGATTAAGGCGCTTAGGGCCATGGGAGCAAACAAGAGCCCTCGTGTCCGACTGTATTTCCACATCAATATGAATAGAACATAATGTTAAGTAAAACAAAATACTGCTTATTGCAGATTCTCTTTGAGGTTGCCACATTCTATTCATATTAAGTGTTGGCATCTCATCATGTCTCATCTAATCCAAGTTCTGTGCAAAGCATGTTTCACTGTAACATAAGCCCATGACGTGGCAGGACTGTTGGATATTGACACATAACTCATAATATTAATACATAATATTACATACACCACACAACAGAAAAGATGGGGAAAAAAGCAATTAACTAGCAGGTTTTGCTCTTCGAGACACTTCCTCTGGGGCTGCAGTCCTCTCACCAGCAGGGTACCAGCTCCTATGATGGGGCACAAGACCATTTAATATTCAGCAACAGGAAAGAGAGGGCAGTGGCTGAAAGGAAAAAGGAGGAGGCTGAACAACCAATCAGAGCACACTATGTGACCTAAATCCCTCCCACTCTTCCTGCCTGGGTGCAGATGGACACTACCAGAGAGGAGCCGGCTCTGTTAATAAACATGTGCTGTAGAGCGGCTCCTCTCTGCTGGTGTCTGATAGTCCCTCACATTAATCCAGAACTCACAGGCGGTGCAGGCTATGATAGGAGATGAGAAGCTCAGGCTACTATAATCAAGGATGGGAACTTGGGGCTCCCTAACATTCTTGGGCCCTGAAGGAATTGCTCCATGTTCTTCTTGGATAATCCAGCCCTGCTTCTCTGTGAGCTTACTTGTATTTCCATGATGATGAATCTTTAGGCTGCTCATGTAGCTGAAACAGGCTAAATGTTCTTTGAAATTAAAAAAATTCAGCAACTGTTGAGAACTCATTTTACCTGCACAGCGGGTGGACGTGCAACCGCTGCTCAAAGATCCATCTGATCGCGTGGATCTCAGCTCTGGTTGTCTATTGTTTGGGTTAATGCCACTCAAGTTGTTCTTCATTGTAATTATGTTTTACTTTGAATTATATTGTGATTTTGTGGAAACCAAGGGGGACTTGGATGTACTGTTAATATCACCCATTTATGCCCCAAACTGCATTGGGAACTTTGAATATGTTGACAACGAGGGCATTAGCAAACACCTCAAAATGTACATCAAATCATTGACAAAACAGAAAAGGTGCAAGATAAAAACCATTTTATGTGCGATAGGAAAAATGAACACACCTACAGCAATAAGATGAGATAATGACAAAATCCCAACCATGACAACAGACCTAGGAAAAATGTACATTATTCCTGGAACCCATAAGGATATAAAATCAAGAACAGAAAGTGTAAATATCCTCCAATTATGGCTGCTGATAAACAACTACCCTCAAACTGAAACAAAGACAGGAACTTCTTATAAACAGATTTTACTATGGTTCTTGCTCACTATAAAGCAAAGCATGCTGTATGCAACTACAAAAATCCATATTCCAGTTCCACATATAGCTAGACCTCATTAATAGCTGCATCCTGTTATAGCATCCTGGTAGAGCTTTTTGGCAATAAAAACCAGAGGTGAGTTTGGCGCACACAGAGAGGTAGCCATATGGAAAAGTACCTCATGCCTACGATTGCATATGGTGGTGGCTCACAAGTCTTTTGGGGCTTTTTTGCTGCCAAAGGACCTGGATACATGGCATCATGGATCAAATATCAACACATAGTAAAAGAACACCTGACTGCCTCTGCCAGAAAGCTTAAACTTACATACATCAAAATCCACCCAAAATTGGTTTACTGACCTGTTATTGTGGCACACATATATTTAACAATTTGTGTTTGAGCAATTGTTTGATATCCATGTGAGAAGAGTATTTTTGTGAGGTTTTTTCAAAAAAAAGGTTTCAATCAAAAGGTTTCACAATAAAATCCCTTTCCAGGGGATGTGGCTATAATACGGGATGAAGCTAGCGGTGTATATGGCTGTGGCTAACTCTGGTTAGACAGGTAAATTGTAAGCTCGTTTGAGCAGGACCTTCCTTACTTTTTGTTTTTGTAAGTCAATATTGTTATGTGATGCACTACTTGTTATGTCTTGTTTACCCATTGCACAGATCCGTGAAATGTGATGGTGTAAATCAATAGATAGTATGAGGGACCCATGTTTTTAGATTAAAGATGGACTGGGGCAACAGGATTTGATCCCAGATATGATGGGCTGCTTCATGCTACCACAAGCTCTATATGTTTGGTGAAATGTGATAGATATGTTGATAATTTCAAATGCTGTAGCTAGTAGCCTGGAAGGGTTCCAAGTATCGCTTCTGCAGGTGCCTAATGCAGGACCCCAAGGACGTTTTGAAGTGATGAATTGTCATGGACCTATCTCATCTTTTTATTATTTTTGTCGGGTTTATATCAGAATCAATTTAAGCTGAAATTAAAGTTTTTGATGAAATGTTTAAATTTGTCAAGAAAACCCGGCTGACTTTGAAAACTCAGTTCAGGGAACTTTTCTGGACATTTTGACTCAGAAAAGACATATTGACTAAAAATGAAACTATAATATTACAGGGTGACATCCAGGAAAGCAGCAGATTACGTGTGGGCTAGTTTCCAGCTCATTTTGGCTCTTGGAAAATGACACTTCATGCTCCAAAGGGTAGGGAGGAAGCTCTTTTTTGCGGTTGCAGATTTTTAGTTTGAATGCATTTACTTACACGTTTCTAAAGAAATGCAACAATATAATGCTTTTGATACTGAAATGGGAAAATAGTGAAATAACCATGTTGAAATGCATGTGGGCTGTTGGGATGTTTTGACCATTGTGGTAGACCCCTTCCTGAGGCAAAAACCTTTCAATTCAGGAAGCATATGTTACTTCAAAGAGGAGATAGACGACAACTGTGATATGAAGCCAAAGGCAACCATGTAGTCAGTATCAACTTTACCAAAACCATAATAGTAATATTTCGACACCTTCAAGAAAACTTGGACTAGATGGAGACAAGTCGGTCACTGGGACTGGGCTACTAAACCAAATTCTAAATCAGGTGTGCTAAAACTACAACTTCTTTGCAAATTTAGTGAATGAACCCATTGCTGTATATCAGATAAATTTTCCCACTAGATGTCACTAAATGACAAAATTAAATCCAGTTTCTGTACCTGAAATGACGGCACTCATATTTTACCTTATAGTGAAAATTGTTATAATGCTATACGAGTAACAATGCGTAATAGAACTTGTGTTATACCTTCGAAACTAGACAATTTTAAGTTTATTGTAATAATTTGTTAATCTACCTGCTATATATAGTTGCTCTCTCTGAGTTTCTATGCCAGACATTAAACAAGATATGTAGACGAACATACATACAAATTCATTGATCAATCAGGATGAGGGCATCATGTTTATGCAAGATTGAATCTTTTCAAATCCAGAGGTACCCACAAAATTTCCCATTAGTCTCCTGCCACAGATGATTAAAGTATATATCCTTATTATATTCATCAAACCATCCTTTGAGGACACTACCATCTAAGATGTAGTATTCCTATATAGTATTTCCTAGAAAATGCCTTTCCTAGAGCGTCTGTGCATAAAGAATGAGAGAAATGGCTTCAAGTGAAAGATGCACATTGTCTTTCCTCTCTTGTAGCTTTCCTGAAACATCTCAAGCCCTCTGCAAACCATCTGAAGAGAAGCTCTTGCAAGAATAAAAATATATTCCACCACATTTGGACAGAACTCCAAGCAAGTTAACTCATTCATGTTTTGTATTTTTATGCATGGTTTTCCTGTATCAAATATGTACTCTGGGGACCTTGTTTCTCTTTTTTATTTGCCTCCTCCAGGGAAAAGAATCCATGAATAATGTAGTTAATAATCAGTGAGAAAAGGTCTTAAAAAAACAACTCCCCACAGTTTAACTACACATTATGCAGAACCATCACAACCTATCTAGCGGGGGAAGCTGTCTGGAGTTGGCAGGGGATCTGAGTCACAGTCCTGGCGCTCACTCCCCTTTTCCTGGGCGCTCCGTCTGGCATCCCAGGGTCCCTCAGGTAACTCCCCAGGCCACACTGAACAGTTAAAGGACCATTACATGAGTGGGAGTGCCCACACTAAGGAAGGAGACTAAGGAGGCATATTCAGTTTGTGGCTGTACATAGCCTGTGATAGCGCCATTAATGCTTTACTAGTATGCCTAATATTATTTTGGATTCCTGTTGCTGAGTATTTCTTGCTTCCTGACTACCATGGGCCTTTGGTGATAATTCGGTTCCTGAGTTCTGCCAGCCTCCTGTCTACCGTTGACCGTGGACAGCATGTGCCAATGTACCAATTTACCCTTGATCTGTGCCCACTGGTTCTTTATCTGTTATGCCTGTTCCTGTTTGCCTTTGGCACCTAGAGGGCGTCCTTCTCATTTTTTTTGCGTGAGGATCTACTTCAATGTCACTTGTTAATGTAATTTTAAAAGTGCTATATGACTACAGATCAAGTCAGAGTGACCAGTGTGTAGAAACACAATTATTTGTGTTTGGTGAAAGGAACCTGCTTAAAAAATAACACAATTGAAAATCATAGAAAACTAGAAAAAACAGCAGGGAAATTGAAAAGAATTTGCAACTTTCAATATTTAATGAAAAAATGGCAAACAATGTTTGGCAAGGTATAGTCAAGCAGAAATATCTTCCTTCTCTTACTGTATCAGACTGTTTAAAATAGGTACAAGCGATATGTAAAAGCACCTCTTTAGCGTTTTTTATCCAACAGACCACGTTCATTCTTTGTAGCTGTGATTTTATTCGAAGGCTCCAATGAAGGGCATTTTTTAAATACAAAACTGAACTGACTTTTAAATTGAGTTTTAAATCGTGAAGGAAATCTTAATGATGTTTAAGTAGCCTAAAAGAGTGCTTTAAGGACATAGTAAAGACAAATGAAGGGTTGACCCATCTTAGGCACTGACTTATTGCTATCTTTAGTTAATGTGATTATTAAGGCAGACGAGTTTGGGGCAACTTCCATACCGCATTGGAGAAGCTGTAGTGTACTGTAGTAGTGTATGCATATATGTATATCAGTTATATACACTTATACAGCACTGCAGCAGACATCTGTTCAACATTTTTTCACTTTAAAAATCCACAGAGGCAAAACTTCTAGTTTTTAATCAACACAAAAAAATATTTGTAACAAAATAAGCCTTTGACTGTGCTTGCACACGGTGTGTTTTAGTTTTTTTATTTAATAATGTTCTGTTCCTGAGTAGAATTTAGTTGATTTAAGATAGCTGCCCATTTATGCTACGAGCATTTGTGGACAGCACAAAAATATTATCTTGTCCTATTCACTGATACTGGGGATTTAAATATTTTTATTTCTATACTATTGTGGAAATTTGTTGCTGCCCCAAGGGGATACATGTGTTTTTAATCTCCCAGTGCCTACCTGCCCAGGCCTAGTGCCCTACGGTTGCTGCTCCTCCACAATCTTCTTCCTTATTCTGAGGTAGTCATTGGTCTGTCTGCCAGTGCTTGTCCTCTATCCTGCCCTGCCCCTTCACCTCAATGTCCTTCTTAACTCTGGTGGATCAAAGCTCATTTTAATATGGGGGTTCAGTCTGCCAGTGCCTGCCCTGTTTCCCACCGCTGTCACTCTGAGGGACCAATTCTTTAAAAAAAAAATCTGATTTTGGAGAAAATTCAGTGTCCTCTACAATGGGGCTGGATATGTGCCAGTGTCTACTGCCTATCCATTACCAGTGCCCTACTACTACTGCTGCCATATCACCTTACTCAATTAATCAAAATGGTCAATTTTTTTTGCCATGTCCCATGGCATGCTGCTGGATATATCTATCCTTAGGTGCAGTGCTTCTGTTGGTGGTGGTCCTGTAGTGAATAATCAAGTGTGGATCCTGAGTCCTGAAGGTGTCAGGGGCCTCCCCCTTTGGGACAGCCCCCAATGTTGTTTGAAAAAGTGATCCAGATTTCATCTGAACCAAAACAGACTCAGCACAAACAAATCAAAATCGAAAATTTCATCCGAATCGATGAAACTATTAACATTGAGTTTAATGATAAAGTAACATCTGTTGATTTACACAATATGGGACCTGTTGAGGAGATGCAGCTAATACATGGAGGCTTTTGAGAGAACTTATGGACCAAAATGTAAGACACAAGTACCACATTATAGAAGTAATAGTATTTTGTTCAACAGGCGTGGTTGTAGGTTTGATTTTTATCTTTTGAAAATATATTTTGCAGATACTTATCTAATTGCTTTGATTGAAACGTGATAGTATTTTCCTTTTCTCTGACTCAAAGGAGATAACACATTTTGCACAGGAAGTGTGGTTCAAGCACCTGTCTGTAATCACATCTCCCACTGTAGGCACTTTAGAAACTAGCATTTGAGTGCTTCATTAAAACATTTTCATGAAAACATAAAGTTCATTAAACTTTTTTACCCTTAATTCCAATTTCAGCGATATCATTATACTACGAGTCCATGCAAAAAAAGAACATTTTTCTCCCTTGACAGATTGGCCTTTGTTTCATTGCAAGCAGAGATACCTTTTATAATGACAAATTATATTTGGTGGGTTGATAATACAGATCAACTATCTGCCACAAATTAAATTGGCAAAGGAATTTCAGTGGGGTATTTTTCAGAACATGAAAGAGCTGAAGTGTGGTCCCAGATGTGTGGATCTTTGGAGGTTGAATAGAGTATTGATTTAAGAATTTGATTATTTCATGATTCCCTCAGCATCCTTATAACTAGAATATCATTCATTGATTGAGACTATTATTTAGCCTTACTCTGTTATTTAGAGTTTTACGCTATTGCATTACTGTTGGCATGAGTTGAGATGCATCTTAGTTTTACTACCATATTAATTTTTGTTACCCTCTCGTGCTATTTGCTTTAGCCCATCCTATGATTATTGTCTGGTAAATGATAGTTCTTACAATATATTATTTTTCAGCGAAATTTTGACAATAACAGACAACATGTGTAGCTGGCACTGCCTCATAAGTAGGCCAGTTAGCTCCTCAGGAGTCAGGACTAAATGGACTCAAGTAGTTGGCAACAGATTGGACAAGATAAAAAATACAGAGTGTAACAGGGACCAGTGATTGATTTCTAATTATCATCCATGCTGAATACATCCACAGGGATATTGCAGAGTTCAAGATCAAGTACTGAAGTTTCATGACTGCACAAATGATAGAAAATGAGAGAAGAAACTTGTAATTGGGTCATGCCACACATTAAATATTCACTCTATCTCTTCTTAGTGAAGAGAAACAAAAAATGGAGATGAGAGTTCAGCATTCATTATACCAATGATACATTTCCATACATTTGTTGCTATTTATATGCCCGGAGCCCATTACAGCTTTGATGAACATATGCGTAACCTTGTTTTTGACAATGCTGAACTATGCAGGAGAGTATAGTGCTAACTAAACTGCCAGAGTCTGTTTTCATCCAAATATATTGTTATATAATTATAATTTCTGTGATTTGCTTTCTTTGCTAACATTATAAAATATATAATTCAGACAAAAATGATTTAATTTACATGCAAAAATTATCAAAATGTCAAATCCACAAAAGTCTAGACAAGAGCAGTTTTGCCCATACACTAAACACTAAATTAAAAACCAAAGAAATGGGAAGACGCAGTGTTTTTCGCCACTGTAAAACTGACACTGTCTTTAGTGATCCCAGTAGGAAATGCATGTGAGAATCTGGCCAGGTAAAATGGATGGTTTAACCAGTGTAGACAAAAATATACACCTAAATATGTAGTGTAAGCAAAATAAAAAGAGCAAGTTGCAAAAAACATAAAAGAGAATACAGGAAGAAATTAACATAGAAAATAAAATCTAAAAAAATATTGAATATGAAACAAAAAAGTAGAAAAAGTAAAAGTAAAAAAGACAAAAAAATTAAACACTTAACAAAACAATAGAGTACTAAATAAATTGTAACAATCAGTCAGAGTGACAAATTAGATAATCCTTATTGAGATTATTTGGCCTAGGGTATGACGTCATCTAATCTTCTGTGCCTCCTTTTGTTTTAATATTTTCCATGATTTAACAACGTCTATAAAATTGTAAAATCTTACGTAAACTGAAAGATACAAATTTGGGTGACTCTTCAGAGTATCAAGTGTGCCTGATCTATTCCACTACATCTTTAATGTATAAAAAAGCTCCCCATATCATTTTTCTGTTTGATGTAAGGCAGACCTTCACTATATTCATGAGGCGGAATCTATTCTCTCACTGCGCTTTTGTTACTGGAGAAAACGTGTTATCTCTTGGCTCCATTGCAGTTTCTATTATATAGCTTTGAGCACTATAAGCCAACTGGGTCAGTTTGTAGCAACTATAAGCTGGTTTTGTAGCTTGTATAAAAGACTATTAACATCTAAGCTGTATATTATGACTGCATGTCATTTCCGTTAGTTGAACACTATCTAAATTCTTTTGAAAAAGTAATTATAGTAAATGGTTTGTGAGATCCTTTCTTTGTGTGGCATTATTTAGAAATATTATGTAGATTGATTGTGATATATATAAACATAAATTAAATATACATAAGTAAAGAGATATGTTTGGAAATGTGCAAACCTTGAAAACTATTTTATCTAATGCTGTTTTTTCATCCACATTATATTTGAGGGTATTAAAATAACAATAAATTGATACAACTACAGTCTGTTAATGTCTCATCAGAGGGCTTCAGCCTCAAGTCATTGCTGTTGGTGTGTGTAAGGTATAGAGTATGCTATGTCCATACCAGAAAGGCTTCCTCTATATTTACAGTTCCAAAGTATTTTCTTGTTGATGCAAGGTGCACAACGACAACATGGATGCCAGGAGTTGTTAAGTATCAATTTGGTTTTATTCAGTGGTTTTATTCAGCAGTTACCCCAAGTTGATGACCCAGTTCCTTTTTGTTACAGGCTGTAAAGGGTTGAAGGAATACAAACCTTGCTCATCAACACACATCAGACTTTATACTGGAAATTCCTAATGAAGATTTTCAAAGGTACATTATAGTTTTTAGGCACTTCCAGTGAATCTGATGGTTTAATCATGATGTAACACACAGATAAAATTTGGATCATTTTTTATTGAAGAGTAGGAAGAGCAGAACAAAAGGTGGAATACACATTTGTGGTATTTTGTCATCCTTTTATATCCCTAACATAAATATTGCATATGTACAAAGCTAAGGTAGCGGTGTAATTTTGAAACTTTTAAAAGCTATACACAAAAGAGGTAAATGGAGATATGGTAACATTACAAAGTCATTGGTTATTGGTTTAACCAGTTTATATTTTTTCTTCTATCTTTTTTAAATCATGAGTTTTCAGCACTGGTTGTCATGCTTTAATGAGAGTGCACAGTCAGGACAAATCAATTAGTGCATAAGTCATTGTGACAGATCCACATGTGCAGTTGAAAGCCATCTGTGTCCATGTGAGGTGGTCTTTAAAATGTCTAATTATTTACAATGAGGGACTGATGCCATCTAGTGGTCAAATAGTACTACTGCTTATGAATTTTGTGGGTACCATTTATGCAAGTGGATAACAGGATATATCCCCCAAAACGTTACTTTCTATGTACACGGGCCTGGGCTCCTATTCTCCATCGTCAAGTGTAGCTGTCTTTCAGCTTACAGTTACAAGTAACATTATTATAACGAAAGCTGTACTAGTATGCAGTTGTAAAGCACCAATGCTCTCTTCCATGTGTAGGTTGTAGGTGATGATACATGTTTCGACTCTTTATTATTATTTATTTTCTGAGGTTGCAGCATGGTTCACAGTGACAGACAGCAGTTTCATATCCAGGGCACCCAAACAGTATCCTTAAAAACTATAAGGGTAACACTTTATGATGTAATGGAACACTAGTAGAAAAACTGCATTTCAGTTTTGAAGATCATATCTTTTTATGTCATCCAGTTTAAATGCACTTTTCATGTACTCCATTCAACCCCATTTCCTTTTCAATTCTTAACTTGTGCTTAAATGACCCAACAACAGTAATAATAAATAATAATACTAATAAACTTATATTTTTGATGGAGCATTTATAAGAGAAACTGTAACATAAGTATGAATAACATAACTAGCTGTCACCTTTTAGGAAGGATTGTTGAGCAAGGGTTATTTGCCAGCAGTGGTGTTACAGCTGGGCTCTATCCTAGGGCTTACTGAGGGAGGCAGTTCCACCTGTGTCTTATCATAGATCCCCCTAGCACGTCACTAATGAAATCTGCTAATACCTTCTGTAATTATGTAGTACCAGACTTGCCCGAGGCTTTTCCTCTTTTGCATTGTGTATCACTCAGCATTTTGTTACCTCACTGCTTTAGTAATAGGTAAAATGTGGCTGCTGTGGTTAAAGCTGGGCAAACAAGCAATGAAGGGCTGGAAATGTGGCTGATTTGAAAGGTTTTGTCCCACTGTAATTGGCTTTCTGCGAGGACTGGATTCCTTTTAGTCGACGTTCTCTTTCTGCAAATGTGTTCAAGGCTATTTTATTCCTGGGGCACCTGGCAGTACCCTCCCACTGAATGTACAACTGATCTGGGGCCAACTGGAGGAGACTTGCCTTGGCCTCACTGTCATTTAAGGAAAATCTGCCCGAAAATGACGTGGTGTTTTAAAATCCAATGCACTAATAAAGAGGATATTAATTAACAGCCGTGTTCAGTATGTTCATACAGGCTGGAAAAAAAACATTCACATTTTCATTTACTGTCCCCATTAAATTAAATGGAAATCTGAAACTTGGTACTAGTTGCTCTAATTGAGAATATATCCGCTGTATCCAAAATTATTGATGAGTGTTAATGAACGAATATATTGTATTTAGAAAAACAGATTGTGCTCCTCCTATACCTCGCTGATTTTATGTTTGATGTAACTCCTATATGCAAAAATGTGACAAGAGTACTGTCATATATTTTATAAAGAAGCAGAAATAATGAAGCCAACTGGGAGCAAGGTTATTAGAAATGCTTTAACTTACATGGGGTTTGCACGTTTTAATTATTTCATGCTGTGCGCTTCCTGAATGTAAATGAGGGGGAAATGCGTTCTAATATAAATCTAATATAAAATGATCACGGATTAATAAAGACTCCTAGAACATACTTCTAGAAGTGCTGTCAGCTACCAGGTTACTGTGTCAAATAATAAACTATGTATAGCTGAGGCCAGAGCTACCCTTCAAGTAGCTCGAGCCACAAAGACGAGTTATAATAAATAAATTAGAATACCTTTGTGGTAAGGGCATAGAATGGATGCCATATGAGAAGAAACTGGATGAGGAAGTAGCAGAGATCTCTTAAAATGGACTATGGATTTGGTTACCACTATGTCAAACCCATCTTGTCCCTATCAGCACCTGTGTCTAGGGAAATCTGTCTATCGCTTTAGCTGGATGTATTATTGCTACAATAGCTGAATGTGAATGCAAGATTCCACTGAATGGATTCCAGATCTGTGCCTCAATTTGGATGAAATCATTGACCGGAGTTGCAGCAATCAGTGGCTCCTGAAACATTAGAAGAAGATGTACTCTGAAAGTAGAATTTTATAATATTAAGGGGGATCAGCCTTCCGAGAGTTTCCCTTAATTTATTCCTGAGCGGGTCTGAAATGACTTAACTGCCCAGCGAATCGTAAATAGTTAGATTCCCAATGAACACGGGCATTGTCTGTTTTCATTATGTATTATTGAGCTAATGAAACATTACGTTAAAGCAACGGAAACTCAAAAGAGTTCGTACCCCTGCATTACAATACCAGAGCGATGCAATGCAGTTCAGCAATATTTCAAATGTAAATGTGTTCTGGGAAAATGGGCAATATGGCAACCTTACTTTATCATTCATTCTGTCATTGTATCTACTTAAAAACAAAGAAAAGGAATCAAGCTTGACAAAGGCCCTGTTTGACCGAAACGTTGCTTTTGTTTGCTCTCGCTTAATAAAGTGTCCTAGAGATGCTGTTTGGAGTGCTGGGATTCCTTTTCTTTGTTTGTATGCTTCAAGAGGGTTTATGCTGTCCCTTTTTTCCTGCTAGCACCCAGCTTCCTGGGAGTTGGAGTGCAGAACCATTTTTTCGTTTTTATTGTATCTACTTAAGGCATGTCAAACAAGGTTCAAATGCTCTTTCTTGGTAAAATAATAAGAACTACACAGTATGTTCTAGAAGCAGACAAGATAATATTTGTAATATGAGCAGTTGCATTATTCCTGTTTTTTGTAGAAAATAATGGTTGTTCAGAAGCAGTTACTTAAAATCTATTCCTGAAGGTTGAACATAAAGCATTTCTTGATCAAAATAAGATCACGTCCAATACAATTCTCAAGGAACATTATCCCAGGGGTTTTATGGACATGTCCTTAAACAACGTAAAAACTGCTGCATTTTACATTGTTTTAGTAATTTTGATTCTAAAGAGACCTCCATATGGTTTCCTTACTGAACCTTTTATCCACCAACTTTCCCCTATTGAATTGACCTTGAACCTATGTTGATTGGGTAAAACTAACCGCAAAAATCCAGTCCAACTACACCCTGATGTCTGCAAAAATAAATATAAAATCCGAACCCAAAAATATAAAAAAGTCTTAAATTATACAACCCCTTCATACAGCTTTACTACTGTCACAAACACTTCTTATCCCTTCCTTATGGGATTTCATTCATCCTATGGAAATTCTTAATCCAGCCATAACATTTACTTCATGCCTTCACCCAACTACCACCCTAATACCAAATAATGACACCATCTCGTATCTAAGACATGAAACAAAATGTCTTTAGATTGCAAAATCTCGTGGTCACAAAACTCCTATATGTGTGTGTATATAGAAGTTATTATTATTATTATTATTATTATTATCTTTTTTTAGCCGTTTTATTATTATATGGACAGGATTTTCTGGTTTTTTTGTGAGCTTATTATATTTTTTTGTGTTTTAATAAAATAAAATGAAAGCTTTTCTCCAACAAACAGGAAAAAGCAGAAAACATCATAAAATGTACTAACTCTGTGATATAGCAGATCCTCTTAATTTGATGCATGCTCTTGCACCCTTGAGTGATTCCATTTGTTTCATCCCAAGGAACTATGTCTGCCGAGGTAGCCCATGAATAGTGCCAGACGGCACATACAGTTCCCAAATTCTCCCCAAGGGACTGCATCTTTAAATGCTTCTTCTAGCATACAATATCTTCACACTCAGTTGTCTTCTTAATCCTATTTTTCTGTTATCTCGGCTGCTCGCTATTTCTCTCCAACATCTGTTTAGCTTTGACAGCATGCTACAGCTGAACTGGTAATTAATTGAAGGTATTGTTCTAAGCCCCTGTGCTTCAAGAGAGGTCTGCCCTGGGAATATTAACAAAAATAACATTATTTTTACTTGAAAAATCACACCTTCCAACCATCTCAATAACCCCCAGTTATCTAACTAAGTGTTTGAAACTCCTGTTATGCGCATGGCATTCCGTTGGTCATCTAGAGTGTGCTTCGCCACCATGCCTTGGCGTTACATCTGACTCTGCTCTCTGCTTCACCCTTAACATCCAGTTGATCTTTCCACCTTCACTTGGAAACATCTTTTGCATTCATCCTTTCCTCACAAAAGGTGAAATACTAATGAATTCCCTTCTGATATCATTTCTGGATTATTGCAATTCTCTAATTTACCACTCCAATTTGTTCTGAACACTGCTGTCAGATTCATTTTCTTACCCCATGGATCTTCATCTTCTTCGTCTGCTGTCCTGCCTGTCCACTGCCTCCCCACAGCCTGCAGTAAAATGCAAACTCCTGACCCTTACCTACAGAGCCCTAAAAATTCTGCTCATCTATATCTCTAATCGGATCTCCAAATGCTCTCCTAAATTATCCTCCTCTGTCCACATCCTGGTATTTCCTCAACTGATATTACATTAGAGACTTCTTCTTCTTCTTCGGACAAGTATACCTTACCTATGTTCACTATATTGTTAATATTGTATCCTCTGCTACTGTAATAGTGCTTCAGAAATGGCCAGTGTTCCATAAATAAAAAAGTAAATATAATAAATAATAATGACAACAATAAATAAATAGGAACGTTTTAGAATGTGTGATTTCTATTAAGGCTACAATTCCCAGTTTACCAAATTTGCAAAAACGCTTAATAAAATAAGTTTAATAAAAATTAAACTCACCTTATATGAAAATTCCAGGCGTATGAGGGGTTCGCAAACACAAGACAAGTAAATTAATGTATTTGTAGTTTTTTCGCATTTGTATTTGCGGCGTACACTTTACAATAGAAAATGTTTTTCTGATATCTTTTCGTTATTCATACATCTTTATAATCATGGTTTCCAAAGAAAGCCCACCTCGGGTAAAAAAACCCCCATCTTTGTATAGAAACTCTGTGGGTCTCGGAGGATAATTTTCCTGCAGAAATGTACATGGAAAGAGCTTATTACAATAAACACATTCAAGGGTCTGACAAAACTATAACTGACAGTCTAAGAGAAACCGATACATTAGGTAAGGAGGACCCTGCTCGCAAGCTTACAATCTAGAGTTCCTACAATAGTTTCCATGAAAGGGGGCAAATTACGCATTAGTCACTATAACTACCATGTGAACAACATCTTACGTCTATGGCCAGGTCTGATGTTGTATGGTAGTTGGTTAAGGAATGGTCTGGATTCCACCATGAATTTTTAGGTGACCTCATGACTAATTAATTCATACTTAATTTAAAGAAATGCCATAGGGTGAAGATGTTAAGATTATGCAGGTTTAATAAGATTATTTACACAAAATGATTTTACTTACATAGATTTATTTCTAAACACATTTACTGCCATTTTATTATTAGTATTATTATTGTTACTACTGCAAAGTTTTTGGAATCGTACATTTGAAATGATCTCTTTGAAAAGACGGACATTGTGTCAAGAAGGACGGAGAGAAGGATCCAGGTCTCAGGGATAACATATTTAACTTCATTTAACATTTCGCACATGAGCAAGCTCTCATTCTGCAAACCCATTAGGTGTGGAGCTATGCGGCTGTTGTGGTTGATTTGTAACCCTTAATAAACCTTTCTTGCGCTGGGATTGCTTTGTCACCGTGCTTCCTTTATAATTTTCAATCTGCAAGTTGGAGCCCCCGTCCGCACATGTGCAGTGCCCGAGAGAGCAGCGAGGAGCCGGGATTTATTGTGGATTTGGCATCCCAGCCATTGTCTGAAACTGAATAGCACCCTGCTTTACTGAACAATGTTTTAAATTGCTTCCTAGAGCAATGTTATTATAGATCCAGGGAGAGTTTGGCAAAAGAATTATGACTTTTCCATTAATAAAAGTACCAGACTTTAATCTTAGCCTGACTGAATCTATCAATTTCAACCAGCCAAAAGGGGACACTTTTTAAAATCTGGGGCTATAAGGCAGGGGTTTACTAGAATAAGCAATTTGCTTAGTTGAGTAATTTAGGATTACCAAAATTCTACTTTTTAACATATATACATATATATATACCTACATATATAGATATATATATATATATATATATATATATATATACCTACATATATATTTATATATATATATATATACCTACATATATATATATATATATATATATATATACCTACATATATATATATATATATATATATACCTACATATATATATATATATATATACCTACATATATATATATATATATACCTACATATATATATATATATATATATATATACATATATATATATATATATATATATATATATATATACCTATATATACCTATATATAGCTATATATACCAATAACAAAAGTTTTGGTGGGTAAAGGTGATGGAAAACCCTTCAACTTAAAATTAAGGGGGTAGTAGAAGCATTATTAAACACTCATCTACAGACACCAGACAAGCCAGAAGGCTTGTCTTTTCCCTCAGAAATCTCATGGTGCTGCCACAACCACAAGGGATTCTGGGTAGGAGCATGCAAATAAGGTCAACAATAACCACCTTTTGCCTCTATATCCACTTTAATGCTTCTACTACCCCCTTAATTTTAAGTGGAAGGGTTTCCATCACCTTTACCCACCATAACTTTTGTTATTGATATTTCTCGTGCTTCCCCAAGCCTCAAGTATTAAGCCAGTATCACAACCTCATGCTGACGAGTCCCTGAGTGCTGATTTGGCTACTGCACCTCTTACCTGAGTTTTGTCTAAAGGCTGTCTTGTACAGAGGGCAATTACTTTCAAGGGATCCATGTATAAAGTGGATATAGAAGCATATATCATTGTTATCTTTATTTGCATGTGAATACCCAGAATCCCTTGTGGTTGTGGCATCACCATGAGATTTCTGAGGGAAAAACAAGCCTTTTGGCTTGTCTGGTGTGTTTTATAATGCTTCTACTACCCATATATATACCTATATATATATATATATATATATATATATAGTATATATAGAAACATATATAGAAACCTACATGGGTAAAAATCTACATGGTAAAAAACAACCTTAACTTATTTGGCCCTTGATCTTTTCTTATAAAATGTAGAAAGATCTTGAGCTGTGAACACTGCACATGCTTCTACATTGCCCAGGTTCTATGCAAGTTTTTCATCGAAATGGTTAAAAAAATGAGAAAAAATAGAATGAATAGCTGTGAGAATTAAAACATACACTATTACACTTGATATTTCTACAATAAATGATCCAAATATACAGAAAGAAAGCACAGCATTGTACGGTGTATAATTTGCAAGGGAAATGGATCAGTCAAACTGTCATGGCTGGATTCTATTTGTTCTGTTTACAGCAATTCATCAACAAACATAAAGACTCGCTGAACAGCACATTATTACTATGGATTTTAACTAATAGCTTTTGAGTCACTGTTTTGTTGTTATCGTTTTTTGACTTTTTTGTTGAAAAAGACTGCAGTATTTTTATATTGTTAAAGAGGTACGCATTATATGGCTCCTTATGTTTGATGCAGAACTATTTTAACAGATATGGAAAGACTTTATTTTTTTATGTACTAAAAGAAGACTCAACTGAGCAACGCTGGCGAGATATTTTCCATGATAAATCAGACTGATACCAATAAATTGACAACACTAGCCAGATGTCAAATGCGATTTGCTGCAGGTGATGTTGAGACTCAAAGCATGTTGTGAGAGCCACTTTCTTTGTTAATATTGTGGTTGTGTGTTGTGTTGTGTGCTTTGGGACTATGTTCTGTTTAAAGGTTCCTGTGGATAGGAATGTGGCCTAATACTGGAGCATCTTGGAAAGATATATTTATCTCCTTTTATATTTTGATTATTTATGATTATTTATCTATACATGCCAGAGACCATGAACCAGAGTTGTCAGCAGCTTTCAATTACTTGAAAATTTACCACACCCACTGCCCCAAATACTCCGCCCACTCTGCCCAACCCACCTAATTAGCATAATCTAGTCTAGTTATTTTGGTGCAGAAGCCCAAAAGGCTTGCCATTGCTTTAGTTTTAGGGCAGCAGCTAGCAGGTATAGGATCTAGATCTCTATGTTAAACCTTATCCAAAATATATGTTTAGAAGTCATCCACCTCTTTTCAGTTACAACTTATAATAATACTGGTAATAATGGTAAGAACCGTTATGGAACCGTTATGGGATGTACAGATCTCCCCACAGTCTATAAGAATGAAGACAGAAAGAAGCCGTATGAATGTATCTAGATACTCAGAATGGAATGCTATTTTTTTTAATTACCTAGCTGTTGAGAATACCGTATTTATAACATGTTGATTAATATTTTGGAATTGGAACAGATAAAGAAGTGTTCCGTATTATACATATTTGTAACTTTGTTGTTTACATTTTATGTTTGCTGTAAGAAAGAAAGTTTCATCACAAGCACAGGGGCCCTTCAATGTACTCATGTGGCTGTGATACCAATGTCTTGGGTGTCTTGGGAGTCTTGGGAATCACAGTTTAAACCAGCTAGAGTGTTACATGTTGCTATGCCTGTCAGTGAACTACGACATGTCATATGGTTATCGCCAATGGGGGTTGGTAGGCTTGTCATATACAGTGGTGGGGATAAATCCTAATAAAATGTGTTGTTGTACATAAAATGTGTATGTTGTTGGGGCTGCTAGGATTTCTGGGTTATTTGATAAACTCTATCAGATTTGTTACATCCACAACCTTAAAGCTGGCTGGCTGGGTGATATTGACTGCAAGATAATAGAGCTGCTATCTTGTATTCATTTCTAGTTCATTTTTTGCATGTGTGCAAGAACCATCAGTTTTGTGACAGAATCCATTAGAGAGCAAGGAGCAGCTGTTTCAGGGCCATGACATGCAGGGAAGGTTCTCTGATGAATTACTGCACAGAAATAAAAAGACAGTGAAAAACTTTAGTTGTCTGCAGGTGCCTTGCAGGGGAAAGCTTGTAGCATTCATGCCAGATGGGCAAAGGCAGCCACAAAGCCTAGTAAAATGTTGGATCATAAAAACATTTGGCACACAGACTGCCCAAAAAGAGCAATGCATTTGGCAGCCTGTAGTCTGAACATATTTACAGTCACTGGAATGGACTGGATAGGAAGAAATTCCACTGACAAAATGGATCAATTGAGTACTGAAATACTGCATAGACAACCAGATATGAAAAAGCATCTACTGAACATTTATATGGGTCATTTTGTATTAAAGGTTCCCCATTCCTCCATTACATGTTATGCCCAAATGCAAGGTTCATTGAACAGTACATCTCAAAATACTGTTAATATCATAATTTATCAAGCCAACTGCATATTTTAGCCTAGGCTGACATGTATGGAGTGAGGGGGTAGAGGCCGTGCCTCTGCTGGAAAACTGAGTGTAGATCTCCCTATAGGGCTAACAGGCTCCGTAGTTCTCCACCGCTCAGTTGGCCAGCTACAAGGGAGATCTAGCTGTATGCCAAGAGTTAACAAGGCATAAACTCACTGATCCACCTGGCATGGAATTACAGTGAAGACATTGGGATTTCATTTGGACTGGAGAAATGCAGCCGGATTGTAGTAAAGAAAGGGAAGGCCCTTAAGACTGATGGGGTGGAACCACCAGCAGGCCACATAGCAGACATACAGACCAGCTACAAGTACCTTGGTATCCAACAGAAACATGGAAACCAAGATAAGGACGCAGTATGGCAGTTACATCCAAGTATAAGGCAAATCATGAAGAGCCAGCTCAATGGGAAGAACAAGATCTGTGCCATCAACACATACGCCTTGACAGTCATCAGATACCCTGCCGGCATAGTGAGCTGACCAATGGAGGACACAGAGGCTGCAGACTTGAAGACCCAGAAGCTACTCACAATGTACGGAGGTTTCCAGCCCGAGTCCAACAAGACCAAGAGACTGTACACCAGCTGAAAAGAAGGAAAATGGGGTCTGGCAAGTGTCAAAACCACTGCCTTAGATGAAACTGGTTGCTTGGCATTATTGTCCTGTTGCATGACCCAATTTCGGCCAAGCTTTAGCTGTTGAACAAATGGCCTCACATTTGACTCTAGAATAGTTTGGTATACAGAGGAGTTGATCGTCAACTCAATGACTGCAAGGTTCCCAGGTCCTATGGCTACATAACAAGCCCAAGTTATCACTACAGTTAGTATGAGGTGCTTGTGCTGATATACGGTGTTTGGTTTTCACCACATGTGGTGCTGTGCATTATGGCCATCTCCACTTTGGTCTAAAGGACATTGTTCTAGAAGTCTTGTGGATTGTTCAGATGCAACTTTGTAAACCTAAACCGGTCTGCCATGTTCTTTTTAGAGAGAAGAGGCTTTTTCTTCTGGCAACTCTTCCAAATATGCTGAGGCCTGTAGAGTCTGAGATGTAAATCTTGGGTTTTTTGCAATTTCTCTGAGATTTACACCTTGAGGTGAATTTGCTAGGACCCCCATTTCTGGGAAGATGATCAATTAATACAGGGCATCTGATTAGCAGCACCTGTCTGCTACTTAGCATCTTAATTAATATGGAACAGTGTACTTAGTTCTTCACACATAACTTCTCCATTTTGACTTTTTTGTTGAATAAACCATGACATAGTGTAATATATAATGTGGTTTTGTTCATCTGAGGTTGTATTTACCTATTTTTTAGACATGCTTAGGAACAGATGATTGTTATTACGTCCTGATAAGTAAAACCATGGAATTAAAAGAGGGTGTATTTTATACGCGACTGTGTCTATATATATATATATATATATATATATATATATATATATAATTTGTTTTTTTTTTTCCTGGTGGTAATTAGTAATTTGACCTTGTGGTAAAGTATATGCTAGTATTTGTTGTCATTTAGATGGTTATTTACAAAAAAATCAAGTTTCTGTCCTTGCATATTGTAGAAGGCCATCTGATCTACCAGCTGCTTCCACAGACCTTTCCAGCTTTGTGCAAACTAATAATAAACTTTCAGATGGGTAAACACTGATTGTATTTTACATTTGATGCAACTTACATTTCTGCATTTCTGAAGCTTATTTGCTGAGCAGTATTATTACATCTGGGATTTGCTGTTATTATTCATGATCCCTGCTTTGAAAAAATATAGAATTAATAGACTTTTATCCATTCTGTAGTCATAATGTGGAATAGCTAAAGAAACAGCTCTAACTGCATGAAATATAATGGTATAAAAGTGGGAACATGATTTAGAATTGTTGAGGTCCCTAATAGATGATGGATTAAAATTAGGCATAATTGATAAATCCACTAAAGAATTTATTTATGTTGATAGCCCCTTAATTTCCACTTTCTATGAGACTTGTGCATTTAGATTTGGATGAATTGTAAATTTACTGAATTTTAGTAAATTCTTACAGACTCACTCATTCACACTCTCCTACACTCTTGCTCACACTCTCACTCTAATCATATGCTCTCACACTCTCACATACTCTCTCACAATGTCACTCATTCTTACACTCTCTATGACCATTACCTATGCCCATAACCTCACTCACTCATTCATTCTCACCCATGCTCTCTCTCACTCTCTCACTCATTCTTGCATATGTTCTCCCTGTTACTCGTGTTCTCTCAAACTCACTAACTCTCTCACACTCTCACTCACTCTTACTAACACTCTTACTCATGCTGTTACTCTTACACAAGTTCTCTCACACTTATTAACTTTCTCACACTCTCACTCACTCTTACACTCTCTAGCACTTTCACTCTCACATACATTCTCTTACGCTCTTGCTTACTCTCTCACACGCTTACTCACACCCTCGCTCACGCTTACTCATGTTCTCACATCCCTACACAATCTCTCACACTTTCACGCTTACTCGCTCTCATTGACTCCCTCACACTCTTACTCACACTCGAGGCGTTCAGCAACACCAAAACCTCACCCCAGAGCACCCTGTGACCGCCCTCCTGAGATCGATAAAATTAGAAAGAGTTAAAATATCAGCATTTGACATACCCTGGGGTGTCTAGTTTTCAAAAAGATATGGTTTAATGGGGTGAATTGCAATGGCTGGCTTCAAAGATGTCCAAAATCGGACATGGGCACAGGCTGGCCAGATGTGTTTTTTAAATAATGTGCACCTCCCAAAAGTGGCGTTTTAGCCCCAAAACAAGCCGGCAAACCTATGCATGGGTGGAATCACTGTACTCAGGAGATGTTGCTGAGCACATATTGGGGTGTTGTTGTTTGGCAGTAACACATACCAGTAGCTCGAAATTCACACCTAATGTACAATATGTGTAAAAAAAATCACGCACAAAAAATCACTACCACAAATTTAAACAGGCTTGTAGTGCATGCAAAGAGTTAAAATACCTATAGGCTACTTGTAAAAAAAACCAAACCAACACATAAAAACATTAAAAAACATAAAATATTTTTTCAAATAAAAGTCATAAAACGTGGTTTTTTTTTCGAATTTATTTATTCAACAGATTTTTTTAAATAGTAAATTAGATGATCTGATCAAAATAATGGCATCTAAAGAAAGAAATCCCTTCTTGTAAATAACTTGTATGGGTTCAGTAAATGAGAGAGAAGAAAATTATAGCTAAACCTAAGCACTGCAACAATGTTAAAATGGCCTCAGTCAGGTTGGGTACAAAAAGTTTAAAGAAAACAGCCTGGTCCTTAAGTGGTTAAACGTTGTTATAGATTTCTAATGCAAGCACTAAAATTGCAGAATAACACACCTTGGCTCAGAATAACTGGAGAAAGTATCTATGATTAGGTAGAAAAACAGGTGCTCTAAAATAGATTTCCCTGAAATCCACAGCAATGGCAAACTGAAAAATATTCATTATGCTCTTTTTTATCTCCTTCATATGTTGCTTTTGCCTTAACCTGAAGGGAAACACACGAAATTCTGACACATGTTGAAAATATTGCCACAGACAATATTGAAAGTCCAGATAACTTTTAGTGTCCCTGACATCCATGCTATAGAGAAAGGCACACTAAAGTACTCTGTGAGCCATGCAGCCATAGCGCAAACCTTTTTCCTCGATGATCCAAAACTTCTTGCCACTGATAGAATGCTTAACCTGTCTATTGGGGACCACTTCCAGTGACATTAATGGGGTATTCCCATCACTAATTGACAGCTTAAGGAGCCAATCAGTGGCAGTAAAGTGTTACCATTGAAATGAACGGAAATATTTAAACATCCGCGCTGGGGTCTAAACAGTCTCCTTCGGGAGAGCCAGTACTAGATCTGACTGGAGGTGACATCATGTACAGGGAAATACATTTGGCTGAATACATCTCTTGCAGGGCATTTAGCCTGGAGGGGGGTGAAAGGGGCTAATGCATTCTTCCCCTATAGATTTGCAAAATGGACCACACAAACATTTTAAGGGACCACGCATTTATCATATGCATTAAAGTGCATATGACGGCTGGAGTGTCCCTTTCATTTTATTAAATAGAATAACACAATCATTTAAAAAAAATAAAAAAAATATTACCTACAAAAATTCCATTTTGGATGCTTTTAAATCATAGCTATATTTTAGAAAATTAAGTGGAATGGTTATAGCAAACTTCATTGTCTTCATGGAGAAAACTTGAACTCGTTATAGCATTCCATGGAGGTCTGTAACTACGGTGCTCTAATAGAGAATAGAACTTTTTTCCTTAATTTCAGAACACTTGCCTCTAAGAGACCTGGAGCCACAAATGTGCAGGTTATCCATCTCTCAGGTTGGCATTGCCATTTGTCTGTACTCTACTGGAAAGCATGGGCGTAGGAACCGGGGGGGACGGATCCCCCCCAGTAACTCATGCGGGGGGGACCGATAATGAAGAAATCGCCCCCAGGGCCGTAGGAACCCCCCCAATAGAAACGCCGCAAATGCGGCCCGCAAGACCTCGAGGTGCGGCCCGCGTAAGATCGGCAGCCAGGGGAACCGATCTTACGCGGTCCGCACCTCGAGCCCTGCTACAACAAGAGCCCTGCTACTTACCTATGGGAGGGTCTTCTGTACTGCACAGAGGAAGAGGAACCTAGCAGAGTTCACGTGACATCACATCACATCCTGCTTCCTCTGTGCAGTACCAGAGAACGCAGAGGGAGGCCGCGCCCCCTGCTGTGAGCGGCATTGAGGAGCTGCAGTGGGTGGGGAGGGTGTTTGAATCAGTATGCGTGATTGAGGGAATGAATCTGTGAATGAATGAGTATATGAATGAATGAGTGTGTGTGTGATAGCATGGATGTGTAAGTGCTGGAACCTAGGCATGATGGGACTGTGATTGCTGTTAGCAATCACACTCCTATCATGCCAAATCAGCCAGTACATGCTGAAACCTAGCTAGCTGCCCCCCTTGTGTATTGATGCTGCCAGCAATATGGGGTCTGCACATCACTTACAGCCACCCTGTACCAGCATGTACTGGCTGCCTGGGTATGATAGGAGTGTGATTGCTAACAGCCAAGTCATATTGATATTTTTTTTGTCCAATTGTGGTGTGTTACCTAATTTTATTAAATTTTTTTTTTAATGTTTTTATTATTATTTTTAAAGGTGGGGGGTCATTTTCGGTTTTGGCTAAGTGAACCGTGAATGTTTTGGTCCAGAATTTTCATTTTGGTGCATCCCTAGAATAAATAGAACTATTTCATTTTTAATTATCCTGAGTCCTGAATTTGTAGTCACAAAACTTTCTAGGCCCAGAAATCAGTGAGAGGAAAAGTAAAGGTTTTGTGTCATTTACTTTATTTTAATCTGCATATTTTATTAAAGGCCATATTTTTTTTCACAGTGAAAAATGAGTGCGGCCCACGCACGTATACAATTCTAATGAAGTGGCCCACTGCAGAAAAAACTTGGACACCCCTGGGGTAGACAGTGAGAAGGGGGGTATGGAGAGGGTAGCTAGTGAGAAGGGAGGTAGGGAGAGGGTAGCTGGTGAGAAGGGGGGGGTGGGGAGAGTGTAGCTAGTGTGAAGGGGGCGATAGGGAGAGGGTAGCTAGTGAGAAGGGAGGGTAGGGAGAGGGTAGCTAGTGAGAAGGGGGGTAGGGAGGGGGTAGATAGTGTGAGAAAGGAGGGTAGAGAGGGGGTAGATAGTAAGAAAGTGTGAGAGGGGGAGAGGGGGTAGATAGTGTGAGAAGGGGGAGAGGGGGTAGATAGTGTGAGAGATGGGGAGAAAGTGTGGATCTGATGGGGGAAAATGCTGTCCCCCCCAGATTTTTAGGGGTTCCTATACCCATGCTGGAAAGAGTATTGTCTAGATATTGATTTATGGGCAGCATACATCCATATGTTGCACATGTGTGTGTTCAGCAGTCTTCTTACATTCTGTGACTGAAGCAGATTCTATATATTCTACATAATTGGTTTAAGTTCTAGCACAGTATGTAGGGAGCACACATAATTTCACAAGTTTTTAAGTGTGATTTTTTTCATTTGATTATCTTCATCATTATTGGTTGTGCTTGCTTTACATTTCTATTTATCCAGTTTGTCTATATTACCATGTTCCTACAAGAGATGTTTTGACTGTTACTAGAAAGCATATAGAAGGGATTCATTTAAATTCTGATTAACAAGGGTTGCATTACAGGAGAGGCATTTACAATCCACCTTTCTCCCTCTTTGCAGTCCAGTGCTTGTGTTTTAAAAGGCAAGGCTTCCACATCAGCTTTCATTCCTGCTTAACCTTATTTCACCATCACATGCTCTTATTCCCTTTTATTCCGTTCTATTCTTCACACCCATCCCTGCAAATCTCAACCCTTTGCTCAATTGGAAATCAGAAGGAAGCATTTTATTTCATTTTATTTTACAATACCATAAAAAAGTTTTTTTTGCAATAATGTAATGGCTTGGTTTGATTTCATTAATTGTAAATTCCCAGTTCAGATTATGAAGAGAAATAATGCAGTTCATGCAGTTTATTCAAGTATAAGAATGATCAAGGTATTCAAGTTCAAGGTTTTTATTTTGATCTTCTTTGTATCATTGCAGAATAACAAGTAGCAGCCGAACATTAGACCACAAACTGGGCTTGATAGCCATGCCTTGCTTTAAGAGCTTTGCTCTCGTTGCTATTCACAGTTTTATTGATTCAGAGCAGGCTGTAAAATCTTTTAATGGACCAACAAGAGACTTCTTCAAACATTTAATAGTCTATGCACTGCATTCCAACCCTCCCTGGTGTGTACAGATCCACACCGCAGTTTAGTAGCTGAAAACTGTATAATGAGAAGTGAAGGTAGTGGAATAATGAAATAAGCAGTATTTCAATCCCATCAAATAATTTATTTGTGCAATCAGCTACTGGGATTGTATGTAGGGCTTGAATACATGCCAGAATTATGGCAAATTATCAAAAACCTTACATGCAGATTATACTGGAACCTTTCAATACACCTATATAATTATTTTAGATCGCCCAATACTAATACTGTATATATATATATATATATATATATATATATATATATATATATATATATATATATATATATATATATATATATATATATATATAGTCTCACAAAAGTGAGTACACCCCTCACATTTTTGTAAATATTTTATTATATCTTTTCATGTGACAACACTGAAGAAATGACTCTCTGCTACAACGTAGTGAGTGCACAGCCTGTATAACAGTGTAAATCTAAGTGCATTGGTTTATGAAATTATTTAGACCCACGTTTATTAAGGAAGAGAATCCCAGCAGTTACTGCCTTTAAATGATTGGGCTCCTTCACTGTCAAATTGATGCTCATCTTCAGCTATCTTATCTAGCCTTTTACCCAAGTATATAAGCTCAGCACTGCTCATTATTTCTGCTATTAAATGTGGCTACTCAGGATACATATACATTATTATTTTAAATAATGATCTGTATTGTTCAAAAATATATATTTGATATTCATGAAAATAATCTTGAACCTAAATCAGGGTCTATCTCTTTGTGGCAAAAGGCATGCTGCAGATGTCTTTCTGCCAATTCATAATGGATGAGATCATCACAGATTGAGACATAAAGTGAGGTCGACTTTTAAAGCAATGGGGAGTTCTGGGAAAATAACTTGCTGTTATTAGGTTTTGCAAAACTCAGTGAATCATCTCCAGGTTTAATAAGAAATGAATTAAAAGATATATCTATATATGTCTTTTCTTGCATGTGTGCTAAGGGATCAGCTAGGAATGATTTATATAAGGAGACAATACGTCTTCATTAATATAATCATTTCTACTTCAAATTACCTAAATGGCACTTTTATCTGCCTTTTTAACATGTGTCTTTTTAACACTTTAGGTCAAATTAATTTTTGAACTATTTTAAAGTATTTTAAATGTATGTGTTTTTTAGTTTCTGAATGTTTGGTGACGGCTTATATCAAGTGCCCAGAGTATTTATGTTTTTTGCTGCACTAGACTGGACTAAAATTCATGCGCCTCCTAATATTTATCTTCCCCATCCCTTCCTGTCCATGCTACACCTCTTCCACCCCCTCATCTGTAAATTCCACTTTTTTATCTCTTGGTCCAACCCATTCTCTTTAGGCTTTACCTTTTCCTTGTTGAGCTACACCTCTTTCTCTCTGTATAATAAGTGTGGTAAGTGTGGATACTGAGTACCTACTTGTATATTTTGTTGTTTTGTGCAATATTTTGAATCTTTTAGCTGTTTTTAAGAGATAAAAATCTTTAATCAAAAAATAATAACAAAGTGTGTAAATTCAACCATTTCCACCATGATAAGTCATCTATGTCAACTATACTAGAAAGATCAGAGATGTTCAAATTAGTTGAATTAGCACATGGTCAGTCAATGATGTGAGCATGGTGTGTGTGATAGCAACACCTGTAACTGTACAATCACACACCATTTGCACCAAACCATGTGCCCAAACAGCTCAACAGTGCCAACGTTGCCCCCAAACAGCTTGTTACCTGTCCCAAAACAGCTTAACAGTGCCATATTTGTGCCCAAACAGCCTATCACTGCCACAATTGTCCCAAAACAGCTTTCCAGTGTCATCTTTGTCCTCTAGCCACTTTTCAGTGCCATCTTTCTCCCCAGACAGTTTGTCTCTGCCATGTTTGTCCCCAAACAGCTTATCAGTGCCAACCTTGTCCATGCTCACATACATATAATTAATACATACATGCTCACATACAAATATTTATACACGCTAACATATATACAATCCCCATCTCTATTTCTTACCTCAACTGCAGCTTTCCCTCTAGCCGTAAGCAGCCTCACAATTAAGCAAGCGATCACATAACCTTGGGAATCATTTCACCCTCAGTTCTTTATTATGTCTGTCAGTAGAGCTGTTCAAAAAAAGTATTTTTTTTTGTGAATAACCTGTGATTTATCCTGCTCTTTGTTCAATCTTCCACAGAAATGCTAATGCCTGCAAAAGCACAGGCATCGTGAAATAAACGACATATCAATTGACATAAAGATCACAGTGCTTTAATAACGATAATTACAAAACACAAAATTTCATACCCTCCTCAGCCACCACATTCCTACCCCTCGAAAGTCCCCAAGTCACCCTATCCACAGCCACAAATGTTCTACTCTCCACAGACCCCAAGTCACCTCTCCGGAGCCCTTTGATCTTCCCTGTCCAGCAGTTCCTATTTGAAGCTACTAGTGTAGTCTTCTTTCCATCCTACCAAGCGGGGGCTGTATTGCATAACACCAGGATCACACCATGCCACAGAGAGAAATGGAAATATTTCTAGTTGGCCGCGGAAAGTCCCAGCAACAAACTCCCAGCATATTGTGGTGCACCCTGGTCATGTCACATATGTTGAAGCTGGCCACAGGAACTCTAGGCGATAAATGCAGTTGGTTTTTTTTGTAAATGTTTTTATGGGGCAGAAAGTGGCATTTTCTGTTATATATATATATATTACATTTTCATCCACCATCACCACTCTTCAGAATTAAATATATTCTGCTAAAGCAAGATTGTAATTGCAGTATTTTGCTGTTCTGCTTCAGTACTACTTATAATGGCAACACTTTGTTGATTCCAATCCCTGGGAATAAAGTAGCTGAGCCAGTGTCCTTTGAATGTTTCAATTGAACACCATTGTAGAGCCCGATGCATTAAAGTTTTTGTGAATGCTTTAAAGCTGTCAGCTGCCTCACTGAGATTTATGAACCTTTGCCTTTAATGTCTGGAGTTCTTTCTGACGACCGTGATTAATGTTATTGAATCATTTTAGTGCTACTGTATTACTTTCTATTACATTTCTTGCAAAAGTTGTTTTTTAAAAGATTTCATAAGGTTCTATATGATTAGTGCAAATGTTCGGACAACAGATTGTTGACATGGAATGACTTTTCCAAGGTTACATTTTTGATCACTGAGATTGAAAAAAAAAACCCAGGCATTAAATTATTTATAAAACCCATGACACATTTCTGTGATGTTTCTGTAACAAAATGATTTCACCTACAGTAAGGAACAGTTCAAATTGGACACCGATTCACATCAAAGATATTATAAAATGTTAAAATTAACAAAGATGCATGACAAAATTAAAAGGGGATTCTACTTGCTATTATAATGAGTGTATAAATAAACCAGACTACTTGCACTGGAAAATGTGCTTAAGAGGCTACATTATTAATATGTATTAATATATTCAAGGTCAGTATAAGGTCACTGAGGAACTCCTCATCTGACTGATATATATGTTATATTGCGTGATGAATAACATTTGCCTTTGTCAAATAGTTCCAGCTATAAGGTTGGTTGAGTAGGCATTATGGTTTGTGGCTGTTTTTCATTTTTCAGGCTAGGTCCCTTTGCTACAGTGAGAATACATTTAGCAAATTTGTAAAGTCCCTTGTGAGCACAGTGAGGTATGTCCAGAATTGGAGTGAAAAAACCTGACTGGCCTACACAGGTCCCTCACCTTAACGCCATCAAACACTTTTGGGATGAATTGGCAAGGCAACTCTGAGCCAAGCCTTATTTCCCAGCGTCATTGGCTGACCTCATCAATGATGTGGCCAAATAACAGCAAATATGTTTATCTGAGCAAAGGACCCACCTCACAGGCTCAGACTGGCCTTCTGACACACCAGGCAAATGGCAGGTGGGGATCAAGTTGCATAGAGTTGAGTATAGTGTTGTGCCTTGTTAGCCATAGAAAGAGAGAAAGCATAACTTTATTGGCTAACTGATGTTTAATGGATTGCAAGCTTTCGAGACCATCTAGGTCCAAATGGTCTTGAAAGTCTGAAATTGATTATATGTCAGTTAGCAAATAAAGGTATCATCTTTACCAAACAAGTTATTAACACGGTAGCCAAAAAGCTAGCATATGGTTGTATTGCTTTGTGGCAACATATAAGACCTTGCAGGGAAGTGAACTCAGAGCGTGGTGGCTACTATAGCTTGTCCCAAACCACTGTGCCAGAAGAAATATCATTACATAAGCCTCAACTTTTAAGCCAGTATCACAACCTCATGCTGACGAGTCCCATGAAGGACGAAACAGCTGTCCATGAGTGGTGATCTGGCTATTGTACCTCTTCCTGAGTTTTGTCTAAAGGCTGTCTTGTACAGCGGGCAGTTACTTTCAAGGAATCCATGTATAAAGTGGATATAGAGGCAAAGGTGATAATTGTTAACCTTATTTGCATGCGCCTACCCAGAATCCCTTGTGGTTGTGAAAGCACCATGAGATTTCTGAGGGAAAAGCAAGCCTTCTGGCTTGTCTGGTGTCTGTAGATGAGTGTTTAATAATAATCATAATTAGCAGCGCTATACTAACCAGCCTCTGCTACACCACAGTACTGCAACATTATTTCAGTCTGATCTACTGGTGTTCTGTTGCTTACTTCTTATTTTGCTGCTGCACCTATGACCCTGACCTTGGCTTGTTACTCGTTTTGCTGCTGCCCCTGTGACACTGACCTCGCCTTGTTACTCATTTTGCTGCTGCGCCTGTAACCTTGACCTTGGCTTGTTACTTGTTTGCTGCTGGACCTGTGACCCTGATCTTTGCTCATTTCTCGTGCTGCCACTTGCTTCTATTCTGTATTTACCTTCTGACCTGGATTGTGCATTTCTGTTTGCAGAGTATAATAAAGCATGCACCTGCCAAAACTGGTAAGGGTTCTTCACTTGGCTTCTCAAAGCCAGTGGGCTCAACATCTGGTGGACAGCAGTCACCCTGCACAGAATCCGTCAACAGATTTGAAACCTGCACTCGCACCTGACAACCAGGCCCGGACTGGCCATCGGGCAAACCGGGTGTTTGCCCGGTGGGCCGGGCCGGATTGATTTAGGGGCTGATGGAGCTGCAGCTCCAGGCCCCTACCTTAAAATAGGCCCAGTCAGGACCGAACTGACTGGGCCTATGCGGCACCTGCCCCTTAAGCCCCCCGCAACTGCGACCGGGTCCGCCACTCTAAGGGGTCGGGAAGCCCCCACCAGGGCCGCCCTTACAGGTGTGCGGCCGCACAGGGTTTAAATTAAAACATCGGGGTTTTTGTTTTTTTTTTACTTTATTTAACATCCTCCATGTTAAATAAAGTTTGTGTTAACTTTATTTAACATGGAGGATGTTAAATAAAGTTAAAAAAAAACCCCGATGTGACAATTAATGAATTCATGTGTGGATGAATTGCTTGAATGATTTGTGAGACTGCATTAATGAATGTATTAATGATTTGTGTGAATGAGTAAATGCAAAGATGGTACATGAAGGGTGGGCTTTAACAATAAATAAATATGGGCTACTCTGGCTTAAATGCCCGGGCCTGCTGACAACCCTCCTATGGGTCTGACACAACATCAAATCATGAGGAAATATAGATATTGAAATGGATCGGTAGAAGTGTGTTAGTTAACTGCAGTGGATTAAGGTGATTTCTATAGTTTAGTGCAGGGGCGTCCAAGTTTTTTCTGCAGTGGGCCACTTCATCAGAATTGTATACGTGCGTGGGCCGCACTCATTTTTCACTGTGAAAAAAAATATGGCCTTTAATAAAATATGCAGATTAAAATAAAGTAAATGACACAAAACCTTTACTTTTCCTCTCACTGATTTCTGGGCCTAGAAAGTTTTGTGACTACAAATGCAGGATTCTGTATTTTCTGTAAAAATAAAGTAGTTCTATTTATTTTAGCGATGCACTAAAATGAAAATTCTGGACCAAAACCGAAAATTCAGGGTTCACTTAGCCGAAACTGAAAATGACCCCCCCACACACTTTTAATAAAAGTAAGTTACACACCAAAATTGTACAAAAAATTATATATTATGATTGTTAACAGCAATCTCAGGCATACCCAGATTCCAGCATGTACTGGTTGGCTGGGCATTGTATTTTTTGTCCAATTTTAGTGTGTAACCATGCTTTTATTAAAAGTAACACACCACAATTGGACAAAAAAAATCAACAATATGACTTGGCATGATAGGAGTCTGATTGCTAACAGCAAACACACTCTTTTTATACCCAGGCAACCAGTAAATGCTGGAACCTAGGCATGATGGGACTGTGATAGCTGTTAGCAGATTGCTGTTAGCTGTTAGCAATCACACTCCTATCATCCCAAGTCAGCCAGTACATGCTGGAACAGGGTGGCTGTAAGTGCAGACCCCATACTGCTGGCACCATCAATACACAAGGGGGACAGCTAGCCAGGTTTCAGCATGTACTGGCTGACTTGGCATGATAGGAGTGTGATTGCTAACAGCAAACACACTCTTTTTATACCCAGCCAACCAGTAAATGCTGGAACCTAGGCATGATGGTACTGTGATTGCTGATAGCAGATTGCTGTTAGCTGTTAGCAATCACACTCCTATCATCCCAAGTCAGCCAGTACATGCTGGAACAGGGTGGCTGTAAGTGCAGACCCCATACTGCTGGCAGCATCAATACACAAGGGGGCAGCTAGCCAGGTTTCAGCATGTACTGGCTGACTTGGCATGATAGGAGTGTGATTGCTAACAGCAATCACAGTCCCATCATGCCTAGGTTCCAGCACTTACACATCCATGCTATCACACACACAAATTCATTCATTCACAGATTCATTCCCTCAATCAGGCATACTCATTCAAACACACTCCCCCACCCCCTTACCTGCACTACAGCTCTCTCAATGCCTCTCACAGACTTCAGCAGGGGGCGCGGCCTCCTCGTTCTCCCCACAGAGGAGGCAGGACTGGAGCAGAGAATGGACCCTCCCACAAGTAAGCAGCAGGGCTCTTGTGATCCTGGCTGCCGATCTCACGGGGGCCCCACCTCGACATTGGACATTTGGCCCGCGGGCCGCATGTTGGACGCCCCTGGTTTAGTGGATGTCTTCGAGGTGGGGGACAGTTGAGAGACAAACGGTGCTTGAGAACTGGGAGACAATACAGAGGTCGGAGAAGACCAGGTCAATCTGGGGTGTGGGGGAGGTAGTCCACTATGAAAGATCAAAAGAGGTGGTAAGAGAGTTACATTTTAGAGTTAGAAGGGGAGAGGAAATGTAGAGGTCACACACTTTACCAGACCTCACTGCCACACGCAGAAACTCTCTGTGTTTAACATAGAGCTTCAGACAATGAACTGCTTCCCTGGGTCTCTGGGTTTAACCATGTCACTTTTGCACCCAATTTCTGTCCTAATTAACATTTTCTGAAGCTAGACTTACATGGCTAGCTCCTTATAAAGTAGACTTGGGCACCTGTGGAAAGTTTGTGTTCGTTTTCACATTCGGGGCAAACATTTTCTTCAAATTTTCGTTTTCAGAAATCTCATTAATTCATCATCAGGTTGCCATGGAAACAAGAAATAAACATGTAAAAGACGTTCAATAGGGAATTTGGGACCAAATGGATGGAAGAAAGGTGGTCAAAATTAGCTTAGAGTTATAGGCTTAAAGTTAAGGATAGTAGTCTGGTTTAATTATCTTAATTAAATTAATTATTGATCTTTATTATTTGCAGGCTGAGGCTCATCAAGTCCATTTAAGAGTCAGAGTAGACGGGTGTGTCACATAGACTCACCGGATGGTGATGCTCACTGATGGCGTGGGACAGCTCTAGGATGCCGGATCCCTTCTGTCCAGCGAGAAGCAGAGCCTGCAGGATGGTGAAGGGCCCGGGAAAGTCACAGACAGAGTGCTGTTTATGACAATTCTATTATTAAGAGAATAGACAGGGTAATCTGTGGCAACAATCGAATGGCTTGGTGTCTCCCGGGTGCCCGGGTTCGGCATGTTGCAGACAGAGTGGATAGGTTATTGGGAGGGGTCTGGATAGAATTCCACTGTTTTGGTGCACATTGGCACCAATGACATAATAAAAGGAAGACAGAGAGTCCTAAAAGGTAATTTTAGGGATTTAGGAAGTAAGATTGATGAAAAGAAACTCTATTATTCTCTGAGATACTTGTGCCATGTGCAGTGGCAACTCTAGAAACAATATATAGGGGGGGCACACAAGATACCACAGTCAAACTGGGGAGGCATTAATAATTTCCAAAAGTAATGTGCTATGGAATTATACTTTTGTTATTGGGCTAAAATAATACTTGATCATTCAACATGGGAAGCCTGAAGCCACAATTGAGTGCGACTAATCCTTGAAATAAATATTATAAACACAATAAATAAGTTTTCCACTAAATGATTTCAGGGCCTTGAACGTTTTATCCCCTGAAGTCACTACAACTTCAGGAGGGCATTTTATCTCTGGATAAATATAAATTAAATAATTCCTACTGTAAGTTAAGTGCAAGGAAACAGATGACCAAACACACGCACCACCACAGGCTCTGTCACACCGACACCCAGACACACACACCAGGACAGGCTCTGCCACACCGACAACCAAACACACACACCAGGACAGGCTCTGCCACACTGACAACTGAACACACACACCAGGACAGGCTCTGCCACACAGACACAGACACACCAGGACAAGCTCTGTCACACCGACACCCCGACACACACACCAGGACAGGCTCTGCCACACTGACAACTGAACACACACACCAGGACAGGCTCTGTGACACAGACACACACACCAGGACAGGCTCTGCCACACCGACAACCAAACACACACACACACCAGGACAGGCTCTGCCACACAGACACACACACAACAGGACAGGCTCTGTCACACCGACACCCAGACACACACACCAGGACAGGCTCTGTCACACCGACACCCAGACAGACATACCAGGACAGGCTCGGTCACACCGACACCCAGACACACACACCAGGACAGGCTCTGTCACACCGACACCCAGACACACACACCAGGACAGGCTCTGTCACACCGACACCCAGACACACATACCAGGACAGGCTCGGTCACACCGACACCCAGACACACACCAGGACAGGCTCTGCCACACCAACAACCAAACACACACACACACACACCAGGACAGGCTCTGCCACACAGACACCCACACACATCAGGACAGGCTCTGCCACACCCACATCCAAACACACACACACACACCAGGACAGGCTCTGACACACTGACAACCGAACACACACACCAGGACAGGCTCTGCCACACCAACATCCAAACACACACCAGGACAGGCTCTGCCACACCAACACCTATACACACACACCGAGGACAGGCTCTGCTACCCTGCCTTGACATGCGGAGGAAGACGAACCAGTCTGTCCAGGGCGAATGGGTTCTCTTCCATCAGATGAAGAATATGGTTCTGAAGAACCCTCATGTGAGCCAGGGCCCAGGGAACTGCATACCTTCCTGAAGTCATCTTGCCGAGAAGAGACATACATTGCCTTAGTGGACACACACCAGGACAGGCTCTGCCACACAGACACACACACAACAGGACAGGCTCTGTCACACCGACACCCAGACACACACACCAGGACAGGCTCTGTCACACCGACACCCAGACAGACATACCAGGACAGGCTCGGTCACACCGACACCCAGACACACACACCAGGACAGGCTCGGTCACACCGACACCCAGACACACACACCAGGACAGGCTCTGTCACACCGACACCCAGACACACACACCAGGACAGGCTCTGTCACACCGACACCCAGACACACATACCAGGACAGGCTCGGTCACACCGACACCCAGACACACACCAGGACAGGCTCTGCCACACCAACAACCAAACACACACACACACACACCAGGACAGGCTCTGCCACACAGACACCCACACACATCAGGACAGGCTCTGCCACACCCACATCCAAACACACACACACACACCAGGACAGGCTCTGACACACTGACAACCGAACACACACACCAGGACAGGCTCTGCCACACCAACATCCAAACACACACCAGGACAGGCTCTGCCACACCAACACCTATACACACACACCGAGGACAGGCTCTGCTACCCTGATAACCAAAAACACACAAACAGAAGGACACAATCTACGTCACAGACGTCTACATCAGGATGGACTTTTCACACTGCATTGTCGTTTATACCCCCCTTAGTGTTTTTGCACCTTGTGTATTGATGCCCCTGCTGCCCATATATATTAACATTAGCCCCAGTTGCCGATAGCAGGTATAGATCAACACATTAACACACAAACCAAGCTTTGCATGTATAGATCAACTGAAATTCACTTGTGATCTCAAATAAACAGAATCAGACATACAAATCCTGTATTTGCAGGCATACAAAAACATTAAGTTCTACTCCTCCTCCGTACCTGAGATAGGGCAGGACTCAAACAGTTAAAAGGCCCCTCCCCTCCTAGCACCCTCAGTGAATATCAAAGACCACACAGGAAAACAGAATCGCTGCAAAACATTTATTGAAAGGAAGGGAGGGAACCAAACGTGTCACCAGGGATTGGCAGGGAAAAGAAGCTCTCGGTAAGTAGAACTTAATGTTTCCCTGCCATCCCAGGTGACACTATGAGAGATATAACAAAGAAGAAGGGTGGGAAACAAAGAAACTCAGGGGGAAAACACAGCCCCAAGAACCGTACGACCAAACCGGGCATCCTCTTGTGCCATCTGATCGAGTCTATAATGTCGAACAAAAGTACTCAGAGTACCCCACGTAGCTGTCTTGCAGATGTGTTCAGGCGAGACGAGACATTGTTCAGCCCATGAAGTGGAAACTGTGCGGGTAGAGTGGGCACGAATCCCAGGAGGGGGAACCCCGCCAGCTGCTGTGTAAGCTAAACAGATAGTTGACACAATCCATTTTGCCATCGTACGCTTAGAAATGCTAAGACCTCTACTGGGACCAGAAGAGGCTACAAACAAACTAGATGATTTGCGCAGAGGCTGCGTGCGTTCCAGATAAATTGAAAGACATCTTTTTAAGTCCAACGTATGGAGCGCTTCCTCTTCCGCCGATTGAGGGGACGAGAAGAACGTAGGCAACACAATTTCTTGGTCCCTGTGAAACGCCGTCTGTACTTTGGGTGAGAATTCAGGGGGCAAAGCGAGGATGACCTTATCCGGAAAAAAACGCAGGAACGGTTCCTTCATTGAAAGGGCCTGGAGTTCACTGATACGCCTCGCAGAGGTAATGGCCACCAGGAAGGCCGTCTTCAGAGACAACAGGTGTAGGGAAACCGCTTGAAGAGGCTCAAAAGGTGGCAACCTGAGCCTGCGAAGGACCAGGTTCAGGTCCCAGGGCACCATCTTGGAGACAGGGCGAGGACAAATACGCACCATAGCCCTGGAGAAACGCCTGATGACTGGAACAGAAATCAAATCGAAGCCAAGTAAAGCACTAATGGCAGCAATCTGGACCTTGATGGTAGAAGGCTGAAGTCCATGGTCAAACCCCATCTGTAAAAATTCCAGAATGGCAGCCGGAGAACTGTCTGAAGGAAGAATTTTCCTGGATCCACACCAGCTACAAAACTTCTTCCACACTTTAATGTATCTGAGGGATGTGACCTTCTTACGACTGCGAAGAAGTGTTTCCGTAACCGACTCAGAGAAGCCTCGAGACCTCAGAATTCTCCGTTCAACCTCCAAGCAATCAGCTGAAATACCGCAGGATTTGGATGAAGGAATTGACCCTGGTGAAGCAGGTCTTCCCAGGCCGGGAGCCGTAGGGGCGGTGCGTGGCTGAGTGAGTCTGGGCCAGTCTGGGGCAACCAGAATAACCCACGCCCGGTCGAACTTGATCTTCTGCAGAACCTTGGATATCAGAGGAAATGGAGGGAAAACATAGGCGAGGCTGAAACTCCAAGTCTGAGCGAAGGCATCCACTGCCAGAGGCTGGTCCCGAGGATTGAGACAAAAGAACGCTGGAACTTGAGCATTGTCCCTGGAGGCCATAAGATCTATTTCGGGCATTCCCTACCATTGGACAATCATGTGGAAGGCTGCCGGATGCAAAGCCCATTCGTTGCTTTGAACGGGAGTCCTGCTCAGAAAGTCGGCTTGGGAATTCAAAGCCCCCTGAAGGTGAACCGCAGACAAAGTCATTAGACGAGATTCTGCCCAAAAGGAAATCCTGAAAGCTATGCGCAGCAGGCGAGGACTTCTTGTACCCCCCCTGCTTGTTGATGTAGGCGACTACCGCCCGATTGTCGGAACGAAGCAGGATGTTCTTGCCGAAGAGCTGCTTTTCCCAGTGATGTAGGGCATTCTCCACCGCCAGCAGCTCCAGGCAGTTTGAGGGTAGGAGCTGAGTGGCAGGCGACCAGAGACCTTGAACAAAGCCGTCCCGATAGGTGGCTCCCCAGCCTGTTCTGCTTGCGTCCGTGGTAAGGAGCTCTTTGGATGACCAGGCCCATCGTCTTCCTGAGGCCAGAGTGTCTCGTAGGAGCCACCAGGTGAGGGATGCCTTGACATGCGGAGGAAGACGAACCAGTCTGTCCAGGGCGAATGGGTTCTCTTCCATCAGATGAAGAATATGGTTCTGAAGAACCCTCATGTGAGCCAGGGCCCAGGGAACTGCATACCTTGCTGAAGTCATCTTGCCGAGAAGAGACATACATTGCCTTAGTGGACTTTTGCGTGCAGCAAGCACCTTGCAGGTTAGGGAATAAATACCGCTGATCTTGCTTGAAGGAAGAAAAGCTTTTCCTTCGCAGGAATCCAGGCGAAGGCCGAGGAACACCAATTGTTGAGAAGGAACTAAATTGGACTTCTCCCAATTTAGAATCCAGCCGAGATCCTGAAGCGTCTGGACCACCCGGGAAAGGTGAGACTGAAGGAGAGCAGCTGAATGAGTGTGAATCAGCCAATCGTCCAGGTAAGGGATGACCGAAATACCCTGACGTCTGAAATGGGCCACCACCACTGCAAGGAGCTTTGTAAACACTCTGGGGGCTGGAGACAGTCCAAATGGAAGGGCTTGAAATTGAAAATGACTGATGCTTGAACCCCAAGGAATAGCTATCCGCAGAAACCGTTGATGGGAGGGGTGCATAGGGACATGAAGATACGCATCCTTTAGGTCTATGGAGACCATGAAGTCTCGAAGATTTAGAGAGTCCAGAGCTAATCGTACAGTCTCCATCTTGAACCTTAGGAAACGAAGGTGACGGTTCAGGAAACGTAGGTCTATAATGAGACGAAACCCCTTTGGTGCTTTTGGAACCAAAAAGACACGAGAATAAACCCCTTGACTCTGTTCCTGCAGGGGCACGGGAATAAGGACTTCTGTATCTACAAACTGTTGGACGGCAGACAACAGGAATCCCCGCTGTTCCACGTTCTGATGAAGGTGGGAAATCAAAAACTGGTCTGCAGGCTTGCTTTCGAATTGTAGTCGATAACCCTGGGATATGATGGATCTCACCCAGGAATCTTGGGTGATGAAGAACCAATAGTCTATGAAATGCCGACGTCTTCCTCCCACCGGGATGCCTGCGGAGTCATGCAAAACCTTTGGGGTCCTGGGCCGCTTTGGGGAAGGCGAACCTGTCATATCTACCCCTTTCACGATGAAATCTGCCCCGGAAGGCATGTTCCCTTGCAGGGCGAGAGAAACCGGACCTGGACTGGCCTGGAAAGTATGGACGAAAGGACTGCCGCCTCCTGGAAGCAGTTCTGCGTTGTGGCATCCAATGTTTATCACCAGTCGTTTTCTCAAGCAGGGACTCCAGTTCCTCGCCAAACAGAGACCCTCCTTTAAAAGGGATATTAAACAGCCTGTTCTTTGAGGCATTGTCAGCCCCCCAGGCTTTAAGCCATAAGGCCCGTCTGGCCGCCACAGAAAGTGCAGAGGCCCTGGCTGACATCCTGACATTTTCAATTGAGGCATCGCAGAGAAAATCCACTGCCAACTTGAGAGCAGCAATGTTCTTGAGGATAGTTTCTCTAGGCGTTTTAGCTGCAACCTCTTCCTCGATCTGCGACAGCCAGATTTTAACAGCTCGAGACACCGAGGCAGATGCTATGCCAGGTTTAAAAGCAGCGGTGGAAGCTTCAAAAGATTTCTTAACGGCTGCTTCAGCCTTCTTTTCCATAAGATCCGAAAAATGAGAGCCATCCTCCAGCGGCAAGGCAGTCTTTCTGGAAATTTTCATCACTGCGGTGTCAACCAGCGGGTTTGCACAGAATTTGACAAAGTCCTCCTCAAACGGAAAAAGGCGTTTCACCCGCCTGGACAGGTTAATTCTCCTCTCTGGATGGTTCCATTCCTGCTTAATGATGTCGGATAAAGCAGGGTGTACAGGAAAAGACGGTGACTGCTTGGAGAAGCCGGGAAAAAAGTGATCTTTTTTAGGTGTAGCTGTATCCTCCAAGTTCATGGCCGACTTTACAGCAGAGACGAGAGTATCAATCTCTTCCACCGGAAACAAAAAGGAACTTTCCTCCTGGATTTCACCTTCCTCTGAAGAATACTCCTCCAGCTCAGGGAAATCGAACTCGGAGTCAGAAAGCTGCTGATAACGCAGGAAAGATGGTTCCCATACTGCCGGAAGATGGGGAGGAGCAGGAACTGACTGACGAAAGGCAGAAAAGGTAGACTGCATCTCTTCCTTAAGCCAGGCTAAAAATTCTCTCCCACCAGAGGCTTCAGAATCCGCCACAGACTTTAGACAGGCGGAACAGAGCTTTTTCTTAGAATCCTGCAGAGGCTTGTGACAACCAGAACACTGCGCATGCTTAGTCTTAGATAAAGCCTTTTTAGGTCTTTCCTCAACAGAGGGAGGCTCAGAATTATCTGGAGCAGACATAATTAAACAGGATGCAACAGCACCGTTAGAAATATATATATATATAAACAGCTCTCAACTCACCACACCGCTTAAATAGCTTCATACCAGGCTACAAACTGCAACAGCAGCAAATTTGGCGCCAAAATTTTGAATTGACCCGAAAACGAGGCTAGGAACGCATACCGGACATGCCTAGAACTCCTCGCCGGAAGAAGCAGGGACGCCATATTGAAACACGCCGGAACCGCGGCGTCTAACGGCAGATCAGCAAAGGAAGCCGCGGGAGCTGAGGGAAGGAAGCCAGACGGACCACCGCTCAGCCACGGTGAGTATGCGCGGGGCAGCGCGGCACCAGCCACCTGGCTATGGTGCAGGCACCAGCCACCCGGCTATGGTGCAGGCATCCCCCACCCGGGGGGGCTTAGCCCTAGGGAGAACCGGCTCAACCTAGAGCCGTGAAAAAATAACAAACGGGAGACGAGTCCTCCCTACCTGATGTAGGGCAGGAAAAAACACTGAGGGTGCTAGGAGGGGAGGGGCCTTTTAACTGTTTGAGTCCTGCCCTATCTCAGGTACGGAGGAGGAGTCTCTCATAGTGTCACCTGGGATGGCAGGGAAATAATGTATGGAAAGGTATAGATCAATTGGAATTCACAAAAAAACACTTCATTAAAAGGTATATTTAAAACCCCCTAAATTACACTCATAGATCACAGGTTGCATACCCCAAAGCCAGCCCTGGCGTCCACACTGCAATCACACTCCTATCATACCCAGGCAACCAGTAAATGCTGGTACCTAGGCATGATGGGACTGTGCTTGCTGTGGTTGCTGTTAGCAATCACACTCCTATCATGCCAAGTCAGCCAGTACATGCTGGTACAGGGTGGCTGTAAGTGATGTGTAGACTCCATACTGCTGGCAGCATCAATACACAAGGGGGCAGCAAGCTAGGTTTCAGCATGTACTGGCTGACTTGGCATGATAGGAGTGTGATTGCTAACGGCAATCAAAGTCCCATCATGCCTAGGTTCCAGCACTTACACATCCAACCAGTAAATGCTGGAACCTAGGCATGATGGGACTGTGATTGCTGTTAGCAATCACACTCCTATCATGCCAAGTCAGCCAGTACATGCTGGTACAGGGTGGCTGTAAGTGATGTGCAGACCCCATACTGCTGGCAGCATCAATTCACAAGGGGGGCAGCTAGCTAGGTTTCAGCATGTGCTGGAACCTAGGCATGATGGGACTTTGATTGCTGTTAGCAATCACACTCCTATCATGCCAAGTCAGCCAGTACATGCTCGAGGTGCGGCCCGCGTAAGATCGGTTGCAGTGGCGGGGCGCACATCGAGGTCTCGCGGGCCGCATGTTGGACGCCCCTGCCTTATTACTTTCTAACCCCCTCTCCCTCCCTTATCACTTTCTAACCCCCTCTCCCTCCCTTATCACTTTCTAACCCCCTCTCCCTCCCTTATCACTTTCTAACCCCTCTCCCTACTCACTATCTACCCTCCCCCTTTGTAGTTCTCTCACCTTAAGGTCCAGCGACGGGAGCACGTCTTCGTTCTCTGCTGCGGTGGCCGCTGCTTCACTGCTGAGCGCCGAAATATGACGTCATATTTCGGCGCTCAGGATGAAATGCCGGCACCGCGACGGAGGTAGAGGCCTCGTGGAGGAGAATGGGGGGCGCCAAGCGGTTGCTAGGCGCCCCTCTCTATCCTCCGCATTAAAAAAAAAAAAAAAAAAAGACGGGATTTAAAGTCGCATGGTGACTTTTTTCCAAATTCGGCAGGGGAGCAACAGGGGGGGCAAGGATTAACCTAGGGGGGGCAATTGCCCCCCCTTGCCCCCCTGTAGCGACGCCACTGGCCATGTGCTATACCAGAAAGACCTCAGAAGATTAGGTAGCTAAATGCATGGCTGAAGTGTTCGTGAAGAAGGAGGACTTTGGGTTTTTAGAGCAATGGGCTGATTTTGCTTTGGGGTATAATTTCTATAGTCGTGATGGATCCCTCAAGATTGTAAGCTTGCAATTAGGGCTCTCTCCACCTATGTCTATATGTAACAAATAAATCAGAAACATGCATTCAAGATAACTCCTACATTCTCCCCTGTTTATTTCCTCTTCACTTTTCTTGCCCAACCCTTATTATGTATGTTGCTTTAAGAATAATTGGATACAAGGCCTTGAAAATATTTATCTACACAAGGTAACTTTGGCTTATTATTTTTGTAAAAATACAAAGTTTATATTATCATTAACTTTCAATTACAGTTTTTTTTCACTTTGTATGGGGAATTCTGTATATTTTTCATGCATGATATGGTAAGTTATTCAGTTTAGCATCTGATTTTAAACAAACTCTAATTAGTAGAATGTTTTGTAAAACAAAAATGAAAGATATCTATGTCTTTAGGGAACTTTGTAGGAAGCTGAGCAGACATAGTGCACAAAATGAGTAGGTTGTTATTAATGCATGTAGTTTAACTAAACTGTAATTTATGTAGTCTATCATTCATGTAATTGCATTTTGTAACATGAATGCTAACATCTTTAAAGCAAGGTCATGTATTAGTATCTATTTAAATAAGATTACAAGTTCAACCTTTTATTCTCTAAAGAACTATACAGACATACTTGGAAATTCTCCTAGTTTTGCCCAGTGTCTCCTGGTCAGTTTCTTCTTTCTTCAAACCCCTATCCACTTAAACCATATTTGTCCTTGGTCTTCAGGATAACCGTATGCCAATTCCATGCATATTTAGGTTTCCTTACTGTATTTGAGCACACACTTCCACCCATCTCCCTCTTCCTCTACCCACCCGCAACATTGTTCTTTCACACAATCCCTCCTCTCTGGAACATGGACGTACGACTGTTCAGCAGTTCCCAAGACATATAGAGGTAAATCTGGGACTCTTTGTTCCTAAACTGTCTGGATGAAACCTAGATAGGTGGCACTGCTATTTGCATGCCATCTCCAAGTATGAAGTCATGTGTAGAACATTAACCCCTTCCCTCATTGCAGAATGTGCATCCTGTATTGTCACAGAAAGACAAAGAAAGGGCCTTTGGGCAATGTCATATATGACCTTGTTGTTATTACATGAGAAGAGGCAGAAAATGTATAATAATCTAATGGAGTATATGCACTTTCCTAGACCAAGGTGAAGTGAAGTGCACTGTAAGACCTCTAATGTAAGTTTTAAGTTGGCAAACCAAGAGGGAGGGGGTCTTAAGTTCTGGACTATACAGAAAGTGCCCTACTGTAGATATATTGTGGATATGTTATGACCAGCGGTGTAGGGGTATGTCGGCTTCAGCAGGTTCTTAATTAATTTAAAAATCTTTTCCACGCAATCTTTTCCACTCTCACTAATAGGTTGAAACCATTACCATAAAGGGTTAAGATTTTTTTTTTGCATCTTAACAAATTTAAACAGTGGTCCTTTTGTTCATGCTAATTCATTCATTTACAGATCCCTCAGGGAAAACACATTAAATAATACTTAAATAAATTGTACTTCCACACATGTGGTCTATTTACTTAACTTGAAAAGCTGAAATGAATTAAGCAGGAAAAGCAACTCCAATAACAATTTAAAGCAGAAAAAGATTTATGGAACAGGAGTGCAACGTAAATCAGAGGTCCATTAAATATAATTTGTCAAGGCACTGTGCATCATCTCACCGAACTGCACTTATGAAAATGTATTTATTCAGCTACAAATAAATCCTGCTCTTTTCTTTTCTCTGGAACTAAATTTCGGTGTAAATAAGAATACCTATGGCATTGTATATGGCATTTAATGGAAATATGCATATCTGGGAATGGCTACCCAGAGCTCTCCCTTCTCTGGGAGAGTGTGTGACGGAACCCTCCATCACTGGGCCCACTGGAGAGGCCTGAGGGCCATCCTCCTCCCTATTGACTATGGGCCCTCGCCTTGTAAAGACTTCTATGCGTAGGTAAAGGGGGTCAGTGGGTGAGTGGTAAGCAGGGAGGGAGTCCTAACTGTAGATGTGCATGTGAGGTATATGTGAGTATGTACATGTACACCTGAATATAATTACATATCATTACATGACGCTTTATTATTGTAATACACAAGTACTCAATTTTTTCCTACCAAATATTATACACAGATGCATATCTGAGATTTTACTGTGTTTTTATGCTTGTTTTCTTGGTTTGCTGTTCTATATATTTTTTTCTTTAATTTATATAAAGAGAGCCTTAGTTTCCTAATCCCCCAAATAGTTCCCCAGAGAGTTGCCTGTGTTGGTCATGGAGGTATTGCGCATGGTAACTCCCACCCTTCTTCTACTTTTAAGCATGCCAAACTTCTCCAGCTTTCTTCATATTCCAATTGTTCCCTACTCATTTTCTGCATATTTTTAGGAATGGTGTTAAGAATTGCATTTTGAATGGCTGGTTATACCATTAAGTAGCTTTATTTTCTGCTCCTGTAAAATATAAACATAAACATAAAAAAATGTATGCAAATAGCAGAACATAATAGTCTGTGTGATTAGATACAGTAAACTAATGGATTAAAATCTATTTATTCAGTCTGTGCTTCTATATTTGTTTAATCGGTGGGACACATGGAGAAAAGCAAGTCCCTTTAATCTTTCTGTTGTGCCTGGGAATAAAGATCAGAGATCAGATACATTGTCATTCCTCTTATGCAAACAAAGCGGCTAAAATCTTACACTGCAAACACCGATATGTAATAGAATGCAGTTTGTAACTCTCAAATCAGTCTATGGACTATATTATATCTTCCTAACAAACAGATTTGACCAGATCTAGATACAAGATACAAAAATACAGACTTGAAAATCTAGTCAGGAAGCATATATCTAGTCTTGGTTAGCAGAATGATTCTGTGACACGGATTTCATTGTAAAACCAAGTCCCCCTCCAATGCCCCTGCCTCCTGCAACACATACTCTTCTTGGGTGACCCCGGTAAGCTCCAATTCAGATGACCCAGTTTGGCAACTTCCCTCCTGCCCCTGTTTGTCATCACCAAATGGAGATGAATTTAGAGTAACAAACAAAAGACAACAAAAATGATATAGCATTCCAGGGGACTGTTGGGTTGTGGGTTACATTATATCAGGGAAGAGTAAGCATGTCCTTTATGTGCTAATGTGACAACATGTAAACAAACAAAAGTCAGAGTGCAACCTGAACAGTGCAAGACTCTGGTTAAGCCTCCCGCTACAGTGACTGCCAGGACTTAGCAGCTATTTTGTAAGTTCTAAGTGAAAACCTACTTATATGCCAGGTTCGGGACAAATAGTCAGGGCAGCCATAGTCCCGGTTTCAATGCAAAAGTTTGGAGCAGGCAGGGTTCTAGCGAAGTCACAAGGCAAGCCGAGGTTGAGAATACCAGCAAATCACTAAACATCTTGAGTCTTGTGTGAGACACGACTAGGAAGACATCTAAGGCACCCAAGAATATAGCCCATGTAACAGTGCAGCTTAGGGGAAGGGGCTTTAACAGAGCTAGGAGGTGGGCTCAGGTGCAACATTTCATTTGGTCAGACCACCTCTGGAGGCAGGCTAGACCTGTTCATGTACCTCTCTCCATTTAACGGGGTATTTGTTTTTTTTCGTTCCCTGTTTGCATAGCAGCGGGGCTGGATAAGGAAATTGAGGGGTGAAATGGGTTTTATTAGGGATAATGAATAGGTTCATTGGTTTTAAAGTTGATGCCTGTGGCTCCAAAAACTGGGGCTGTAGGGATATCTTGGTATAACCCTATTATGGATCACTCGGGTAAGTCATTTGGCCTTTATTATGTTGAATTGTTATGTTGTTAAAGTTTTTGGGTCATTCTTATGCAGTATGATAGGGATGTTTTTCTGATATATTGTTTAACAGGATTATTTGACAATGATTCTTAAGAATTCAGATTCTTTCTTTAATATTAAAAGCTGTTGACATATTTTCCCCATCAGAAAAGGTGTTTGTGATTTATTGGAGATTTAGAGGGGGTTTCTCACCATGCTCATATAGCAACTATGTCAAGGGACCAGGGCGGTCAAGTAGCAAAGGATAAGGATAATGGGGGTATGAAAATTGTAACCGTGCTTCCCATCTGTATGATTACCTGATCACTTTGACTTGTTTCTACTGGATATGTATAAAGAACATCTTATCATTCATCCCCATTTAAAAAAATGACTTTTGTAACTAAGTGCAAGATAACAAGCTACATTCCTAGTACAGTTGGCTGTCCAAATCCTTCTCAGAATAAAATAATGCTTGAATCATGTAACATTCTGCCTCATTCTGTATTTTTGCAGGGAACCATGATGATTAACTAAATTAAATAATAAAATGATAGATGTTCTAAGGTTTGTTTGCTTAATATCAGAGAAAATGCAGTATTTTCTTACTCTGGCAACTAAGGTGTTAAATAAAACGTTATAAAAAAAGAGATAACAGAGAATAAACTAGATGGAATTCAAATATTCCAGTATGTTTTGTACTGGAATGTTTGTGACAAGCAATTTTTATTAACTTTTTTCGGAGTCAAAAGATATGAACTCACTATGCGATTCAAAAGCACTGTTCAAGAATCAAATACATTTGCTTACTTGGAAGGCCTATATTACCAAAACAAGACTAGATGTTCTTTTCACAACGGGAGGAAAGATAAATTGAATTCCACCTTCTGTAGTCTTACTTGTCTCCATATGCCATCTGTGTGATCCCACGTTAAAGTGAGTTGTGTTACAGATTCACAATGCCTACATGCTGATCTCCTATTCCAGAGATAAGACGAACATTTTATAAACATTTTCTTCCCTGAATGTAAGCTTTTTTTGAAATTTAAAATATCTAGCATATTTTTTATAATTCTAAAATTCAGTGTACATAATAATGTTTATGAAGGGTTTCACTTTCAACATGCTCAGCTTTGTTTACAAGTATTGGAAAGTGTGCATTATAATGATATAAAGTAAATATGTGTTAGATATATTTTATCATATAAATGCAGAAATATGATGACCGAAGGGATAGAATTCCTTAATATATTTACATTTGTAACAACCAAAAAACATAATGTTCTTCTGGGCAAGAGCAGGAGTATGACATTTAATGTAAAAATTATTTTAAAGTATATTATTTATAGTTATACATTACACATTAGAAACATTTTCTTCTGGTTAATTGCATTATTTGCATTTATGTGAATCATAGTGATGTTAAGTGAAAAGACGGACGCCATGTCATAAAGAGTAGGCCTGGCAACACAGCCGTAAACATTTTATATGTCCCACCCACCATGGATTGGTAGGACTGGGTTAGTAATATTCTGTTTTTTAGTTGTCGTTTTATAATTATACTAAGGAGAATTGGACACATAAGGTTCACACATGTACAAATCTAGGTGTCAATACTTTTAACCTAATTTCAGAGTTATTGTTTTTTTATAAATATAGATATTGGAACCTTATGATCATTATATATAATATATATAAATATATATATATATATATATATATATATATATAAACTGCACATTCAGCTAGATCTATCTATAGGTTCATTTAATAGCAGTTTGCTGTAAGTGAAGTCCCTGAAGTCTGTACACACATAATAAATCGAGGTAGATGGATCAAAAGTCCAAATATTAAAGTAAGAAAAATAAGAAACTTTATTTTTCACTGGTGACCCAAGAGTATTAGTGTTACACATGGGCTGCTTTGGCTTACTTCACTATTCAGGGACGTTTTTCCTGCATCTCCTGTTGCGTTTTTAAATGAACCATCTTGGATACTGGGGAGCTGACCTCACACCATCTCACACAATGGCCATGAGGTCACCTGTGAAAAATTACTTTAGGGTTTTATTCTTGTTTTCGTTAATATTTGAAATGTATACACATTTGAAGCAAATCTTTATTCAGTACATATTGGAAAATAGAAGATTGTTTGTACATTCATTATCTGGGAAAGAAAGCTGATTTATCTGGATATAAGAATGAATGATTATAAAGAAATTCAACAAAATGAGGATTCCATAGTGACCTTGTGTTTGTAGAATTACAAAATGCAAAATAGGAACAACCAGAAGTAGCTATCTATGAATTTAGAAGGGATTAAAGAAAAAAACAGCCACTCAATATAGTGTTTTTGTGGGGTATATTGCAGATGTATTCTGTTTTTTTTACTCTTTTGCTTCTAGCTTAAAGTCTTTTGCTTCCAGCCTATGCAGATATATGCACATACTGTATATATTTATATACCGATCAGCCATAACATTATGACCACCTGCCTATTATTGCCGCTAAAACACCTCTGACCCATCAAGGAATGGACTCCACTAGACCTCTGAAGGTGCGCTGTGGTATGTGGCACCAAGACATTAGCAGCAGAAGCTTTAAGTCCTGTAAGTTGTGAGGTGGGCCATGTGTTCACCTGGTAAGCAATGCACATACCCAGCCATCCACGTGATGTGAAAGAAAACGTGAATCAACAAACCAAGCCACCTTCTTCTATTGCTCCGTGGTCCAGTTCTAATGCTCACATGCCCATTTCTTCTAATTTTGCGCATTTGTCACACTTAAATGTTTTAGATTATCATACTAAATTTTATATTAGATAACCCAAATAAAAAAAAATGATGAATTCATGTATAGAAGAAACAAAACTATCCAACCCTACCTGGTCCTGTGTGGAAAAAGTAATAGCCCCGTGAGTTACTAAATCAACCAATTAACTAAATGTAATTGATAATTGGGTTCAATTTCACTAGAGGCACCCAAGCATGCCATCCCTGTAAAATCTAAATTTCAATTAAATAGAACCTGTCTTGCAAAGTGAAGTAGGCTAAAATGTCTCAAAAAGCAGCTCATTATGCTGGAATCCAATGAAATTCAAGAATTAACTAGAAACTGATGCAGAAGGGCTTTAGAGAAGAACACGATTAAGTGGTTATTTGCAAGTTTGGAGCTGCATTTCTGCAAATGGAGTTAGGGATCTGGTCAGAATTAATGGTCTCCTCAGACAGGTACAGACAGATACTTATCCATCATACAATACTATCAGGGAGGCATCTGATTGGCCCCAAATGTATTCTGCAGCATGACGGTGATCCCAAATATACAGCAAAAGTCATTAAGAACTATCTTTAGTGTAAAGAAAAACAAGTCCTGAATGTGATAGTGTGGCACCAGGGTTCCCACATGTCCCGGATTGGGACTATAAATCTCGGGCAGCCTCAATCCATTGTCACGGAATTGAAACACCGCCTTTTTTTTTTGACTCGAAGGAGAGGGGCGCCGAGCAGTCGCTCATGAAGTTTTCAGCAACCGCTTGGCGCCCCTCGGTCTCCTCCGCGAGGCCTTTAGCTCGGCAGAGCAGGGAGACAGAGGGGTAGATCGTGAGAAAGAGGATAGTACGAATATTGAAATAAAGAGTGAGAATAAGTGAGAGAATGAACAAATTAGTGTGTGGATGAATTGCTTGAATGAGTGAGAGAATGAATGAATTACCGTATTTGCTCGATTATAAAATGAGGTTTTTTTCAGAGCAAATGTTCTGAAAAATACCCCTCGTCTTATAATCGGGGTCGTCTTATAATCGGACCTCAAATAGGTCTGACTATGAGATGACTAAGATCCAGATCCCTCGCAGCTGCAGGGGACCTAGATCCTCCTGCCCCCGCCCCACTTACCGGTGCTTCTGAGTCCCCGGTGTGTAGCCGGGGCAGCCGGTAGATGTCTACACGATACGCTGCAGCCGGAAGGAGGTGTGACTAACAGCGGGGACACCGGTGCCGGCTCCGACTCTCGGGAAAGGTCTGCGCGATGGACGCAGACAACCCCCGCTGCTAGCCACACCTCCTTCCGGCTGCAGCGTAAGTTGTCTACGCGAATCACGTAGAACTCTACACGCTGCCCCAGCTACATGACAGGGGTGTCAGAAGCACCGGTAAGTTTGGAGGAGGGAGGGGGAGGGAGTGTTAAATGGGGGGCATAAGGCATTTCTGGAGGCAGAGTGTTCTATGAAATGCCTTTTAACCCCCTTAATGCCACTCTGCCTCCAGAAATGCCTTTTTAACTCCCTATATGCCACTCTGCCCCATAATATGCCTTTTAACCCCCTTAATGCCAGAGTTATGCCTCCAGAAATAAGGCATTTCTGGAGGCAGAGTGGCACATAGGGGGTCAAAAGGCATATCATGGGGCACAGTGGCATATAGGGGGTATAAGGCATTTCTGGGGCAGATGTGCATAACTGGGGGGGGGCAGGTTGGAAAATAGAAGGAAATAAAACCAAAATATTTTTCTCAATCATAGCTTTTATTAAAAAAATTGTTTACATGAATTAACATTTACTGGTAAAACTTTTTTTCCTATAGGGTCGTTTTATATTCAGGCTTTTTCTTTTTTTCCTAAATTAATATTCAGATTTGGGGGGTCGTCTTATAATCGAGCAAATACGGTAGTATGTGAATGAATTGTGTAAATGCGTGAGCGAATGAATTTATGTGTGGATGAATTGTCTGAGTGAGGGAGAGAATTTATGAATTTGTGAGAATGCATTAATGAATATGTGTAAATGATTTGTGTGAATGAGTGAGAGAATAAATTATTGTGTGAAGGAATTATGTGAATGGAAGCATGAATTAGTGAGTGACTGCAAAAGTGTTCGTGTGTATCATAGATGTATAATTGATTTGTGGAAAGGCAAAGATGGCACAAGCAGGGTGTTTGAGCCTTGGGAACCATGATGGGCACAGGCAGGGTGTTTATGGGACACAGTTGACTCAGGCTGGGCTGTTTGGGGACAAAGATGGAAAATCCCATGTGTGTTATCTGGGTGCTAATCAGGTTCTATGTGGGCAGTCTAGACGCCAGGGCTGGCTTTGGGGTGTGCAACCTATGATTTATGCCTGTGATTTAGGGCTTTATCTATCCCTTTAATGCAGAGTTTTTATGTGATTTCCAATTAATCTATACCTGCAAAGCTGGGGTTGTGTGTTATTCTGTTAATCCATATCTGCTATGCTATATTTCCATACATTATTTATGTATAACTGCAAATAGAGGGTTTGTATGTCTTTTCAGTTGATCTATACCTATTTTTTGGTGCGGGAGTAGAGGGAGCGATTGCATGCTAGGGAGCGTGAAGCAGGGCCCAAGGAAATGCTTACGTAGGGTCCAATTTTTCAATATACAATGTATTGGCAGCATGGTCTAATATTTATATATATTGTCAGCAGGAGCTAATATTAATATATATATATATTGGCAGCAGGCTGAGACGCACATTTGATCTCTGTTCACACAGTAAAAGCTGTGTGAACAGGGGGAGAAGCTTCCAGCCAACACACTCACCGCCCATGCCCAGAGTCTCCCCGCCCTCCCTGGCGTCTGACTGCAATCCCTGCAGTCACTCTAACGATTGGCCCAGCCCCTTTCCTGATGGCGTCCATACTGCTCAGCAACTCATCTAACTGTGAGTATAAAAATTAATATTTGGGTTGCTGAAATTTAGGGGAGGTGGGGGGTTAATTTAGGGGCAGTTATGGTTAATGGGGTGTTTAGGATTAGTTTAGGGGCAGTTATGGTTAATGGGGTGTTTAGTGTTAATTTAGGGGCAGTTATGGTTGATGGGGTCTTTAGGGTTAATTTAGGGGCAGTTATGGTTGATGGGGTGTTTAGGGTTAATTTAGGGGCAGTTACGGTTGATGGGGCCTTTAGGCTTTAGTACCCACCAGCCGCCACTACACACACACCTGTGTGTGTGATCTCATGCGCTTCATAGTGTGTCACCCAATGTGGCCCTAACAGAGCCCTGATCTTAACATCATTGAGTCTGTCTGGGATTACAAGGAGAGAGAGAAGCAACCGAGGCTGCCTAAATGCAACAAAGGAAAAAATGGTTCTGCACTCAACTCCCAGGAACTTGACAAAGGCCCTGTTTGGCCGAAACATTGCTTTTTTTCTTTTTCTCTAAATAAACTATCCTAAAGATTGGAAGCTGTTTGGAGTGCTAGGATTCCTTTTCTTTGTTTAAATGCAACAAAGAACTGTGTGGATGTGTGTATCCATTGGTGTCATGCTGCTGTTGGTGATGGCCCTGGAATGCAAAACCTAGTGTGGATCTCTTCCTTAACCTTGAGATGGTGCTGCTGTAGGTGAAATTCTCTTTGGGAATGTCTTTCTGAATCGAAAAATGCCCCCAAATTTCATCCAATGAATGCAGCAAAAACTAACAAAATGTTGTCCAAGTCGATTACATATAGACATACTTTTATAAAGAAGAGGGCTCAGGGTATTTCAATACATGGTACAGTCTAAAGGGACATTTACATATCAAAACAACACTTTTTTAGATTTCCATAGAAAATGTTAAATATTGCCATAGTTACATTTAACACGACTCCATGTTGTTTCACCTATACGGTAGAGTTAAGTTGATTAATAGAAAAAAGCAGAATTTTAAAATAAATTCATTGGTGGCTTCATACAGATACATTATATCCTTAGTTAATGCTTAACTGTGGGGAGTCATATTTCAGAAGGTTATGTTCTTTACAGCAGAAAAGACACAGCTAGAATCCTGTGTGCTTTTATAGATCAATACACTATTATAATAGCAGACAAAAGGAAACCCTGTATGTTATGGACAGTGTCGTTCAGATGAGAACACTGTAAAGACATTGTGTAAATCAAGAACAATGTGACCTTATTTATCTGAAGTGCTGGGAACCAAACAGTTAAATATATATTATTTTTTTATAAACTACAGGTGTAGAGGAACCATATTTTGGGTGTTTTTTAACTTGAGAGTCTTTTGTTTCTTTTCCCTTTATTTTATCCTATATATAATTTTTTATTTAAATAGCTCCAACAATTTTTGCGGAACTTCGTAAAATACATATATTCAAGGCGTATGGCAAAATTGATAGACTAAGACAATCCAATACAAACCTACAATCTATACATAATTGAAAGTGCATTTTACTTTTAATATCAACCCAGAATGATCAATTGTTCATTAAAATCCTAAATTTATATTTCAATGAATGTGTTTTTAGGGATCATCAATATAATCATGTACATTTTTTACATGGAACGCTTGTCTATTACGGTGAATTTGTCATGCAAAATAACTTTACTGCAAAACCTGATTTTGATGGTCTTTCATAAAAGGATTCAAAACAACCAATCACGGAAACTGCTGGGGAGAGATATTTTAAATGGTTCAATTGTGGTCTATAAAACTTTATCTATCGCTTAGGAGGTGTTTTTAAGGATAGGAAAGAAGTGTTAAATTAGCAACCCAATTCTTTGTTGTCTTCTGTGATATTACCTGGCTAACCATTTAATACTTCTTACATAAGAATTCTACAGAAGACCAGCATTATGTAGACTTCATACACTGAATAAATTTAAATAACCTAGAAAATATGCTTTATCCATAACCACAACATCCATATTTCCTTTTGTCTCCTGTGAACCGCTCCCATAAATTATTCTTAAATCTCCCTTATAATCACCTGCACGCTCTTTCACCATCAACAGACAAAATGCAATCTCCTCTTTCCTATAAATCTGAATGTCACATTTCTCCCCATGGATTCGATTTTATTGCAATCAATCTGTTCTGTAATATCACAATGCAGTTTCCTTATTCTTTTGCAGACAATATTTCCGTATTTTGGTTACAAAGAAATGAGTTTGCTTCACCTGTGTCTACCACGACCCACATGTCCTTCTCTTTGATCACCTAAAATATTTGTAATTATTGAATATATACATTTTTATAGCATTTCTAATCACATGGATTATATAATTAGAAATAATAAATATCAAATAAAAATTATCATACAATTAGAAGACATATCATATAGAAAGTTCCATATCACAGTTACAATTTGAGGCAAAGGTTTAAATATTAAAAGTGTAGGAGCATATTGTAGAAATAAGTAAATCCACTGTTAGGTGAGATCTATCAAACTGAAGAAAAGCGAACGTATAGTTTATTTTTAGAGTAAGCAATGGTTTCTTAGATACCATATCACCAAAGAATCATGGATAATTAACTCTGCATAATATCACAAGTTATTGGGGCATCATAAAAACATTTGAAAATATGAGAAATTCATATCAAGTTGAACTCAATAAAAAAGCATTTAAAATTTATACTGTTCAACACATGAATTCAATGATCATGATCCACGGCTAAAGTATTTCAACAGTATTTTTCATTCTGAATATAATCTGAAATTACCAACCTCTGATTTTTCATATGGGACATATATTAAGCAGTTCACAGTACTTTTGTTTTAATATCCCCCAGGGACCATAGGTTTTGGTATTTTTTTTTTTTACAGCTCAGTGAAAACCTTTTACGGAAGTTTAGTTTAACTATTCAATGGTAATTTAACTTATTTTTTAAATACGATGAGATACGTTTTCATTTTCTGTTTTGAGATTATCATATTTAAACGATTAGACTTTTTTGTATACACATTTTGAAAATGTTTTCCACAAGTAGAATTTGTTCTTAAGAATTACTTTGGTAATCCTGAATATTAAACAACAGTGAAAATGTTAAAAAGTGTGGATAGATATTGTGATATTGTGTATATTTACATTGGCTATTTTTTATAAAAAAAATTTTTGTTGAAAAACACCACAATCATTCCTTTAGGAGTGGTCTATTTAACTGGTATTAAAGAACATGTATTGTTTGTAACACATAATAGGCTTTTGCACAAGTACATTTAATTTAATTTGCTGCTCTTTCAGTTTGGACTTAATTTGGAGAGCTTTCTCCATTTGGAAAGGAAATTCCTCCCTCACTCATTCTCTCATTCACTCTCTTTCACAATGTCTCCCTATCTTCTCTGTTATCTGCGTTTTTGTCTTGAACTGCTTGTTCCCACTACTGCGTTATCCTCCCAGCAAATCCGTCTGCATTATCCTTGTTTTTGGATATTATTTTGGCAAATTATGTTAAAATTTGTATGAAATTGAATTCACGAGTCTAGTATCCAACTTAGCACAGAAAATTTTGCTACTAGATTTCTATTTAAAAGGAAAAAATATTATATGGCTGTGACAGAACTCTCCATCACTGGGGCCCCTGGAGAGGCCTGAGAGCCAGCCTCCTCCCTATCGACTATGGGCCCAGGCTTTGTAGAGACTTCTGTGTGTGAATACAGGGGTTCAGTTTCTGCTGATGTTCCCCATGTTTTAGCACTCAGTGTCTCAAAACTGTAACGTCAGCTGGACATCCTGTGGTAGGAAGAAGGCTGATTGTCTTTGCATTGTTAATTGTATAGGTGTGAAGTGTTTCCCCTGTTATTGTGGGAGTTAGAACTTGTCTTAAGACCCCCTGTAGGTATCACTAGGTGTTACTGCTGCATACCTAATTATCTATTATATAACAGGTAGCTGTTAATCCGGTGAGCTCCTGTTATCCCTGTGTCCTGACCATTGTCTGTCTCAAGCCAATTATATGTCTATCGTCATTCCACGTCTACGTCCCCAGTTATTTATTTATGTCTTGTGTCATCCTGTCCTTCCCCCGGATATTGTGTTGCAGGATTTGATCTAATTACTTCCTTCCTGACATGGTAATTAGATCATGTGATATTTGTCTTGCCTCTTTTCTTACTTGTGTATATATAGCTCTGTCTTTGGTTTTAATAAAGGAGTCCTGTTTTCACCTCAACATGAGTGTTGCCTGATGTTTGGGGTGGGCTGTAGCCACACTGTGTAGCTAAGATTCGGATAGCCACAGTGCCAATGCAGCTTCGGTGCAGCGACGTCCCCCCTTCTATCTACAACGCTCGTTCTGCCTGGCGTTGAAGGGTTACTTGTTGGTGTCCAGGCAGGAGGAAGCAACTTTGGTGGGAGTACCCAGTCGGGGTACAGGTCGGTCCCGTCACAATGGCCTCTAGACTGAAAATAATTATAGGATTCTACCCAAGAAAACGAAAATGTTTTTTTTTTAATGACATTCCACATTTAAGCAACACTCCAGCCTTCATATGTTCTTTAATCAGATCGTAACCCTGCAGTAGTGGAGACACTGAACTAATGGAGGCCCCTGCCGGCTTGTAATGCAGAGCGCCGGAAGTGACGTGAATTTCCGGCGCTCAGCATTACAAGCCGGCACCGTGGCAGCACAGGGAGACTCGCCGCAGGACTGTTTAAGGCTAAGTACCGGGGGGGGGGGTAGATAATGCCACCCCCCCCCCGGCGTCGGCGGGGGGCGGCATTTTAAACTTCGCCCCAGGCGGCGTTAAGTCTTCGGCCGGCCCTGAGTAAGATACTGTATCTGTGTCTGTTAGTATGTGTGTGGACGTGTGAAAGTATGTTACTGTATGGGTGTATATTAGTATATGTGCGTGTAAATGTTATTGTATGTGTGTAAGCATGTCATGATGGGCGTGTAAGTGTGATACTGTGTGTGTAGGTGTGTGTACTGTATGCTGGTGCATTTATTTGTTAGTATATTACTGTTTATGTAACTACGTTAGTGTGTGTGAGTATGTTAGTGTGTATAAGCGGTCATAAGGGGTACTTATAGGAATATTATAAGGTGGAGTTATGGCTGGCACAATGGCATGAACATGGGGCAGATGATAGGAGGGACATGGGGGCCCAGGCAGTAAGCAGGAGGGGGTTGTGCCACTTCACAGATGTCTGGTCAATTGTCACTTAGAATATTGTGTACAGTTTTGAAGGCCACACCTCCATAAGGATATAGATGTGATGTAAGGAAGTTTTACTTTAGTTAGAGTGTTGTTGATAATTGGAACAGCCATGGAACAGGTTAATACAGTGAGTGAATTACTCACTGTGTAGGCATAAGGCTATAAGGTTTGAAAAACCTAGACAGACTAGTTGGGCTCAAATAGATCTTAACTCGCTGCCAGCTGGAAGGAACAGAGGGACCAGGAACCAGGCGGACACAAAACTTAAGTGCACCTTTTATTGTAATAACCAAGCAATGCTTACAGATCACTGATCTTTAGATGTGATGTCCTGCCTTTTATCAATCTGTTTTGATAAGTGGCCCTTACCTCACTTGATATAGTTTCTTTATATAGTTTTTGAACAGTTGTTTTTGAGAGTAAAGTTATTAATGAACACTTGCCTTTTCCATTTGAAGCACGTAACTTTGCTGTCTTCTATGCATTCAGAAACATGTTCTTAATACACACATTGTACTTGCTGGCCGGCAGAATAAACTCCAATATGTTCCTGTGATCTTTGGAAGTGTCCTCTAGATGGTATGAGGCCTGTAACTAAGGATCTATTACCAGCATACCTGGGAACTTCTGAGCTCCAGCTACCCGGAGCCTTCCCTTGCGGAACGCGGCCAGGACTGCCCACTGATGTCAGTGAGTGGTCCCGATGACGTCAGCGGGAAACATCCCCATTTAAAGGGAAAATGGGGAGCGGGGCGTGTCAAGGCCCTGCTCCTGCGACCCGGAGGATTCAGGTTTTGACCCGGAGAAATGGTGCTTCACCCGGAGATCTCCGGGTCAAACCCGGAGAGTTACCAGGTATGATTCCCGGCGTAATACTTGATGCATGTGGAGGCCATTGGAGTAATTGGGATCTAGTGACAGTGGAGGCCATTGGAGTACGGTAAACTCAGTGCATTATCTTGCTGGAAGTAGCTATTACTATATGGGTACACCATGGTCATAAATGGATGGACATGGTCAGCAACAATACTCAGGAAGGCCGTTGTGTTTAAACGATGCTCAATTGGTACTAAGGGGCTCAAAATGTGCCAAGAAAATGCCCTCCACACCATTTCACCACCATCACCAGCCTAAACCGTTGATACAAGGCAGGATGGATCCATGCTTTCATGTTGTTTACGCCAAAGTCTGAGCCTGCCATCTGAATGTCGCAGCTGGAATCAAGACTCATCAGACCAAGCAACGTTCTTACAGTCTTCCATTGTCCAATTTTGGGGAGCATACGCGAATTGTAGCCTCAGTTTAGCTGACAGGAGTGGCACCCGGTGTAGTTTTCTGGTGCTGTAGCTCATCTGCTTCAAAGTTCGATGTGTTGTGCATTCAGAGATGGTATTCTGCATAGCTTGGTTGTAATGAGTGGTTAATTGAGTTACTGTTGCCTTTCTGTCATCTCGAACCAGTCTGACTATTCTCCTTTGACATTAACAAGGCATTTTCGTCTGCACAACCACCGCTCACTGGTTATTTTCTCTTATTCGGACCATTCTCTGTAAACCAGAAATATGGTTGTGGCTTTCTTCCCCATTCTGATGCTCGGTTTGAACTTCTTTGTCTTGACCACGTCTACATGCCTAAATGCATTGAGCTGGTGCCATGTGATTGGCAATTAACTAGTTAACAAGCAATTGAACAGGTGTACCCAATAAAGTGACCAGTGAGTGTATATGCAGCTTTCATTCCTTCAATAAAATAAGTTGCTTCATAAGTCTTAGAAAATGTTAAACTAAGCAAAACATAACTTCCTGATCTCTAAAGTAGGTTTCCAGCTACTTCCATCCTTGGAAATGATTTCCTTCTTTAGCACAGGATCTTGGAATTTGATTTGGATGGCATTTGAAAAGAAAGTGAGCACATTTTTAATCAGTGAACAAAATAAGTGAACGATGACTAACTAACTCTTGGCACTCCTAAATTTTACTTGTGTAGTGAAATGGTAATCTCTACCACTCTATAGTGCTTGGCTGATGTTTCTGATATTACCTCTGTGTTTTTTGTTCTTCTAATGGTGGAATTTGTTCTGTAGATCTCTCTACTATGCTTGGCCCAGGTTTAGAAAAATCCGAAACATGAGAGCGACTGAACAACTTTGTTACTTTCACATGTTGGTGTCCATTGGCTCCTTTTTTCTACGTGACCATCTTTCCAGCTTTCTTTAAAGCCACCCATGATTTATAATTTAGAATACAAAAAAACATGATATATATATATATATATATTGTCTTATTAAACAAGGCTCAGACAACTACAATGAACATCATGAAATGTCATAACCATCTAGAAAACCGTGCCTGACATTGTAAAAATCAGCTGTGACATCTAGAACTCTTTTTAGAATCCACTTCCAGCCAGCCAGATTACACATAGTAATATACAGTATACATCCTACCACAAATGCTATACTATTTGTAAAGCTCTTACAGGGGAGAGCCATGACAAAAGGACAATTTAGCCAATATACATGCTACTTGCATTTCAGCAGTCACTCGGATATGGCATGATTGAGGCTACGATTCTAAGTTTGGTCCTGGTAGGCAGTGCAGCGCCTGATGGCCGGTTCGTGCCAAACAGTAAATATTTCTAAATTATCGTCAGAATTAAATTAATTTTCAGTAGATGGCTTTATAAATTGCCCCAATGTATACTGAAGGGGCACTTAACTAGTATTTAACAATTAAAGCACTGTAACTACCTTTCAAAAACTATTTTATTGCATGCCATTAATGGGAAAAATAACCGAAGCATGATGATGGCTTAACCCAAGCTGAATGCTACTCTTGTTGTGAATCAAAAAGGCATATTTTTTAAATATCCTGGGAATCAACAGTCCTCATTCTGTAGAAATTCTGGTGTAATGTCCCAGAATAATGTCACCCAAGGGAGTAATGCTGAAATGAATACTCTTACAAGAGCAATGAATTCTCAGATCTAGGGAGTTAACGCATCGGGAATATTGTTTATGGAAAAAGAAATACGTGCCTCTTGTCACTTGGTTTTGTTAATCACACCTGTTCATGTACAACAAACACTTAATATGTGAAATGTATTTTATAACAAGAAGGGGAAATGAGCATTAGCACTTTTTTTCCATTTTTATCAAGAATCTATTTTAGACTAAACGTTATTATGAAACTTTTACTAAAAATGAAAAATATTTAACAAAAAAACTTGCACGATAAAATAATGCTCAAGAGAGAACAATTTCAGATACATTTGCAAAGGTAATCCACAAGAGAAAAGAGAGCATGCAGCTGAATTAGCTTTTTCATGTAATGTTCATTTTTAACAGAGCTTACAGCCATTGTATCATTAGGTGATCAGTCAGTAGGGTTGATCTGTAATTTGAACGCATCAAGATCTCAACTAGAATGTATTAATCATGTTTGCAAATAGCAGAAAACATTATGTCCATTATTTGGATATCTGGGAACTTCCCGATGGAGTACCTAGCCATAAAGGTGAGACTAGAGCTGCATGGGGTGGGACTAGCTGTGTATGGGGCAGTGCTATCCCAGGTAGTCTTGAGTAGGAGGGAAAGCGGGTGGGAGTGAGCACGTCTAAATACCACTCCCCCCACCCAGAGAGAGTTGACCCAGAGACTCCAGACACTTTTCAGGTATAGTTATATGTGAACATTCATAGCTACTTAGAATTGGAATGTATGTTACTTGAATCTGCACTGAGATCTCTGTAGCCGTTCGACATTTTAAAATATTCATTGGTAGACAGAAGTAGCTGAGCTTGGTTATATACGTTTCGAACACGAAAGACATTGAAATATTCTCCCCTTATACTCTTTTTTTTTTTTCAGCCTACGTGGTAAATATTTGATAACATCTGATAGATTTACTGAATGTATTTTTTCATTTTTGTCTCTGTAGTCAGGTTCTGTAAGTAACTGTCCAAGTGGGCATTGGCATATCCCACTTCAACAATCCATAATGTTGCAATGGGATCTTCAGACACATTTTCTGGTGGTCGGTATGTAATGGTATCGCATGGTAAATGTGAACTTCATTTTAAAAAATTGCCACTCTATTTCCCACTGAGGGGTAAGTTGCACATAATCAGCAGCGGGACAGTCACATATTTTTACGTAAATTGAGTGATACACCTCAAGGAGATATTTATTTATGACGGCAAATAAAATTGAGTTAACTAAACATTCCCTTTCTTCAAGGCCAATGATTAATTAAAGTGGAAGCATGAAACGGAAAAACGAAATGAGTTGCGTTTCTGCAATGTCTGCTGTTTTAGCTCTTTCTGTGTTTGAACAAACACCTCAGCAAAAAAACAATATTCGTGCTCGGAAATACTGGTTTAAATAAGTCTCACACAGAGGACAGAATGTGCACATAAACCTATAAAATCTGCTAATTAGATCACATTATGTAAAGGCTATGTTATGTAGCCAGGCATTATTTATACCAATTATTTTCTTTGTGGTTTAATTAAAAGCTATATGTAAAAAAACAAAGACAAACCACCTTGTTCATTAGAACACTCCTGAAATGTTGATACTTTTTTTTTGGTTTTTAAATGTAATATATATCTCACCTGCCATGATCTACAGAAAACCCCAAAAAAATATTTCAGTCCGCTAAATGAACACACATAACGATAATGCCTCAAATGGGGCTCATTTATCTTTCTTCCTTCGACAACTGGTTTGAGTCACAGTAACGCCAACCCGTTGGCACAGCATCACAACTGCTGTCACCCATTTGCACACTGCAGAAGTTCTTCACCCCCGAAACTCCTAGCAAAGGGTTGAGCCCCAAGATCAGAGGACAGGGACTTTGATGATCCCAACAATGTGGAGGCTCAGGTATAGGCAGGTATAAATATGCACCGAGTATATGGGGCAAAGCACTGAAGGATGCCTGTATAGGAAATCCGCCTATAGGTAATACACTATAATAATACAATATATATAGGCTCGGCAGCCTGACGGGACCACGATAGCAGCCTTCAGGTAGGTAGAACAGAAACCTCGCTCTGGCTAGCTGCTATTTGGCTGCTGCTAGCGGCTCTCTGCTGCAGAACATTTTAAAGTCAACATCCTACAATGTTCAGCTGAACTCTGCTTTATTCTGTGGTCCTGGGGATTTGATTTAGCCAGACACCTTAAAATCGGAGTAGAAACAGTGAGGTAGGAAAATCTCATAGTTAACAAGATATGGAGTTCAGTTAGATAGCAGGTAGGCCCTGCTCTTGCTGTTAGTGGGCTGAGGCATAGTACTCGACTGACAATATTTTGCATGTGCCAGACACTGAGACACACTATGGAAGCAAAGCACTTTCCAATTAGTACAGTGATTTATTTCACGTTACAATCCTCCAAACACCCTGTGCCTCAGATATTAATCATTAAGCAACATAGTTTTTAGCACCTAGAGGGACATGCAAATACATGTTCCCTTCGCCAGCACATGTTTAGAGTGTAAGCTTCTAAGAGAAACACTTCCTATTAGGCAACAGCACATACAACTTTTTCGCACGTTGAACAGGTACAGGCAAGTGTGCAAAACAAGCTGTCGGTAAAGTACAAATTCCGTCACCCTGTGACTCTGTGCTGACTAAAGAGGATAGGAGCTGTAGCCCAACTCATGTTTAAGGACCATTACCAAACCCGCCATTATCAACTATGGCGATTATTTAGAAATATGGTGAGTCCAGAGAGGAATCCAAGAACATGTTCCTGGGGACTGCTCCACAATTCCAAGCATGACCCAAAGCAGCACCTGTAAGTCCCGACTTCAATATATCCATCAGAGAGAGTATAGCGTGCCATTAACAGCAGTGGCGTCTCCAGCTTTCATATTTAGGGGGGGCACATGGGGGGCCAGGAACCAAAGTATGGGGGCCAATTATAAAACGGTACATATACACTATATATATATATACCGTATTTGCTCGATTATAAGACGAGGTTTTTTTCAGAGCAAATGCTCTGAAAAATACCCCTCGTCTTCTAATCGGGGTCGTCTTCTAATCAGACCTCAAATAGAGGTCTGATTATGAGACTAAGATCCAGATCCCCCGCACCGCTGCAGGGGACCTGGATCCTCCTGTCTCCCCCCCCCCACACTTACTTACCGGTGCTTCCTGCTGTATTGCCGGGGCAGCGGGTTGACGTCTACGCGATCCGCGTAGACAACGTCCGCTGCAGCCGGAAGGAGGTGTGGCTAGCAGCGGGGGTTGTCTGCGTCCGTCGCGGATACCTTCCCCGACTGTCAGAAATCAGAGTTCCCCGCACAGGTGCCGGAACTCTGATCTCTGACAGCCGGGAAAGGTATCCGCGACGGACGCAGACAACCCCCCGCTGCCAACTCCACCTCCTTCCGGCTGCAGCGGAAGGAGACGTCAACCCGCTGCCCCGGCAATACAGCAGGAATTTGGAAGCACCGGTAAGTGTGTGTGCGTGTGTGTGTTAAATGGGGGACATAGGGCATTTCTGGAATGCCTTATACCCCTATATGCCACTCTGGCACTTAGGGGGTTAAAAGGCATATTATGGGGCAGAGTGGCATATAGGGAGTTATAAGGCATTTCAGGAAGCAGAGTGGCGTTAAGGGGGCATTTAATAGAGCACTCTGCCTCCTGAAATGCCTTATAGAGTGCTCTATACAATGCCTTTTAACTCCCTTAATGCCACTGCCTCCTGGAATGCCTTATACCTCCCTATATGCCACTCTGCCCCATAATATGCATTTTAACCCCCTAAATGCCAGAATGGGATATAGGGGTATAAGGCATTTCTGGAGGCAGAGTGGCACATAGGGGGTCAAAAGGCATACCATGGGGCACAGTGGCATATAGAGGGTTAAAAGGCATATCATGGGCCACAGTGCCATATTGGTGTGGCAAGCCTGGGGGCAGATGTGCGTAACTGGGGGACAGGTTGGAAAATACAAGGAAATAAAAACAAAAAAAATATTTTTCTCAATCATAGCTTTTATTTAAAAAAATAGTTTACATGAATTAACATTTACTGGTAAAACTTTTTTCCTTTAGGGTCGTCTTATATTCAGGCTTTTTCTTTTTTTCCTAAGTTAATATTCAGATTTTGGGGGGTCGTCTTATAATCAGGGTCGTCTTATAATCGAGCAAATACGGTATATATATATATATATATATACACACATATACACACACACGTTAGGCAGTTATATCTCATTCTTTAATATTAGCCCCTGCTGATGACAATATATAGAAATATTACACCCTGCTTCTGATATATATTAATATTAACCCCTGCTGCGGATATATATTGATATTAGCCCCTGCTGCGGATATATACTTATATTATACCCTGCTGCCGATATACATAAAAATTATACCCTGCTGCCGATATATATTAATATTTGACCCTGCTACCAGTATATATTAATATTAGCCCCTACTGCCAATATATATTATTAGTCCCTGCAGCCAATATATATATAAACTTAGCCCCTGCAGCCAATATATATTAATATTAGCCCCTGCTGCCGATATATATATAAATACTAGACCCTGCTGCCAATATGAATATAAATACTAGACCCTGCTGCCAATTAATATTAGCCCCTGCTGCCAATATATGTTAATATCTCCCTCTCCCTCCCAAACTATCCTAACTACCCCCTCTCCCTCCCAATCTATCCTAACTACCCCCTCTCCCTCCCAATCTATCCTATCTACCTCTTTTCACTCTCTAACCCCCTCCTAACTTTCTACCCTCCTCCCCCCCCTTTGAAGTTCACTTACCTTGGGCTTGTAGAAGTCCAGCGGCGGGATCGCGAGGTCTCTGTCTTCCTGGTTCTGCCGCAGTGTGCGCGGCTTCATTGCTGAGCGCCGGATATGACATCATATACCGGCGCTCGGCTTGAAATGCCGGCACTGCGACCAAGGCAGAGGCCTCGCGGTCGCGGAAAAGAGTGAGAGGCGCCGAACGGTCGCTGAGAACTTATTCCTCAGCGACCGCTCGGCGCCTCTCTCTCTCTCCTCCGGATCTATTAAAAAAAAAAAAAAAAAGACGGCGTTTCAATTGGGGGGGCACACCGGGGGGCACAGCATGATTTAGGGGGGGCCATGGCCCCCTCTGGCCCCCCCCTGCCGACGCCACTGATTAACAGGTTCTTATATACATGTTGTTACGCTCCCACTTCAGCCAAGACATGCAGTGACCTAATCACCCTAGTCAAGATTCTCCTCACAGTAAAGGTCTGGGTACTCTCCACCTGTAGTCACAGGCTAAGCCAGGTTCCCACCTCTAGCCATGGTGTTTACTACAACTACACCTTAGCAACAATGCATCCTCCGACTTCCCTCTTTAATCATGATGTGCATTGCCACTCTCACCCATCTAATAATGGTGCCCACCTGCTACGCATGCTTTACCCTGTTACTCTCCCCATCTAATCACGCTTTACTCTGCAACTCTCCCCATCTAATCACGCTTTACCCTGCAACTCTCCCCATCTAATCACGCTTTACCCTGCAACTCTCCCCATCTAGTCACACTTTAGCCTTTTACTATCCCCATCGGATCTTGCTTTACCCTGTCAGTCTCCCCATCTAGTCACACTTTACTCTGTTACTCTCCCCATCTAATGACGCTTTAACCTGCAACTCTTCCCATCTAGTCACACTTTACCCTGCTATTTCCCCCCCATCTAGTCACACTTTGCCCTGTTACTCTCCCTATATAACCACGCTTTACCCTGTTACCCGCACGTTTAGCGTGGTGTGCTGCTCCCCACCCTGAGCTCCTCTCGGCAGCTTCCCTCACAGGGCAGCTCTATTCCTCACCTGATATTTAGTGTCTGGCTTGCAGCCCGCAGAGACCTGTTGCACGCACCGCCCACCGGCGCCGCGCTGATTGGCTGCCAGGGCTGCCACTCACTGTGCAGTTCCCGGGCACGCCTGAGAGAGGTGGAGCGCGGGAGCCCGGACTTGGCTTTGCAGATGCAGAAAGGTGTAAGGTTCGTGTGTGTCCCGGGCATGGGGGGCGCCGTGTCTTACACGTTATAACGGAAGCGCAGATGCGATTCATACCCCTTCCAATCCCCCAGAGACTCCCGACTAACCCAGTGCAGACTGCGACCCATGAGTGCAGACTGCAGCGGGGCTGTCAAAGGTCCAGGTGCGCTGCTGCGTATCGCTGCGTGATAACTACCGGGCTGGAGAAATCATGGAGGGCGAACTTTCGCAGTCCGTGGGAACCGGCAACAGTGATGACTCCTCGTCCTCTTCGTCACTTTCCTCCTCGGGATCCCAAACCCTGTCCGAGGGGGACGTGAAAACCTCATCTGGGGGCAGCAGCACAGACTGTGACTGTGAGGGGCAACACATGGCAGAGGAGAGGGCTGCCCAGAGAAGTGGGGGCAAAGGGCTGGATACAGGGCACCGCGAAGAAGAAGAAGAAGAGGTGAGCCCGCTGATTTCATATTAAGTATCCTCAACTCTTAATACTAGATCTAGCGTTCTAAAAAGCGGCAAGAAAAGTACAGAGCAGCGCCTTATCACGAGTTATTACTGTGAGTGTATGTATATATGTGTGTATGTATGTATATATGTGTGTATGTATATATATATATACATTGCATCCTTCTGTACTGTAGGGGATGCAGGTCCATGTATCCATGCTTTGTACCCACCTGCTCGGTCTGCAGGTGGAGTTGATTAATATGTTTCACCTGTTCCCTGATTACCTTGTACAACACTCCCTGTGCTTACTAAATCTTCACACAAGGATAGCTCAACCTTGTGGAGTCCAAAAATTAGGGAGCTGAATGCTGATCCTTGTAGAATGCTACACACTAATGTATCAGGCAGCCTCTGATCCATGCTAATTACTTAACAAGTAGCTGCATTGATTTCCCATGCAGTTAGGAGGAATGTCATAGGCTTGTGGGATTGTACACAAGGGTATGTAGAAGACAGAGGAGACGCAGGGTTTGATAAATGGCTTGTTTGGTTATATGATCTTGGATGGAGCGGTGTCAGGGTGATGCTGTCACAGATGAGCGCTGCTGCTAAATTGTTTCCTTCTTGCGTCCTTCAAGTACGTTAAAGTTAGTTTGACTTGTCAGGGTGAAAGCGCTCCTGTGATACTTGTCCTTGTCACTTTGAGTAAATCTATTTTACGACACTTGCGATACCTTCGATAAATAGGCTGGGATAGACGGCGTAGGTCTGCAGAGCTAATGCAGTTAGCGTGTTGTGTTCTTACCATTTTTTTTCTCCGCGCAAAAATAGGCCCTTTGTGGTTGTTTTCACGGTATATATTGGTGGCTTCATCAGAATCAAGCTAATGTTGATGACGGCTGTCAAAGTTACACACACATTGTAAGAAAAAGGTGGTAAATTTTCTTCGATGCGTGAGTGAAATTAAAACATAAATATCAATATAAAATAAAAAACTGAATGTGTACGTTCATATTTCCATGTTTACAGCGCCACCTGACGTACTTAACAATTTATATAAGTGGACTAGTTATACAGACATTATTATAGAGGTGAGGTAGGTATGTATCCTATCTATAAGAGTTCTCTGCCCCATAGAGCATACGCTCAAGCTTTCATCGTAGATTAATTTGCCTTTTCTGCGCCATACTATCTACAAATATTACTCAATTGAGGATATTATTTTCTGTGGTTGCCAATGTGGCCACTCATATACTCATACTCTTACACGTATGTACAGGCATGTTCTTTCATAGCTACATATGAAATAAGAGCTCCTGAGCTTTAGGCTCTACTTACAGAAACATTGATACTAATGTTAATGCATCGTTTCACTGAAAGTGTGATAAGTGGAACAGCCTTCTAGCGGGTGTTGTAGAAGTTAATACACCGAGGGAGTTTAACCATGCATGGGTCAGAAATAAGCCTATCCTGTATATAAGACATGGATCAAAGGACTAACCAATTATTTTGGTTTTTAACAATACATTAAATTGTTAAGGAAAGAAACTTAGTCCATCATCTTACTGGTAAGAAATTAAAGATTTAAGAGAAAGCACTCATGCATACGTCATGTGAGTACACACTAGCATTTAAACAGTCACTGAGGAATTATATAGAGGAGGAGATTCTACATGAGTAAATATTCCCAGTCGGTTTAAGCACTTGGAATGAGATTTCTAATGCCGTAGTTATAAAGCAAACATCTACACTAGTGTGAAGTTTTTGTTACTGTATTCAATATTTTTTATTCCATTGATTATTCAGTAAAATTGACCACCCATGTCCAACCCCCTTTTTGGGTTGATAAGATATTTCAACATGAAGGATTACAAGGTACACGCGGCATATGGACGGGGTAAATGGCAGAGAGGGAGTGTAGAGACCTATGGAAGCCACATGTTTCAGGCTAATGAGAAGCAGTAGCTGAGATGCCCTCGTACTCCTTCCAGTCCTCCCAAAAACTTCTGAGTAATGGCACAAACGCAGATGCGCCCATAGTACACATTTTAAGCTGCTATTGCGAAACTTTATTTTTTTGTGTACTGAATAGTAAAATGTTGGATTTTGGGAAATATATCTATATATACCATATGGGGCCAGCTCTTCTCTCTTTGCAACTCATTGGGTTCGCCCTTCGTAATGGTTAATCAAGTTGTTGAGCTAAAACGTTCAACTCTCCAAATCACATCCGCGGCTGCTGTTTGCTACAAGGTGAACCGGACAATTTATAATCAGGGCAAAAAGATTTTATAAATCTTAATTGCATGCCACATATGAACCCTATTGCAGTTACACAGGTAATTAGGATTAAATAAACCTTTTAATAACGACCACATAACACTACTGCAAGCTAATAGACTTTGCGTGAAAGGATTCATATTTCATGGGCATCAAGCTGTCGCATCTGTGGCCAGCACAAAACCTGCGTGTACTGGAGCAATTTAATGCTTTTCAGAAGTGTTAAAATGAGCGTCTAAAGTATTGCACACTAATCATTTTGAATTAGCTCAAGGCATATTATCTCTACATAAATAGCAATCACTGAGCAAAATGCCATCTCAGTAATAAGTCTGCTTGGCAAACGCTTATTTGTAATTATTCAGCGTGGGAAGTCTGTTTGCATCAGTAACTCCATGACTTGGTCAAACTGGACACAAGGCCCATAACCTAACCGCTGTTGTTGTTAGGAGAAAATTAGAGTTTTTGCCTATGATTGCATACGTCTATCAGTACTATATTGAGTACCATTTTTTGTTTGTTTAAACAGTATTAATTGTGCATTATCGGTTACCATTGTGATATATGAATAGGCTCACTAGAAAAGCTTTCAAAATGAAAACCATGGAGCGATAGCATGCGTTCTAAAGAAAAAGAAAGCCAGCATGGGAGGTGGACGGCTGCTTTTCTTATAGTGTATCCTATTTGTTTGTTTTTATTTTTAATTGTTTTTATTTCCCAGCTTGAGCACAGGCATCACATCTGTTTCAGACAAGGAAACACGGTGCTCTTGGCCTGCTTATGGCCCTTGAGGACATAGAATGTGTCGGCAGGTATGAATAAATCGGCCATCTAGTCTGCCCATCTTTCCTGATGTAAAGATTCAGACCTTAATCTGTTTTTATTTTTGCTCCAGGATAGTAAGTCTCTAGTGTGTTTCTTAAAGACTTTGCACATTCCAGCCAGTTTGAGAACCCCGCTGTGCTCATGCCTCAGCCGCTAATTTTGGTTACAAAACAAATTCAGCAAATGGACTTTACCACATTTAACTTTGTCAATGGCTCCTAGGAGCTGTGTGTAAGTGTTTATTTACTGCCAAAGAAGGGCATTTGGTCACTTTTGGTTTACACGCTTATATCATATACATTAATTACAGAGGCCACCGAGGGAGATTTACAAAAAACAAAACGCTGAGCATTAACTTGTTTAGTAAAGTGAACTGTATGATACCAGCTTCTTTTCCGCCACACTCAAGAATGTTATTAGTATTATCTAAAGTTAATTCAAACAAACTTATATAGTAATGAAATACGGGCTAATATATTAAGCCAATACCCGCTCTATTAGGGAGTTGTTGATGAAGCTCTCTGCACATTTACGCACTAAAAGCCTCTCCGCTGTTGCTGTGGTGTCCAGGAAAAGCAGGACATAGATGATAACGGGAAAGTAGGGAACGGTCAAAATGCTGAATGTGTCTTGCTCTTGGCACAATGGCTGATGCCTGCTACTTAGACCGGCTCGCTCTGGAGGGAAGCTTCTTTGTCGCTGAGGGCATCGGATATATATATATATTTTTTTTTTTATCACAAACTGTGAGCAGTGGTTTGGACAGGACTTATTTTACTTAAATCAGCCTTCATAAATACTCTTGATATATGCACCATCTGCAAAATAAATATTTTAAAGAGCCTTGTTCTGAGTACATAGAAACTTTTCAGCACAACCCAACCAGCTCCTTCCCCAAACTTTCATGTATTGGTAATATTCTTATGCTGTGACTTTTTTTTTCTTAGCTGTACCTTTTTTTAAAAACTGGAATTTTGTGATTTCTTGAGACATACACTGGCAACATGCCAACAATATTGTTTTGCACATTAAACTAGTGACATCCGGGAAACTTAATTTCTCTCTCTTGAACACTTTGTTGATGATGGGACCGAAGGAAGACAGCAGGATGTGATGCATTGGGAATAGTTTCCTCTAGACTGCTGAAGTACAGCAGAAAAGAGTTAAATGTACTGATAAATGTACTGATGTTCTGTGAAATAATAGAATGTGTTTTGTTATAACATTTAGCAAGTCACTGTGGAATCAGATTCATTTAATGGCACATATGAACTATCCTATTATAGTTATGACAGTCATATATTTATTGTGCATGGGTTAGGAGCACTTCTTTACCCAATGTCTCCAGAGGTGTGTTTATCACTGCCTCCACCAAATGTAAATATTTTTTGTTTTATATTTAACATATAGAGTGCCTGCTACATAGGAGATTGGCTAATGCAAGCAAAGCATATTCGACATAGCGGCACTCTGGGTCCTTTTTCCGCTAGCGTAGCAGGGCTTTGCAGCCAGCAGACAGACTCCCCTTACTTCCCAACTTCTGCTTAAGGCTCTGTCTAGAAGAGAAGCCGCCTCATGGGTCTGACCAACTGGTAGCTTCTCGGGTAATAGATTAAAGTCTCAAAAGGAAGCAGTTGGGCCAATGGGGCAGGCTGCCAATATGGATTCCTGCTACCATGGTAACTAATGGCAAACAAAATATTGGGGGCAGTATACCATCAGCTGGCTAGCATGCTTGTAGGAAGCCAGGACCCAAGGACTGTCATTTTTCACAGTGCTAGGCAATGGGCAAACGGGACGTAACAAGTAGTGACATTTGACTTTACAGAAATGTGAAGTTAAGGAGGACCCTGCTCAAAGGAGCTTACACTCCAGTGTTACTGGAGAGGGAGATGCTAAAGGTAGGATGTAAACCAGGAGAGAGCAGTGTCACAGAGACCAAGATCGTGAAGAGTTTGAAGGAGAAGAGGCTGTCTCCAGTATCGGAAGCAGCAGAAAAGTCGAGTAGCGTAAAGTAATGGCCCTTGGAGTTAGCAGTGAGGAGGTTGTTAGTACGGGCGGTGTCGGTAGAATGCCAAGAGCGGAAACCACATTAAAGAGGGACAAGTAAATAGTTGGAGACGAGAAACTTAGTTAGCTTGGAGACGAGAGGAAGTACAGTGACGGGACGGTAGTTGGCTGGGTCCAGGAAGGGCTTTGAGAAAATTCTCCTGGCCTCCCATTGCGAAAAAAATATTTGTGTATAGGAATTTCTAATTTTTATTCCTATAACACTCATCCATAATGGGGATTAAGGTCATGGGAGTTCAAAAATGTGTTATGCCTTTAGGAATGTGTATTGTATTCCTAGATTGTGTACATTTTATGTGTTGCCTACATTGCAATGTTTTGCTGAGCCTTTTCTTCATGGGCTAACAAATCATTTGGCGATGTAGGAATGCATAAACAAAATATTGCAGGTAAGCACATTAAATGGTTCAATATATATTGCATACATTAAATTGAGAACATTTTAGTGTTTATTTTGTTTGCCATATGTGGAGGGAAAAATGGGGAAATGTTTTTTAAATAGGGCATCTATAAATAGCTTAATTTGCCTTGGAAAAAAATTAGCCTTGCCTAAGTAAAGTGTAGATTTGCCTACTTAAAGCTAAACAAATAACTGCCATAAATTATTTTTGGACGTATAACAATAGTTAAAAAATAAATAAAAATAATAATAAAAAAAATAGAAACACAGAAACATAAAATTCAACTGCAGATAAGAACAATTTGGCTCATCCCTTCTACCTGTTTTTCCAGATGTAGAGAGTCGGTCATTAATCAGTACTTGTCTTAGATTCGTAATGGTTTATGTCTATCCCAAATTCCTTCACTGTATTAGCCCCTACCACTTCTGCTGGGATGCTGTGCCACTGATATTGAATCATTCACATAACTGGATGATAAAAACCCGGTCAGGAGTATTTATTCTTATTTATTTCCTACCATTTGAAAGTGGCTAAATAGTGAATGTTGTTTTAAAACTGTCTTTATAAAGCTGACTTTTTGTCCTTTGCTCTAGTTAACGTGTTTTCCAGCTGTGGCACTAATGCTTTATTGGATGCCTCCTACCCGGTGTCTTGCAAGCTTATATTCACTGTAACACTTTGCATAAACAATTTACTTGGGAACATTTTTATTTATAAACTTAATTACAGAGAAAGGAATGGTAGCCAGCTGACCTGGAGGAACATTTCTGTGTGTTATGTAGCAATGGAAACATTAAAAGCAAGCTAGTATTTTTGGGGAAAAAAAATCTTTGTTTCCATTATGCCTCGGGAGGGGGTGGAAAGCATTTTGTGCGAGTATGAGAAGTTGTACGGTTTCTGTGCCAGGGTTAGGGCGTGTGGTTTGGGTGCAGAACATGACACTGCATTAGCACAGCTTGTAATATACTGTTAAAGATTGTATTGTCAAAAAATAAGAATTGTGTTAAATAGATAATGCCCCACTTAAGAATCTACGTGTCGGTGAAGGTATTTGCAGAATTGGCCTGTTTGCAACAAGAAATATTTATACAGATTTTAATCGTGGGTTTTGACTTTGCTGTGCCTAAGATATCGTTTCTAGCATGAGTCAAGAGGCAATGTTTCATTTCTGTAAGAAAAAAATACCCACCACCCACCGCAACTAAAAGTAACATCTAATTATTGCTAATTAAGAGATGGCATGCTGGCAGGTGATCTATTGTGACTAGCATGCTGGTGTGTTAAAAAAACAAACAAACCCCCCCCCCCGATCCCTGCTATCATATAGGGATCGCTATGTCTCAGATGCCTCTCTGCTCTAAAACCCAATTTAAAAAAAATGAAAGTAAACAAATAACACATTACTTTATATTTTATGTATTTTTAAATAAGTCTGGTGTAAATGCAAATTGTCCAGTCAGCATGATGATTGAAATATTCTTGTGTCTGCCCTGCATCATGTGTATATTAGTAATATGGATGTAGCTGCATCATGTTTGTGCTTGACGTGGGAAAAGAGGGGGATGATCTATTTTATAACGTATTTTTTAGCAGAGCGCCACATTGTACTGTGATTTGCAGTGTCATAGAGCATGTTTCGAAACTGTTACTCAACCATTTTCAGACAAGTACCACTAGAAAAGGTTCTTTCAACCAAGTACCTCTTATGGGAACATTTGCAAGCAGCTTCTACCTTTCAGACGTTGCTCTTGGACTGGGTTAAGAAACTTTCTTTGCAAACGGCTCTTGTTTCATTCAAACGTGAAGCCTAATATTACGTTGTTTTTACTGCACCTCTGTTTGTCTGGAATCATTTATATTTTGTGCGTGATAAAAGCAGAAGCATGTACATATATCTATTTAATACCAATTAACTGTGTTATGTTATTAACCCGGATGTTTTTGTGACATATACTAGTTATTATACCCCCTGAACAATGCTCTAAATGTTTTAAATTAAATGCAATTTACAGTAACGTTAATTGACAAAAAAGGAAAATGTCCCATTAATGCTTTGGGTCATGAGACTTATTGCATTCCCTTTTCTCCAGCACTGAACTAGTTTGTGCAGTAAAGATGAATTAGTGCATTTTAAAGGCAAATAATTACCACCGCCAATATAAACAAACAGTCTGGAGAGACAGGGCCAGTTTGTCTTATTAGAGGATTTTGGCCCTAGGCTCTTAAGTGCATCATGCTATTCCCAGTATTTTGCGACTGTGGCAAAATGTAGCGATCCAAAGCCCTCTGGCAGTTGTACAGCAATTCCCATGATCCTCAGCCAATCCGATTCATTCAGAGAGTAGACATTTAAACCAAGTAAATCTTATTTAAAGAAAAAAACTAAAAAAAGGGGGGGGGCTGTAGTATAACTCTAGTAATTTGCATCCCGAATGTGCTAGAGAAAATATCAAGATTTTTTTTCTTTGAATTCCACCCTGCTGTCATAGTTGACGACTAATTCTTGCTGTACAATTGGCATAAACTGAGAACTTTCTAAATAAACTGAGTAAAGTATTAACATTTTAACAGCCTATCATGAAGCATTTATGTAGTTACTCCACAGATGTGTTACCCAGGTGGTCCTCAAGGAAACCTTGACTTTTTTTTTGTTACGCTAAATTGAGGCACCTGCATTCAAGCAGGGATAAAAGCACCAATTAGATATGATTCCTACAGAATAGAATTGAAGGACGTCGGCTGCAGACTGTGACCCTGAGAATATGCCACTTCACCCTGAGACTGTGGAAAAAGCCTTGTACTTGGGGGCAAACACTGAGAGTCCCCGGGTGTAATAATGCTAAGGAGAGAGATTCATGGATTATCTCTTACAAGCTCATGGAAATAGTGGTGTGCCAAATTGTTTTGTGTATTTACTTGGTATGTTTAAGGGTCTTCAAAAGTGCTTCCTATGACTTGATGCAAGGTCTGGTGAAGGATAAATGACGTTGTTGTCAGCCAGTTGATTGCAGTCTTTCTCAGTCTGCATTATAAGCAAGACGTGTATAATAATTTAGTGCAGAAAGTCCTTGTGATTGTCATGGTTTTTTTGAAACAGGAAACTCTAAAAAGAACAGCTTGCTTCAAGCGTTTGGGAACTGGCAGGAGGAGCAAATGTTTTTCTCTTTCCAAGCACAATCTGTAATACACAGGATGGTAAACTTAAATATATGATAATGGTTTTGTATATGTTTTCATACTTTTAGCAATTTAACATTCTTAGTTTTGGAAGTGGTTATGAACAATGACCAGGTTCAGACTGTTATCTTGGTGTTTTAAAGAACAAACTAGTTGAGCCTTTAGAGGAAGGCCATGTTCCAATGAGATTACCAACGCAAGTACGTATTAAAGTCTTTGTAATCTGATTTTGTAGCTTGGATAATATCACTTCTTCCTCATTGTTGTAACAGATGCTTGATATGTGTTCTTCAATTGATTTTTAATCTTTCTCCTTTTTTTAGTAGAGGAAAAAACAAAGAAGAAATGTCACAAATTATGGCTGTCTCATTTATATAAGTTATCGGGTATACTGAAATTTCATGTGATATACAGTCGCGTTAAAAAGAAACCACACCCCAGGTCCATGCTCTTGAGATGTGTGTGTGTGCGCGTGTGGAGGGGGGATTAGCCCAAGGCTGAGCTACACTCTCTTGACCAGCCCCAGAGAGAAGGGGGGCATGGCGCATCATACTTCTACAAATATTATCAGGTGGCCCAATCTTGTAAGGATCATGGAATGGACCTACTGTCCCCCACAAAAGTTGTGGAGCCAGATGGAACAGGCATCCTACCCCATCATAACCCCTGGGTTATGAAGGCTGACGTAGTCTCGCCTGTTTCGTGGCCACAGTGCAAGTGTGGTTGTCAAGTAGAGTGTGGGAGGGTTGTTGTCGTCCATCGCCCATGCTCACTTTGTGGAACAACCCAGAGTTTTGGGGTGCTTGGATTGTGTGATTGGACTAGCACAGGCCTGCCGAGCTCAGAACTGCCCCTGGCCCTTCTCCCTCTAGGCTGGAATCTGAGACCGACTCTGACTGATTGCATTGTGTGACATGTAAATCCCCTCATAAACCCTTCTCTCACCCATAGGCTTTCTTTTGATTTCCCTTATAGATACCGTATTTGCTCGATTATAAGACGAGGTTTTTTTCAGAGCAAATGCTCTGAAAAATACCCCTCGTCTTCTAATCGGGGTCGTCTTCTAATCAGACCTCAAATAGAGTCTGATTAGGAGACTAAGATCCAGATCCCCCGCACCGCTGCAGGGGACCTGGATCCTCCTGTCTCACCCCCCCCCCCCCTCATACACACACTTACCGGTGCTTCCTGCTGTATTGCCGGGGCAGCGGGTTGACGTCTACGCGATCCGCGTAGACAACGTCCGCTGCAGCCGGAAGGAGGTGTGGCTAGCAGCGGGGGTTGTCTGCGTCCGTCGCGCAAACCTTCCCCGACTGTCAGAGATCAGAGTTCCCCGCACCGGTGCGGGGAACTCTGATCTCTGACAGCCGGGGAAAGTATACGCGACGGACGGATACAAACCCCCGCTGCCAACTCCACCTCCTTCCGGCTGCAGCAGAAGGCGACGTCAATCCGCTGCCCCGGCTGGAAGCACCGGTAAGAGAGGGCTGAGAGGGGAGGGGAGGGGAGAGTGTGTGTGTGTGTGTGTGTGTTAGTTAAATGGGGGTATAGGGTGTGTGTGTGTGTGTGTGTGTGTTAAATGGGGGCATAGGGCATTTCTGGAGTGGCGTTAAGGGGGCATTTAATAGAGCACTCTGCCTCCTGAAATGCCTTATACACCTATATGCCACTCTGCCCCATAATATGCATTTTAACTCCCTAAATGCCAGAGTGGCATATAGGGGTATAAGGCATTTCTGGAGGCAGAGTGCTCTATACAATGCCTTTTAACTCCCTTAATGCCACTCTGCCTCCTGAAATGCCTTATACCTCCCTATATGCCACTCTGCCCCATAATATGCATTTTAACCCCCTAAATGCCAGAATGGGATATAGGGGTATAAGGCATTTCTGGAGGCAGAGTGGCATATAGGGGTATAAGGCATTTCTGGAGGCAGAGTGGCACATAGGGGGTCAAAAGGCATACCATGGGGCACAGTGGCATATAGAGGGTTAAAAGGCATATCATGGGCCACAGTGCCATATTGGAGTGGCAAGCCTGGGGGCAGATGTGCGTAACTGGGGGACAGGTTGGAAAATACAAGAAATAAAAACAAAAAAAATATTTTTCTCAATCATAGCTTTTATTAAAAAAAATTGTTTACATGAATTAACATTTACTGGTAAAACTTTTTTCCTTTAGGGTCGTCTTATATTCAGGCTTTTTCTTTTTTTCCTAAGTTAATATTCAGATTTTGGGGGGTCGTCTTATAATCAGGGTCGTCTTATAATCGAGCAAATACGGTATATCACGTTTCATAGCACTCCTTACTGGAGGCCACTACTTCCTGGGTCTTTGTCAGGCTTCCCTGAAATAATGGGACCCATTAGAGAACGAGCACTGTGGGGATGGGGTTAAGCTGCACTCTAGTCTTTTCTTTCTTCATTCCTTACCATGCTTATTGGGAATGAGGCCATTATTGCACATAACATGATGCAGGGTGCCCTCATCGAGACCTTATAATTTAAGCTTTCCCTATCGCACGCATAATGTGTAAAAGTTGTTTTTTTTTTGTGTGTGTTTTTTTTTTTTTGCGGAACAGTCTTGTTAGGAGTTCTACCTTAGGCAGTGAAGGCCCCACACCCACGTCGTAAAAACCTTGGTACCCCAGTCACTGCCATTTTCATTGTAGCAAGTGCTGTCACATGGTTGGGGGGCCCCCGATCATATGCAATTACAGAACCTTGATTGTAACTCGATGCTGTGGTCCCTTTGAATTCTATGGTTTTACATATCAAGACATAACAATCATCTGTTCCTTAGCAGGTCACAAAACTAGATATGATTTATTCAACAAAAATAAAGCCAAAATGGAGAAAATCATCCTTATGATTCAGTAGCTTGTAGAACCACCTTTAGCAGCAATAACGTGAAGTAATAGTTTCCTGTATGACTTTATCAGTCTCTAACATGGCTTTGGAGGAATTTTGGCCACTCTTCTTTACAAGTTCAGGTTTGCAGGTATTTGTTTATGCACAGCTCTCTTAAGGTCCTGCCACAGCATTTCAATCAGGTTGAGGTTTGACTTTGGCTGGGCTATTGCAACACCTTGATTCTTTTCCTTTTTTTTTTTTAGTAGATTTGCTGTTGCATGACCCAATTTCGCCAAGCTTTAACTGTCGGACAGATGGCCGATATTTAACACTAGAATGCTTTGGTATACAAAGGAGTTGATGGTCGACTCGATGACTGCAAGGTTCCCAGGTCCTGTGGCTGCAAAACAAGCCAAGATGATCACCACTTCGCCATTGTGCTTGACAGTTGTTGTGGGGTGTTTGTGTTGTGATATGCTGTATTTGGTTTTCACCAAACGTGGTGCTGAGCATTATGGGCAAACATCTCCACCTTGGTCTTGTCTGTCCAAAGGACATTGTTCCAGAAATCTTGTGGTTTGTTCAGATACAACATTGCAAACCTAATCTGTGCTGCCATGTTCCTTTTTTGAGGGATTCTCCTGGCAACCCTTCCAAACAAACCATACTTGTTAAGTTTTTTTCTAACTTTTTCTACTGTCTTGAACTTTAACTTTTAACATGCTTACAGAGTGCTGTATGGTCTGACCTTGGGTTGAATTTAGTGGGAGGTCCTCCCCTGCTAAGATTGCCAACTGTCTTGAATGTTTTCCACTTTTGAATGGACATTGTTTGGAAATGACCTTTATATTCCTTCCCGGACTGATGGGCCACAACAATTGCTTCTCTAAGATCATTGCTGATGTCTTTCCTCCTTGGCATTTTGTTACCACACACCTGAATGCTCCAGATCAGCAATCTGATAAAACGTCTGCTTTTGTAGAGGTGGTCAAACTTGGTGGTGATCAATTATTCAAGGAAATTTGATTATAGTAACTGTTTGCTACTTAGCTTCTTAATTCTTAAGGGTATAGTTAGTTTTTTATACATGGCTTCTCCATTTTGGCTTCATTTTTGTTGAATAAATCATGACACAACATCAACAGAGGACGCAGCATTATCCCTTTTTCCAGAGAATTTCATTTTCTCTATAGGAAACCAGTAAAGACAGATTTTTTTTTTTTTTACGCAAATTTAGGAAGCATGCTTTTTTCTGCTGTCACTTCAGGGTTTTAAATGCACAAAGCGCTGTTTTTTTTTTTTGTTTGCTTATGGTATAGTGCATTTGTTAAAAACACATATCACCATGCTATTGCATTGTTGAATTCACAATTTTTGACCTTGAGCTTTCATACTATCCTTTTTCTTATATGGACAACTCTGTCTGAAAACAAAAGCGATGCTTTTCCGGAAGCAGTAAACGAATTCTTATGTTGACATGCGACAAGTGCCGAGCTGAGTCCTGACAGCATAATGTCAACAAAGAAAGAGTTTGTTCTCGTTTGGTGCCAATTTTCTCATTAATTGCTAAAATCTATATTCCAGAAACAAACTTACTCTTATATTTCAAGGTTATTAAATTAAATTTGCTCATTTTCATTCAGCTCATTTTTAAAATTTTCTCTGTGAATGAAAAGATGTAGGGATATTGAATACTAGATTCCTTTTTGTACTCCATTGAATAGATGTCCTCAAGGGATGCAACACTTGTCAATAATCTTGAAAGCTTTATGCACAGAAGAAAACCGTACTGTGATTTTGTCTTAATCCATCAGCATCCCCTTCATCTGATACACTTAAAATCCCATCGCTTGTAACCGTAAATTGTTATTGTTTCAATATTCCTCTAATTACCTTGTTGAGATGAGCTTTAACCTTGCCTGTGTTCGCCGTGTTTAATGGAACCTGATGTTGAAATCCTGCTGTGCTCTCCAGCCAATCAATATTAATAGGATTGGCTATTTAGCCTTTGGCTTTGGATTTTTTTTAATGTTTTTGTAGGTAGATTTATTAAGAACATTATAGAAAATAAAAATGCCCCGGTGACACAATTGTTCTCCGGTGGATGCTTTTTAAGAGAATGAAATAAACCTAAATAACGTTTGTTTTGTGCTTTTAACATTGGACAGTTGTTTTTGGCCATGTCCACTACCAACTTCCCTACTACTCCTAGATCACTTAAGA